>ONZH01027660.1:0-680621 GCA_900303285.1 Rhinella marina
ACGTGTCACTGTAAGTTGAGACATGAAGCTAGGGAGTGTAGCTCTGCGGAGTTCCCCTGCTCCCTAATCAGCAGGTACTGTCTCACCCTGCCCAGGACCATGGCCTCTGCCCCCTGCAGTAATTGAATGCCCACACCCACGCCCTCGTCCCTTAGCCCTGGGGTTTAACATTTTCTGTATATAAGTGTATTATATAAAAAAATAAATGGGCCTGCTGGACTGAAACCCACAAACTTGTTCAGTCTGAACAAGTAAATATATAGGTGGATAAGTTAGATCAAAATTACGTATGTTATTACGTACCGTGCAGTATGGAGCAATTACACGGACACTATTAGATTAGGCAGACTTGGTCTGCTTAGTTGCAACCCAGACAAATGTCGCACAGAGATTTTTCTAATCTAGCTGTATCAGTGAGAGCAAAAGACCTTTTTTAATTAAGTGACGTACAGAATGTGTCACCTGGACAGAAAATACGGATTGTGTTGAGTGGACAGCTGAACTGTGACACACAGAATGGTTCCACACAGCTGTTTGAAATGGATTTGTATCACTGAGATAAAACAACAAAAAAACTATTATTTTATATATTTTTTTTTATATTTTGTTTTTTTGGAACGTGACGTGCAGAAACTATCAGGCAGGAAACTCAGCCCCTGCTGACGGTGGCTATTTTGACTGCAACCCAGATAAATGTCGCACAGAGATTTTTCTAATGTAGCTGTATCAGTGAGCGCAAAATACCTTTTTTAATTAGGTGACTGTTAAAGGACTTATTAATTAATAATATTTTGTGGAATATTAATGATCAATATTCATAAATAGGCGTAACCGGCTCTCGCTAGCTCCGCCTATTTATTTCCTTTACTGAAGTCCGTTCCCTGCACTATGTGTACTGAACTGTACTATGGCGGCTACACAAAAGACAATGTATACAGTATTTAAATAATAAAAAGATTTATTACAGAATACTAAAAGTCTACAGTCTAATTATTTAGACTATATCTATATATATTTATATTGGAGTATATAAATATATATACATATAGGCGCAAAACAATACAATAACACAATCTCAGTATAAAAACTCAACTACACTGCACAATCCCACTTAATTCCACCCACAAACTATCTAAACACATACACACTCACAGAATTACAGCAATTACAGCAGTACCCTCCCAAGCCTACTACTAGCTGTCCCTAAAAGTGGTTACTTATAATACAGGGGTTATAGGGGAATGCAAAGGGTTATCTGCAGTGATAAAGGCACTGCAGGGATCAGGAGTTTGGGGATAATTAGGGGTACAGGGGTTATAGGGGAATGCAAGGGGTTATCTGCAGTGATAAGGCACTGCAGGGGTCAGGAGTTTGGGGATAATTAGGGGTAACAGGGAGTTCCAGGGGTACTTAGCCAGTCTCTGTTTCTGGAGGGCCTGCTTGGCTTCCTTCCTCTGTGGTTATGAGTCCCCTCTGCTTGTGGTGGTTCCAAAACTCCTCCTAATGCTGGACTATTTATCCCTCATGAGTAGTGGGGGGAAGGTGGCTTTCCATATGGCAGAGGTGTGGATGGCCCATGCTATAAAAACAGGTTTAGCAAGTCACCAACTGCTTGATTGGGGTCTCCACATAAAGGGTCTAGATACTGATCAGGTGTGATAAACCTTCACAATGCAAGCAATGGAGGCCAACACCCCTGTTCATAGCAAGCAATGAACAGTTGATAACAAAGGGGCAGAAGATCTTATCAATCCTCTGTCCTTTGATGTGCCCTAGACTGTCATCAGGGTGGCATCTCCCTCCTGCAAGCGCGCTGGTATGTGCCTCCAGGAGGATGCAGGGTGGAGGGTCAGTTTATATGTATATAGATAAATGCATATAAAACTGGGGCATATATACATGTATCTATATACATTAGGAGCAACTGGGGGCACAATATAATATATAGGGGGCATCATATGCATCAGAGGGCACCACATATTGGGGCATATCTGGAGACCCACAGATACATATATAGAAGGCCCATATATAGATATAAATGTATATGCATGACTCATTAAGGGGGCATGCATGCATATACATATACACACATACATACCAGCACTTCCTTCTACAGTGACGTATAGAATGTGTCACCTGGACAGAAAATACGGATTGTGTTGAGTGGACAGCTGAACTGTGAAACACAGAATGGTTCCACACAGCTGTGTGAAATGAATTTGTATCACTGAGATATAACAATAAAAAAAAAAGGGTTATATATGGCGATAGCTGCACTACTAGTGCCAGCCAGCCCGCCCAGCCAGGAGACCAAAAAAAATGTCTTGTAGCCCTTAGAAGGGCTGTTGGGTTCTTGTGAGATCACTCCTGCCTAACAAAGAACTAAATGCAGGCCCTAACACTCTCCCTGAAATGCAGCAGCTCTATCCCTAACGACATCCAGACAGCATCTGAGCCGAGCACCACGGGCAGTCACTAGTATATTCCAGGGTCACCTGATCAGGCCAGCCAACCCCTGCTATCGACATGTAAGGGCCCCACGTGATGCTGGGTGTACCGCAGAGTCTCCTGGCTTGTGATTGGCTGAGTTTATAGGTGCCAAAAATGCACAATGCGGAAGTTGCCATTTCCTCGAGCATGGCGAGATACTCGTCCGAGCAGCGAGTACTTACGAGTACCGTAATACTCGAACGAGCACCAAGCTCGGACGAGCATGCTCGCTCATCTCTAATAGTAATTAATCAGGCAGGGAGAGAGACAGGGAGAGAGACAAAGACCTGCAGGGCCACAGTCAAGTGAAAATGTCTGACATGGAAAAGCAAAAGGGTTCCAGCTCCAGCCAGACCTCGAGCTCCAAAAAAAAAGAAGGTGGCACAGGGCAGCAGTGGCAAAGGACATGTAGCCGCAGCTTCTACTGGTAGAATTCGTAATAGTTGGCCACTGTTCCACCAGGCTAACCCACCAAGGTGCAAAATTGTAGTGGAGGAGAAAGTGGATGAGGTAGTTGAGTGGATGGCACACTCATCTCAATCACAGCCGAATGACGTGCTTTCTTCTGCTGATACAGTATCATGTAGCCAAGGGTCAGACTCAGAGCGTTATCTCCTTCTTCTGCTGGTTCGGGTGGCGGTGTGTGCCATCGTAATCCTGCCGGTCCATCAGCTGGCTCATGTATTTAAGTTCTCCAGAGCTAAATGCTGAAGATCGCCTGGATGCTATTTTCCAAACTTCGCTCTGCCTCTGAGGAGTGCACGCCGCAGCCTAGTGTCGTATGTTTCTGCATATTACGCAATTGCTAGACAATAGTATGCTAAAGATTCGTACGCACTTTGTACGCTAATGCGTACGTATTCAGTTAAGTAGCGTACCTTTAACAACGCAATGTTCGGTATTAGTGCGCGAATGTTTGCAGAACACGACCAGAATAACGAATGATTTGTACGCAGCTTCGCCGAATAGATTTGTATTAATATCAAATCTTTTAAAAAATTCGGTGAACATTCGGCGAGGTGAATTTTGGATGATTCGCTCATCTCTAACAACTATGTCTCATGCTGTTCATGCTATTCAGAAGTCGGCTTATTGTCTGCTGAGGCATGGCATCCCACTCTTCTTGAAGGGCGGCCCTCAGGTCATTGAGGTTCTGGGGTACAGAGTTACGAGCCTCTACACGGCGACCTAGCTGATCACATAGGTTTTCAATGGGATTCAGGTCTGGAGAAAGTGCAGAACACTCCTGCAGCTGTTCCCGATGATGCAACCTAGACATCCACGAAGATGAAATTAGGTCTGTGTTGTTCATGAAGACATTTATTTTTGTTAAGTTTTACACAGTAAATGCATTTTTGGACAGAATTAAATCTTGTTTTTGTGTTGCCATTTTCTGACTGCTCTATTTTTTTTTATTTTTCTGGCGATTGTTTTAAGTAGGGTCTCATTTTTTGCGGGATGAGATGACGGTTTGACGGTTTTGGGGTACATACGCCCTTTTGATCGCTTGGTATTACACTTTTTGTGAGGGAAGGTGACAAAACATGGCTGTTTTGGCATTGTTTTTTTTTTTTTTTTACTGCGTTCACCTGACAGGGTGGATCATGTAATATTTTTATAGAGCCGGTCGATATAGACACGGCGATTCTTTTCTTTTATGTTTTTTACAATTTTTTTATTACTTAATTATTGGAAAAGAACGCTTTTTTTACTTGAAACTTTTATTTTTTTATTATGCAAAACTTTATTTTAAATTTTTTTTCTATAACTTTTAGGGGTCCAGTCCCCTTTAGAATGCATTACAATACATCTGTATAGTAATGCATTGGCTATAAGTGTATTGCTCAATGTAATACACTTACAGCCGGATTCCTGTGAGATCCAGGGTGCTGGTTCTCACAGGCTAACAGGGAAGGCAGCACAATGCCGTCACAACAGCACGGGGACTCGATGGCTGCTCCCTCCTACCACAGACTTCGTGTGTGCCTCGGTCAGCGCTGATCGCTACACATCAAGGGTTAATGCGCCGGCATAGGTGTTTTTACCAATGCCGGCGCATACAGCAGGGTCTGGCTAACCGGAACAGCCGGTCCCCTGCAGCTGATCGGGCGGGCGTAGCTCCTGCAACCGCCCGATCACAGCACTGTAGTCCAATGGCGCTGGTCGGGAAGGGGTTATTCCCTATTGTGTGTGTACATCAGATTAGCAATTAACCTTTAGGATACCAGCACCATACATGTACGGCGCTGGAAGCCGGGACAAAAATCCCAGCGCCGTACAAAAATCCCAGCGCCCGATCAGCTACAGGGGTCCGGCAGTGGCCGATAGCCAGACCCCTGCTGTATGCACTGGCATCGGTGAAAACACCGATGCTGGTGCATTAACCCTCTCACTGCCGCGGTCAGCGCTGACCACGGCACGTGCGGGTATCCTGTCGGGTTGCGATCCCCATCAGGTCCCCGCGCTGCTGTGACAGGGACCCGATGGCAGAGAAGGCAGCCCGCTGCCTTCTACGGTGGCCTGTGAGTTCCAGCCCCCTGGATCTCACAGGCAACAGGCTGTAAGTGTATTACAATTGTAATACACTTACAGCCAATGAATTACAATACAGAAGTATTGTAATGCATTGTGCAGGGGATCAGACCCCAAAAGATAAAGTCCCAGACTGGGACAAAAAATAAAGTAAAAAAAAGAAGTTAAAAAAATAAAGTTTAACAAAAAATAATAAAAGTTTCAAGAAAAAAAATTGTAAAAATAAAGAAAAAAAGAACAGTAGACATATTAGGTATCGCCACGTCCGTATCGACCGGCTCTATAAAAATATCACATGACCCACCCCGCTAGGTAAACGCTGTAAAAAAAAAATAAAACAGCGCAAAAAAAGCTCTTTTCTGATCACCTTGCCTCACAAAAAGTGTAATACCAAGCGATCAAAAAGACATATTAATCCCAAAATGGTACCAATCAAACAGTCATCTCGTCCTGCAAATAATGAGACCTTACCTAAGACAATCGCCCGAAAAATTAAAAAAAATATGGCTCTCAGAAAATGGAAACATAAAATAAGATTTTATTCTGTTCAAAAATGCATCTAGCACCTAATGTGTAAAACTTAACAAAAATAAAAATGTTAAACATATTGGGTATCGCCGCGTCCGTAACAACCTGCTCTATAAAAATATCACATGGGATGGCCTGTTAGGTGAATGCTGTAAAATTTTTTAAAAAAACTGTGCCAAAACAGCCATTTTTCCCCTTTTTCCTCACAAAAAGTGTAATAGCAGGCGATAAAAAAGGCGTATTTACCCCAAAATGGTACCAATCAAACAGTCATCTTGTCCCGCATAAATGATACCCTACCTGAGACAATCGCCCGAAAAATAAAAAAATATGGCTCTCTGAAAATGGCAACACAAAAAAAAAAGATTATATTCTGTTCAAAAATGCATCTAATGTGTAAAACTTAACAAAAATAAAAATGGTAGACATATTGGGTATTGCCGCGTCCGTAACAACCTGCTCTATAAAAATATCACATGATTTGCCCCTTCGAGTGAATGCTGTAAAAAAAATTTTTTAAAACTATGCTAAAACAGCTAATTTTTTCACCTTGACTCACAAAAAGTGTAATACCAAGCGATCAAAAAGGCGTATTTACCCCAAAATGGTACCAATGAAACCATCATCTCATCCCTCAAAAAAATGAGACCCCCACATAAGACAATAACTCAAAAAAATAAAAATCAATGGCTCCCGCAAACCAATCCATCAAAATCTGTTCTGCAAAATCCATATGGCGCCCCTTCTGTTCTGCCATGTGCCCCCATAGCAGTTTACCACCACATATGGGGTGTTGCTGTATTCAGGAGAAAATGGGGAAGAAATTATGGGGTGCTTTTCTCCTGTTAGCCCTTGTGAAAATGAAAAATTTGGGGCTAAAGCAACATTTTATTGTAAGAAATGAAACTTCATTTTCACAGCCAAGTGTTTCCAAAGGTGTAATAAAGTTTATAACATCAGTTTTTTATAATTTGAGGGGTGTAGTTTCTAAAATGGGGTCATTTATTAGTGGTTTCCATAGGTAAGCCTCACAAAATCACTATCTAACTGAATTGGTGCTCAAAAAAATGGTTTGGTAAATTTTGTTGAAAATTTGAAAAATTGCTTCTAAGCCCTCTAACTTCTTAAAAAATCAAATGACATTTACAAAATGATGCCAACATAAAGTAGACATATGGGGAATGTTAACTAATAAATATTTTATGAGGTATCACTTTCTGTTTTAAAAGAAATTGAAATTTTGAAAATTGGAAATTTTTCAAATTTTTTGTTAAATTTGGGATTTTATCATAAATAAAGGTGAAATATATTGACTCAAATTTATGACTGTCATGAAGTATAATGTGTCACGAGAAAACAATCTCAGAATGGCTTGGATAAGTAAAAGCGTTCTAAGATTATTACCACATAAAGTGACACGTTAGATTTGCAAAAATTGGCCTGGGATTTAAGGTGAAAAGTGGTTCGGTACTGAAAGGGTTAACAAGGCTAGAAATTACGTATTCATATAAATACAATAGTTGAGCAGATTCAGTTATAAAATGTGACTTCCGGGATCATGATAAGATATTATAGAGTTGCAAATATAACAGGGATAATTAATTACTACATTACTACTAAACTCTCGCCCCTGTCGTATGTATTTACATGCCACACGTGTGCTAAAGAGGTAGCATCCTTGCCTTATAAATGTAGCCATCCCATTTTCTTGGTGGGGAGGAGGGTTTGCAAAATGACTGGACACTAATTGGTCTTGAAGGCTCTGTCCTCTCCTAAAAGTAATTTGTGTAAGGGGACCACGGAACCTCTTAGATCGGTATCTAGTTGTAGAAATTCCCAATGTTTGGAGACTATTTCTCTCAACTCATGTGAAGCCCTATCAAAGGTGCCAATAAGTCTAATCATTCCATCTTCTGTTGTTGGCTCATTTTTAGGGGCAGGTTGAGGAGTTGTGTCCGGTCGCTCCGAAGTGCCCTTTGGAAAGCCTTCCTAAGGACCCCATCCAGGATCCCCTTTCTCTAAATCTGGTTCTTAGGTTATTGACCATTTTTCTGAGCAGTTCCTCCTGATGGGGAGGTACTGCCCAATGGGTATCCCCCTCCTAAGGGTGAGAGCATGGTCACTCTCCCACCTCAGTAGGGAGTTGTCTGATGTGGCCTTCTGACCAGTATTTATTTCCCTGTTCCCAAAGGGTCCCTTTGGAATATGACATCAAGAGATGCCAATCTGTCCCTGTTGATCTCATATGTAAACCTGAGACCCAGTTCATTGACATTGAGGCGCTGAATGAACTGGACAAAACCCTCTTGGTCGCCATTCCCAATAATGAAAATATTATCCATATATCTTGCCCACAGGGCTATTTCAGTGGTGTCTTCAATGGGAGGTCTCAGCAAAGACCACACATTCTTCCCACCAGCCCAGAAGGAGGTTAGAGTATGAGGGGGAACATGGGCTCCCCATCGCGGTCCCCCTGAGATGTTGGAAGGAGTGGCCATTAAATATTAAATAATTGTGTGATAAAACAAATTCAAGGTACTCAAGAACAAATTTTTGATTTTGATACCATAAATACCCAGGTTCTGGCTCAGGTCCCTCTTTTATGGGATTCAATCCTTTGTGAACTTTTGGTAAGCTATAAAAGGTGGCTACCGTGGGTTTCTAATTTAGTAGGAAATCATATTGTAGCTAAATATCTGAGTGCAGGTTAGCATATGTATACCGGGTGCCAAAATACAGTGTCATGGCACTGGCACCACATGATATCAAAGCTGCCTTGCTGAATAGGCAAAATCCGTATATTAACCAACACTCGTTATAAATAAATATATCTCCACCAGTAAACTGATTTTTTTGTTTTATTAACGTGCTGCCAAGAGCCAAATTACAATAAACCGCTTTACATCTCTTTTTAAGTAAATAAGCAAATTGCAGTTCTGTGGATAACATCTTACTGCCACGTACGCATCTATTTTATGATTCTTCAGGAAATTAGATCTGCTTTTTCCTTTACAAGAGCACAACAGGAACCAGAATAAAAGTGTGGATACACAACATAGTAATAATAAAAAAACACACCATTTTTCTATGATTGAATAATATGTCAAAGACTGCAACAAACAAAATGAAATAAACAATATATAGCACTCATAATCTACAAGATTATTTTTGTCTTTTAAGAAAAATTAATATTTTATATGACAGGTTTAAAATGGCAAGAAAACTATAATGACACCAGTTTGTCTATAAAATGATTTCCCCCTCTACTGAAAATGTGCAAGCAAGTAAGATTAAATTTGCTATAATATAAGCATACTTCCAGCAAAGACATTTTTGAGTCATGCTGGTGGGGTCCTCACTCCTTTTGTCATATCATTTGTGGAATCTGTTGGCGCTAAATATATATATATATATATATATATATATATATATATATATATAAAGATCACTGAAGAGTTATCAAAACTGGTGAAACTTTTCATTTACACCAGTTTTAATCTCCCCCATTTATTATTGAATTCCCTCCTTCATCACGCTTTAGGAACAGATTGTGTCATTTACAAGTTAATAAATTAGGTCATTAGAACAATAAATATATTTTTTCCCACTTTTAATTAATTATACGCGGCAAGTATCTACAACAATACTTGGAAGCTGTTCGACATTACAAAGCATACTTTTCCTTTATTTTTATTTTATTACCTTTTTTAAAAACATTTTTTGCATTAAGCACATCAGGTGTCATTGGACATTTTTTCACAAAGTTTGGCAAAAAAATGAAAGGATACAAAAGGAATAAATAGTACAGAATCTGACAGACATGGTATGAGAAGTTAATATTATGGTATAATTCTTACAGTTAACATTGTAGCAGAAAGAGTCTATAATCTTCCAGGTTGTCGTAAAGATTGTATCCATGTAGCTTTCTAAAGAAGAAAAGGCAGATCTGTAATTGTAACTGATATAGAAATGTGTCACGGAACTGATACTGGAGAGAGATAACTTTATTTAAGTGTCTAGAGAATATGTTTTGGTGCCAGCTGGCTACTCAAGGGACTATAATTATCGGCATTGAAAAATGACAACTTTACTTACAATAAGTACTACCACAAATCATTCTTATCTACACCCTTATGTACAAAGACAAAACCCCAACTGTATTCCAAAACCCACCCTCATGATACCATATTTCCTACTAGTTGTCAAATTATTGGCACTGATGCTTCATAACATGATTATACCACTGGATTACAACAATGACACAATGCAGGTCAAACGTGATAGGGAAAATTCTTGTTTTAAATGGGCAATTTAGGAAGCAAAGTGCTTCACATGACCCTTACCCAGTATTTACAAATGCATACCAACTCTTAAAGGGGTTTTCCAAGATATTTTTAATGATGACCTATCTCAAGAAGTTGGCGGATCGAAGAGAAGGCCGAGGATCGTGCCAGCACAGCCTTCCCTTCATTGTTTACCTGCTCGACGTCGACATTGCAGCAGTAAGCAGGTGTAATTACAAGAAACCGTCCCATTCACTTCAATGGGATGGTTCTTTCTTATACATTATACACCTGAGGATAGGTCATCACTGAAAATATTTCGGAATACCCTTTTAACTTTAACACTCAACCAAGTGGATTTTATGCCAAAGAATCAAAGCTTATCTGACTACAACTAATGTAGTCCGAGATGATGATCTAGCCATAAAACATATACACATCTTGACCAGCTTTAGGCTATGATGAAATAAGCCTTAATTGCACTGAAAACTGCATTGACTTCTAAGGGGTAGCCTTCTCAAAGAAGATAAGTATTATTACAAAAATGACACCTTACCATGCCTTACCAGAAAAAAAATATGTAGGTTCAAAATTCAAGGGGTTATTGTTTAACTGGACGACCTCAGATTGCTTAGTCATTTTAGATGAAAATTACTACAGACAGTGTAAGATGGGATGTCTGTTTATATAAGATGACAACAATGTTTCAAAGACATAGAAAATATGGATCCACTGCACAGACCTGAGATCACTGCCATAAACAAAGACAAGTAATTAAATTTACATACTGTGACACAGACTTTGTCCCCATGTCGAATACCCTTTACCCTATGACTATCCTACTGCCAATGCAATTGCACACATACATTGTACTAAAGCTCAAAGAACACATGGCTTTATCACAATAACAGTGTTGGTCAATGATATTTTGTAACAAAGTAGACTGCTCTATACTTAAGGTGATACATGGCAGTCGATATCAAAGGTGGTGAAAGACTCACATAAGACAGTGGCATACTTTCAAATGTATAGAAGATATATGTAAAAAAAAAAAAAAAAAGGTGGAACTGTGTTCTATGATGACCAAAGTGTTTAGAAAAGGATTGTTCACAGTGGGTTACAATATTTATTTTATTTGCATTCATTTATAATTTTCCACTATAAAACAACATTGACACAGAGATTTGGTGGATTATGGTGATACTATAGGAAGTGACTGTAAATACACACTATTTAAAGTGGACATGTCACCTCTCCTGACATGCTTTTTTTAATAGCTACATGTATTCTCCATGTAATAACAATTTTGGAGCATCTATTTTTATGGCCCTATGTTGTGCCATTCCTTTATAATTTCTACTAGATTTTATGAATGAATTGCTAGCAGTCTACAGAGTACAGAGGGGTGTTAACCAGCCGGGGGGCGTGTAGCTGCACAATCTCACTCTATCCAATCAATGCTGCCATTTCAGACTGTACAGGCTCCCTTTAACTTGTTACCTCCCCATCTGTACCCTTACCACAGACTGCTAGCAATTCATTTATAACTTCTACTAGAAATAATAAAGGAATGGCACAACATAGAGCCATAAGAATAGATGCTCCAGAATAGTTATTACATAAGGAATGTATGAAGCTATTAAAACAGGCATGTCAGGAGTGGTGACAGGTCCACTTTAACATGTAATGTTTCTATGTGTCTATACATACATTGGGGCTTCTTAGACTTGTAAAGGGGCAGCTAATCAGTGTGCTGCATGGTTGGGGTGTAAATGGTGACTTCTGTTCAGTGACAGATGAGATCTTTGCAGGAAAATTACAGTCCATAAAATTATACCAAGTCAGGCAACATGTGATTTAAATGTATGTAGAGCTTTTTCTAGATATATGTGTAATATGGGAATGTCATGTACATGTGACCTCCACACAGTCTATAATACCACAAAATATCACTTGGGAAAATTAAGCAGTTATCAGAGATCAAGCATGCACTTCATGTTATGAGTATGGGTGACATGTATCCTTTGACAATGGATGCAGGATCTAGGATCTTAACCAGCACTATACTTACCATAGAGGCAGCCCATATCAAGGCTGAGGTCAGAGAGGTCCCTGCATTTAACTACTTCCTATAATGCATAACACCTGCTTGCAGCTACTAATGGTGGAGCACACAAATTTGTATAGCTTTTATTGTATTCAATAGTAACTGAGTTATAGAACAGAAGCAGTGGAGCAGATTGATATATAGTTCTGTGGTGAAAATAAAACCTGAGGCTATGCGGCTATTAACTATGATTGATAGCATTCTCTGTCTAAATCTGTATACAGAGACAGCTGGCAGTCACTAAGATGACCGAGTGTACAAGTGAACTAAAAAAGCAGAGATTTCATTGCATACATTACGTGTTTTGCTGAATCCTTTCCCACAAAACTATATAACAATGTGTTATATAGTTGCTCTATAGCATGTTGCTTGCCCTGCATTTTGTGGTGACAGGTTCTCTGCCATATACAGTTAGTTCCCCCTAGTGGTGTCTGCATCCAGCCAGAATGTTGATATTTTGCTTCTTGACTGTGTGAAGGAATTCCTGCCATTTAAAGCACTGTTTCAAAAATTAAGCTCTGACCTCTAAAAACATATTTTATTAAATTATGGTGAACACTAATTAAAAAAACTAATATTTGAGTGAGCTCTCAGTGAAAGTGTGACCATTGGGCCCTTTGATTCCTGTGTATGCCTCCAGATAAACCTATGCATAATGCCTTGTTTAGACTGTCCAATTGTCAGGTAGATTATTGGGAATCTACGAACACTCGTTAAGATAATCTGCTTGTTTAAAGGTGCCGCACATTGCCCAATGAATGAGTGAAATGCTTGTTCATCAGGTACATTGACTGTTGGTGCATACACCACAATAATCATTTGGTCTGCCCAGAAACAATGGAGCTGTATGAGACTGAGCATTTTCCGTGACAATTGCAGTCTAAATGTGCCTTAACTGAGTCATTTATCACGTATGTGAATCTGTCACCATGATACTCCTGTTGTTAAACTTATAATATTAAAGTAACAATCCTGTAGTAACAAGAAAACCCACTCAACTAAATAAGCCCTAAGCGTCATGCTCGCATTGTACTATATGTAATTTAGCTATTTTATGACACTCAGTCTGCCTCATCTTGGATCATGTTATTACTATTTGCCAGCTTATTTCGTGTATATAGTGGGTGCTTAAAATAATAGCAGGTACTTAAAAAAGTTTTTTGTGTGCACACAAAATACCTTCAACTTTACCTCATACTTTAAGCTACTGCACATATGAAACTATACATAGGACAATGTAAAAAAGTTGAACAATGCAATCTACAATTATAAATGATTCCAAGAGGGCATTAAGATCATTGATAGAAATAAGGCACAAAATAGCTACAGTAGGCAGGACATTGTTGTCCAACACAATTAAAGCAATTTGCATAAATTGGTCAAATCACCCAAATTGTCTTGGCATGGGTAATGTCACCATTCTAAAACTGCACTTTAGTGTAAGTGTTAGCATTTGCATATTGTGCTATAAAACAATCACACAGATGTCACGCTACCCTATCATTTTTAATAATATCCCCGACAATTTTTACTTTTTAAAGGGCTTCTATGGTTTCATAGAAATATTGCTGAAATAATCGAGCATATGTTCTATGCTATAGTCCTGCTTTTAAGATCTGACCTCAGGGACTTACATGCTGCATGTCTGTTCATAATAAACCATAAAACTCCTTTAATTCACTAGATGTATCTAGACACAACAGGAGTGAAACACAACATTAGCAATTATGGGAGCAAAGCCATCTATGATCAGTAGACAGGTGACACAGATGTTTTCTAGAATAACTCACAGTATACAGTATAATACAGTATACTGGTTCAGTCAACAGAATGGCCTGCAATATTTGCCCTATAAAACATTATACAAAAATTAACCCAAAAGTAATTGTCCATATACCCAAGACCAGTAGGAGAGCTGCATATGCGTAGAATTATATACTATATTATGAATGAATTAGGTTCTGTTCACACTTGGATTCTTTTCTTTATGGAGCCATGACAGCTACAATAGATTCTCCTTTTAGCAAAAGAAAATTTGTTCAATACATCTTATATACACACCTCAGAAAACTCTTACAATTGTGGGCTGTTACCATAACTTACTAAACACTTTTACTTAATAAACACATATTAATGGTTATAGGACTTTAAACAGCAAATTAATGATTTTATTGAATTAGTTTCATAGATCGAAATACGTCCAATAAAGATTTGCTTTCTTTGTGTTTATTGTTATTGTATGACACTTGAAGGAAAAGCATATAAAAATACCATTTGTTCCTATCTGAAACAGCATTAATAACACTCAGAAATATATTTAAATAGATTTATAATGTGTTCATGGCTTGATCTATCATTCATAACCTTCATTCTCTTCACTGTCTAATCCAAGCTACATATTAGCCAAAGTGCAGAGAAATTTTTGTACAAATGAATGTTATTCATTGCAGTATGTAGAGAGTGTGTACATGTATATGCAGTCAAAGTGAGGACACCCCATGTCAAGTTTTCTTTATTTCTTACGTGAACACATCAATACGTGGTCTTAATTCTACCATTGCATAAATATTAAGGTGATGGACATGAAAACAACAGGGCAACTATACATCTGCAATAAATCAAAGTCTCAGAACCTTCATTGCAGAGTCTTCAGATGTGGCTGGAAGAATAGTGCTACATGATGGAAGCCATGACAGAAACTATAAAACATTAATGGGGTCTATCATGTGCTGTTGGTATCTGTTGTACAATGGATACAGCACTACATTGTGATTTCTGTAAATGGTGATCAGATGTGAATACAGCCTAACAAATTGACTTTACAATAATAAGTTATGTTATTTTTTCTACATCAAAAGTATATACATAACCATATTTGGTAATGTGCTTTTGACAGAAACAACCTCCAACAGGTGTTTTAACATGACTTTAAAAGCCTAAATTTAGAATCTGTTGTACCAGATCAGGTGCAAATGATAAGAACATCCTTAGACCTGTATTACACCAACAGATTACCTGACCAATATTTGTCCAATCAGACTAATAGTTGGTGTGTATAACAAAAGATAGGTGTAGTAGGCCATCTAACCAATGATTGGTCAGAAAATATGTCAGATAATCTGGTGTTGTAATACAGGCCTTTTGGAGAAAGAACTAATGCTACGACCATACGGTCAGGTTTCCTGATGCAGTTTTGGAAGCCAAAATCAGGAGTGAATTAAAGAGAAGTCGTATCTGTCATTTATACTTTCTCCTTTTTTATTATTCACTCCTGATTTGGGCTTCCAAAACTCTATCAGGAAACCTGACCATGTGGCTGTATCCTAAGACTTATTTAACCCTCACACGTGTAGATTGGTTTGCTGGTGTTGAAAAGTGTGGCATCACCAGGCTTAGATTCAAAGATCTCTCAGAGGCCTTCAGAAAGAAGATTATAAATGTCTGGAAAGAAATCTAAAATGATCACCAAACAATCGGATCAGTCATTAAACTGTGGAAAAATCATCCATACGGGAGAAGATTTCAAACAACTGGAAACTAGCTTGACCAATGCCGTCCCAGCAAGTTCAGCCTGAGAATAGAACACAAGATGCTGAAAGTCTCTAAAAAGCTCTGAAATTTCATCATGGGCCTATAGATGGTTCTCACCACCATCACCAACCATTTGGATTAGTCATTGAACTGTCTGGAAAAATCATCTATACGTGAGAAGATTTCAAACAACTGGAAACTAGCTTGACCAGGCTGTCCCAGCAAGTTCAGCCTGAGAGTAGACCACAAGATGCTGAAAGTCTCTAAGAAGCTCTGAATTTCATCATGGGCCTATAGACAGTTCTCACCACCATTTTGACTGCTCAAATTAGATCTTCTACATTCAAGTTGTGTCAGGGGAAAAGATAGTGTTATCAGGTAAAGTAGCAGAAGAAAAATTATGTGAAAACCAAAGACAGCATTTCATGAGAAGAACCTAATACCAACTGTAAATCAAGGTGGTAGAAATTTTATTTTTTTGGTGCTGCTTAGCTGCATTGTTCATAGTACCTGGGCAAATTGTTCTACCATGTGTCATATGTTTGGACTTCATCAAAAGTGGACTGTTCAATATGGCAGTGTACCCATACATACCTGTAAATTCACCAAGAAATGGCACAGCTGAGAAAATGGACAATTAGACAGTTATAAGAAGTTCCCGCTGGAGGTTGTTTTTTGCCAAAGGGTAATATCAGATGAGATCCTCCACCACAGTCGGAAATGTGAATTTTTGTTTAAAAAATAATTGCAAAGTCAATTTATTCCGTTTTTGTTTAATAACCTTACATGGGGTGCTCTTTCACATATGCCTATGTGTGTATATATGTATATATATATATATATATATATACATATACACACACACACATATATATATATATATATTTAGACAAATGTGCATATTGTGCATATACACTGCAGTTAAGTTGTAAAGAATATCAAACATTAAGCAGACACTATTCTTTTAATGCACATTGTATCCACACAATCCTGTGTGAGAACAATGAGTTACACTTGTGCTTTGGCCATGTGTGGGATCTCTACTTTAGTTTGCATCTGGTGTTTCCTCATAATTATGACGCTCAACATCTGAAGAAAAAATCAGGCTGTCTGAAAGACTCCAGCAATGTGCATATTTTTCTTAATATATAGGAAAAGAATATAAAAATGGGACTAAAATACATTCCAAGGCAATGCTCACAAAACATTACTGCCCTCATTACTCATGAACGCAGGGACACCATTAGGAGTCATTTTTAGTTTGGTGTGTTTTTTTAAAAGATATATAACTGCTCCTAATAGCCTCTCTCTCCTCTGATGGTATCCATGCTTATTTTAGCAAACATGGCGAACAGAAACAAGCAGGCATTTGTGTTCTGTCGTGAACAAGGTCTAAGCTTTTAAGTCCCACACGTCTTTTCTTGATGATACACGGAGTTGTAATGTATTCTATATCTGATTCAACTGAATTTCACCTCACAACACCAAACAACCAAGCCCAGTTTCTGGACATGTTCAGCAAAACAGAGAACATAGCAAAACAGAAGAATATACTGTATAATAAATTAAAAGCCCCTCCCCCCAACTCAATATCCAAAGTAGCAGGACTTTTGCTTATTGCTGAAGTCACTGTGGTTTTAAGGTTCACACTGACATATACGGTACACACATTTTACATAATGCATATTCACGTAATTATACGTGAACCGGTACAGAGACAAAAGCACACACAAACACAAAAGAAAATTAAAACAGTAGGTAGAATAAAAAAATGCCTGCATCCTTATCTGAACTGACAAGCAGTTAAGCATTGGTATGGAATGCTGGTTTTTAATGTATCTTTTACGGGTAAATTTCTCTTTCTTGGTTAAAAATACATTCAACAGGAAAAAAACATATAAAATTATATATATATATTTTATATATATATATATATATACAAATACTTTGTCATTTTAGCATAATATACATTTACATAAATATTCCTATAATGCTAAAGTTTGAAGAAGCATAATCTTCTCTTATTTACTTTTTTGTAACTTTTGCTGTTTTTGTTTTTTGTGTTTTTTTTTTACTCAGCTTTGAAAAAAGGTGCTTGAATACTATAAAATGAAGCAACTTCAAAACAGGGTAGCAGTTTTCTAATCTGCACATCAGTAATGTAAAAAAATCCAACGAAAAGAATGAAAAAAATAAAAAAAATAAATGGAATCTAAAAAAAAAAAAGGTTCTGCCCCGACCCCGTCTCGACTTATTTTAATTCCAGCAAGCTTATGCCAATGGTTTTCTTTCTTGATGCCTAAAACCATTGTCTCTCCAGCATCAACAAAACTTAATAGGAATTTTAATCCTTCTCTTGGTAGCGCAAAAATGCTCATACACATATGTTCGCACACACGCACACAAAAAGAAAATAAAATAGATTCAGCAACAAAAACACCCCAATATGAAAGAAATATTAGAACAGTATCTGGTGAAGGTTGCAATTGCTCTACTTTAAATACTGCTCTCAGGAAAAATAAAAATCCAGTGCTCAGATATAGATATATATTTATATATGAAAAAACACCTACTAAGCCCTCTGTCTTTTTACCTTACTCCAACTGGCCAATTGCTAAACTCAAATAAAATTTATACAAAAAAAAGCAGCACATTTTCAATAGTTTTAGAACTTTACCCATCGTATCTACCTTACTGCAGCTATCATCTGATTTTTGCATGTTTTTTGTTTTTTTAACATCATTGTACTGTACATGTGAAGAGAGATCAGCTTAGAAAAAGAATTATTTGCAGCTTGAACATGGCTGTGATTTGTACATAGCATCTTTCATGTATGACAAACTGTAGCAAAATTAGTAAAGATCACTCCATTTTCAGCATTGTTTTCTTGTGATATATATTCTGAGATGCAGGAGATGCCAATGTCTTTGAATGGGGCAGGGGCACAGCCATTCTCACTTGTGTGTTACCAGGACAAGCCAGTATTAACAACTCTGTAAGAAGACATTTGGAGCCCCTCTATACATATACAGGCCTTCCTCCTGTGTCCAATTGAGCTCTTGTGACCTCTCCTTTGTCGGTACCCCAAACTATGTCCCCAACCAACCAAAAAAAAAAAAAAAAAGAAAACATCTCTACAGCTATGTTACAAGCAGATACGCATTAGCCAGTTCTCCAAACTTTGGTTCTAAGAAAACACTTGGTCAGTTGTTACAAAGGGAAAGTGGGAATGTTTGTTTTGGCACATTGCAGGAGACAACAGTTCATCTCGGTAAGGTCTCAGCTGTACATGTCACACAATCCAATAAGCAAGTGCACGGTTTGTAAAGCAGGCTTCAGTCTTTTTCCCCATCCTCTTGTCTGTTTCATTTTCCTTTTCTATAAAGGAAAGTCCATGTGATAGAAGTCTGGGCGTTCCTCACACAGTTTGATAGAAATTATCTGCCTGGAGGTTGTTCTGTTTTTGCATACTGTAGAAGCCACTGTATCTAGAGTCTGGGTCAGCCATTCTTAGCATCCTTTTTGAGCTGTCCACTTGTACCCTAGTCCCTTTCTTGCAGTCCACATAAACCAATTGGTTGTTCAGGCAGGTCGGCTGTTGAACACATAAAAGTTTACAATTAGCATTTGAAAACAGTTGTCATTGATTATATAGTGCTACCTACTTTGGAACAAAAACTTGGACACAGTTGGCCTAAGACTCAGGGAAGAGATGGAGTCTGAAGAGTTGCGCATACAAAGGAGTTTTTAATAGATCTTTATTGTTACTCTAGTGAGGCTACCGTCAGTTTAGTCATCAGTTAGGGGGGAAATTGGTACCAGAGCAATGCATAGTTTTCTTCCAAGAAGGTGTTTTTGAATAGGCTCCGACTGGGTCAGGTATGGCCACCTGCTCAAGTGGATAGCCTGGTAAAAGGTATTGACATCTTGTAGTCCAAAACTATCCTGTTTTCTCCATTGTTTGAATGTTTTAGGCTACTTTCACACTTGTGTTGTTGTTTTCCGGTATTGAGATCCGGTAGAGGATCTCAATACTGGAAAAAAAAAGTTTCCTTTTGGTCCTCATGCATTCTGAATGGAAAGAGATCCTTTCAGGATGCATCAGGATGTCTCCTGTACCGGCAGCATTCCATTTTGTGACCGGACACAAAACCACTGCAAGCTGCGGTTTTGTGTCTGGTCATAAAAACGTAAAAAACGGATCTGGCACTGAAAACAATGTAAGTCAATGGTGACGGAGCCTAAAAAAAACGGATCCATCATCCGTTGACTTTCATTGTATTTAGTGATGGATCAGTTTTTTTTCTTTTTGATTTTACACAACCGTATCCTAACGGAACGGATGCATCCTGATGTGCAAAATCAAAATGGATCCATTTAATTCCGATATAGAAATCTTCTGCCGGATCTCAATACCGGAATTAACAATGCAAGTGTGAAAGTAGCCTTATATGCAATGCGAGGTCTGGAATGGTTCCACAAAAAAATTCCAGAAAGTAGTTTTCAACTTGTTAAGGTAGGATTGGGGTATATCGAGAGCTAAGATCTAAAGGGTATGTAACATTTGCAGAAGAATTATGAGGAATGTGGGAAATATTTCTGATTAATAGACAGGTTTAGGTTCCAATGTAATTGACAAAAGGAGTTAGAGACATTATTAAAATATTTGATTAGTATTTTTTTATTTAAAAAAAAGAAAAAAAACATTTGAAGAATGTAGGTCATCAATAGGTTCTTCCTACTCAGACAAGAATGATAAAGTATTTTAATAGTAGCTACGTTGTTTTTTTTTATCTGATGCAAAAGAGGGTTTAGATAATTTTTTAAAGGGTACCTAAACCCTTCACACAAAGCATACAGGGTATCGATCCATAAATAGTATATAGGATCTGTACTCTGCATGCTGCATCTTCCTTGCTTTGTCTGAAGATTTAGGTTATCCGTAAAGATAATCAGTCACCTCTCTTTACATGTCTGTTTTAGTAAATACTTGTAGTCCCCATGTAATAACAATTCTGGAGCATCTGCTCTTCTTATGTTATTACTCCCAGAAATTTATGACCAAATTGAAATCTGTGTAGTATCAGTTGGGAGAGTGTCCCTACATAGTGGTCAGGACACAACTATTTTGCAAGGAGAACGGTAACACCTAGTTGCCAATTTATTCATACATGTTCAGGAGCAATATCAAAGGAGCAGCACAATACAAGTGCATCTCAATAAATTAGAATTCCATCAAAAAGTTTCTTTTTTCAGTAATTGAATTCAAAAAGTTAAACACATATGTTATATAGAGTCATTACAAACAGAGTGAACTTTTTCAAGTGCTTATTTCTGTTAATGTTGATAATTATGGCTTACAGCCAAGGAAAACCCAAAAGTCAGTCAGTTAGACTAACTGTACTTTTTTTTTTAAACGCAGAAATGTTGGCCAAATGAAAAGTATGTACAATAAATGCACTCAATACTTGGTTGGGGCTCCTTTTGCATGAATGACTGCCTCAATGCGATGTGGCATGGAGATGATCAGCCTGCGGCACTGCAGAGGTGTTATGGAAGCCCAGGTTGCTTTGATAGGAGTCTTCAGCTCATCTGCATTGTTGGGTCTGGTGTCTCATCTTCATCTTGACAATAACCCATAGAATCTCTATGGGTTTAAGGTCAGGCGAGTTTGCTGGCCAATCAAGCACAGTGATACTGTGGTTATTAAACCAGGTATTGGTACTTTTGGCAGTGTGGACAAGTGCCAAGTCCTGCTGGAAAATAAAAATTCCATCTCCAAAAAGCTTGTCGGCAGAGGGTAGATGGCTGCACTGACTTTGGTCTTGATAAAACACAGTGGACCTACACCAGCAGATGACATGGCTCCCCAAACCATCACTGATTGTGGAAACTTCACACTAGACTTCAAGCAGCTTGGATTGAGTACCTCTCCACTCTTCCTCTAGATTCTAGGACCTTGATTTCCAAATGAAATGCAAAATTTACTTTCATCTGAGAACAACACTCTTGACCACTGAGCAACAGTCCAGTTCTTTTACTCCTTGGCCCAGATAAGACACTTATGGTGTTGTCTATTGGTCAGGAGTGGCTTGACACATGGAATGCGACACTTGTAGCCCATGTCCTGGATACATCTGTGTGTGGTGGCTCTTGAAGCACTGACTCCAGCAGCAGTCCACTCCTTGTAAATCTCCCCCAAATTTAGGAAAGGCCTTTTCTTAACAATCCTATCAAGGCTGCAGTTCTCCCTGTTGCTTGTGCACCTTTTTCTACCACCCTTTTTCCTTCCACTCAACTTTCCATTAATATGCTTTGATACAGCACTCTGTGAACAGCCAGCTTCTTTAGCAATGACCTTTTGTCAAGTCAGCAGTCTCCCCTATGATTGTGTTGCCTACTGAACCAGGGACCTTTTTAAAGGCTTAGGAAGCCTTTGCAGGTGTTTTGGGTTAATTATTCTAATTTTCTGAGATAATGACTTCTGGGTTTTCCTTGGCCGTAAGCCATAATCATCAACATAAATAAACACTTGAAAAAGTTCACTCTGTTTGTAATGACTCTATAT
The DNA here is from genome assembly GCA_900303285.1 of Rhinella marina. NCBI lineage: Eukaryota > Metazoa > Chordata > Amphibia > Anura > Bufonidae > Rhinella > Rhinella marina. The sequence continues at coordinate 22,040 of ONZH01027660.1, forward strand.
AATATATGTGTTTCACTTTTTGAACTGAATTACTGAAAAAAAAACTTTCTGATGATATTCTAATTTATTGAGATGCACTTGTTGATGACAGGCGTGGTGTCAGGTCCTATTTCTTAAAAGTTTTATAGCACATCAACAGATGGTAGACCACTGAAAATAGTTGCCTATGTGTTGGTCACTGTTCTTTAAAATCAATGGAAAATACAGAAATTCCATTGTTGGTACTGCAGTTCAGCCCTGGGTCTATGGATAAGAGTGTCACTGTTTATGGAAAAAAACAAGCTTTTATTCTAATCTAAGACTATGTAACCCCTTTTCACACAAAAGGATAGTCAATAAATGTATTTTTAAAGGCTATGAACAACTGGGGGCATTTTTTGTTATTTCCTTTTACTTATCTTGGAGTAAAAATATTTTTTACAATAGGTCTTTCAGTTTCACAGCATCTGCAGACTGTTCCTTCTCAGTGAGATCTATCAGAGCAGCTATGTGGGTTAGATGTGTAGCCCCTATCTCTAGTTCACGGACATCTCCTAAGAACTTATTTAAGCCATATTCTCATCAGTTTATGGGCTGTTAGGAAAGTAAAGGTAAGGCTACAGATCAAGCCATAATTTTTACACAGGCCAATCCTCGGCTAGATGATCGCTGACAGTAGTTCATAGGAATGCTCATTAGAGATTATCTGGCAGTGTAAAAGTGCTGCAAATTACCTCATGAATAACAAAAATGGTTGTTCATCGGTAATAGATCATTCATATGCTCACAAAAATCGTCATTTGCAGACAGATCATGATGTGTAAACAGCATCTGCTGACGGCAAACAACGAGTCTGCATGGGGACGAGCAATGGCGCTAGAGGTCGCTCCTCCCCATACTGTGGAGGTGATCTGTTGCGTGTAAATACAGCAGTCTCCTCCACTGACGAGCAGGCCTGTAAAATTGGTCTGTGTAAAGGGGCCTTAAGAAAGGCTCTCTGACAGATTTCACTGAGAAGAAGCAACAGTTTGTAGATGCTGGGAAACTGAAAACTGTAGAAAACAAACTGCGGAAATTTTTAATAACAATCAATTAGAAAAATGACTTGTCCAAGATAAATACAGGGTGGGCCATTTATATGGATACACCTAAATAAAATGGGGATGGTTGGTGATATTAACTTCCTGTTTGTGGCACATTAGTATATGGGAGGGGGGAAACTTTTCAAGATGGGTGGTGGCCATGGCGGCCATTTTGAAGTCGGACATTTTGGATCCAACTTTAGTTTTTTAAATGGGAAGAGGGTCATGTGACACAAACGTATTGAGAATTTCACAAGAAAAACAATGGTGTGCTTGGTTTTAACGTAACTTTATTTTCATGAGTTATTTACAAGTTTCTGACCACTTATAAAATGTGTTCAAAGTACTGCCCATTGTGTTGGATTGTCAATGCAACCCTCTTCTCCCACTCTTCACACACTGATAGCAACACCGCAGAAGAAATGCTAGCACAGGCTTCCAGTATCCGTAGTTTCAGGTGCTGCACATCTCGTATCTTCACAGCATAGACAATTGCCTTCAGATGACCCCAAAGATAAAAGTCTAATAGGGTCAGATCGGGAGACCTTGGGGGCCATTCAACTGGCCAACGACGACCAATCCACTTTCCAGGAAACTGTTCATCTAGGAATGCTCGGACCTGACACCCATAATGTGGTGGTGCACCATCTTGCTGAAAAAACTCAGTGAACGTGCCAGCTTCAGTGCATAAAGAGGGAAACACATAATCATGTAGCAGTTGAATGGCCCCCAAGGTCTCCCGATCTGACCCCCTTAGACTTTTATCTTTGGGGTCATCTGAAGGCAATTGTCTATGCTGTGAAGATACGAGATGTGCAGCACCTGAAACTACGGATACTGGAAGGCTGTGCTAGCATTTCTTCTGCGGTGTTGCTATTAGTGTGTGAAGAGTGGGAGAAGAGGGTTGCATTGACAATCCAACACAATGGACAGCACTTTGAACACATTTTATAAGTGGTCAGAAACTTGTAAATAACTCATGAAAATAAAGTTACGTTAAAACCAAGCACACCATTGTTATTCTTGTGAAATTCTCAATACGTTTGTGTCACATGACCCTCTTCCCATTTAAAAAACTAAAGTTGGATCCAAAATGTCCGACTTCAAAATGGCCGCCATGGCCACCACCCATCTTGAAAAGTTTCCCACCTCCCATAAACTAATGTGCCACAAACAGGAAGTTAATATCACCAACCATTCCCATTTTATTTAGGTGTATCCATATAAATGGCCCACCCTGTAGAATGCAAAAATAATAAAAAAATACCTCAAAGGTGTGCATAGCCGATAGATTGCTAATACAAGTAATGTAATGGAATTATATTGATGAAATGAATGCTGTGCAGGCCATGTGTCCCCACAGCAGAATTTATCCATTGTGGACTGGCCTGAAATACAGGACTAGGCCAGAAAACTAATGGGGTAATTTATCAAACTGGTGTAAACTAGAACTGGCTTAGTTGCCCATAGCAACCAGATTCCTCCTTTCATTTTCCAAAGGAGCAGTAAAAAATGAAAGGTGGAATCTCATTGGTTGCTATGGGCAACTAAGCCAGTTCTACATTACATCAGCTTGATAAATGACCCCATCAGTTTTCTGGCCTAGTCCTGTATTAAAATACCATAGCTAAGGCAGAGTGCCTTGTCATTGCCCCTTGGCGCTCCAGAAATCTTTGGCCTGGGTGAAAAAAAGCCTAGCCTATGACTAATCAACAAAATAAAAAGCATGTAAATGTAAACTGAGAACTCAACTGTGCAGTGGTACTTGTCACATGTTTGCCTGTTTGTGCAAGGAATGGGTTAAGCCCACAGTAAAAATGCTAACATTCCCTTGAAACACCTAAATCTTTTGTTCCCCTGTGGAATGTTCTGAATGTGACAGTGTGAGCAGACATGCAAAGCGAGAAGCAGTATTGCCTTGGGCTGAAATTCAAATATTCACGATATTAGGTTTCTACTTGACTGCTTTAACCTACTCCTCTTCCACAAGGTAGCAGGAGATGTACACTTGTCTATAAACCTGTGTTATAGGAGGCATTCATATGTCTGGCTTTGCATTTCACGACTGACATTCTGGTAAGACACAACTAAATGTTTTGGAAGCATGCATGGTTATTAGTGTTGAGCGAAGTTTCCAAATATTCGATTTGGCTGCTTCGCTAAAAGCGCACTTCTTTGTAAGTAGCGGGCACAATGATGAAGAACAGCGGCTGTGCAGCCCGCAGTCATTGAACCCCTCAGATACCACGTTCATCGCTGATTGAGGTATCTGAGATTAAAAATTAGGGCTTTCAGGGGTTAATCAGTTAAAAAAATAAAAAATATTCACCTTATCCATTTGAGCGCTAAGAGGCCGCGGAGGTCAACTTGATTGAAAATCTAGCACGAAATCGCGCAAAGGATCTTCAATCAAGATAGGCGCGGCGGCCTCTATGCGCTCAAATGGATGAGGTATTTTTTTTATACGCCATTTCAGGGAAAATTGAAGCGTTCCCACAAGGAAATTTGGCTTTGTGGTAAATAGAATTTTCCCTGAAATTCGAATCAAAGTCCACTTCGGATACTTCAATTCACTCAACCCTAATTTTTATATCTGTGCTCCTTAAGATACATCTATGAATCATGGATAAAACTGGACATTTCTTTAAGTGGGTTGTCCAGAGTTTTGAAGAGATGGCCAATCCTCTGGATAATCGGTGGGGGTGTGGGGTGTCAGACCTCCACCGATCAGCTAGTCTGTGTAGTTCTGTTGATGGAAGTCAGCGCCAGAGTTACACAGCACCAGCAACATTATAGTGGCAGCAACTCACTACAACGACGCTGGTCCCACTGAATCAATGAGAGCAGTGCTGTAATAGTGAGCTCCTATTGCTACAATGTTGCCATTGCTATGTAGCTCCAGTACTCACTCACGGAGCTACATAGACCAGCTGATTGGAGGGGGTAAGGGGTGCTCCAGCCGATCAGATAGTGATGGCCTATCGTGAGGACAGGAATTCACCTAAAGGCCCTGGACAACCCCTTTGAAGTATACAGACAATTGTCTCTGAGCTCTACAGGCAGTTCTTCCCCCTCATGGCTTGGTTTCTGCTCTAATATGCAGTCAATCATGGTGTAGAAACATCTCAAAGATGATTAAAAGAAAAGGGAGGCCCCCAGAACTAAATGTCAAGTGCCATACAATGGATGTCAAAACATACATATGTCCATTTTCCGTTTTAATAAATTTGAAAATATTTCTAAAATTCTGTTTTCACTTTCTCGCTTTGGGGTATTGAGTGCAAATTGACGCAGGAAACTTGATTTTTTTTTTTACTGGAGCACAAGGTCGTAACATAAAATGTAAAAAAATAAATAAATAAAAAAAAGAAAGGGTCTGAAGAGTTTTCAAACGCATTGTGTGACCTTTTCTGGACAAATGCATAACAAATACTCCAGAAAAGGGGTTGTCCCAAATGAACATTTATGGCATATCGATAGGATATGCCATAAATGTCCAAAAGGTGCATGTCCCACAAAAAGAGAACAGTTACAGTATATATTAAAATCCTACAGAAGACATATACACTGTTTTGAAAAGATTTCTAATGCTTTCAATGCTGCACTATTGTTTTGTTAGGTTATGCCCGATATTATGCTTGTGTATGATGTAAATGTAAAACTCTAAATACAGTATAGTAAACAGCATAAACAGTGGGCGTTATATGACCTTTATACATTTCATGTGAGAACTGTGTACCTTTGTAGGTGCCCGGTAACAGGGTACTGGAATCCACTGCTTTTTCTTATTTATAAGAAGAAGGACTACGATGATAATCAAAGCTGTCAATATTGGGATTGCTACCCATGCAACGGAGTGAAGTGAGGAGTCCTCGCTTGGCTGAGGTCTGTCTCCTTCCCTGTAGTTCACTTTAAGATGACCCATTTCTAGATGAAAAAAAAAGTAAGAATATCATTACTATGATGAAGAATTAGTATATCATCCACCAGCAATAATTGTTACATAAAGAGTGCCATGTATTCATGGAGGCTGGATTTTGTGTTTTTGTTCTCTCCGGCTGTCACAGGGTTATGGTCAAACCCCCTATTCTCAGCCACCTGATAATGGGTTATGATTAGAGATGAGCGAACGTGCTCGTAACGAGCACTGTAGCGCTCAGCTCCCCTGCGCTTGCATGGGCGCAGGCATCCGCTTCCGTCGGGTGAGGAGGACGGAAGCGGATGCCTGCGCCTATGCGAGCGCAGGGGAGCTGAGCGCTACAGTGCTCGTTACGAGCACGTTCGCTCATCTCTAGTTATGATTATTTTAATATGAGCAAAGGATGACATTCTAATTATATAGATAGTGCTTGATGATTTTAGCTGATATGCCAGAATAAACTGTATAACATTAATATGAACACAAACATACATGTAGTTCAGTGCAGTTCAGAATAGTACATACTGTACTAGAAACTGGGAAGGATATAATGGTGTTCCCACAGAACAACGTTTACCCAGAAGACAGCAAATTCCCGAGAGATGCATGTGCTCCAGGGAAGGTTCCCTCCGCATAACGTGAGGCCCAGAATCAAGCATACTAATATGACAGACCTACCTGCTTCTATTTCAGCATACTATAATGTTATATGCTCAATCCAAAGCAATTTTTCCACATATGTATTGCACCAATTTGAGAACATAGAAAGTACTCAAATTTCCCCAAGACTTTAATGCATAGCAAAGGGCTTTTAGTAACACGTCTACAAGTTCAATTTCAAATCTTGTGAAAAACTATTTCTGAAATACTTACGCTTATTGCTGTCTGTACGTACAACAGTTTCTGCAACATATGATGGTGCAATAAATTTAGAGATGAGCAAAGTTATCAAAAATTATATTCGGCTGCTTTGCCAAAGTTCACAAAGAAATTCAATTTGAATTACTTTGTCACAAATAGCATTCCATTGTATTTATGGACAGGGTACAGGGATTGCGCCGCCCCGTCATTGAATCCCTCAGATGCTGCGCTCAATGCTGATCGCAGCATCTGAAAGTCACATCTAGGCCTTTCAGGAGGTTAAAAAGGGTTAAAAACAAAAACATACACACTCACCTCATCCACTTGCTCTCGGAGAGGCCGTCAGGACCATCTTGATTGAAGAAAACGTACCAAATCTCGCGTGTGATGGCCTCTCCACGAGCAAATGGATGAGGTGAGTATGTTCTATGGTTCTGTTTTTTACTGCCATTTCAGAAAAAATTGATTAGTTACAATGATGCACTTTCGGCTTTGTGACGAATCGATTTTTTCCTGAAATTTGGATCAAAGTCCACTTTGTTAACTTCGATTCGCTCAACACGAACTATATGTGATAAATTATTAAGTTACCTAACAGTCATTAAAATAAAAACAACATAGACTGTATGCTGCTCTCACCTCTGTGATGGTGAATATCATTCTCACTTGGTGTTGGCCAGTGAGGAAAGTCATGTTCATTCCTTCCTCTGTGATTTGTCTTCTCAATAGGGATATTAGTGGGTTCGGGGATATACATCTCTGTAAAACACAAACTCCATTTATGCAATCCCTTTGCTTTTTCAAATGCAACCCTGTCATTTCAGCTATTATTAAAGAGGTTGTTCTATAAAAGTTAACCCTGTATATTCGCTGTGTTAGGGGATATGGATGTCACAGAGAGGGGTGTCCCCTGCTGGAAACCCCCTTTAGGTATCTTCATATATTCTGAAGATACCTAAGGATATGATCACACAATAAGGTTTCTGTATGCAGTTTTGGAAGCCAAAATCAGGAGTGGATTATTAAAGCAGAAAGGACAGTTACTACTTCTCCTCTTTTTTTTTTTTTTTAATTCACTCCTGGCTTTGGCTTCCAGAACTGCATGCAGAACCCTACCCGTGTGGCCATACCCCTAAGAAATGAAGCGAAAGCATATAAGCTAATAAAGAGAGAAAAAAATGAATTCATATTAGTTTGTTTAGGTCTGAAAGAAAGACATAGCAGAGCTGAAGGCAGTTGAGACAGGCAAATAGAAAAATTAATTGAATGGGTGAGTAACATTATCAGGAAAGATCACAAATACCTTCATCTAGAGAAAGAAGGTTTCACCATGGCCATAGATGCGGTTTGTTAACAGACTTGTAGCTAGTATGGTTGATAAAATATACAAGTAACGCATTTTTTCTGATATCTGCACATTATTTTAAGTTGTTAGAAATTCCAAGGCCACACAAATTATGCCTATTTAGAAATTCTCTGGGACTGCAGCTCTGAAGCTTGTAATACAGCTCTGAATTATCAGAGTGTGAACTTGGGATTCATACAAAATGAGTAATGCATTTCCTTCACAAAGTAGCTTGACTTTTCATGTACTTCTACAGTCACAAGTCATCGAGAAGACATGGAAACAATATTGGAAGGCAGATATTGTTACCTGGACACATGGGGCAGCAGCTCCCTTCGACATTGATTGGCTCTACACAGGGTAATGGTGGGCAGCTGACTGTGGAGCAGAGGGTCTGTCCTTGCAAACAGTAGCAGTGTGTGCAGCTGTCGATGTCCCATCTCTCTTCGTCTGCATAAGTCTTGCCATTAAAGTGGCAGACAACTTTCTTTGGAATTGTATCCTCTGTGATGACAAATAGTTATTAATATGAAAACTGTAACAATGTTATCTACAGAGACATTTAGTCGGTATACACTTAGCGGTTTTGCTTAGCAGGTAACAAAAACCTATCTGATCCACTACATGCACCACATTTAGCCGTTTCTGTCTGCATTTTAAACAGAAAACAGAGAGAATTAGACGAGAGGGTACACTTGGTATTAACAGCATTATGCGCAGAGTGAATGCACAGGACAACAAATAGCTGCACAGCAGGAAGTGATGTCAGAGAAGGGGCATCATTTTGGCATCCACTGCTGTACAGCTTAGAAGGATAAAACAGAGGTTTTTATTGTCTTTGGTGTGCACCTTGGGAACTTGAATTTAAGGACGTGAAAAATAACAGCCCTGGTATGTTAAATTATATCTGTCTTTTCAGGTTATTTTTCAGAATAGGCTACCATGATTGGGTACATGAAGAATAACACTATTTCTGGCCATTTTACAAATTATATCTGAGATTTTTCAGCAGTGTTCCCCTCTGCAATCTGTCAGTAATTCTATCTCTTTCTGAGATATGACTCATTCACACGTCAATGTTTCGGTAAGTGATTTCCATCAGTGATTTTGAGCCAAAATCAGGTGCGGCTCTAAACACAGAACAGGTGCAGATCTTTCCCTCAGGGTCCATTCACACGAACGTATATTTGCGGGTCTGCATTATTGCGGACCCGCAAATATACGGGGGCCACCCAGCGTGTGTTCCGCAGTGCTCGGAACACATGCTGGGCGGCCCCATTGAAAATGCCTATACTTGTCTGTGCGTACGGAAAAGTATAGGACATGCTTCAAATGAGCCGCGGCACAGAGCTATAGAGGTGAATGGGGCTGCATCTATTCCGCAATTTTGCGGATAGATACGGCCCCATTCAATATGGTCGTGTGAATGGGACCTTATACCTGATGTCTGTGGAGGCTCCAATCCTGTTTTTGGCTCACAATCACTGATGGAAATCACTGACCCAAACACTGACATGTGAATGAGGCAATAATGTGTGAAGAATAGCTGGGATCATTTCTGGCCATCAACAGGACATGAGTAACCAGGGGATTCTGTTATTTTCTTTGCATCTTCCTGTCTGCAGCAGCCCCTTAACTTCTCTTCTTTCGATGTAATCGGATCCTTCAGTGAGCAGGCAGTATGTCTTCACTAAAGCAGTGAATTGAGAGTTAGTGAAAAGGAGGGAGACCAGGAGAGGAACCTGATAACAGGTGAAGGAAGCATTGTTTTCTCATATTTAACAAATGAAACAACAGTTACTCTTTCAAAGGGTTCTTCTGGGTTTTGATATTGATGACCTATCCTCAGAATAGGTTGTCAATATCAGATGTATGAAGAGGCCGTAGCGCTCCATGAGCACTTAGGCCTCTTCCTAGTGACATCATGTTCATCAATTCAACTACTCATATATTTCAGGTGAGCTGGAAATCTTCTATACATTGCTGTACTTATAAAGAACAGGTTCTGCAGATATTTATTAACATGCTACATATGTCTTAATATACGTAAGTATGAATTCTTATCTTGACACCTAAAGAGGACCTTTCACCACTCCTGACATGCCTGTCTTAATAGCTTTATGCATTCCCCATGTAATAACAGTTCTGGAGGATCTATTTTATGTCTGTATGTTGTGCCATTCCTTTATTATTTCAGCTAGAAGTTATGAATGAATTGCTAGCAGTCTGCATTAAGGGTACAGAGGGGTGCTAACCAGTTGGGGTGTGTACCTGCACAGTCTCACTCTATCCAATCAGTGCTGCCATTTTCAGACTGTACAGGCTCCCTCAACTTGTTACCTCCCCTCTGTAACCTTACTGCTGACTGCTAGTAATTCATTAATAACTTCTAGTAGAAATAATAAAAGAATGGCACAACATACAGACATAAGAATAGATGTTCCAGAATTGTTATTACATGGGGAATGCATGAAGATATTGAAACAGGCATGTTAGGAGTGGTGAAAGGTCCTCTTTAAGGAGTTAAACAGCTGCAAGAAACTTGAGTTTTTCAATGGCTTTAATTACTTTTGTGATAGGATATCACAGGCAAGGTTTAAACTGTTCCATCTTTGCTTCCTGCCTCATACATAATCTGAAAAGTATTATTTTACTTATCCGGTTTCTAATACGTAGACTAAGATTAAGAGTTGTCACAAATAGTGTTAATACATAGATGGAGACAGAAAACTAAAACGACAAAAACAACTTCCATAAAACTTCCATAAAGTTCTGCGGCAAAAATCACAGCAACAGCTCAAACTTTAAAATAATAATATAATGTTTGAATATAGAACTACGCAGAGAGAATCTAAGCCATTGTGCCACCCGTGGTGGATGTGTTACCCGTGGTACCTAACCTGATATTTTCACTCATTTACTAAATTGCACTATAAAATTGGCATCTGTAATCTGATTGGTTGCTAAAATAATAACTTTGCACTACTTTTCATAAATCAACCTTAATGCTATGGTCTCTCCCCTTAATAAAAGGGTTGTTTGAGATTTTGATATTGATAGCTTATCTTCAGGTAGGTTATCATTGGCAGGGATCTGACTCCCCACCCCCGACGATCAGCTTAAAAAGACCACGGCACTCCAGTCAGCGCTACGGCCTCTCCCCTCTCCAGTCACGTCACTATTATTTGTCAAATGGCCTAGACATAATGATTGTGATGTTCAAGTGAATGGCGCCAAACTGCAATACTAAGCATGGCTGCTATCCAATGTATCTAAAGTTTTATTTTGAAATGACATACTGTATGAGAATTTGTGACTGGTGCTCCTGCTCCCTTTATGGGTGAAGACAAGGGACTGAGGATTCAGATCTTTGGAGCTTCATCTGCGCCGTATGCAAATGAATATCCCTTGCACCAATCTTGTGTCATGTCATTCATTTGCGTTGCTATTCAAGTACAGTAATGAAAATCATACAGTACGTCACTGTCCAAAGGAATAATGCCCTGGATCCTGACCTTCACCCATGGCTGGAGTAGTAGCTCATTGAACGTTAAATGGAGTGTCTCATTGGGACAAATTCGCCCCCGATTATTTTAAAGAAGAAACATACTTGTTTTGATTTTCACTTTTTTATTACAATGTGTTGGATATCCAGAAAATTATTAATAGGCGCACAAGCATATTCTGGCACCCAAAGAAGGGTCCTTACCATTCCTTTGTAATTTTTGACAGATTCCTATGAAAAAACTGTGACATGCTCTATCAGATGTCATATTATGGACTATTCCTCTCTAATATGGTGCCGCATGAAGCATCATATGTTGGTACACATAGAGTACCCAAAAAGGAAGTCCACAATATGGAGCTGCAGGAACGCCGGGTTTCTGTAGAGATTCCTCACAGCCAAGTTCATGAGGTTTAAATCAAATAAGTTAACATTTAGAATGATTATGGCCTGATTTGTAATGTACAGGAGGAATCTGGGCAATAAGCATCAATACATCACCAAGCGACTGTTCTCTGTGGTAAATAACAAAGTCCGCGTCAGCACATCAACAACTGCTTGCTTTGTAAAACAGGCGTCATACAGAGCAGCGAGCAGACACAAGTGAAAGTAGGACAAATCACTCTATAGAAAATATTGAGAGTTAGTGAGCTGAAAGGTCATTTTAATATGAAGTAGCAGCGTTAGATTGTAGTTTCAGGGAAGTGCAGCAGCCATACTGTCTGTCTTATTATCTCAAATGAAATGAACAGCAGGTGTGGAATGCCTATGGCAGCAATGAACATGCAGAGCTGCACAGCCAGTGACAGACATCCACATCATACAAGCTGTGGCGCTGCTTCAAATTTGGTCATGTTGGTGCTTTAGCATCTAAGACTGAATGATGTTTCTCTCTTAAAGGACATTGCATAATTGCTGCCATTTTATTACGGAGGATATTTCATTCTTGTTTGCTTACAAACCTATTGCTGTCATTCTGTTCTGGAATACATGAGACTCGAACGCTTAGAATAACCATCTGCTGTCACTGTAATATATAGAATAATTAGCTTCATAGTTCAGAACCTAATATTTATCTGCAGAGGAGCTAATACGTATGTTAATATAGTCGGAGAACACCGTACCTGAGGCATATGCGCAAGGCCTCCAGAATACTAATAGGATAGTGACTAAATGGTGTCACTGGTTCCTTTCTAAATGTCTTGCTGCTTTCTAGTCTAGCTATTTAAGTTTGTATTCCCATTGTGTGGAGCCAACAGAGCCACTGAAAGGCCCTGGTCCTTCCTTTGGTTCTTGAATGGGTGTCGAGCAACAGTACCTTCTGACTAATAACTATGCCAATATATAATGAGATGCTTACTTTCGTAGACAGAACAAAATTGTATTGAGTACAATCTAAATAAACTATGTTATTTAAAAAAAAATACTATAAAATAGCTGACCATTTTGAACCAATCAATTTTAAGCTATCTCCTCCAAGGACAAATATTTGAACAAATCTGTGCCCAGCTATTCAGTCTGTGGCACTACAATACTGTAATTCTTAGCATAACTGTTGTTATGTTCAGCTCAATTCTGGCCTTCATCTTGTGGAAACAGCAAACACTTTTATTGTCACCTTGGTCCATTCTCCTCTTAAATACTGTAAGGTTGGTTTCACACAAGCGAGTTCAATGCATTTAACTTGCAGCGTGTGTCTGTTAGAACTCCTGCCCTGATCTACCCTTAAAGTTCTGGAATGTATTGGATAACACTGACATACATACCCTCCAGACCTCTAAAGGATACATAGCATCATAAATCAATGTAATGCTATGCGATCCTGTCAGTGCTACATAGTTCAGGACGGGAGCTCTTGTGGACACACATTGAACTTGCTTTTGTGAAACTAGCCTAACTCAGTGCTAATCAGTCCTCCCCACCCAAAGACCTCTCCAATCTATCCTGAATGCAGCAGTCAAGCTCATATATCTGTCCTACCTCTCCACAGATGCCTCCTTCCTGCACTGGTTACAATCAGAGTACAGAATTCAATTTAAACTTCTCACTCTCACCAACAAAAATCTCAATGTAGAACCTCCCTCATCCCTCTGTCTACAGTCCTACCAGAGCTCTCTGTTCTGCCAATGATACTGTATACGACTAACATCTTCCATAATTCAAACTACTCACTTCCCTCCCTAAGGCTTTGTTTTGAGCTGACTTTTAGAAAGCCACAAGCAATGGTAGCTGGAAAGGAGCATCATATGAGGTCAAAAGTAGAAGACAACAGTCTTGATCATTGCTAATCCAATGAGGTCTGCAAAGAAAATCTATGGGTGTGCCAAGCAGTGTTGTCTGAAGAGTGCTGAAGCAGTTATTGGACATATAACTAATGAGCAGTATTCAATAATTAATAGCACAAACACTAGATGTAAATGGAACTTTCCTTTTAGTATTATGGGCAGTGTCCTGTATAGATAGACGATGATGAATTCTGCAAGTTTTATACTATGTTTTGAAGCATTCATATCTGCACTTCTAATGGTGACAGGGGTGGATTTTTTCTTGACAGATGGAGTTTATAAATAGTTGTGGATGAAGACAGCGTCATCATGTGTGTGTCATGTGTATGTGTGTCACGTTATACAGGTGATGTTTAGAATCTCTGGGTAATCTGGACTAATCTCCTCCATGATATAAAAACTACAACAGGAATGGTATGATCGTTTACCAGCATTGTAAATTTTTATCATTTGTCTCATGAACCCCTAACTGTGCATCTATACAACTTGAAAATTCCAGGAAATTCATAAATGTGTTTTTGTGTCTAAACACAGTATGATGCTCTAAAAATGTAGAAAAATAACTATATTGCAAGTAAGGCAATGAGAAATGTTCAAAATCTCCAGTGATTTGGAAATGGAAAATGCTACACTGCTTGCTATTCCAGTATAACCAATTACGCGGCCCACTAGATGGCACTAGGGCACTAAAAATAACCAATTTTGATATCTAAATTATACCTGATTAATTCAAATGTGGGATGTGGCACCACAACACAAATACCTACAACTTGCCTTGAATCACTCATTATGTGTTACCTGAGGTTTATAATAAAGCTGCTCCACTGCCGTGATGTTTGAATATCCTCTTATTATCTACAGTCTCATTTACTGCAACCTTCCTCCCATTGCCTTACTCCACATGTTAATTAGGAAGGCTTCTATCAATTCCGCCTTGTGTGACTACACTCTTCCCATCCAAATCACATGTAAAACTTACAAGTGTATAATAGACAGGGATTCATTCTGCAAGCATTTTCGCCTGACTATATTGCTGGTCATTTATCCAGTACCCTTTCTGTAGGTCCCGCTGTTTTATTCAGCCTCATGAATATATTAAAATGTGTTCTTTTTTGCCTTGCTTGAGGCTGATTCAAGTTTTATCTTACCCCTCCTTCATGGCTGCCATCTCATTATAACTCACAACTGTCAAAGTCCAGAAATTGAAGTGAATGGCATTCTAGCCAAACAGCAATTATCTCCTGGTGGATTAATTCTAATTTACAAGAAACAATGGGCAGGAGGCATGCTGTTCTTTAAAGGGGCCATGGATTTACTGATGATATTAATTAACATTTTCATATAAAACTGAGATAAATCACTAGTAAAAAGAAATCTTCGTCAAATTGTCAAAATTCTATTCAACCATTATGAAGATTCATCTGTTGAAAACTAGGTGACAACATAAAACCTGCCACGACATCTCTCGCAGGGATCAATACAAAGCTTTCTTACTCATTTTGATGGCAAGTCTAACTTGGTATGTCCCCTGCTTCATTGTCTATGCACAGCTCAACAGATGCTTTAAAGAGCTTTACGAAACCAAGGAGACAACTGCCAAAGGACTGGTAATGGTAGCCATATTAGTTGTCATCAAGATTCAGAGACCTGATTCAGATAGCCGTATTTTGGGTCCATGGACCCATAGATGTTCATAGTGCAAATCAAATCTCCATACATAGAAACTCAATGTACTACAATGGTCCTAGTCTCACAAAACACCACCTAAAGACCATTGAGATTACTGTCTGGTTAACAGGTCCAAGTCCTACATGGACATGTAGACCTCACTGTGTGTTAGAAATTGTCCATGTGTTGGGGTTGTCTGAGATAATAAAAAATTTTGGACACACCCTACAATGTCTTAAAATAATAATATAAAAAACATCATATACTCAGCACATCACCACTGCAGCCAATCACGGTCCTCAGTTGTAGACCACTGAGGACAGTGATTCGGTCCCGTGCTACATCCAGATATGTCCACTATTGCTGTTTGAAAACAAGCAATGGCAGGGGGACTAGAATGGTATTGGGTGAGTATACATATTTTTTTTTTTTACTGTTAGACATTGTAGGGTATGTCCAAAATGTTTAATTTAATATGTTTCTTAATTAGTTTACAGGAAAGTAGTGTTTAAGCTCATTAAGTTAGTTATTGACTATTTTGAAATATTGTCCCTTTCAGGACGCCCATCTTTTACCCAATAGGTGGACAGAAGACCTGGCATGTCTTTGTATTACATGGACACTTCTTTGACTTCAATGGCACTGACCAAGGATTAAAAACTTTTGCCTTGTTACCCCAAACATTACAGATGGTCTCTGTGCAGGTAGTACAATGCATTTATAAATAGTGTAATTTCAGGGTATCCTTCTAAGAAAAAGGGATATCTAATGAAATTCCTACATTGCTCTGGAACACTGCTGGCACATTTGAATTCCTCCCCCTAGAAGGTCTGGGACATGATCTTCTGCTTTGTCTATACTGGATGGACAATGTTGACTGATGAACAGAAAAACAGATATTTTCATATAAAATGCTCAGCACTAACAGATGTGGAACCAGGGCCATCAACTTCTCACCATCTGCTATTGTCTGGCCTAGTTTGCTGATGGCTGAGTGACTTTTAAAGAGAATCTGTCTCCAGGAAATTCACTGCTAAACCAGGCACAATGTTTTGTAGGGTTAGCTCAGCTGAATGTAATGATACTTAGATTTTACTTAGTGACCCATTGCTTCATTTCGAGGAAAAGGTACTTTTAATCCATATGCAAATGAACAATTAAGTGCTCTATGGGCAGGCCCAAGCCACTCTGTGCACCCTTGCTTCCTCTAAAAGTCCTCTCTTTCCTACATGATTGACAGGACCAGGTTGCTGTCACCTCACCTGGCCCTGTCAACCAGGGAGAGGGAGGGGCTGGTAGAGGAAACAGGAGGAACAATAGTGCACAGAGTGTTGTAGGCATGTCCTAAGTGCACGTAACTGCTCATTTGCATATGGAGTAAAAGTTATTTTTCTCCAGGATGAAGCAACGGACCACTAAGTGAAAGGTATCATTACCAGCAGTGCTAGTCCTACAAGGCATTGTGCCAGGCTTATCATGGAAATTCCTGCTGACAGACTTCCCCAAAATTTCCAATCCCACAAGCATATTCCTACAGTATAATTTATAATTATGCATTACATTACATTAGAGTAGTTTAGATCCACAAAATTATAATGTTTATAACACAGACATGAGCGACATAGCTATGGTTTGTTAGATATAAAGACTATGGAAGCTTCTGATATGGTAAATACAGTTTTTAAATGCATTTGTGGTTGCCTAGAGTTAAAAGGTTTTACTAAGTATCAGGCTGCAGTATTCATTTCTTCATTTGTATTCAGACCAGCTTGCCCCTAGTTTCAGACCTGTGGACATGCTGGAAGTGAGGTCTGCAAAGTATGTCCAAGATTGTGCTGCCTTCATAAGCAACGCTTCATTTCTGGACTTGTTTCTCTTTCTACAGACCCCCCCCTCCTGCACTGATAACCACTAATACAGGAGATTATTTATAGTAGTTAATTACATTAATTTTTGTATTTAGGAAACAGATTAAAAAATGGTGCATAATTAAAGAGGACCTTTCACCAGTCCTGTTTTCCCCATGTAATAACAATTCTGGAGTATCTATTCTTATGGCTCTATGTTGTACCATTTCTCTACTATTTCTACTAGAAGTTATGAATGAATTGGTAGCAGTCTGCAGTAAGGGTACAAAGGGGAGGTAACCAGTTGGGGTTGTGTACCCGCACAGTCTCACTCTATCCAATCAGTTCTGCCATTTTCAGTATGTGCAGGTACACAAACCCAACTGGTTACCTCCCCTCTATACCCTTACTGCAGACTGCTGGAAATTTTTTTCATAACTTCTAGTACAAATAATAAAGGAATGGCACAACATAGAGCCATAAGAATAGATGCTTCAGAATTGTTATTACATGGGGAATGCATGAAGCTATTAAAACAGGCATGTCAGGACTGGTGAAAGGTCCTCTTTAAATATACACATATTGACAAACATAGAACCAGCACAATAACAATAAATCACAATTAAAACCACTGTATCCACCTAACCAACGCTACAGGCGGGCAGGGAATGAGGATTTACTCCATTTCATCCAGCATTTTAGGTTATTTTCCAATTGCAGAATCTCACAAAACATAATTACGATATAAATGCTTGTATTTTTTTCGTTTTGCAATTTGTGTCATTGTCGCTGAGAAAAACACACAGGACCTGAAATTATGGACTGGAAATCAGAATGCGAAAGCGCCATTGTCATTATGGTTCAGTATTAAGCAAAGCAACACATGACAATGATAAATGTGATCTTGTCAATTGCAACTTCCACTGCAAAGATTTTATGAAAAGCAGATTGTGTATATGGTTCCAAATAAATCCTCAGTTCTGGAGTTTTAGGATATTTTCTGTGTTGGTACAGTGTTTGTCCCAATTAGTGTCAAACCTCATGCCTCCCTCGGAGAGGCTGCGTTACAAAGTGTGAGGGATCACGCTGCTCTTGCTTTCTAATGTCCTACGCCTTAGTACGTGACCACTGGTGCATCAGTCATGTTGCGCTAACAAACGACACTGGGCTTTGAAATTGTTGCAATCCTCCTAAAATTGACTGGCCACTTCCAGCTTGCTGCAGTTATACCTAGGAAGCTCAGTGAAAAGGTTTTATAGACTGGGCTTTTGTTCTTAATTATGTGCCGGTGAAATGTTATATCATATTCAAGTTTAGAAGGCAGAACCTGGCATAGCGGTCACCAGAACAACATTCAGTGACTTACATTATATCTCCGATTCTATGAGCAAAATGAAATGTTCATTTTTAAAGCCGTAGACATGGACGAAACAACTGTTGTCTTCTTGGTGGTTATATAGCACCAACAAATTCCACGGCAGAGTACAGAGATTGTTACCGAACACTTCAGTCCCTGTCCCCAACATTTAATTTAACCACCACATAGTTATTTAACAATCCCATTCAAATGGGAAAAATATCACTTTGTTATTGTAGATTGTGAATTTATGTCTCAAATAAATATAGTTGGCACAAAACTCAGATGACTATTCACATTGTCAAGGCATTTTTTATGATTGGATTTTATTCATTTTGGGATAAAAGTATTTTTTTCAATGATTATTATTAAAAATGTTCAGACATTTTTGAGATACAGGGGTTAAAAACCAGCTTGTTTGCGGAGTATCACTTCTCATGTTAAGTCTTACCTCTGATCTCCAAGCCTTACCTCCTGACCTCATAGACACTAATATCAGCTATATTCTTATGAGTTTGATAAGAGCTTAGCTGTTTGGTCAAATCAGTGTAGCGAGGTGGTTATGAATTAAATATTGAATGACCCATCCTCATGACGGGTCACCAATGCCTGGTCTCAAAGCTTCATTGGTCAGCTGTTCAAAGCGACCACAGAACTTGGGTGATCACTGTTGCCTCTTTATAGGTCTGAGACATCATATTCATAAGTCACATGGCCTTCAAACAGTTGATTGTCATGGAAGCTGGGTGTTGGTCTCCCGCTGATCAGATATTGATGACCTATTCTGAGGACAGGTCAATAATGTTTAATTTCTGGAAAACCTCTTTAAACCCACACTGGGGCCATTTCATAGAAAGTTAATTAACCTATCAGTATGTGAGAGAGGAAACTGGAGTAGCTAGAGGAAACCAACACAAACACTGAAAAAACATACAAACTGTGTGCAACCAAGGACTGCAAGAAACAGAGCTTCCATGCTCTACAAATTATTTTATTTTGGCCTCAATCTACCCCTCAATCTATCCCTTTAATGGTTCAAATATTGTAGTAAAACTTTAGTTTTAGATTAGGTTTGGATCTGTTGGAACAAGCCTCCATAGCAGAGTCTGTCAGGAAAAACAAAATCACAGAAAAATGCAGCCCTGATTTTTTCCCCCCATAAAATGGTAGATGACATTTTGGAAAACCATCATATGATTGATCTGGTTCTTTTTGATTTTCGATTTTATATTCCTATGATGAAACAGAACACTTGAAATGCTTAGAGCAGATGTGAACCTAGGCTTGCTTACAATAATGCACTAAAATGATATGAAAACATTCAGGGACTGCTTAGGTCTATGACTGGTTAGTGTTTTTAGCACCATAGTACTAATCATATTCCTTGCCACACATCCCTGTTATTTATTCTGATCAGGAGTTTGCAGCCATTCTCATCAACTATGAAGCACATTTTGGCAAAACCCAGTTCCCATTTTGGAAACAAAATTATACAATCCCATAGCAGATGCTGCCTGGATTTCTCAATGAATTGTCATGGTGCCTATGCAATTAATTCATAATAACGCTATGTTGTCCAATTTTTTTCTAATGTGATGTGTCACAGTTGGCAAGTGCTGTTTATTTTCATGGACAATCCTATTGTTTAAAGATCTTCCCCTGGAAGCTTCATTTCTAGCACTGTCCCTGCAGGATATCTACACTGCATAATCTTAAATGTATGATGGAATGAAGGGGAACTAGCTAATTATTTACTAGGAGCATCTGTATCAGTCCAGCAATGGTCCAGGTGTCATGGAGTAATCACTACCAGTGTCTAGAACTGAGAACAGGTCAAGTGCATGTGTCCACCAGAGATTTTGTGATGTGCCAGTGACTGAAGTGGCAATCTCTGTACAGCAGCACAGGATCTTGGTTCTCAGGGGGCACACATACTTGTCATGCTAGATTATAGAGTTTTGTAGAAGGTGCCTTCAGACATGGCAGGTATTGTTGCAGAAATTTCTGCAATTGTAAATCAGTTCCATTGATCTGAATAAGGTTGGAAGCACATGCAACTCCCAATCAGGTGAATGGAGTTGATTTTTAGTAGCAGAGATTTCTGCAACAAAATCTGTCGCCTGTGAAGGCACATTAAACATCTGTTTTGCCCGAGTCCAGCTCGGGCAGTGTGAAAAGTAGCTAACTGGAGGGGGGAGGGCTGCTTTAGATGGGGATATCGCCTCAATGGTAGCAGCTAAACATGCAACTGGTCTTGTCTGAAAGCTGACAGTCCAGGCTTTCATGCAAGACCAAAATGACAGCTAAAGTCCAAGCAATAGAGGAGAAATCACTGTTAGAAATCAAGTCGTGAATAATCGCGACTAAAACCTGTTTTTACTTTCACTTTAAGCTATATTCACAGCATCCTGATTTATATCAGTGATATCTTTCTCTGTCCTGAACATATTGCTGTCATTTTGGTCTTGTATGAAAGCTTGGAATGTCTGCTTCAAACAAGATCAGTTGCATGTTTCTAGATGCTACAATTCAGGAGGTAGCAGCATCTAAAGCAGCCCTCCCTCCTCCAGTTAGCTACTTTTCCCACTACTTGAGCTCCACTTTGGCAAAACAGTTAGGGGGTTAAGGCACATTTCAGATGAGCATGTTCGCTGTATGAAACATGCTCTATGTGGGAGCTGATTTCCCATAGTGAACTCGGGCAGTGTGAAAAGTAGCTAACTGGAGGGGGGAGGGCTGCTTTAGATGGGGATATCGCCTCAATGGTAGCAGCTAAACATGTAACTGGTCTTGTCTGAAAGCGGACAGTCCAAGCTTTCATGCAAGACCAAAATGACAGCTAAAGTCCAAGCAATAGAGGAGAAATCACTGTTAGAAATCAAGTCGGGAATAATCGCGACTAAAACCTGTTTTTACTTTCACTTTCAGCTATATTCACAGCATCCTGATTTATATCAGTGATATCTTTCTCTGTCCTGAACATATTGCTGTCATTTTGGTCTTGTATGAAAGCTTGGAATGTCTGCTTCAAACAAGATCAGTTGCATGTTTCTAGATGCTACAATTCAGGAGGTAGCAGCATCTAAAGCAGCCCTCCCTCCTCCAGTTAGCTACTTTTCCCACTACTTGAGCTCCACTTTGGCAAAACAGTTAGGGGGTTAAGGCACATTTCAGATGAGCATGTTCGCTGTATGAAACATGCTCTATGTGGGAGCTGATTTCCCATAGTGAACTCTGCTCCTGTGA
This sequence comes from Rhinella marina, assembly GCA_900303285.1. Taxonomy (NCBI): domain Eukaryota; kingdom Metazoa; phylum Chordata; class Amphibia; order Anura; family Bufonidae; genus Rhinella; species Rhinella marina. Next base: position 43,134 of record ONZH01027660.1, read on the forward strand.
CAGCATTGCACAGCCTTATAATAATTTATGCTTTGTGTCCCTGCTCGACCTCCGCTGTAATGATCTGCGCTGACAGCATTATGTCAGTACAAACCATTACAGTGGAGATAGGCAAAAAACATACTGCATTATAAATCATTATAATGCTGTCCGGTTCTGTCACAGGAAGTGTCCAGTCCTGTAAATCACGCTCCCACACAGAATGCGTTTCCTGCAGTGGACATGCTCACCTGAAACTGCCCTAAGGAACACTTGTATATTGCTGAAAATGTTGGAATATTGGATGGATTAGTACAAGCCTCACTCAGATACATTTTGGCAACAAATCTGTGAATATACTCTTACAGTTCCACATCCTAAAGTTCCCAGTCATAAGACCTTTCAGCCAATAATAAAAAAAAAAACTCTCCTTTTTTCTTAGCAGATGCCCCATAAACACTACATCAATAGATCCCATATTTAAAAACACAGGATCTACCAGCAATGTATATATGGTTATTAGTAGAGACGAACAAATTGATTCTACATACTGATTTCATTACGAATTTCTCAAAAGATTTTGAGAAGATTTCAGCACATTCGAAACATTTTATGATTTGTACACGAATATACATGAATACACAAATTGCTCAAAATGGTGGACATCATTTAACAGATCCGAGGACAAAGAAGAATCTGCCACCAAAAATCAATTTTTGGACTGTATTTTTAATTTTAAAAAATCTGAGAGTACAGTGTTTGTAAGCAGGCTATATGTTACCACTAGCTACCAAACCATTTATCCATAGCCCCATATATTGCTGTCACTTTGAAATTACTAATGCTGTTTTAGCATTTAAGAGCTTGAAAGGGGTTAGATTGAGTCTTAGAGTGTCATTCACGACATTTCAGAGAGTGTGGGGCAATTTAGATTTGGCCTGAATAGAATCTGACAGCCTATTCGACCAAATTGGACCTGGAACAAATTTTAGGACATTCGCTCATCACTAACCAAGGAGTGTCAAAGATGGAATCACATCATGTCCTTTGAAGTCATGAATGCCTTTCTCAAAACCTTTTTTGGAAAAAGCTTTTCTGATCTGACAGGACATGATCCAATTCCATCCTTGGCTCTAGATTTAATAAGTAATAATAACACAACTCCAACTAAGCTAACATGTGGATGTGTAATTTGGAAACTTCCATACGAACAAGGAGCCTTAAGAAACTTTAATTATGTGGAAGATGATGTCAGAAGCGGTCACTATGTACTCCAATACACAAATCGACAAAAAAATCTTTCAAAATGTTTGAGATGGATTCTCTGTCATGGTTTACACTTGAAGTCCCACAGCAATACAAAATACCCTGAGCTTCATGTATAAAAATGAACTTAAAAAACTTTATATAGCTAGGTACATGTTATGAAAGTAAATGTGTGTATGTACAACATATATGGTGTGTGTGATGCTTGTTTGCATGGCTCTTATAGTCATAGTGTGTGTTAACACCCTCGATATTTTACATTCTTTCACTTTCTATTACACGTTAGAAAACCAATTAAGAAGCAAAACCAAAAACAAAAAGGATAACTGATTGAAAAGCTATACATTGTTGACTTGGACAGCAGAGATTAATGAGTTACACACTCAGAAGTCTTGTCTGATTTTATTTTGAAATACTGACTAGGAATTGCATGAATTAGGAATGCTATTAGCGTCAAGAGTTATGATGGTGGAAGAGGAGCTTAGCAGCTATGTCCAACCTGCTTAGCAGAAACTAAATGACTATTGGTGACAATCTGACTACTATTCTGCTTATCACAACTCCAGCCAGATAAGACAACCAAAATCATTGGTCCATGAACTTCAGACGGCTCTAAAATTGAATGAATGTAATCAGTGATCGATAGAAGATGCTGTACACTGGCTTAAAGAAGATATACACAACCCCAGGAATTGCAATGAGAGATTAAATTGAATGACAAGGAGAAGAGTTCTTAACCGACAAGTCCTACCAATCATGTTTCCCAATAACTGCTCAGTGCGCTCAACTGGTTAAAGCTTTCCAATAATCACTTTGGCTTCATGCAGAAGGAGACAGTCAAGGGATACAGATACAGGAAATTGTAATCCCTAACTCAACAATTGTACTGTATGTACCTGTGTACAATCTTTTATTTCTCAACTTGCCACCCTCTCCTTTAGAGAGGTTGTCTGACTACTTAAGAAGAAAACAAAAATGATGATGAAAAATATTAAACGAATACCTTATCCTTCCCTGTTCTGACACTTCCCAGGTTTCCTGATGGTGTCTGTGGCACCTTGTCCATGTTGACATGGACTGATGCAGTCAATCGCTAGTTGTAGCAGGACCAGTAACTGGCTGTAGCATCAAACAACCCCATTAAGCTGGCCATACACATTAAATTAAGACCACTCACAACAAGCCATTCAGTCACACACAGAATCATTTGTATGAACAATTTATGTATAACGCTTGTTACATCATGGTTCTTGAAATATGACTTTCCCTTCCCTCCTCTCTAATCATGTTATTCCTTTGATTTTTCATCATAATCATGTCTCATGGTAATTATCAGGTGCTACATTATTGTACCATGTACTTCTTCCAATCATGAATTATCATTACAATCATGAAATTTCAGTACTATTAGTGTCTTAATTTTCCTCTCTTCTTTCTTCCTATTATGGATTTACTTGATTATTCATGACAATTGTATGTTTGATGATCATGTATTGAATTTTTTCCATATACCCCCTTTGGCCTTTAACTTTGTGGGAATCAAGCTTTTTTGATCCTCTGAACTTCATGCTTCATTATAATTTAATCATGTATTTACCCTACTCTCGCAACTTTAACCCTTAACCATTTCTATGCATCCTTGTCCCTTTTTGTATTACCAGACTGAAAAAGGGCACCTCATCCAGGGCCCGAAACGTTGCTATATGTCCTAATTGTACCATTGGTGTTGAATATGTACCAATAAAAGCTAATTCTTGTATATGTCCTAACTGTACCACTGGTGTTGAATATGTACCAATAAAAGCTAATTCTTGAAAAGCAATCCACTGGAGTGCTATCTCCAAATCAAGGAAAATATCACCCATTGGACCCCCCATGGTGGAAGGAGATCTCCCCTGAGATGCACACCCATAGAAGCCACAATTGGTTGAGTGCTGTGGTCATCGATCAATTAACCCCATTAAGCTGGCCATACACATTAAATTAAGACCACTCACAACAAGCCAATCAGTCACACACAGAATCATTTGTATGAACAATTTAACCATTAGCCTGAGCCAGCAGATCACAGTCATGGCTACAAACAAAATGTAGGGAAGAAACAAAATCCAACAGTAACAAATGCTCGGCCTACAGCACCATGGACATAGTTAGAGCACCTTTTTGGCAGACTTCATGATTAGAGATGAGCGAGTAGTGAAATATTCGAAATTCGATTCGAATAGACCGCGAAATTCGACTATTCGACCAGATATCGAATCCCATTAAAGTCTATGGGGAAAAAATGCTCGCCACTTGGAAATCTCAATTCGACCACTTGGAGGTCACCAAGTCCACCCTGGAACCTCAGAAAAGGATGCCAACACTGCTGGAATGCAACTGGGACAGCAGGGGAAGCATGTCTGGGTGCATATAACGCGCCCAAGTCGCACTATTACGCCACTATCACAGCCTCTCAACAATACACTCCAAAGACAATATAACCTCTCTGTAAAGTGAGACCATACAAGGAAACCTTCTTTCCTCTACATTGCCATGGACCCCAAGCCAAACTAGACAAAAAAGAAGATAAAATTCTGCACCCCTTAAAATCACGTTGCCTATGACAACCACAGATGGCATAGGCAAGGGGGAAAGCAAATAGACCCCACCCCTAATTGTCATTGTGTGTGTGTGTGAGATGTGGTCAGACATGTCTTCTTTAAAATGTAAAAACAACTCAAACACATGCAGAAGCCTTAAAATGCCCAAATTGTTGGCGCTTGAGATGTCAGTGACCCGACCTGGCCCAGTGTCATGTCTAGCAGGTAAAGCAGTGGGGATGTTGAGGGATGCGTAGGACCGCAAAAGGCAGGAAGAGGCCGTGGGCTGGCCAGAGGCTCATGGAAAATTTTGTGGAGGCCCAAGAGGTGAGACGTCTTAAAAATTGTGTGGAGGCTAAAGAGGTGAGACCTCTTAAAAATTATGTGGAGGCCCAAGAGGTGAGACCTCTTAAACATTTTGTGGAGGCCCAAGAGGTGAAACCTGTTAAAAATTATGTGGAGGCCCAAGAGGTGAGACGTATTAAAAATTATGTGGAGGCCCAAGAGGTGAGCCATAAATATATAAATTTTTCTTATTTACGGAGCAATTCTACGGCGGTTAAGGAGGAGGAGGTGGAGGAGGAAATGGCACTTCATACAGATGGCACTTCACTTTTGGCTGCTTTCCACTGTTAACCTCTTAAACCTTTTGTGGAGGCCCAAGAGGTGAGACCCGTTAAAAATTATGTGGAGGCCCAAGAGGTGAGACCTGTTAAACATTTTGTGCAGGCCCAAGAGGTGAGACCTCGTAAAAATTATGTGGAGGCCCAAGAGGTGAGACCTGTTAAACCTTTTGTGGAGGCCCAAGAGGTGAGACCTGTTAAAAATTATGTGGAGGCCCAAGAGGTGAGACCTGTTAAACATTTTGTGGAGGCCCAAGAGGTGAGACCTGTTAAAAATTATGTGGAGGCCCAAGAGGTGAGACCTGTTAAACATTTTGTGGAGGCCCAAGAGGTGAGACCTGTTAAAAATTATGTGGAGGCCCAAGAGGTGAGACCTGTTAAACATTTTGTGGAGGCCCAAGAGGTGAGACCTGTTAAAAATTATGTGGAGGCCCAAGAGGTGAGACCTGTTAAACATTTTGTGGAGGCCCAAGAGGTGAGACGTGTTAAAAATTATGTGGAGGCCCAAGAGGTGAGACGTGTTAAAAATTATGTGGAGGCCCAAGAGGTGAGACGTATTAAAAATTATGTGGAGGCCCAAGAGGTGAGACCTCTTAAACATTTTGTGCAGGCCCAAGAGGTGAGACCTCTTAAAAATTATGTGGAGGCCCAAGAGGTGAGACCTCTTAAACATTTTGTGCAGGCCCAAGAGGTGAGACGTGTTAAAAATTATGTGGAGGCCCAAGAGGTGAGACCTCTTAAAAATTATGTGGAGGCCCAAGAGGTGAGACCTCTTAAAAATTATGTGGAGGCCCAAGAGGTGAGACCCGTTAAAAATTATGTGGAGGCCCAAGAGGTGAGACCTCTTAAACATTTTGTGGAGGCCCAAGAGGTGAGCCATAAATATATAAATTGTTCTTATTTACGGAGCAATTCTACGGCGGTTAAGGAGGAGGAGGAGGAGGTGGAGGAGGAAATGGCACTTCATACAGATGGCACTTCACTTTCGGCTGCTTTCCACGGTTGGAGAAGCAAAGTCCGGGTCAATCCACTTGCTGTTCATTTTGATTAGCGTCAGCCTGTCGGCACTGTCGGTTGACAGGCGGCTGCGCTTATCGGTTATAATGCCCCCGGCTGCGCTGAACACCCTTTCTGATAGCACGCTGGCGGCAGGGCAGGCAAGCACCTCCAAGGCGTACAGGGACAGTTCCAGCCACGTGTCCAACTTGGAGACCCAGTAAGTGTAGGACGCCGAGGGATCGGGGAGGACAGGGTTACGGTCTGCCAGGTACTCCCGCAACATCCGCCGATACTTGTCCCTCCTGCTGATAGCGGGCCCCGCAGTGATGGAAGTTGCACGAGGGGGTGCCATGAACGTGTCCCACACCTTGGAGAGTGTTCCCCTGGTGGCTGTGGGCCTGATCGATGTTGTGGGACTCTGGGAGACCCTCTCCTCTCTGCCGCCAGCGATGGTGGGTGGGAAAATCTCCATCATGTTCTGCACGAGTTCCCTCTGGTATTCCAGCAATCGATTCGTCCTCTCCTCTACCGGAATAAAAGAGGAGACGTTATCTTTATACCGGGGGTCCAGGATTGCGAAGACCCAGTACAGTTTGTTCTCCACTATCCGGACAACACGTGTGTCCCGCGAAAAGCAGCCCAGCATGAAGTCAGCCATGTGTGCCAGACTCTGAATAGGCATGATGTCACTGCCCCCACCAGAAGGATCACTTGCCATTTCCTCCTCTTCCTCCTCCTCTCCGCCCCATCCGCGCTGAACCAATGGGACGCACACAGCCTGACTGCTACCCTCGCCGCCAGCATCCTCCTCCTCTTCCACAGCCACCTCCACGTCGTCCTCCTCCTCCTCATCCTCCTCCTCCTGCAACTGCCACCGTGAAGCAGACAAAAGTGTGGTCTGACTGTGTAGCTCCGTTGCGTCTCCTCCTACCCCCGTCTCCTCTGCGTGCAATGCGTTCTCCCTTATTGCGATGAGGGATTCTTTAAGGACGCATAGGAGCGGGATGGTTACGCTCACTATAGCGTCCTCGCTGCTGACCTTCTTGGTGGACTCCTCAAAGATACGCAGTACATTGCATACGTCTGCCATCCATGGCCACTCGTGGTTGGCAAACTGAGGGAGCTGAGTTGGAGGCACGCGTGGATTCATAATCTGGTACTCCATCAATGCTCTCTGCTGCTCACACACCCTGGCCAACATGGAATAGGTGGAATTCCAGCGAGTGGGCAGGTCGCACAACAGCCGATGTTCAGGCAAATGGAGGCGTTGCTGGAGTTTTTTTAAGCTAGCAGCAGGTACAGTTGACTTCCGAAAGTGTGCGCACAAGCGCCGCACTTTCACCAGTAGCTCTGCCAGGTTGGGGTAAGTCTTTAGAAATTTTTGGACTACCAGATTAAAAACGTGGGCCAGGCATGGTACGTGATTGAGTTCGGCAAGCTCCAGAGCCGCCACCAGGTTACGGCCGTTATCGCACACGACCATGCCTGGTCCTAGCTGCAGCGGTGACAGCCACATCTCCGTCTGCTGCAGTATGGCGTCCCTCACCTCTGGGGCGCTGTGCTTCCTGTCGCCCAAGCTGATGAGCTTAAGCACCGCCTGCTGACGTCTCCCCGCGCCAGTGCTGCAACGCTTCCAGCTAGCGGCTGAGGGCGATGTTAAGGCACAGGAGGAGGAGGAGGGGGGTTTATCAGAACCCATGCTGGCAATCTTGGGCGGGGGTGGTAGGTAGGCCGTCTCTGTTTGCGACCCCGTCCCCGCCTCCACTACATTCACCCAGTGTGCCGTCAAAGAAATGTATCGTCCCTGGCCACAAGCGCTTGTCCACGAGTCGGTGGTCAAGTGGACCTTTGCGCTGACTGCGTACCTCAGGGCCCGCCTGATGTTACGCGACACGTGCTGGTGCAGGGCGGGGACGGCACTCCGGGAAAAGTAGTGGCGGCTGGGGACGGAATAGCGAGGTGCGGCAGCCGCCATCAGGTCGCGGAAGGCCTGCGTCTCCACAAGCCTAAACGGCAACATCTCCAGGGCCAGCAGTTTGGAGATGTGGCAGTTTAAGGCTTGGGCTTGGGGGTGACTCGAGGCGTACTTCCGCCTGCGGTCGAACGCCTGCGAGATGGACAGTTGTTGGGACGAGGAGTGTGAAGGTGCAGGTGAAGAGGCGGGGGAAGGGGCGGGGGAAGGGGAGGCTGAAGGAGAAGGCCCCAAAGTAGCCGAGGCAGAGGCAGATGTGGAGGTGTCCTGGCTGGAGGTCTGGACCACAGTGGCAGCACACAACAAAGGGGAAGAGGCAGTGGCAGCAAGACCGGGCGCAGTTTGTATTGCGTTTGCTCTCTCCCACTCAGCCCAGTGCTTGAATTCCAAGTGACGCCGCATGCCTGAGGTGGTCAGATTGCTCTTCTCAGAGCCCCTACTCAGTTTTGAGTGGCAGAGTGTGCAAACCGCGCTCAGTTTGTCATCCGCACAAACATTAAAATATCTCCACACCACAGAAGTACGAGGCCTCGATGGGGGAGCTTCGCGCGACTGCCCGCTGGCGGGAACAGCTTCGGCCCTGCTGGCTGTGGCCTCACTTCTCTGTCTGAACTGTCCTCTGCCTGTGGACATCCCTCTGCCTGTGGACATCCCTCTGCCTGTGGACATCCCTCTGCCTGTGGACATGCCTCTGCCTCTTGCTGCCTTTTTCGGTGCTGCGCAGACCACCACCTCTCCACTGCTTTCCTCGCTGGACATCACCCCTGGCCAAGTGGGGTCGGTCATTTCGTCATCCACCACCTCCTCTTCCACTTCCTCACTCTGCTCCTCCTCCTGCCCACTGGACATTCCAACAGCCTCCCTTGATGGCAACTGCGTCTCATCATCATCATCGCTCATGATAACAGATGCTGGCTCAGGGTCCACATCAGCAGGAGATGGCGAAAACTCCAGTGTTTGGGCATCACTACAAACAAATTCCTCTGCTAGCTCCTGGGATTCTTCCGGCACATCTGAAAAAGGACCCGAAAAGAGCTCCTGGGAGGGGTCAATGGTGGGATGACTCTGTTGGCCAGGTGTGGAGGAAGGAGGGTCAGAGTGAGACTGTGTGGATGACTGGCTGGTGGACAACTGTGTGGAAGCGCTATCGGCTATCCATTGCACCACCTGTTCAACCTGCTCAGGCCTCAACAGCGGTGTAACCCGCCCCCTGCTTAACTGTCCCATAAAGGCAGGGATTCTGGATGAGCGGGATCCTGGCTGATCCTCACCAGCACACATTGTATCCCCACTGGCTTCAACAAGGCCCCCAACAGCATTTCCGCGCCCCCGTCCTCGTCCACGTCCTATTCCGCTAGCCCCCCTCTGCATTTTATTTTTTTTTGGTTACAATATTTTGCAGCCGTGTACTAACTTTTCAGACGGTGGGTATTAACACCAGGTATTTTAATAATTTTGCCAGAGAACGCACAGTACAGTTGCCAATTATAAGGCCTAATATTTTAGAGTTCAAGGTACACAGCCGTGTACTAACTTTTCAGACGGTGGGTATTAACAGCAGGTATTTTAATAATTTTGCCAGAGAACGCACAGTACAGTTGCCAATTATAAGGCCTAATATTTTATAGTTCAAGGTACACAGCCGTGTACTAACTTTTCAGACGGTGGGTATTAACAGCAGGTATTTTAATAATTTTGCCAGAGAACGCACAGTACAGTTGCCAATTATAAGGCCTAATATTTTAGAGTTCAAGGTACACAGCCGTGTACTAACTTTTCAGACGGTGGGTATTAACAGCAGGTATTTTAATAATTTTGCCAGAGGACGCACAGTACAGTTGCCAATTATAAGGCCTAATATTTTATAGTTCAAGGTACACAGCCGTGTACTAACTTTTCAGACGGTGGGTATTAACACCAGGTATTTTAATAATTTTGCCAGAGAACGCACAGTACAGTTGCCAATTATAAGGCCTAATATTTTAGAGTTCAAGGTACACAGCCGTGTACTAACTTTTCAGACGGTGGGTATTAACAGCAGGTATTTTAATAATTTTGCCAGAGGACGCACAGTACAGTTGCCAATTATAAGGCCTAATATTTTAGAGTTCAAGGTACACAGCCGTGTACTAACTTTTCAGACGGTAGGTATTAACAGCAGGTATTTTAATAATTTTGCCAGAGGACGCACAGTACAGTTGCCAATTATAAGGCCTAATATTTTATAGTTCAAGGTACACAGCCGTGTACTAACTTTTCAGACGGTGGGTATTAACACCAGGTATTTTAATTTTGCCAGAGAACGCACAGTACAGTTGCCAATTATAAGGCCTAATATTTTAGAGTTCAAGGTACACAGCCGTGTACTAACTTTTCAGACGGTGGGTATTAACAGCAGGTATTTTAATAATTTTGCCAGAGGACGCACAGTACAGTTGCCAATTATAAGGCCTAATATTTTAGAGTTCAAGGTACACAGCCGTGTACTAACTTTTCAGACGGTGGGTATTAACAGCAGGTATTTTAATAATTTTGCCAGAGGACGCACAGTACAGTTGCCAATTATAAGGCCTAATATTTTATAGTTCAAGGTACACAGCCGTGTACTAACTTTTCAGATGGTGGGTATTAACAGCAGGTATTTTAATAATTTTGCCAGAGAACGCACAGTACAGTTGCCAATTATAAGGCCTAATATTTTAGAGTTCAAGGTACACAGCCGTGTACTAACTTTTCAGACGGTGGGTATTAACAGCAGGTATTTTAATAATTTTGCCAGAGGACGCACAGTACAGTTGCCAATTATAAGGCCTAATATTTTATAGTTCAAGGTACACAGCCGTGTACTAACTTTTCAGACGGTGGGTATTAACACCAGGTATTTTAATAATTTTGCCAGAGGACGCACAGTACAGTTGCCAATTATAAGGCCTAATATTTTAGAGTTCAAGGTACACAGCCGTGTACTAACTTTTCAGACGGTGGGTATTAACAGCAGGTATTTTAATAATTTTGCCAGAGGACGCACAGTACAGTTGCCAATTATAAGGCCTAATATTTTAGAGTTAAAGGTACACAGCCGTGTACTAACTTTTCAGACGGTGGGTATTAACACCAGGTATTTTAATAATTTTGCCAGAGAACGCACAGTACAGTTGCCAATTATAAGGCCTAATATTTTAGAGTTCAAGGTACACAGCCGTGTACTAACTTTTCAGACGGTGGGTATTAACAGCAGGTATTTTAATAATTTTGCCAGAGGACGCACAGTACAGTTGCCAATTATAAGGCCTAATATTTTAGAGTTCAAGGTACACAGCCGTGTACTAACTTTTCAGACGGTGGGTATTAACAGCAGGTATTTTAATAATTTTGCCAGAGGACGCACAGTACAGTTGCCAATTATAAGGCCTAATATTTTAGAGTTCAAGGTACACAGCCGTGTACTAACTTTTCAGACGGTGGGTATTAACACCAGGTATTTTAATAATTTTGCCAGAGGACGCACAGTACAGTTGCCAATTATAAGGCCTAATATTTTAGAGTTCAAGGTACACAGCCGTGTACTAACTTTTCAGACGGTGGGTATTAACAGCAGGTATTTTAATAATTTTGCCAGAGGACGCACAGTACAGTTGCCAATTATAAGGCCTAAAATTTTAGAGTTCAAGGTACACAGCCGTGTACTAACTTTTCAGACGGTGGGTATTAACAGCAGGTATTTTAATTATTTTGCCAGAGGACGCACAGTACAGTTGCCAATTATAAGGCCTATATATTTTATAGTTCAAGGTACACAGCAGTAGTGCCAAATATAGTTTGGTATGTAGCAGAGCACCTAATACACCACTAATGCCTCTCTCTGTCCCTACTCCAGCAGCTATCCCTGAATACAGCAGCCGTTCTCTGTAAAGTCTATATTGTAGTAAGCTATCACTGAAGTGCACTATAGTAGCCCTGATAAGGGCTTTTAATCACGCTCCTGCCTGTCCAACAGCTAAAACCTGTCTCTCCCTTCTCCAGCCTCTGTCCCTGACTAAGTTCACGCAGCATATGCGTACGAGCAGGAAGAGCTGAGTTTTTAATATTCGAGGTCACATGGTTTTTCCAGCCAATCCATGTAGACGCCGTTTTCGCGCTGCCAGCGTGCTCAGCGTGCCTGTCATACCCCCCCTGCATGGTGATTGGTGGAAAAAGAGCGCCAGGGAAGGTGGGAGGGGAAACGAATTCTAGGTGCGCCATCGCCGTTATACTCGAATTAAATCGAGTACGCCGAATATCGTAGTATTCGATCGAATACCAGCTCGATCGAACACTACTCGCTCATCTCTATTCATGATCAATCACATCAAATTTTCAAAAAATTTTCAGGTACATAATCCAGACAATTCAGGTGAGGGCGCTGACAATATAAAGTATGATGATTCACCACCTACATTAGATTCCAACAAAATATTTAAATTCTATGGCTAATTCTACTGCATTTTGAAGGTTGTGGCCTTTCAGGCTAGAGTACGTAAAAACCACAAGCAATTAGAGAGGGAGATGTTGCAGTAGCAAGAAACATAGTAAGTCATTAGTTTTCTATATTCCGTGGTAGGCATTGTTCAGAAACCTGAGATACTGTAGGCTTTAAATGCTAGCAGGTAATAATACCTAAAATGATGTACCGCTCTACCATATGCGAATAATAGCACATAGCTCTACTGAATCATTAACATAAATATTCATAAGCAATAAGACAGATGTCCATTGTCGGGGCCACACACTCAGGAAGGTTATCTATTTTCAGCACTTGCTTAGCAATGTTTCCCTCCTATAGTATTTAGCTTTTCAGATGAGAATTAATATGATATCAGAAAATAATTAGATAAGCCGCACTGTCTGATAGGTTAATGGGGGTTGTAACGAGAATTACAATATTATCATAAAACAGGAACAGATTTCCACCCACAAAGACAAAGGTTATCTGTCCTAAAATACAATGGATTTTGGATCACTACCAGAAGCCATAACAGGTCATTTCCACCATAGTAATTTAATAATATTCTTTGTTTCAGAGAACTACAAACATAAATTCATCAGCTCGGAAAACATAAAATGGGAATTCATGAAAATTAGCCACAGAAATCTAAGCAAAAAATAAGCTAAAACATCTAACAACGAATTAAATCTTTTCTAACAATTTCTAATCTACCAATCAGCTACTGGAGGCCACTTAATTATTTGGCTATTGTTATTGCCACTCATTGTTAACAGAAATATTCTATAAATTAACACAAATAACTATATTTTATTTAATAGAAATCTAAAGCTAAAATTTAAGACGAAATCTAATTCTGGCCATACGTTCATTTGGCCAATAGCCAGTCTCATTAATCAATAGAGAGGGGGAATAATCTACTGACAAAGACATATAGTGTCTTATCTACTATGAAAACACAAGGATCGGCTCACTGTAAGCCAACACGGCCAACCCTTCTCCCAGACATCTGCTGTTTGGATGGTTGGTTGTTGACATCCATCCAACATGTATGACCACATTTTGGGTGCCTGCACATGAATCGGATTACATGCGGTTTGTCCATGTAGATTTTCATGCAGAAATACAGTACCAGCAACGTGTATGAGAATAGACAAATCCCATGTGCACTTTGCTTTTTTTCTTAGGTGTGCACATGAATCGGATTACATGTGGTTTATCCATTTGGTTTTAATGCAGAAATACAGTACCAGCAAAGTGTATGAGAATAGACAAATCCCATGTGCACTTTGCTTTTTTCTTAGGTGTTGAAATTGACCTGCGGATGTGCGGATTTGGAAATCTGCAGCATGTCAGTTGTTGCGTTTTTCTTGTGTTCAATGGAATGGTGAGATCTGCAGAAAATCCATATCAAATATTACATAAAACGGAAAAAATGCAATAAATAGTGCAGATTTATGTGCGTTTTTGGTGTGGATTTCATGTGGATTTTCTGCACATAAATATGCACTGTGTACAGCCACACATAGTAGTTCCACAGAATAACTGGGCAAAACCGGGTAGATTTTGCTGATATTGTGGTGTGGAAACACTGAGGATTTGCCACAGATTTTACCCTCATTATCGGCACCATAAATTGACATGTGCAGATTTCGGTATGCACACTTTCCACAGCCATTTATTAAAAGCTCATCTACTTCACTGCTAGCGCATACAATGCAGCTACACAAAATCCACAGAGTGTATGCTATATGTGGCAATACCCTAAGGCTAGGTCATCAATATCATATCGGTGGGGCTCAGACACTCGGCACCCCCGCCGGTCAGCTGTTTGAAGAGAAGACACGCGCTCTGTGCCATCTCCTTTCTCTCTTCCTGCTTGCCATAGACATAGCAGCAGCGAGCAGGAAGAGAGACCAGAGATGGCACACACACAGCACGCGTCATCTCCTCATACAGCTGATTACTGGGGGTGCTGGGTGTCATACCATCGCCGATCTAATATTGATAACCTATCCTTAATATTAAAAGCCTGGAAAACCCCTTTAAAAAACAGAATGACTAGCCTGGGCTGTGACATTTGTGATAAAACTTAAGTTCTCCGACCATACCAGATCATTTTAAATTCTATGGCAAGGAGGTGTCAAATAGCATAGACGATTTGTAAAAATATATATGTGATATATAATTCAGGCTAATCATACATTCAATTACGTCGGGTTAAAGCAAACACATGCTGCCCCCTACTGGGACTGGTGTTTTATTTGTTGAACACTGAAGACAACTGAATTACTTTTATAGTTATCCAATGAAAGAAACTTCTGTGCCTCAGAAACCAATCACTTACCATACAAAGACTGCAATCAAAGATTAAAGGGAGCCTATCACCAGACAGATCCTTCAAAGAAGAGCTTTTCAACATCACAACAGCAGGATCCAATTATTATTTGGGGCTGATCTGCACCTAAAATATTGTGGCTGTGACCAAGTGGGTACATCTAGCGTTCAATGTAATGTTAGTGAGAAACTACATAGCAAGTTTGTTCATGTTTTTGGTGACAACAGTTCTCCCTCATCCGGGGTGATGTGCCATTTCCACTGACACATATTTTGTGGTCATAGGGTTGCCATGGGCCATCAGTGGACCACTGCAACGTTTTAAAGCAACAGATGTGGACAGTGTAGTCCAGTGAAAGTAGAGGGTGAAATAATTTCTACTGATACAATAAGCTACAATACACTGCTTATTAATAAACACACATAGCCTATGTATTACTGTGTGTTCATACTGACATTACAGAAGACATATAAGCCAATCTAAGTCTCATTTAACTGGCCGCAAATTCAGCAGGTCCCAAAAGCAGTCTCATATTCAACATAATCACAAAAAAATAAAATGTGTCCATTATCGAACTCCTAAAATATATAACATTATGAAAATGCACAACAGAATTGTGGACAGATCTCAGTGATTTATTATGTCATGACAATAAGTGTAAGAGATGAGTGGGAACAGTGTCACCGGTGGGGGGGGGGTCACACCAACATCTTTTTATGCTTGTTCCTAATTGTAACACCGAAAAAAAAAAACAAGATGAGAAAGAATTAAAAGGCTTCAGTGTAAGTAATTGGGATCTGCCAATTAACACATTCAGAGGAACGAGAGAAACAGTCTACACTGCTGCTTTCCACCTAGTTTTATTCATGTGCACAATATATACTCAGAAGAGAACCTCAGTGCTATTGCTTGTCATGGTTCATCTAGTACAGTGAATGAAAAACAACAAAATGCCTAATACAAATTTCCTTAGTAACACAGATTTTGAGAAGCTGACATTATCTGCCTCAACACTAAAGTCATACTAATCTTTCTAGTGTCCATTGCAGAGACATATCCCTACCCATGTACACTGCCAGGTTGGGGGCCCAATCTTCATGTATGACCACAGAAACAGGCAATGTATGTCCTGCACAGTATGTGATATCTATCCATCAAAATTAAAAGCACGTCAAGTATCTTCAAACACAAAAAAGTAATATTTCATTGGCAGAACATTGGGTTATAAAATGTTCTTTATCTTGCCAAAGACTGCTCAACATATTGCGTAGCACTAAGAACATGACCTTTAAGGGGATTGTCCACCTTTGAAGGCCTTTTGCCAGAGCCTCCCCCACATTGCTGGAGCTGCAAAGGGAAGCATACTCATGTGATCCCTGCCACCTGGGTTCTGGCTCCTCTGGTCCCCTGCTGCTGCTGTCTTCTGGCCACACTTATAAACATCTGGTTTGACAGGGGTCATCCTCTGACGTGATGCATGGAAAACAAGTTACCAATGCAGCCAGTCACTGGCCCACGTGAACCCTGTCAAACCATATGTCGACAAGCGGGACCAGAAAGCGATAGAGGGAAACTGAAGAAGCCAGAACTGCAGCACTAGAAAGCGGCAGTGGGGGATCAAAGGAGCCACAACTCAGCGATCAGAACCTTCACAGGTCTGGCGATGTGCTGGGACCTGGCTTAAAGCCCCCAAAGTAGACAACCACTTTACACTCCCCACTAGGGGAGCTCAGTGCAAATAGATTCCATTGCACACAATAGTAACTGTATAAATTCCTATGTACTGAGCTCCCCCTTGTTGGCAGCTGAAGGCAGCCTGTTTTGTAATACTGTATTATGTAAAAGGAATTTTGAGTTGTATGGGGGGATTCATCAATGCCAGTTGTCTAGTGTTAATACATTAAGAAATATGCTGTTCATACTGAGTACCACTTTTTTGAAGAACCTGTTCCACATTTTCTGAGATAGAAGTTGGATAGAGTGGGTGAAGCCAAGAGTCTTTTTTTTTACTTACAATTTTTTTAAATTTAAATTTCTTCCATTTAATGATAAAAATCATACATTCCTGTATTATTCCTGTGTTATTTCAACTAGAGGTTATGAATGAATTGCTAGCAGTCTGCAGTAAGGGTACAGAAGTGTAATAACCAGCTTGGGGGGAGGGGGGTTCCCTGCTCAATCTGAAAATGGCAGCACTGATTGGATAGAGTCAGACTGTGCAGGTACACCCCCCCCCCCAACTGGTTATCACCCCTCTGTACCCTAACTGCAGACTGCTAGCAATTCTTTTATAACATCTAGTAGAAATAATAAAGGAATGCCACAACATAGAGCCATAACAAAATGCTCCAGAATTCTTATTACGTGGGGTACACATGAAGCTATTATGTCAGGAGTGACAGGTCCTCTTTAAGGAATAAGTCATGAGATTTATGGTTTCTCCGTTAATGGCAGGAAACTTGCCTAAATGATAAAAATGATACTCAGTACTAATGTTATTCATAGTTTATAACATAACATAATTTTTAAAACTGGTATTTTGTTTCCAAAAAACATGAAAAACAATAGGATACTGTGATTAACAAGTCAAAATATTGGCCTGGATTTACTAATGTGTCTGCCAAAAATCTGTCTAAAGGGAAAACGGGCACAATTTGGCGCATCTAGGGTTTCTATAGTGTTTTTCTTGACATGCTCATGAATGGGTCAGGGCTTAGCAGAAAGGGGTGGAGATTCACTGTAAATGGTGTGCCTAATATATGCCATTTTGTGCCAAATTTTGCCACAATCTGGCATAAAAATCTGTCTCAAAATAACCCAACTAATAGTTGGTATAGAGTCAGATAAGTGTGTCTATCTCTGCACCTGATTTATCATCCAGCCTGAGCCGCTGTGATAAATCTGGTTCAGGCAGCCTGTCTAAGCTTACTCCATTTTTAGGATTAGTAAATCTGGGCCATTGTGTCCACGATGTTTCTTTGCATTCAAAGCCGTATCCCTAAGGCAAGCATTGAGTTGATAAACAAAATGCAGCTGACTACAATGTTCGTAGAGCAGCGTAGCTACAATGTGATAGGTGTAAATACAACCTCAAAAGTGGAGTGATTGCTGCAAAACAGTCTCATTTCGTGGAGTCATGTAAAAGTCATATACTGCTACTTGAATACTTTGTATCGTACAGCAGAAAGTACTGCAGCCATGCAGCATGTACCATAAACCCGGATGATCAGAACAAAGAAATCAAAGATTTCTTAGACTTTTAGTTAAGTGGGCCATCAAATAAACATGGAATGTCTTTTCTACTACTAACCTGGGTCCAGTACATGAATTCATACATTGTTGCTTGTTCGAAAAAGACATAAATCACCCATGATTTACTTTTCACCCTAGACTGCTATGTAGATGCTCTCCTTCTTCCATCCCATCCCAACGCCTTACATACTTTTAACTTGGAAGAGACATGAAATACATTGCAAAAGTGTGAAATTAAGAAGCATGGTATTTCCATATGTTTAGTCTTGTCTGAATAGAATACTCCTTTATAAGGAAGGAATGAAAAAATAGTCAATTATAAGAGAAAAAATGGCTATGAATGCACCAGTTGTAACTCGTTTGAAAATCCAGTCTGGTATGTGGCATCAAAAATGTAATTTAATGACATGTACGAAAAGCAAACCCTGGACAGAAAAATGTAAAGTATTTTGTGATTTGCACCTGTCTAAAGTTACAGCGACTGAAGGTATGATAGAAAAATAGGCGATTTTCTACTGAATTTGCTACAATGATTGCCATTATTATTACATTAAATTGTGCAGTTAAACTCCTGAGTGTATGTCGTGCACAGCTGGCATAAAAGTAGTGGTAGAATGGCCACTACTACTAGAGCTCTAGGCATTAGACTGCTTTTGTGCCTTGACAACTCGTTTTATTCTCCTGTGATTCAGTTTTAATAGAAAGAAATAGCCCCTATGAAGGGCTATAGACATCATAAATGGACGCCACTTTGCTCTATAATCCAGAATGAACAGACATTAACAAAAAGCAGCTTCCCTGGTGGAGCTGTTTGATGGTATGTTAGGTGCCAGACCAGGTAATGGCAGTGACAACTTTCATAATATGTAGTCTTCATTAGACATCTCCCTGTAGGGTTAAACCTGTTTATTTGGCAGGGTTCTCATTTTACTACATTTTATCTTCCACTCTTACAGTACATGTAGTTAAAGCTGGCTGCAGACATGTGTTTAAGGGGTTATCCAACAATCAGACCTCACAGAGTGGTCAACCTGCGGTGGTGATCATAATTACCTGGCCCCCTCCCCCCTTCTCCTGGGTTCAGTCTCTATCTCTCTCTGTCCAGTTCTTCATCTCCCTTGTGCGCTGATGTCTACATACTGTTGATAGGGAAGGGGGGTGGTCACATGATCGCTGCAGCCAACCACTGGTGACTTGCTCCCCTTGTGTCACATGACCATGTGTAGTGATGCAAAGGGAGCAGGTCACCTTTGTGGACAGTCATTGGTAGCAGTCACCTGCAGCCTCCCCTTCCTTCAACAGGATGTTGAAATCAGTGCACCAGGTAGATGAAGAGCAGGCCAGAGCGTGATATGAGACTGAACCCAGCGGGGGAGGACCAGGTAAGTATGATCACCACTGTAGATCAGACACTTTGTGAGATCTGATATAATTTTGGATAACCCCATTAAAAATCTTGGCCGACAGCTATCTCCCCTGGTCCCACCATAAAAAATTATATTCAGGTCAGCATATTTCTTTTCTATGGTAAGAGTGGGACAGATATATGTCAGACACCTCTGATGCGTTTTATCCTGGGCCAACAATAGGAAAGAACGGGGTGAAATTCAATCAGTCCAGTCTTTGTTTCTACCACATGATTCATTAAAATTATGAGCAGGATCAACAAATACCTCTTGTCTTTAGACTGATTTCTTTTTGGAGGTAATCTATGCCCCTTCTTGTTTTGGATGATGGCTTTTAATTGCAAAATCATCAAGCTTTTTGTTTAATTTTTAATGGTGTCACCAACTGGAAAGAAGAGTGTGTACCATAGTAGTGGAGTTGCTCCACTGCACAGCAAGTCCTGAGGACCTATGCAGCTGATAAGTGGAGCATTCTTGGAAGGACAAGAACCTGTCAATCCTTTTAAAACCTAATTCTATCTTAAAGGGGTTTTCCAACCATTATTTTTCACACTGCTTACAATGTTGGAAAAAACTTAGCTCCAGCAATGAGAGATGACACAACATATGACCGCTGCATCCAATTGTTGGCCACAGCAGTAACCTAATTGGGGTCGAAATGAAGTGATTCATGGCTTCCAGCATCTCTCTCTGACCTTTATGTGTCAGGATTTACTTTATCTGTATACGTTACAGTTTTTATTCCTTATTTTGGGAAGACATTTTGACATGGACAAATGTCTTTTTTTGGCCTTATAAACTATTTTACTATGTAAGAGTGGGAGTACACTTGTTCAACATGTATGTCAAAGACTCCTTGAGGAACAACCCTCCTGAGTACCTGAAAACATCAGATTCATCTCCACAATACAACAATATGCTTAGCTGACCTTTGCACATCTATTTATCAGATTTCAGACTTCATAAACAACAATGTTTATTGAAATACATTTTTTCAATACTCAAGACAGGTGGAATTATCTAGAATTTCTCGGCCTCCTGCCCAGTGCATTGCCTAACAGTTATGTTCCATTCTCTGACCATGTATCATTACTCACCTATGCAGTATGGACAGCACTGACCCTTCCTCAGAACTGGTCTTTCACAGGTTACAGGCGGACAGGATTCAGAATAGCAACTGATCATCCCATCCATGCAGACACAGCTTGTGCAAACATTGGGTTTCCAAGACTCTGCTGCCAGGAAAATGTCTCCTTCGTCATTTTTGCAGTAGCTGGGCAGACTGTCATTGCCCGGTCCAGAGGGCTGAAGAGATTCATCTGGAAGATTGAATGTAAACATTTAGTGGCAGGAAGTGTCGGCTCAGATCTCTTAAACTGGGCAAACTAAATGGATATCAGGTACATAATGTATTTTCCCCTGGCACAATGTACCGTACAGCCTGCCTATCCAACACAAACTAGTTTACAAGGTGGAAAATACATCTGAATGTTCCATCTTAAAGAAGCACACTTGAAAGTGACCTTCCTATCCAAAGCAAAGATAGCGCTAAGAACATAGATTGCTTTCTGGTTCATTCTCAAAGACCTTTGCACTTGCAGATTCTTGCTGGCCTTCCTGTTACCTGGCTCCAACTAACACAACCTTATTAACTGCTAGCTACTGTGCATTTACTGTACCCTGGACCCATACCCAAGCACAAATGGATTACAAGTCATTACTACTACTTAAGCCCCATCCAGCTCTATCCTATTCATTCTTTTAGGTTTTACAGTGTAGACCTTTTCTAACACTTGCAGATACCCTATCATTTGGTATTTTCATGTAACCCACATGGTTCTCCACCTTAATGTAGATTGTCTAACTTGTATCTAATGTACACTTGAGGATAAAATTATTAGCCCCCTATGACGAATTCATTGTTTTAAATGTATTTCCCAAGTGCTGCTAAATAGAACAAATAACTTTTCACAGCTTGCAACATCCCAGTTTCATTTTGAATGATTACATCATTTTTCTTTGCCCACAGAAATGAAATTATTTAACCCCCCCCCCCCCAACTACAATTGGTCAAAATTATTACACTCCCCGATGTTAATAGTCAATAGTCTTCTTGCTGGATAACAGCCTGCAGTCATTTGCAGTAGTTTTCAATAAGTCTCTGACACATCTTCTGAAGAAACCCAGCCTATTCTTCTTTGGCAAATCTCTCAAGCTCCTCCATATTTGATGGCATGACAGGCCAGTCAATAATGTTCACTTTGGTCAAAAATGTGATTTGACTGCTTTGCCGAAGTTCACAAATAAATTAGTTTTGTTACAAATTACTTTGTCACATAGCAGACGCAATGATGGGGAACGGCAATTGCGCCATACCCCATCATTTAACCCCTCAGATGCTGTGTTCAACGCTGGTCACTGCGTTTAACACTAGCCATCTTGATTTAAGAAAAACAGGACAAATCTTCCACGAGCTGACGTCATCATGCTGGGCAGACGTGGTGACATCATCACCAATGAAGTCAAGTCACCTGGCCAGCGTGACGACATCACACTTTGGCACATGCAGGATTGAACTATCTGGCTGCGACGGTCTCTCTGCGAGCAAATGGATGTGGTGAGTATGTGTTTTTTTTGTCTTTTACCGCCATTTCAGGAAATATTGATTCATTACCATGAAGTGCCAGGAAATTCAGCTTCATGGTGAATTTTACCTGAAATTCGGTTTGAAGTCAATTAGTTTAGTTTTGATTCGCTCAACACTATTCTACTCATCTGATCACAGGTCATGCTTCCAGTATGCATAATCTTTCTTCAGGCTATCCTTAGCATATTTCAATCTGACTTGAAGGTGTCTTTTCTGCAGAAGTGGAGTTTTTCTTGGTCAGCAACCTTGCAATTCATTCCTGTGGAGGGCTCTAGTGATTGTCTTTTTTGAGACAACAATTCCTGACTTGGCTAAGTCATTCACTAGTGTCTTGGCACTTGGTCTGGGCTCTTTAGACTCATCTCTCACTAGTTTTCTTTGCAGGGTCTTTGAAATCTTGCGCTTCCTACCTTTGCCAGGTTTGTAGTGTATTGTGTGGCTGTCTTTGAATTTCCTGATGATACTTATCACTCTGTGATAAACTTTATATATCCTTCTCCTGCTTTTTAAGCATAAATGATTCTTTTTCTCTGGTCTAAACTGATCTCTTTTGTTTTTGCCATGATGCTTTTTCACGTGACAGATCAAGCACTTAAGGTACCTTTAAATGAGACGATGACCGAGTTGTTTCTTGGTCTAGTGAACGTTTCATTCACAAAATCAAAATTTCGATCACATATTCTATCGTTTGTAAAGCAGACTGCTGCATTTATACAAAGCTCAATTTTTGTGGCATGCAGTGAACGATTCCTGTTTACACATATGAAATTATTAACGTCCAACTATGATTTTTATGCCTAAATGATCGAACTTAAAGGGGTTAATAATATTGACCTTGGTGATTTTTGTTTCTTTTGAAATAGTTCTGTTATAGTATGCAAATAAAATGATGTATGCTTTCTAAAGAAAACTAGTATGTTTATATAAAAATCTAGCTCTGTTATAAAAGGACTTTAGGAAATTTTGAAAAAACTTTAAATTTCATAGGGGGGGCTAATCATTTTGTCCTTAAGTGTAACTAACTGTAACTGGTATCAATTATTTTAGCAGTTTTCTCCTCTGCAGGTTCCATCTGTAATTTTCAGTTGTCACTGAGCTGCTGTGTGGAGACTAGCGGTAATGACTGCCCACAGAGTATGAATGAGGCAGGAGAATCTGGTTCCTAACTGGTTCTCATTCAGAATCACAATGTAGGACATTATAAAGAAGTGCTGAGCAGTACAGATATGAATAAAGCACTGGGCTGCCAGTCTCACTCTCCTCCATAGCCTTCTATGTTATGATATAATCTGATCCCTCAGCAAGCTGGCAGTCCATCTTGGTGAAGATAGATTTATCACAGAATTCACAGAGAAGGTTAGTTTAGGAAGGGAGGGGGAGAGCTGATAACAGCAGAAAATTTATTTTAAATGACATACAGATGTAGCCAAGATAAACATGACTCTGATAACATATGGCACATGTGTTATCTTGGTTATCTTGACAAAAGCCATTTAAATCCCTTGAAAAGCTAGTTATCTTTTTCTTGCAATTCTTTACTAAACGCGTTAACCATCAAGTTTAGCTTGGCTGCATGTGTATATTAAAAAGTTTCTTATATTCACCTGTTGTATCGATTTATACAAAGTTTTGTGAAAGTACAGTGACCATTTATTGGTGCTTTAAAATAAATAATTATAATAATTTATTGCGCCATAAACGGAAAAGTATGATAAGAAACAGCTTTGAAAAGGAATGCTAGCACAACTAACTATAGTCACTGCATGGAGTAGCAATTCCTTATTTTCTCTAGTTGCTGTGAGAAGTTATCCTTTTTTTCGTTCCATAATTATTACTTATGAAAAACATTCTACTTTAATCTATTTAGTCTGATCACCACCATGTCATTGATGGCATTTCCAAGACACGAACAAGCTGTTCTTTCTTGTACCATACAAGGACAGCATCATGTTATACGTTTTGTTAGCTTGTATGTGTAATTTTGTAAATAATCCAATATGAATGTTGGAGAGGGTGTCTATCATTATAGATTTTCTGTTCCTCAAGTGCCTGCTGTGTCTTCCGGCAAAAGATCTACCTTATTATGTGTTTTGGAAGATAAGCAAAAAAATCTATCAGCTTTGAGAGAAACAGAGAAGGCAGATAAAACGGAGGAAAAGAAAGAGATCATTTATAAGCTTGTACCTGTTTTGTACAAAATGTCCAGAACATAGTATGCATGTGACCCTGGTTACAGTACAGGTTTAGAAGGTCCAAAAGACCTGGAAATGGGCAATGCAGCTTTTATTGTGGTGAAAAATACAGTTTTTAAATGTGAATTTTAAACTGGCCATAGGTATGACACATTTATTGATGATGACATCTTTATATTTTGCTCTTTCAAATGGAATTTGCAGGTATTTGCATATTTTTACATTTGACGCTAAGTCTGCGTTACCTGTTGAAAAAAAGGATACATACCTGCTCCCCACCACTCCGTCTTTCTACTTGACTCTTTTCTGCGCTCTTCTGGTCCCCATCTGTAAAATTCTAGATGGACAGGATTATGTGTGTCACTGTAGCTAAGGACTGGCCTCAGAGGTGACAAGTCCCAAAGCAGCATGTGATCAAACAGTGATGTGCCACTTAAGGACCTGTCACCCCTGAGGCCAGTCATTGGCTGCAGCAGCACACATGATCCTGTTCATCCCGAACATTACAGAAGGGTATCTGAAGACCGGTAAAGGGAGCCTGGTAGACAGAATGGAGTGGTGGGGAGAAGGTGAGCAAAAACATTCAAAAAACTGGAAAACTTGTTTATGTAATCTTACATTTCTAATGCAAACATTGCATGATATGGTAAAGAATGATTTTTAAAATAGCTGGCCTTTGGAGAAGGGTTTTTTTTTTGTTTAAGCCATTGAACAGTGAGTCAAATGTTCTAATGAAGACAGCTTGTAACATTATCAGGGGCAGACTGGCCACAGAACCTACAGGGAAACTTCCCGGTGGGCCAATGCCCAGGGTGCCGCCCAAGTCCTTCTCACAGCTGCTGGCTAGGTACAGCTGATACTCTCAGCATTAATTAATGCTAGGAGTATCAGGTACTTTTGCATCTTGCAGGTGCCCCCCTAAATTCTCAGGACGTTGATACAGTTGGAAATTGCAGCGGGGACAGCAGTACTTTTGTGGCTTGTGTTGTCACTGCCTACTTGTGTTGCTCCACCTTCTTTCAATTTCGACCTGCCCACAACATAAGGGCCACTTTTAGTTCCAAGTCTGCCCCTGAACATTATGTTCCATTAAAAAAGGATATGGAGATAGATATAAAAATATTAAACCTTTTATACAAAATTAGTCAGACTTCAAGTTTGTAAAAGTGATTTCACCAGATTTTTGGCCTTTTGGCCCTTTAAAACTGTTAAACATTTCCATGGCTGTTCGACTGTACAACAAAAATCCTTTACATCTGTAAGGATGAAACGGTAAGGTCCAATGAATCTCAAAGGATTTTTTTTCCATTATATCAACTTGATGTTTCACCAGTAATTACTGAATAAATGTGCAAGCGCTAAGAATCGAACTGTACAGCTGTGTTTTTTTTAAAGGACTAACAGATTTCCTACTGAATATTCAATGTGCCTTAAACAAAAGATCCTACAGTGTGTAAAGGATGTATCTCCCTTTATGCCTCTGCCGGTGTATCAGCCGCTGTGTGAATAAAAGACAATGTTAATGTGTAGCTGGGTGTCTTGCTTCCTGAAGCTAAGATTCAGAGCCACAACATCTGTTCCTTCACGTGTCCTCTGCATGCAATCAGAAAAAAGAACTGTATGTCGGAGAACCTGATCTTAGAAAATGAATGGCAAAGAGCTATATTTAAAATAGATTTTCAGCCAAAAAAGGGTAAAATAAAGTTATGAAACTTTCCAATATACATTGTGTGTCAAATGACTACGGCTTCTTTGGAGATCTCTGCATGTGTTCACTGAATGTGAACGAACCTCCACTGTTCAGTTTACAGAAAATAAAAATGCATCCTGGTCATGTGATGAGCACGGTTGCAAAACAGTATGGTAATGAGCGGTGTACCTGTGTGACCGGGAAAGATTTCCAACATTCAATGACTACACAACATATATTATGCCACGTTTTCGTCTGCGGCAAGTTGTTCTGGCTGCCTGACCTGGCACAAATGCCGGCTGTCAACCGGCCCAACAACCATTGCATGCAACGTTTTTTGTCCGGCCAAAACCCGGTATTTATGCTGGCAAACCGCCAGATCCCATTACAGTCAGTAGGGATCCAGAAGCAATCTGTAGAATCCGGCAATGCTGGATCCAGTAAACGCTGGCAGGCTGTTCTCAGCCAGAACAGCATGCCGGAAATGTTCACTGGAGATGTGAACGTGGTCTTAGACAATTGTAGAACTTTTCATTAATAAACTTACGGAGAGGATCTGTTTGCTCTCATGTCTATTTTAGTAAATGCTTGCATTCTTTATGAAATAGCAATGCCGGAGCATTTTCTCATAAGGGTAGGTGCACACCTGTTTAACTGATCTGGTAGGCTGTTCCGGCAGAGAACAGCCTGTCGGCGTTCACAGAATCCGGCCTAGTCACCCACCAGAACACCCACCACTGGACCCCATTGACTATAATGGGATTCAGATGATTTCCAGATAAATCAGCTATCAGTTGGACAAAAACTGTTGTATGCGGCTGGATCCTCGCCAGATCCCATTATAGTCAGTGGGGTCCGGCGGTGAACGGCAGTATCTGGCTAGGGCAGAACCAGCAAGGATGTGAACCTACCCTTACTCTACGTTGTGTCATCCCTTTGTTATTCCTTCTAGAAATGTAAGTATGAGATGAGAGATGGGTGTTACCAGTGCCCCTACAAAATCTGACATTATACAATTCAGTGTGACTCTCAGGACATAAAGGTTCTCAAAATAATGCTGGCTCTTCTCTTTATTCATTGCTATATTGGCGAGATTGAGACCATGAAATGGTTTCTTGTCTCCAACGTAATTGCATTTGTTGTGTGCAACTTTAGAGGCCATCATCCTACAAATAAGAAGCCCTAATTATCATGTAACTGGGTATAAAAACTGTACATAAAAAGTAAAGTGAAGGTTCTGTGCACATTGCTTATGGATTATACACCAGGAAACTCTGCGGCATACAGTATACAGCAAAGATACAGTCCAGACACATGTGTTAAAGGGTAAGTAATAAAAGATCCATAGTAAATAGTTAATAACCGAATGATTTGCAGAAACAAACCACCTTACAGTAACTTTGCACTTGATCAGGGACATGACAGCTATCCGCTGAGGATTCAGGTATATGACAGCACACTCAGGAACTGCATGGTGTTAACAATGTAACATCATGACAGCTTACTGGCAGTTTCCTTTCCTGTTCTATTTCGGGAGTAATGCTACATCTGTATCAGATTACCCTACTTAGTAAGATAAGACCGCTCAACACATTTGGTCATGACAAGAAAAAAAACGAAATCAAATAAAAAGAAACTTCTAAAAGCCTAAAAATGTGTCTATGAAATGAGCACAAGCCCTTAATACTAGAGGTCATTAATGGTTGGTGCAAAAATATGTAATGTGAATGGACAGAATGTGTTTCACTACTGATGTTAAGTCAATCAAGATTTAACACTTTGGGGGAGATTCATCAAAACTGGAGTAAAGTAGAACTGGCTTACGTTGTCCATAGCAACCAATCAGATTCCACCTTTCATTTTCCAAAGGAACTCTAAAAAAATAAAAGGTGGAATCTGATTGGTTGCTATGGCCACCAGGTTACACCAATATTGATAAATTTCCCCCTTAATCTTTGGCTATCGTGACCATATGTCCCTATGATGGTTCTACAAGATGTTTTGATAGGTTGTCCTGTCAGGAGAGCCCATTTTCATGTTCTCTATTAGGGCATACAGATTTTAGAGAAGGGGATCCTTTGCTTAGGACAGTGCCACTGCACAGAGCTGCTAACAATCAGCAACTCTTGTTCTTAGAGACTCTTGGCTGTCCATGTATTACATGATTAAGCAAGGAATCTTCCAGTGGCAAAATCAGCTGTTTGCTGTTGGTCATAAGAGTCGGACCATCAGCGATCAGGTGTATTCTGTCCCTGCTCATGTGATGAGACTATCCCTTTAAAAACCACTATAGAATCTATAGAACTTCCAGTCAGAGAAGCTCCTCTCGTCATACAGATTAACATTGTAGGTGTATGAGTAGTAATACACCATTGAATATATATCTCTGGAAGATCTCTCATCTAGGCAATCATTATACATAGGAAGAAAACAACAAGTGTGCTCTAAGATGTTGCGGAATTTTCCACAACAAAATCCACAACATAAAGACATCCCCTATGTTAGCGTATGGGGATGAAAAGTGACAATACCTGTGTTCTTTTCTGCACTGGAACTGTCACACAAAGCCCTGATCTTACTCAGACCTACTCTAACTTCCCCCTTGCACGATCCTCCTAAGTGGAGCCCCACAACTGAGCGACGGTCCCTATACTGAATATGTTTAAGAAAAACACAGACACAATCAAACAAACAGCAGGAAAACAATGACAACAGATAGATGGATAGAATAGTAATAAATGGACTAGCCAAAACCGGGAGGTGGCAACAATGCCACTGAGTGCAGTAAGGAAACACGGCAAAGTCTGTAGAGCCTGAGAAAAGAAATTCACAGGCACCTGCCAGCATAGGTGCCTAGCTTAAATAGCCTGCCGGCTGGGATTGCATGCCGGCATCTCCATACGAAAGGCGTCCCCATGTGGTCAACATGTTGACATCCTGGAGCCCCGGCGCAGTACAATTGACCAGATTGATGACCTGACTCCCTTGGCAACTGGACAACACTGCCAAGACAAGGTGGTGCTGGTCGGGGAAACCATGAAATGAACAGAAAGCAAATAATGTTTTGCTATGGATTTCCTGTTGTTGAATGTCTCCATTCATTTAAATGGAGCTGTAACCTGTACAGAAATCCACAACTACCCATCCGATCCCGTTGCAGAAAAAATGCTACAAAATCCACAGCATAATAAGCAAAAAAGACCCCACAAAAACACAAAGCTGTAAATTCTTCACCTGCCGATTTTGTTGCGGAAAATTCCGCAACATGTGAGGGCAGCTTATGGGACTAGTAAAGTCAAACTTTTTGCTGCTGCTTTTTAAATCCATTAGCAGAATACCGGTCATTGTCTATGGTGTTCTTCTTAGGGAGCATCAGGCACAGGCTGTCATGAAACATTAGTTATGGCCCTGTGGCAATGCCATGCAGAATATGTCTCTTGCTGGGCCACATGACGTACTTTGGTAGCTATTGCATAATCACAGTTTGCAGACCTCATCATATAGTAACAATTGTCCACGCTGTCACATACACAGGTCTGCTACGAAGCAGACTATAGCTTTTACTCTGGAATCTCAAATAAAACAAACACATTTACAGTTTTAATAATAAAACTGTAAAAAGTGTCAAACTGTGCTTTAGAACAAAGAGATAAAACGCGACAGGGATGATTAGATACTAGCACTTCATCACGGAAATGAACGTAATGTACTAGTTTTAGACAATGAACAGACCGTGAAAAAGATTATTAACACAGATACCCACGGAGAGTTGTTTTTTACGAATGGATGAGGGGGGGGTGTCAATGTGCAGTACTTACTAGGAAAACCAATATTCATACATTCAATGGGTTATTTTCACAATACCTCTCTATACAAAACAGAGACGTAAGCCATATTACAAAACTAATTTTGCACTTAGAGACTTGGAGCCCATCTACCAACCGCTATATACAGCATTTCTCTCTAAATTCCATTTCTTTACATGTATAGTGTACGTCTACTCTCTCCTCTATTCCAGACGTGTGTCAGCTTGCAGATACTCTGGCAACATCACAAAGCCCTGGGCTACACAATGAGACAGACCTGTAATCATGATACACATATTATTTTCATAGCTCACATCATTGAAAATATTTTATGCATAGTGAAATCAGACTAAATCCCTATAACAGTTATTCATCCAGAAAACTGGGATTTTGCATTAATGACCTATGCTCAGAGGTGATCGGTGGAGGGTACTCATGGGACTCCCACCAATTAGCAGAACAGAGGGTGTGACTGCATATGATACTGCCATTCCTTTCAAGTAAACAGGACACAGCCCTATTGGATATGTGTGTTGATGAGTTAGTACTGCAATTCTTATTGGTGGGGTTCTCAGGGTAGGACCCTACTGATCACAAATGGATGACCTATACAATGCATAGGCCATCAAAGTACCATAACATCTTAGATAAAGGATTTGTGCAGTCATATTGATTGGTGGGGGTCTGACTCAGATGAACAGCTGTTTGGAGGCAGCGATCGTGTGAATGTTACTATCTCTTTACTGCTCATCGTCTTGGAAGTCTCTGCTGCCCTGCAAGCGAGACGATGCACAGTGTAATATTGCAGAGGAAGTAGGGCTCACACAAACACCGCCTTCTCTAAAACAGCTGATCCCACCGATCAGATATTCATGACGTATCCTGAGGATAGGTCAGCAATACGTATTGGCTGCACAACCTATTTAAAGCTGGATATAACAACCAAGACATGAGGACTTTTTGCCAGTTGTACAGAACTCCTAGTACTATACCCAAGAGTTTAATTGTTTTCTTCATTAAACCCATCTTTTGTCTATTCGCACATGAAAGGTCTAACCAATATCTTGACACATTATGGCTATATCATGGGCGGTTACGTTTCTGAGCAGAATAGCTACTGGTGACCACAGCCATAGTGTATACCACATGTATAGGCAGTGCAGTCACTGATACAAAAAAAAAATCATCAGCAGTTGGAGAAAATTAGGTCAACGGAATATACAGAAGGTAGAATTCTGATGGAAAACACACATTGGTTTTTAGTGGTCTAGTCAGTGGGGTTTGCATTCCAGATAGTAAATAGCTACCCATGCTCTATCATCACCAACACAAATGGTGGAACAAAGCAACCATTTCACAGTCCAGATCTGATCTCTTACACTTAGTTGGACCAATATGTGCAACTCATTTCTTGTTGCCTCTGATATGATGTTCTTAAAGAAGTGTATAGTGCCAGGGTGGTTACATTCATACTGTACATAGTCAAGGCGGTTGAAAAAAGACACCAAGTCCATCAAGTTTAAAGGGACAGGTGGGAATGGGAATTAAGGGAAGGGGAGTGAGAACTAGACTGCTACACATTTTCAGAAGAATTAATGGTATTTAATTGTAACAAAACAGCTCAGGTTTTCTTTTTAGGACTGTCCACTGTTCCTGCTGTAATCATGCCCTGAAGTACACTTTTCCACAGATTAACAATTGTTATGGTGAAGCCTTGTCTCCATGGTTTACACAGAACATTTTTTCCCATATTTTTTCCATGGGCCAGTTATACAGGTTAATCATATCCCCCTTAGACTCCTTTTCTAAAGACTACATAAATTTAATTATTCTGGATGTTTGCAATGTAACCCATACCAAATTCAAATAAGAACTGTCATGGACTCTGGACTTAGCATTAAATCCAATTTACAATGTGGAAAATAATTAGCATTTTATTCAAAATTCTTCATTTCTAATTTAGATGAGAGACCGTCTCACCTCATTTACAGAAACAGCAATTCGTTCTCTGTCCAATGATTTTCTACTCTGAGTTATCAAAGGAAGCGAAACCTAAATGCAATCAATGGTTTGATGTTCAAGATACTGTAGCCTTATCTTTCAGTCCCCATAGGGAGGATCCACAAATGCAAAGCACCTGCATGCAGTGATTCCCTTCAGTCATGTTCGCTGAAACAAATCATTGCTTTAGTTACTCTGACCTCTAAAATATCAGGCAAGGAGGACTATTGGCTTGATCAAGACCAGAAAATGAGCCTCAGGTATGCAATGCCACTATCCAACTCCTGACATGTGTCAAGGTGAGTGCAGTGATTTATTGACCCCAGGGAAAATGTAGCTCTACAGCTGAAACCATGTTGATGCTTCTCTATAAAAAACAATAAATCTGATCAAGGAATGTCAATACAAGACCTCTGTGTCGTATCTGAACATTTTCTGAAAGAAAATTCCATTTTTTGAACATCACTTTTACACTGGCAAATGTTGTTGCACATGTTCTAAACAGTACAAAACACACATAAAATTCTAAAATAATAATTGTATATTCAGCAATGCACTGAGGCCTTGCCATAAATTCGGAAATTAAAAATTTCTGACAACTCTGATTTGGGGGAGGTCTGAATATATAAATGACAGCTCATGTATGCACGCTCATACAGGGAATTCTGTAAATCACTGAATGAGACCACCCACTAGTCTCATAAGTACAGAACGAGAGCTGATTTCTAATTTATAGTTTTGTGGTGAATGTACTATAGGAGCAGCATCGTGTGGACGGGGCTTCGGCTCAGGGCTGGCATAGTGTGTATGATGACAATATGGGTACAATATATGTTTTAGCTAAGGAGGTCAAATATAGAGGTCTCCATTCTAAACATGTCATAGACAGCCTAGCTAACATAAATACAACCTTAAGTTCCAAAAAAGTTGGGAAGCTGTGTAAAATCTCATAGACCCATATTTTATTCACAATAGAACATAGAACACGTATTTTACCATATCATGAAAAAATTGACTTTTTTAGAAACTGATGGTAGCAATGCATCTCAAAAAAGTTGGCACAGGGACAACAGAAGGCTTGAAAAGTAAGTGGTACTAATAAAAAAACAACTGGAGGGGCAATTTCAATTTCAAGTCCTATAACAGAGTATTAAATGAGCATGTTAGAGAGGCAACATGTATCAGAAGAGTTTCACTAATCACTGTGAAAAAGTGCATCTACAAATTGTGGAACAATTCAAAAAAAGTTCCTCAATGTAAATTGAGAAGACTTTGAATATTTCACCACCTACAGTACATTTCATCAAAAGATTCAGACAATTTGGAGAAATCCATGTGTACAAGGGACAAAGCCAATGGTCAATATTGGATACTAATAGTCTATGGGCCCTGAGGTGGCACTGTATTAAAACCAGGCATGATTCTGTACTTGAAATCACTGTATGGGCTCAGGAACACTTCCAGAAATTATTGTCTGTGAACACAGTTCACCATACAATCCTCAAATGCAAGTTAAAGCTTTATCATATAAAGAAGTTGTATGTCAACAAGATCCAGAAATGCCATTGTCTTCTCCAGGCAAAGCTCATTAAAAATGGACTGAGGCAAAACAGAAAACCATTCTGTGGTTAGATGAATAAAACTTTTAAAATTTTTTTGGGAGAAATTAAAAGAAGAGGGGCCATCCAGCTTCTTATCAATGCACAGTTCAAAAGATGAACAGTATATAGAGGTTTTGGAACAACATATGCTCCCATCCAGACATCTCTTTCAGGGAAGACCTTGCATATTTAGACAATGCTAAACCTGCATCCCTCACAATAGAATGGCTTTGCAGAAGAAGAGTCCTGTTGCTGAACTGGCATGCCTGCAGTCCAGACTTGGCCCACCAATGTGCAGTCTGATACTTGTGAAGCATTGTAATCTTGCATACACTTAAGTATTATTGGTTTCATTTTCTAAGTTTGTAAGGGTCCTCCATTCCAATAACCTTTTTTTTTACAGCTCCTCTGCTCAGGTTTCTTTGACAAAGTTTGCACGGTATTCTTGATTCTGAAAGCAGTTGACCACTTATTGTTTGTGGATTTTTGTAACATATTCTATAAAAGAAGCACGTAGTATGCTTTTCTATCACTAGCTCATAAATCCCAGGGTGATAATTACCAACAAGCGATATTACTATGATTCAAACAGTGTCAGCAAAGCAACCCTCAATACACAAGAAAATCTTCTGCTCAACATGTATGATTCTTTTGTTGTGCAGTCATACGGCATAGTATAGAGCTGCACCTGAATTCTATCATTCAGTTGCATAAGCGCTTCATTTTGTGATTGAGGTTCCGCTGAGGGAAATTATACATATTTCCATTACTCACCTGCAATTTTGAAAATTCATTACGGCAGCTATTCTACCCTGAAGTGTTTCTGACGCATGTGTAACTCACAGTGACTGCATATTCTTGATATTGACTGAGAGGTTTTGTCCATCAAAGCAACAGTAGAACGTAATATATATCATCAAAATCAATTCTACAAGTAAGAAGCAATGGAGTTGATTGCCTGCAATGTGATTGTCAATTATTTGTGGATTCTGTCATCTGGTTGGTTACTGAAATGAATTACTTTACAAGAAACACATACAATTGCTGAATCCAACAGTGGAATATGAGAATAATGCTTGTTAAATCCAAAAACCCATACCTGTATTGTTGAATAGAAAGCTGATATTATACTAATGCACTGATCACAATGCAGAAAACAAAAGAAACATGCTCTCAAATGTTCACAGCCAACTATACCTAGACCAACTAAATTAGAGGTCCAAGTGAATTTATAATGGGATGAGAATTAGGCCTCAAGCACACTACTCTTCCCTAGATACAAGCAATGTCTCATGCCTTTTGTCTGAGACTATGCCATGAGAGGTGTCCTTAAAGGGCTATCAATACCTTGAGTATGCATGATATATCCATAAGAATTATTAATAAGGACTGGGTTCTTCCTCTGGTGAAGAAGGGTCATCGATGCAAAGTGGGTGTCAGCGTTTGCTCTTCCTACTGAAATTAATGGACAGATGAAAAGATATAACCTACACTGACCTCTCCAATTATTTCAATGAGAAAATCAGTCGCTGAAGCTTGCTTTGAAGTGAAGAACAATAGGCCTTTGGACATACCGTAAACAGAGTCTGACTGGTCCAGCACAGTAACAAGGGATGCCACTGGTGGGTCCTGGCTCTGACACGGTAATGGGCTCCAGAGATCCAGCAAAAGACAACCCAAATTTGGAACTGATTGGACCCAACTACTTCTCCTTTAGAACTATTATGTATTGATTGATAACCAAATAGATATGTCCTGTGTGTATAATGATAAAGATTACTTGTAATTAAAAATGGACATGGCATGTGCTGTACAGATGGATGAGCCCTCTCAGGGTCATCTGCTCTGGTGGGGTACGGGAACTCAGATGTCTAAGACAGGAATTCCATTTTAGTAGGAGCAAATCATATTACAAAAATATTCAAAAACAATTCTGCATCACTATGGCCTTTTTAGTCCTTGAAATTGTCATGTTTGCTCATAAATGGTCAAGCAAAGTCATCTGATAATAGAGGTTGAGAGACTACATGATTTCAAGCATAGAAAAAAAGTGCAAAATGTGCTCCTCAAAACACTTTCTTATTCCCAAACTAATAGAGCTACACAGGACTTTATTTTGCTTAAAATAACTGAAACTCTGTGATTAAGCAGTCACTCTACATAACTGCTTTATTATAGGCTTACCATCCACCATTATCTATAGAAGTCTGAAAATAAGCAGGATGTTCGTTGCCAAGACACTGCTGAATACCAGAAATGTATTCAAAGGAACTTCTATGGAACAAATCTTCAGATTTCTTGTGCATAAAAAACAGCTTTCAGCTCATAAAAGACTGTATAAAAATAACCTTGTCATACCTGGGCAATGAGGGCAACAAGAGTCTTGAGTACGAGTAGGGTTTTGACAAAGAAGGGGAGGGCAAACTTCAGTCTCGCACAA
The DNA here is from genome assembly GCA_900303285.1 of Rhinella marina. Taxonomy (NCBI): domain Eukaryota; kingdom Metazoa; phylum Chordata; class Amphibia; order Anura; family Bufonidae; genus Rhinella; species Rhinella marina. The sequence continues at coordinate 78,411 of ONZH01027660.1, forward strand.
GACTCGTCCACTGTGGCAAGTGCACTGGGTGCAAGAATCAATATTCCATGTCTCTCCTTCAACGTAATATTCCCCTCCAGGAGCATGGCAGATTGATGGGTCTGTGGAATCAGGTTTCTTCCCGCTGGAGTCATCTGTAACAGAAGATTTGTAGATAGTATTAATAAGATTTTGTATTTATTATCACTGTTAGAATTGCAGAACATTTCGACCTTGTCACAAAACAGAGGTGGCAATAACTGTATCTCAGCTCTGGACTATATAATGGATGACAATAAGCAGAGCTTTTTAAAAGTGAAGAAAACAATCATACAGTACATTAACCCTTTCACGACCGGAGCTTTTTTCGGTTCTGCATTTTCGTTTTGCGCTCCCTGCCTTCAAACAGCCATAACTCTTTTATTTTTCTGTTCACATAGCTGTATGAGGGCTTGTTTTTTGCGGGACAAGTTGTACTTTCCAACGCCACCATTTAATATTGCATACAGTGTAGTGGGAAGCGGGAAAAAAATTCCAAACCGGGTGAAATTGCAAAGAAAACGCTATTCCGCTACAGTTCTACGGGTTTCTTATTTACAGCGTTCGATGTGCATTAAAACTGATCCGTTACTTTCATTCTACTGGTCAGTACGAATCCGGCAATACCTAATATGTATAGTTTTTCCTGCGTTTTCATAGTGATAACATAATTAGAAAGTTGCCCTTTTTTTTTTTTTTTTTCCTTGTCAAATCTTGACCCCTATAACTTTTTGGTATTTATGTGTACAGAGCTGTATGGGGGCTCATTTTTTGCGGGACGATCTGAAGTTTTTATTGATACCATTCTGGGGTGTGTATGACTTTTTGATCACTTTTTATTTATTTTTTTTTAGAAAAAAAAAGCGACAAAAAACGGCAAATCGCCATTTGGACGCTTTTTTCCGCCACACAATTCGCCGTATTGGAATTTTTTTTTTTATATTTTAAAAGTACAGGCGTTTTCGGTCACGGTGATACCCATGATGTCTATATTTATTGTTATTTAGGTATTTATTTTTTACTTATACGGAAAGGGGGGTGATTTGAACTTTTACATCTTTTTTATTTTTTATATATTTTTTAACATTTTTTTTTAATTTTTTTTTACTATTAGAAAGCTCAAATATGGGCTTATAAATTGTGGCTTTTTTTTTTTTCTTTATGAGCAATTCTGGGTTTTATAGGCTCAGAAAACCATCAATTGCTCATTTCTTATCCTGGCCTGCCATCTAGTGGCCAGAATAAGAATTGCAGTTTGAAAACTGTAATCCTCACCAGCGAGGATTACAGTTTTCATATGGTGTACAGACACCCCGATTGGTCACACGGGGTGTCTGTACACCACCCGGAAGCGAACGCTTCCGGGTTTAGACGCAACTAGATGCCGTGATCACGTGTGATCACGGCATCTAGTCAACCCAGAAGACGCCGCCGATGTGGTAGGTAGCGGCAAGTCTCTGCTGTTAGAAACAGCAGAGACTTGCCGGCCATGACGCCCGCCGCACCCGCGAGCGGGCGCCATGTGCCCGCATCGCCCCAGCGCCGTACATGTACGGCGCTGGTCGCGAAGGGGTTAAAGGACATCTGTCAGCAGATTTGTACCTATGAAACTGACTGACCCATTACATGTTCTCTTGGCAGCTGAAGGCATCGGTGTTGGTCCCGCGTTCATATGTGCTCGCATTGCTGAGAAAAATGTTTTAATATTATGCAAACAAGCCTCTAGGACCAACGGGGGTGTTGCCTTTACACCTAGAGGCTCTTCTCTCTCTGCATCTGCTGTGCCCCCTCCACTTTGATTGACAGGGCCAGGCAGTGAAAAGATCATCACACTATGTCAAAGTGGAGAAGGTATGGCAAAACCGCCATTAATCCTAGAGACTCATCTGCATATATTAAAACAGCTGGTAAAAAAACTATTAATGCTTCTTTCACATTAATGTTATTAGCGCTCTGCAATGCCTACCGGCTGCATTGACTGCGTGCAGTAATTTTTGTCTGGCCGAATACCGGCATGTTTGCCAGGTAGCGGCCGGATCTCAGCTGGACCCCATTAGTGTTAATGGGGTTGGTGGGCATTTGCTTTAACTCCAGATCAAGAGAGCTCCGAAAGAAAACAGTTTGCAGAAACTAATAATGCTAGTGTAAAACTTCCCTAACACAAAGGTGCAGATTTACTAATTCTGTTTAAAGGGGTTGTCTGGGCTTTTCATATTGATGACCTATCCTCAAGATACATCATCAATATCAGATCGTTTGGAGTGTGACACCCGGTACCCCTGCCGATCAGCTGTATGAGGAGACTGGGCACTGTGTGTACGTGCCATCTCCCTTCTCTCTTCCTGCTTAACGCTGATGTCCATGGCAAAGCAGCAGAGAACAGGAAGAGAGAAGGGAGACGTCTCCTCACACAGCTGATCGGCGGGGGTGCCAGGTGTCGGACCCCCACTGATCTGATATTAATGACCTATCCTAAGAATAAGTAATCAATATGAAAAGCCCGGACAACCCCGTTAATATTTAGAGAGCATAGTAGTGTAAAGATGTGCTACATGTGTCAGCAGCTCACTCTGTATGATAAGTTTGTGCTACCTACTGGTTGGCGCAATTTTGATGTCACATTTAAGCTACGTGCCTTTTCACGCATCCTTTTTTCTCAAAGCCATGCCTCTTGTCCAGTACATCACAAAAAAGTGTCTTAAGCACATAATAAATGTGGTGCAAAGTATGTCAGTCTGGGTGCAAATTGAGCCCCAATTCTGGCAAATTTAACTTAGTAAATGTCCTCTAACATATAAATGGAAACTTTTTTTAATTTCAGAACGGACCATTCAATTCTGTATGTACATGGATAATCAAGGTTTTGCTTGCCTAATACACATTCACCTACGGACAGCGACACTAAGCAGAAGAAATGCCCCCAGAACCAGCTTTGCGGCTGCTGTCTGCAATAGGATGGGGACATGAATTGCGTTGAGCTATGAAAGCATTCTACCTTCATGCAGTTTGTCTGAAAACATTAGTGTTTTCAGTCAGTGGCCCGTTAAAGCGACAAGCATCTTCTAGCTGCAAATCAAAGTTAAGTTTCTGCTTACACGAAGCATCATTTTTTAAAAAAAAATTTTCATTGAAGTTGGGAGAAAATCAATAACCTTTAGCTCTGAGCAAAAGTTCTGTGACTTCTCTGAAACCAGGGAACAGTATTTTATCTGGCTCATGCAGCTCGCCTTATCTAAATTTTTCACACGCAAACAGAAAATTATGTACACCCTGTAGCCATGGAGATGGCGGCAATAATACTGAAAAGGTTTGTAAATGACTTATTGTCCCTGATCTCTTCATCCACTGCATAGATTGTAGTTTTATAAAAGTTTCCATAAAAATGACTCGTCAGCTTCCATGATGCACATCACATAATTTTGATTTGTAGAATGAGTTAAGAATAAGTTTGCCAAAGGTCTACGTCTAATGGTATAAGCGGTCTTCAGTCTGAAGTTGACTTAATTACAAGTACTATGCCAATGGGCAATGGAACATATTAGTAACGAAGACCGATAATTGCAAACTAGTTAATTATTCCACAATTTTTCTGCAAAGCAAAATTGTCATAAAACCATCTGGAGTTGTAGGTTTTAGATAATGAAGTGTACGGTATGTGTGCTTTTTAAAACTACGTTACTAGAGCAAGAATAAACTATCCGAATATAATATGAACTGTCTTCTATAACAATTCCTTTGTTATATGCCCCATTAATGCCTACTGAGATGCTAAAGGGAAAACCTTAAAAGGGGTTGTCCAACACTGACAGGTTTCTAAACTGCTTGCCGGCCACCAGTTGACTAGAAATGTTCTGGCGGTTGGCACATATCTCTGCATGGATGTTTCTAAATGTCCTTGCAGTGATTGCAGCTGCACCCTGATCATGCAGCGCTGGGAGTGGGGAGCCCGCTATTGGTGACAGCAGAGTTCCCCTTAGAGAAGGAAGGGATGGTTTTTACTGTCCCTGTCTTCCCCATGGCTCTATTTTCAGTGCTTCTATAGAAAACATGAAGCAATAATGTTGCTTCCGGCTCCGGTAGCAGCAGTCATGTGGGACCGGATGTCTGCACAAGCTGTTGGGTCTTAGCTGACCCTGATCAGCTATGCAGTGAGCCTGTACAAGTTTGTTCAACCTCTCCTAGGAATGTATTCCCCCTGTTACTGGAGCTACTATGTCAGCCTCACAGTGTAAAATAACCTGCAATCATCCCGCCCCCTGCATGGAAACCTCTGGCATGGACAAGGGGTCATGTGCTGTGCAAGCATGTGGGTATAAACTAGGAGTAACACTATATCTGGCCATTATATGACATATATTCTGCATTTTTTTACCAGTTTTCCACCCTGATAGGCTCCATTTCTGTAAATTTTCTATGAACTCCGTCCAGAATGGGCAAGAACTAACTGATATGATGTCTCCCATAAAACACAAACAAGGAGAAGAGGCAATCATGCTCCCTTACTTCTCTCACACAATAAGAAGCAGCAATGGCATGGGAGACATTATACAGCAGTGTTGCTGAGAATCCAGCACTGACATGTGTTAGAAGACATTATCTATGTCTGTCTCTCTGGCTCTGTCTTTCTTTGCCAGCTCCCTCCTTCCCCTTCGCACTCCCTAGACTTCTATGGGCTTTAGCTGTCACCTGATTTCTCAGTGAACTACAGAGAGCGTGATCAGTGTAGGAGACGATTCTGATTAATGGAAGAAGAGGTATTCTTAGGTATTTAGGTATCTACTCTTTAATCAGACAGCTTATGCTAGCCAGAACCAAGAGACACGTCCACATATACCCACAGATTGCAAGGGTTAAAAAGCCACAATGAAAATGAGCAAAGGTAAGGATACCAGTAATGGAACACGCATGATCATTTCTCCACAGATAACCTGAAATTTGAAATGGGAATGCCCAAACTAGAGGGCCTAACTAAAATATCAACCTCTTGGCAGCATCCCTGTACTCCAACTGCATTGAATAGTGTTGACTATACTTTTAAAGTCAACTATAAAAGTCAGTTATTGTTAGATGGACATACAGTATGCAACAATACAGGCATAATATTGTACATCTGTCCATCCATAAATTTGGTGGGAGCATTTCAATAGCCCAATGTAGTGAGCACCTAACCTAAGAGATACTGAGTCAGATTTTTCAATGAATTGCAATCTCTATCACATACACACTCCTAATGACACCCCAGGCAGTCTTCTTTTGAGTAGTAAATAATAATAATACTTAACTGTAAGTAGAGTATATAGAAAATATACCAGTACAATAGACAGGCTTATTGCTTTCTATCGTCTCTAAAGGCTGAGCATGGGAGGTATATCTATTCCTCAGTGGTTCTCAGCACTTCATTTGCAAGAATGAGTACTCTCATTTGTGACATAGAAACAGATTTACATTTTTACATGGCACGTAATGTCACGTTCTCTATTAAACAGAATATTACAAGTCAAGGAGATCTGCCGTTTTTGCTGAAATGTCAAGGGCTTCACAAAGTCTGCTAAAGACATCAGATTAAAAATGGATTAGTAATGGGGCAACCTCTGATACTTTGCTTCAGAACTATTCCATTAACAACACCAGTGGTTAAGAGACTTAATCCTACTGAAGTATTTGCCCTTGAATGCGCTGCTGACAAACCTGGCCTTGAAAGGAAAAGAGGAAATAAAGCCAGTCTATTATAAGGTTCCTGGCACATAACCTTACAGTGGCTGTAGGACTATCAAGTCTCCTTTGATATACTTCTCGGTCTGACTAAGGCCGCGCTGAGACTTTCTGTAACAATACTGATTGATTTTAAAGGGAATCTCTCTCTCCAGGAAGTACACTGATAAATCAGGCACAATGGAGGACATTTCTTAAACCTTTACAGCCAACATATTGGTGTAAAAAAGTCACAAATTATGTTGGACACCATATTTGAACCATAATTTGCCACCCTTGGCACTTCTTGCCACTTTTCTAAGGGGTGAGAAGAGGTGATAGGGCTTAACGTGAGAGATGGGACACATGACCTGCTAGAGTTACGATAACTTATACCAAAAAAACTGGTGAAAGTTTTAGCACAAGTTTACGTCAGTCCCTAGCTGGCATAGATTTGAGTTTCTGGCACAAAGGGGACAGAGATGTGTTTAATAAGAGACATCTTAACAAATTACTCTGGCACACAGGGGATCAAGACTGCCATATGGGAATGCCAGTCTTGATGAATCTCTCCAAATGTCTGAGGGATAGCTCAGCTGAATGTAATGGTACTTTATACTTCGCGATCTGTTGCTTCATTCTAGAGAAAAAGTGCTCTTAATCCATATGAAAATAAGCACTTAAGGACACCGAGGGTAGGCCCAAGCTGCTCTGAGCACTCTTGCTCGTACAGCTTCCTCTGCCATCCCATACCTCTATTTGTTGATTGAGGAGACACTCAGGATACTGAGCAAATAAAAAAAGAACTCAGTTTAAAAGGTTTTATTAAAAAAATACGAAGTATAGAAAATAAAAAGCTATGCGTTTCAGTGGAGGGCCACCACCTTCATCAAGCTACCCTACTCTATTTCTTGACTGACAGAACTAGTTTCCTGTATAGTCATCTCAACAGGCCCTGTCAATCAAGGAGAAGGAGGGACTGGCAGAGGAAATAGGAGGAGAAAGGGTGCACTGGAGTGGCTTGGCCCTGTCCTCCATGTGCTTAATTGCTCATTTAAATATGGATTTAAAGCACTGTCCAGAATGAAGCAACATATCACTAAAAGCAAGATATCACTATATTCAGCTGAACTAGCCTTACAAGGTTTAACAGTGAATTGTTTGGTGACAGATTGGTGATCAGTAGTCTTCATGTAGCTCAGGCCTTCTCTCAGTGTCCAGAAGATTACGAATGAGAATCATATAGAAAGAGCACAGACCATGCAATGTAACTAACAGAAAACACATAACAGATAATTCCAAAGCTTCAAATGTCATTTTGTATACAGTAATTTAAATATATGTAATAATTTGAAGATCCGTGAGCATCTTGTACAATGGAATTATGAAATAGAAAAATGGGAAAGTGAAAAAGAAGATGCACCTTTAAATTAAAAAATATTGTTTCACTAGATGTAAAAAATGAAAAATCTTTGCAAATAGTCTTGAATAGAAATCTATTGTTTCAGTATGTGTCTTGTTAAACTGAAACAAAGCCTGTAAAGCTTGATTCTGCAGTCATATTGCCACTAACACCACCATCTAATGCAAGCTAGTTAGAAGTAGAAAACAGAAAGGAGTGTGACTGCAGGCTCAGACTACACATGTTTGTTTGTAGTCTGTTACCATGGAGATATATAGCTCTGCAAAGGAACTGTTGAACCAAACAATGGGAGTTATTTAATTTAGAATATTTAAAGGTTGCTTAATGCGGACCTTTCCCCACAAAATGCAGTGCAATCTGCATGTTGTAGAGCAGAAAGGGCTTGAGTAGATTGATATAGTGGGAAAAGATTCAGTAAAACTTGTTATTTTTTGAAATATCTGCTATTTCTGACTCACTTGTACATGGGGGAGGTGATATCAGTGAGATAAAGCCAGAAAAAGCTGAGATATAAATGTATACATTAAAGTGTTTTTGTTTCAACATGTTAATGAGCTGTGCACCAAGCGTAATCCCTAGCCAAATGAATTCTCCTCACCCCTGGCATGTAATCTTCCACAGCGTTATGCTGCACAGCCTTGGCACATGCTCAGTACTGGCTTTTATTATTGACACCAACCCTTAGGATAGGTTATCAATATCAAATTGGTGGGGGTCACACCTGGCACCCCCACCAATCACATGTATGAAAGGAAGGCGCACGCAGTGTGCACATGCCGTTTCACTTCTCTTTTCCTGCTTGCTGTTGCTATGTCAATGGCAAAGCAGCAGCAAACAGGAAGAGAGACAGGAGACGCCACGTGCACACTACTACATGTGCCTTTCTTTCATACTGCTGATCAGTGGGGGCCAATCTGAACCCTTTTAACATGCTCCTGCCCTGGAAAAATTAACTGTACTGTGTATGCGCCATCGTTATGCATCACAGGCGCAGAATTACAAGGTCAGCTGAAAGTAGAATTCAGATGCCTGGCAATGTCAATCAACCAATAAAGGGGCTTTTTCAGTACTACGTTAGAGCTATGGTGCCCCGAGGGGCTAATGTCCACCCTTGCTGCATGTATTAGTTCATTTACCTACTGAATAAAGACTGCTGGAATGCAGCAACAGATTTCAACAGTAAAGGTGCCATTTTATTACACTCTGGAAGCCCTTTCCAGACATCATGCTTGGTTTGATCATGCTGACAGACTCCCTTTAATTTTTCATGTTCTTTTCCAGGCGCTGAAGCGAGAAACAAAAGTGGATGTAAAGTTTAATCCACTCATTGTTCTCTACAGGACACCCTAATCCATCAGGAGTGTATCATGATGTGTGCCTTACTGCTGACAAATTCTGCCTTCATTAAATATACAAGCTCCCTTGATTAATATCACCTTTATGTTTGTTACCTAGGGCTGTTGGGTATCTACGGTACATATCATGTTCCTTCATATTACCAAGTGCATCAGAATTTAGAAGTAAAATAAATGCAAATAAAAACAACCAATTTGCTTATAGCAAGCAGCTCTAATTTCAGAACCAAATGTTAAAAATCTAAGTAACCGCCTCGGGCAAAACCACTATTTTAATTTGTCTTCACTGGTTCTTACATCACACTGGGTGTCAAATTACTTCCAAGTGTAAAAATCAGCAAATATTTGTCAAATATTACTTCTAAGAGTCTAATATTAAGCTTTCACTTGGGGTATCAAGTGGATGTACCCTTTAAGAAAATAATCTCAGTTAAGACATGTCTACAGCATGCTCCTAACGATCACCGCTGAGATATAGATCTGTACAAGGTTGAAGACGTGGATCGAAATAATCTTTTTGTAACTGACCCAAGTAGCTAAAGCCAAATGGTTTGAGTTACTTGATTAATTTTGTCAGACTGCCTGCACTTAATCCTATTTTTGTTCCGCCGCCTGTTTTAGACATTTGGAATGGTTTCATCCAAGTGGAGCAGATAGCACAACCTTCTGCTGTGCCAGCCTGAAGCCACTGTGTGAGCTAACCGTCGGCATTTGGTCCTGGTGTACAAAACAGCACGGGGTGCTTGCAGCACAATGGTGGTATAATAACAGCTTATTAATAATAATTAGGTCAAGCGTTTGCGTTGCTCATTTGATTATGCAGCCGCAGATGGTCCTCATTTATCTCCGTTAAGACAGGTGGCTGAGGGCGCCGTCTGACTGCAATTTGCAGAAGCACTCTTCGCATAAACCACTGCATAATGCCACAGGTCTCCTGTATAAATACCGGGACTTGACAGCCCGTGTTTGCCTTGTTTGATTAATAAGGTGCGATTATAAAATGGTGCTTATGTGACATGTAATCTAAAGGCAATGTTCAGGAAAAGTTACTTTCTGCAACTATTGAAAATAAACTGACAGAAGAAATGCTATGTGGCGCGGGCTTTGACTATCCGGTGACCTTGGATGAGTCCAGGGAAGCTGTTGCGTCTTGCGCATTTCATTGGCATTGATTAATAGCACCTCTTGTTCCATTATCTACAGTGCTGCAGCCACCTCAGAAGACAATCATTATTAACACAACAGGTTCAGATTCTATTAGAAAGAACGCAATGTAAAAGAGGCTCAATCCCCTTTGTTCTGCTGCTTTAAGGTTTTAGCCGCGCTCTCAGAGGAATCAGACTGTGCATTGACATAGCTAATACTAAGTAAGGCAGGACGGCAACATTAATCAGTCTATCATTGTTCCCATGCTTGTGTCTTCTTTCTAAAGTCAAACTGCGTTTCAGCTGATCGCCAACAAAGATGAATGCAGTGAGAAGATGTTCTGTTCTGTTTGCGATATTTGCCCGTTTGGGATCATAAAAGAAGAAATATCCAGTCTGATGATCGTACTCTAGACAGCCTACATTACTAAGGGGTATTACCTCATCAGTTAATTAAGCTAATTCTTCGGATAATGAAAAGTTATACAATTTTCTACTACACTTTGCGCATAATTTTCTCATGGTTTTCATGATATCTGATTGCAGTCATTCAAGGAAAACATTCTTTACTTCCAGAGGATGACAATCTGTACGTACTGCTGAATGGCTGTGAAAATATACTGTGTAAAAGTATTACCCAATAAATAGGCATACATTTTTTAATAAAAATATTAGTAATCCATAATCATTAGAAAATGCAGAAAACTTGATTAGTATCTTAAAGGGGTTGTCTTATGAAGACAACTACTGTCCATAAGCCCTATTGGAGCATCTAGGACATCATAGTGGATGGTTCCATGCTCAGGACTCAGCAGCTCTTCACAAGTGGCTTGCATTATGATGGACTACTGCCATATTTGTATTACATTGATGGCCACCATGTAATACTAAATTGCTCCTGCAGCCCGGCTGGTTGTGGCTTACCCCAGAAAAAAACTGTTTGTACTGGCAGCAGGACCCTGGGCAATCAAATGATGGCCCCAGAAGACGGACTTTGAAGAAGGTCATCCTTTATTAGACAGCCGCTTTAACTGAAATAATACACTTCCAATGCTTTCACCTTAAAATTAAGATTCCCCATGATTTAACAGTAAGATTTGCGAATATTTAGCCTAGATACCAGTGTATCCCAGCCTGTGACTTTAGAGCTAAACTCAGCAGACAGACCCTTCACTTTAGTTCCCTGGCTGTAAGTGGTTTTGGTAGCATCACCAGGAATATCATGGCATTTCCAGAATTTGACATATATATGGCATCTTTTGCTTTGACTGGAAAAAAGTGTCCTGCTGTAAAATTAATGATAAGCCATTTACCCCCATTGGAACATGTTCTCATATTGCCATTCACATGGTTCAGTAGGCATTTATTGGAAATAAGACAATGGATTCCAATTGATGGTGCATCAATCAGTAAAGATGGCTTCCATAATACAGGTCTAGAAAATAGTCTAGAATCCAACCTTCACTTGACCCATCTTCTTTGTCCAGCTATCGCCCAATATCACTTCTTCCATATGCCTCAAAGCTACTTGAGCAACATGTGCATTCTGAACTGTCCTCTCACCTCTCCTCCTGCTCACTCCTTGACCGGCTACAATCTGGCTTCCGACCCCGCCACTCAACTGAAACTGCCCTTACCAAAGTCACCAACAACCTGCTAGCAGCCAAAACCAAAAAACATTACTCTGTCCTCCTCCTTGACCTGTCCTCTGCCTTTGATACTGTCGACCACTCCCTTTTGCTACAAACTCTCTCATCTCTTGGCATCACTGACCTGGCCCTCTCATGAATTGCATCATACCTCACAGACCGGACATTTAGCGTCTCCCACTCTCGCACCACCTCCTCCTCTCATTCTCTCTCTGTTGGTGTCCCATAACGCTCTGTCCTAGGACCCCTGCTCTTCTCTATCTACACCTTCGGCCTAAGACAGCTCATAGAGTCCCATGGCTTTGAGTATCACTTTTATGCTGATTCACACAAATCTACCTCTCTGGTCCAGACAACACCACCTTACTATCCAGAATCCCTCAATGCCTTCTATATATCTTCCATATCCTCTTTCTTCTCCTCCCGCTTTCTAAAACTTAACATGGATAAAACAGAATTTATCATCTTTCCCCCATCTTGCACAACCCTTCCAACAGACCTATATATCACGATCAACGGCTGCACACTCTCCCGGCCAAACAAGTTCGCTGCCTTGGAGTGACCTTGGATTCTGCCCTCTCCTTCAGACCACACATCCAAGCCCTTTCCACCACCTGCCGCCTCCAACTCAAAAATATCTCCCGCATCCGTGCGTTCCTCAACTATTAGTCTGCAAAAGTACTAGTACATGTCCTCATCATGTCCCGCCTAGACTACTGCAACATTCTCCTCTGTGGCCATCCATCCATCTAGCACTCTTGCCCCCCCTCTAAACTATCCCCAACTCTGCTGCCCGACTAATCCACCTCTCACCCTGTTACTCCTCTGCATCTCCCCTTTGTCAATCCCTTCATTGGTTCCCCATTGCCTAGAGAATTCAGTTCAAAATACTAAAAACTACATATAAGGCCGTCCACAATCTGTCCCCTCCCTACATCTCAGAGCTACTTTCCCGATACATCCCCACACGTAATCTCCGATCCTCACAAGACCTCCTTCTCTCCTCCCCTTTTATCACCTCTTCCCACAATCGCCTCCAGAATTTCTCCCGTGCATCCCCCATACTCAAACTCGCTACCCCAACATATCAGACTCTCACCTACAGCGGAATCCTTCAAAAGAAACCTGAAAACCCACCTCTTCAGACAAGCCTACAACCAGTTACCCTGCTGCCTCTACACTGCCATGACCAGCTCTACCCTCACCTTCTGTGTCCTTCTCCCATACCACATAGATTGTAAGCCCTCGTGGGCAGGGCCCTCTCTCCTTGTGTACCAGTTTGCAATTCATCTTGTTTCATGCTTAGTGCAATTGTCTGTATAATGTATGTAAACCCCTTTTAATATGTACAGCGCTATGGAATGAATGGCGCTTTAATAATAAATAATAATAATGATAATAATGTACCTGACATCTTTATGAACTACTATAACAAGAATCGAGGTAAGTACCCAGCGTATTTTTTTGAAATGTCTGAAATTACATTGAATGAAGTGTAGTATCTAGCTTATTCCAAAACAGAGAGCAGGTAAGAGTTATATCTCTGAAATCCTATCATCATTATAACTTCATCATCTTGTGTAGACTAATCAATAAAGAACAGAAAAGGTCAAACACTAGAGGCACTGTTTATCAAAGGCTTTCTCGTACGTCAATCACTTTTTTTCTCTATGCTCAGTTTCATCAAAGGAATAGATGTTTGTTATCAATTTTTAACATCAGGCACACTTTATTAGCCAAAGGGGTTTCAATCACTTCTTACCTGGAACAGATCGTGAAAAGTTACGGCAAAAGAAGAACAGTGCAGCTGAGACAAGCACAAAAAAAAGCTTTGACAGGAAATTCTACAGAGAAATTAGGCAAGTATTATTAGTATTGCTAAAATGTTGGCAGAAGATGTTAGAAGCTATACAGTCATATGCTATCCAGCTTATGTCACTATCTCCAATTACCTGGACATGAGGGACAACACTGCCCTGGAAGAATGGTGGGATTGGCACACCCCGGAACAGGACAAGTTATCAGCGCACACATTTCCCGTCCATTGTGGCAATAGCATTCGCGGCAGCCGTCATGCCAGCTCTCTTCATTCTCATGACGTCTTCCATCCATAGACAGACACGTGCCAGTCAAAATTGGTGGCCCAGCAGATGAAGGTGCTTCTGAAAGGAAACAGCAACAAGATTTTATATGTGAAGAAAAACTGAACAAAATCCTTACGTCCAAACACTGGTGCAAACATGCACCAGGAACTTAAAGGGAACCTGTCATCAACTTTATGGTGACCTCACTGAGGGCAGCATAAAATAGGGAAAGAAATGCTGATTTCAGTGGTGTTTCACTCATGAGCTAAATGTAAGTGGTTCCCGAGAACCAGCATCATAATTCTTGCAGCACAGGCCTTGAAAAGAGTCAAATCTACCTGAGAAGAGTCATGGTTATTCATAATCTCCTGCTCTCCCGCCCATCTGCTGATGATTGGCAGTTCTCTCCTAGACAGAAAGGGAGAAAACTAGGTAGAAGACTGTCAGTTATCAGCAGGTGGGCAGGGAGAGCAGGAATTCATGAGTAACCATGACCCTTCTGAGATGGCCGTGACTCTTTTCCAGGCCTAGTCTGCAATGATTGTGATGTTGGTTCTTGGCAACCACGTGCTTTTAACTTATAAATGACAGACCGCTGAAATCAACTTACCTGTCTCTACTTTATTCTGCCGTTAGTACGGACAGCATAAAGTTGATGACAGGTTGCCTTTAACAACCACAAGTCAAGATCAGAGAGATTGTTTATGATTTTAGCCCCAATTATGATTCCTCAGTTATGAAACTTTTCAGATCAAAGAGATGGTCTAGATTATGTAGTATCATAATTTAGTACTTTTGCAGCATTTCTAACTTACTATATAATAAAAACAAATGAAGCAGCCACGAAGGTTACATAGAGTACCAAACTGCGCTCTTTTACTTGGATCCACACATCTAGAGCAAATTATTCACAAGCATAGAGATAAGTATACTAATAAAATGAATACTGACGCGGTCCAACAATGGAGGCCTCATCATTTGACTTCTTCCTTGCACCACAAACAGAAACTAAGGCTAGTTTCACACTAGTGGCATGGCCCTCCAGCAGGCTGTTCCGGCAGGTGAATAATCACCTGCCGGATCCATGTTGCCGCTAGTGCACGTGTGTAGCCGAAACTCCTCTCCGGCCCCATTCACTATAATGGGGGCGGGCTGTAGTTCCGGCCGCAGCACGGCAAACATGCTGAGTGGCGTCCGGAATAAAACATGTACTGTACAAATTCTTCCATATCTACTTGTTTGGTCCAGGGGATAGCAAAACTCCCAAGTAACTGTGGGCAATTGAAGAAATTCTTCCTCACCCAACAAGAGGCTTTCCAAGACTTAAGAACTGATGACCTATCCTCTGATCTGTGGGGGTCCAACACCCAGAACCCCCTGCCGATAAGTTGTTGGAGAAGGCACTGGCGCTTGCAGTAGCACCGCAATCTTCTCTAAGCTTTTCCTAGATCAGTGATGATACGTTCATCGGTCACATGGCTTAGGAGCAGCTCAGCCCCATAGACGTGAATATCCCCCACCAGAGCCACTATACTATGTATGGCGCTGTGCTTGGTAAGCACCGAGAAGACTGTGACGCTCAAAGGAGCACGGATGCCTTCTCAAACAGCTGATCGGCAGGGTTGTCGGGTGTCAGACCCCGACTGATCAGATACTGATGACCTATCCACTTCTGAAGTCTTGGAGAACCCTTTTAAGTTAAATCCCCCGAATTATAGAATTAGGTTCCCCTTAAGAAAAGCAATTGTTTGAACTGGGGAAAAGATAACAACCTAAAACATGAGCATTGCCTTTCTTTTTGATTTAAGTCCTAGCAGATGGATATTCCCATTCACTTGTATGTGCTCTATGAATGATCTCCGGAAGCTGACTCAGCAGTTTATATTTAGAATTCTTATCGAGGCCCAAATCAGTTTCCATCTAGCTGCCAACCTGGCAGCATTAAAGTAGCTCCCAGCCACCTGCAATATCGGACTGTCTAAATTATACCATCTGCAGTAAAAGAGTTTAAAGCATGACCAGAGGATGCCAGATGTAAATCCCATAATGAAGCTGCACATATGGTTTTTACTTATGTACGCTACCCTAGCTGCAAGACAAACATTTACTGCAGACTCAGTCTGGTTTGCAAAATATGATCGACATGTGCAGTATGTTAAACCTGACCTTTCTATCTTCTGCTGCCACCAGCGTACTCATGAGCGCAGCTCAGTGCAAGGGCCCTCTGGGCTTGGTAGTATATGAGACAATTGCTGACTGCATTTTACAGTCTTGTTCATAGATTAAACACCAACATACTGTGTCAAAAATGAATATTTACAACTTTTAACCAGAGCAAGGAAATGATAGTTAACACTAGCACGTCCCTAAGTTGCCTTTACGGTAAAGTAGATTGTGTATGGGAAGTGTGGAGATTATGATTAGCAATTGTGAAAAATATAATCACATTCAGTGGAAAATCTGGGATAAATCAGCAGTAAACCTGAATGTATTAACAAGAGGATTTACATGCAGATTTTACCACTTATTTGTCATATGGTTTAGCTTTCACGATTGAGGAGATGACCTCTGCTGCAAATCCGAAACAAACTCTCTACATAAAGGAGCATGCCGCGAGTTCAGAAATTTGCAGCACTGTACGGTATTTAGTTGTGAATTTTCAGGATGGATTCGTTTAAGGGTGGACGTGGCCTTAGTGCATTTGTCCCGGACAATCTGGGGTACATAACTGTGGCAGCCAATTAAAACACCTTCTGTGGCTTGCACTAAAGAGGGCCTATCTGTGGCCAGTTAACAGGTAAAATCTGTGACACTTAAAGGGGTTATCCAATGTGTAAATCATGCCCCCCAATGCCCAGGCCCCCTATATATATTATACTTACTCCACTCCCCGGCTCCTGCTCCCTGCACAGCTGCCGCTGCATTTCCCAGTCGCGCGGATCAAAACATCCAGCAACAGGGGGTGGAGGCTTGAAGCCAATAGCAGACGAGAGGTGGGAAGTTCATGCTCGTCGCGGCCAGCTATTGGCTGTTCCTTCGCCGGATGTCTTGATCTGCATGACAGGGAGATGCAGCGGCAGCCATGCGGGGAGCAGGAGCTACGTGGGTGCCGGGAAGTGGGGTAAGTATAATGTAGGGTTTCATGTAGGGTCCCGGGCATTAGGGGTCATGTTTTACACGTTGGATTTAAGGATACACACGGCATTTATGAAAAGTTTTAGTGGCTGCCAAACACACAGTGTCCTTTATTGTTTCATCCTGGTCACAGGCTGTGGGTGGCATATTATAATGGGTACATGGAAGGATAACATATTGGAGGGTATGAGGCTATATTTTACAACATGTCAAGGCAAATAGAAAACTAGGAGTAAGCACTCAGCTGCTAGATTATAAAAGATGAAGGATAAACCATTTGATCACTAATGTCTTAAACAAGATAAAGGACAACAGGGACTGAAAAAAATACTACTGCTACATCCACACAGTCAGGTTTAATGATGCAGTTTTGAAAGCCAAAATCAGGAGTGAATTATTATCCACTCCTGATTTTGGCTTCCAAAATCCCAACCCCAACACTCCGCTACACCACAGTAGTTTCAAATTATGCAGTATTAAAAATACCCATTCTCCTCATGGAGTGTTACACATAGTGTACACACTGGGGATATACTGCTGTGGATTTGTGTGCAGAAAATCAGCAGTGTTGTAACCAGTAAAGGGATAATATGCCAACAGATTGATTTTTAACCACGCATCACAAAAAATGTTGAAAATTTTCCAACTGAAAAAACATTTAGCCCAAAATCAGTAAAAGGCAATCATTGAAAAAAAATGTCCAAAAGGTGTCCATAACCTTTAAAGGGGTTGTCCGTTTTCACCCAGGCAGCCACTCTCACATGAGCACTGAAGCACTCCATGTTCACTTCTCCTTTGATTGCTGAATTGCGCAGGGCAAAGGCTTTTTCTGGAGATTCTGGGTAAAGAAGCTTCCACCTAGCAACGAGCACGGTGACGTCGACACTAATAGCGCTAAAGCCCACCCATTAGAACCAGTGACATCACCGGCAACACAGCTAGGCTGAAGCCTCCACCTAGCACTGTAACAAATATAAACAAACAGCCCTTGTCCTGAACAATACAACACAAGGAAATGAAATGCTCCGATGCTTGTATTAAGGGGGCTGCCTGGGTGAACATGGGTTCCTTTAAGGAATCCAATCCACACTCTGTGAAAAAAAAATTGCACTGTAAATGAGGTGTACATTTGAAATCTGCAGCATGTCAATTTATGCTATGGATTTGCACCCAGGATTTCACCGGATTTTGCCGCAGATTCATAATGGATGCTATTTACGGTCCATGCGAATGTTCACGTAATGTATCCCCAGCAGTCCCTGGTACAATCCTTTCATTTCCTGACCTTGTAATGGATTTACTATTGGGTTAAAACGGTTTAATTGCAGCAGTAAGTCATCTTTCCTCCAAGCCTCTGCTGTCATTTCTGTTAGTAAGAATCATCTTCTAACCATTAAGATAATTTATTCCACCAGAAATCAATAACTAACTAATTCTTTGTAATGGACGATAGCACACAGTAATGAATTGATCCCCTATTGTATATAAAATTCTTATTATCCATTGTATAAAACTCATTCATTAATAAACCATGTGCTATTGATTTAAATATAGCATGAAAACTGCACCGCTTCTGTGAAACCAGACAGATACTGAAGTAATTGTCACCGAGAACAATGAAAAGGGAATTAAAATCGCTTTTGGCATCATTTATTGTGTATATTGCTTATATTTATTCTACTCTGCTTTTTTAAGCATTTTGCATCATTTTGTCTGCTTTTTTATGTAATGAGTTTGTGAAAAGAATGTTGGGGAGGTTGAAAAGGTTGTTGCTCATTGGATCCCACTCCCTTTCCTTTCTTTTCTAGTAAACAGCCTCTGAAGACATATTTCTATGTCTAGAGTATGTCTCTATAGTCTACTGTGGACTAGTTTATAGCATCTTACTGATCTGGCTGCTGAGATGTCTTGACATGGACCACGGAGGTGGTACCGGATCTGTCGCTCAACCACTAGGTACTTCTCCGTTTCTACGAAGAAATTACAACCTCCTTGCTTCTGTTCTCTTTGCATTAATGCATACCATATGTTGGTTTTCATAGCATTTATGCATATTTGTGCAACATCAAAAATATACCATATGTCTTGTGACAGGGAGGGCAGCAGACAGTTCAAAGTAATTGTACAGGTCTTTTAACATAGTAGGGTTTAGAATGAACAGAGGAGTAGAATTTTTGTAAAAATGTAGACTTTTAAAACAGTAGGTCCCAATGCTACCAGATCATCTACGCCGCCAGCTATACCCTTAGGTAGTAATTTTGTATTAGGAGCTCTCTACCTGTTATAGAAATACTATATATAAACTGCTGCTTGAAAGTGACCTCAGGTACACTGTACCTGCCCATTTAACAAATACCATGGTTATGTGGCAACACAAAAAGTTATGTGGACACTTAACAAATGATAATTAAGACAATTTACTGATATACCTAGTTGAAATCTTCACCAAAGTCCACATTTCAGACTCCTGTTGTGGTCCAGGAAGCTTCACTTCTGCATTCGGTCTGATACCGGTAGAGAGCTCCCTCCCTCTATCTATGTCGGGATGTGGCTGTGTGGCTCAATTCATTAGTATCAGATGTGAGGTAGAAGAGGGCTTAGGTCCTGAACTGAGCTAGACAGCCTGCCCATCATGCATCATGTCATCGATACAGAGAGGAGGCTCTCTATATTCATCTATGCCAGGATGACTGTAGAAGTGGACTGGAAATAAGGACATCTATGCAAATATAAGTAAAGTACACTAGGAGGTGTTAATGCTGGCAGTATGGCTGTCGCTCCACTCGCTATAGGTCTGTCCGGTGTCTATGTGTGAACAGGAGCTTAGTTCAGTGTATCACACCTCAGGTTCAGCACTGCAGGGGTTACACCATTTCTCTCCTTGCTCTGTGCGTTGCTGTTCAGTGCCTGACTAACTAGTTCACCAGTTGACTTATAAATACCTTCTGGTTTCTCTCACTCTTTGCCTGATCAATACAGGTCCTGCCGGGTTCTGCTAGTGTGATTCACCTTGCTTTCTGAGCTATAGTCCATTTACCTCTCAGTATACTGACAGCTGCGTTCCTGGACTTTGACCTCAGCCTATTTATGACCATGAATAAGCCTAATTTCTCTGCTATTCTGCTCTGGTGTCCCTGATCCCTGGGGGCCAGCAGCCTACCACTCCTGGTGGTTGGCACAATGGATCCAGATCCATAGATTGTAACAGAGAGTTTTATTAATTTCCATTTGCAAAAAATTCAAACAACCTTTTATGTTGCTGGACAATAGTAGAGCTTGTGTACAACCCCTTAGCAACACAACTGGTTCATTGATGTATTGAAAGGTAGAAGACATTCTGACCATGTCTGTTGTGTACTAGATAGTCTTTATCTCAGTGGGTGAGGAAATGCTGAACATAAAATATTACAGTGTGATCTCAGCTTGGGGTGCACTTATATACATGGGACACGCCAAGTAACCTATGTTATATCAATTACTGTGTACTCTCCATGTGTAATAACAGTATAGGGAGAAATACGTTACCTTATTGTCATCTACCAGTGTGCACAATACATAGCAAGAGCCTTTTTGAGCCTAGCACTACTCCTTCTAAGTGGAAGTAGCAATGATAGAAGAGAAGAGGTCATGGACACCCTACAGACTTGGTGCAGATAAACATTCCTGCTGACTTTGGAGCAGCACAGTCAGGTAATGTTTTTAATGAATGCAGCCCTAACAATATTGCTCAGACACTGGGATCACTGATCTTATTCCTGATTGTTTCTGCTAATGAAATGAACCTTGACATGGGCACATAGTACTCTCTCAAAACGGTTAGGCCTCCTAACAGCCACGGTATTCATGGTTCTACTCTATAAATGCTCTTAAAGATTTCTACTCAAAACATAGAAAGACTTTATATTAGTAAATCAGAAGTTAGAGAAATAGCCAAAATTTGGCCATTGTGCTATATTCAGTGTACAAAGATATTGTTGTACATTTTGTAAAATTGATGACATAGTGTCGAGGTGGCAGCATGTTCAATCGCTAACAAAGGAGATATTTACTATCAGATTCTGACCAAACATGCAATTAAGACTGCACTTCCTATTGCTACTTGTGAAAAAATAGATGCAACAAGTAAATAAAAAAATTCATTTTTATGATTTGGTTGGACATAATCTTCAATTATTGTGTTAGAGAATTCACATGGTGTATATACAGTAATGGTTTCTCAATGCACATGAAGGGGATATTTACTATTGCAAAAGTGCAACAATTCTGGCACACATGTCATACTCCACATTTAATAAGAGTTTTACACACTTTTCCTGCTGCAGCTGACAAATGGGGATGGCATAGCTTAGAGTGGGTATGGTTTACCGTGAAGGAGGTACAGCTTAAGAGACATCATGGAATAGGCCAGTGATGGCTAACCTCCGGCACTCCAGCTGTGGTGAAATTATGACTCCCAGCATGCTCCATTCATTTATATGGAGTTCAGGGAAGAGCCAAGCATGGGTATATCTTTGGATCTGTGCACAGATAACAAGCTGGAAGGTCTCTCTCCTCCTGAGTCTGCAGAACACAGCATCCGTGGTTTCTGATTCATCCGAGCACAGAACAGTTTTCCATTTTGCATCATTCCATTTTAACCCATTCCCGCCCAGCGCCTTACATGTACGGCATGCGGGAAGTGACTTCCTGCCCAGCGCCGTAGTGCTACAGTGCGCTGATCCCCTGACCTCGACCACTGACCGCGGCACATGCGATCTGTGGAGCTGGACCCGACGGGGACGCGATGGCTTGGGTCCGATGCCTTCCTTAGGCATCATGGCTGCCATCCCTGCAAGCCTGTGACATACAGATCCTGTTACCCTTTGTGAAAATGAAAAATTTGGGACTAAAGCAACATTTTATTGGAAGAAATGAAACTTTTCATTTTCACAGCCAAGTGTTTCCAAATTCCGTAAAACGCTTAGGGGGTCAAATTCTAGCAAAATCTGCCTCCAAAATCTGTATGGCGCTCCTTTCCTTTCCTCCTTTGCATGATACAGCTTTAACTTGCATTGGGGAATTGTACGGTGAACTGTTCCTGAGCCCGTGCCTATTTTTAATGCAGTGCCACCTGAAAGTCCGTAGATCACGAGCATCCAATATTGACCGTCATCCTTGTCCCTGCACATGGATTTCACCAGATTCTGTAAATCTTTTGATGATATTATGAACTATATATGGTGGGATATTCCAAGTAGAGGAACATTTTTCTGAAATGATTGCACAATTTTTACATGCAGTTTTTTTTTTTTACATTGGTGAACCTCTGCCCATCTTTGCTTTGGGGAGATTCTGCCTCTCTAAAATGCTCCTTTTATACACAGTCACATGACTTTGTTGCAAATTGCTCCTCCAGATGTTTTTCTATTAGTTTCACTTACTTTTCCAGGCTTTTGTTGCCCTGTCCCAATTTTTTTCAGATACGTTGCCGCAATGAAGTTCTAAATGAGTTAAAGGGTTTATCCCACAAAAAATATTTGACGGTTTTCAAACCAGCACCTGGATGTGAATACTTTTGTAATTGCATGTAATTAAAAAATTAATATAGCCACTGAGTTATTCAATACAATATATCTGCATAGCGCCACCTGCTGTTTGTTCTTTCTTATTTCTTTGACCTGCTCACTGAGAAGGCCGCACATGCTCAGTTTCATTCTTCAACTGCCTCCTGAGCTGTGATAGGGAGAGCATGGACACGCCCCCTTAGCTACAGCAGAAAAGACACCCCCTTTGAGCTGCCAGCTTGATATAAATCTAGCAGAGCAATGAATGGGGAGATCTCTGGATCCATGTGAGGTACAGGGCTGGTTCTAGCTTTGTTAGAAAGACAGAAAGCATGTACTATATCAGAGATCTCAAACTCGTGGCCCTACAGCTGTTGTAAAACTACAACTTCCATCATGCCAGGAGAGCCTACAGCTATTGGGGCATGCTGGGAGTTGTAGTTTTGCAACAGCTGGAGGGCCACGAGTTTGAGATCCCTGTACTATATGATGTCAGATTTTATTTTTTTACATTAGTCATGGGATAACCCCTTTTATTCTTTTCATGAAATGTGTCCTATGTTGTATTGTGAATAAAATATCAGTTCATAGTATTTGCAAATCATTGATTTTTTTTTATATATATTTTAGACAACGTCCCAACTTTTTTGGCATTGGAGTCATAGTCTGCACAGGTCCTAATGCCATGCAGGAACATGACTACCATATCTTATGCTTGCGTTATGCTTCTGGGTTGAACAAGTAATCTACACTAGGAATTGATATTCCACCTAAACAAGAAATAGTAAATGTGTTCTAGTATGGTAGGCACAGCTCATAGAAAGATTTTGGACTTGACGTATACTTAAGAATCATGTGCAATGAAAAAGCACAGAAACAATCAGTCCATTTGGCTCCTCTATGTGCTCATTAAAAAGTCATTGTCGACTCCATGATGGGTTACTTCATTAGACTGCAGTAATTAAAAATGAAATTGCTACAAGCGGGAAACAAAGCTCTAATAAATAGGGTTACGCTGTCAGAAAATGACATTTAGTAGCACTGAAGGAGTCATAAAGCTGTCTCTTGGAATATAAGTTTTGTATATATTATCACTATCTGGTGGGGGTTTGATGGCTACAGCAAGACACAGTATATATGGAGGTGACGGCCTATTCTTACCTCTGCACTTGCAGATTGGGCAGCCATGACTGTCTTGCTCAAAGCCCATAGGACAAATCTTTCCACATGGGATATCCGGACACTTCTTGCAGCGGCAGATTTCGCAGCCATGTTTGTTTTTCCTAGACAACAAGATACAAAAATGGGGATCCATTAGAAAGAGAACGCCCCTATAACACAAGTCTAGAACTCTGTCTCTGAGAATGATTTCCTTAATATGAATCCTGTTTTTCCAATGCAATTAACCAAAGCACTGATTACAAGAATCCAAGCAGCGATGTAACTCAATTAATCACAACGCTAATTCTGAAGCTCCAATCAGGAACACTGAGGCATTGATGTCTGATTGCTTCATAAAATGAGTCAAATTAAGCACCATTTTGGGCCAGATAATTACGGTATACATTGCCTCAGAATAAAAGGCATTTCTTTTGGTCTGCCGTTGCAATATGCTTGCTTTAAACAATAACTCTGGGAAAAAGTGATCCATGTGCATAAAAAAATTACCACAATGTTCTGTCAATAGTTAAAGAGGATCTGTCCCCTTTCCTGACACGTCTGCTTTAGTAACGACTTGAATTAACAATTCTGAAGCAACTGTTGGCCCATGCCTCTATTATTCCTGTTAGAAGTTTATGAATAATGGTACAACTGGGTATTACCAGATAGGGGTGTGTGTCTGGCAGGAGTAAATAGACTGTGTCAGAATGTGCAGGGACACACCCACCATGGGTAACACCCAGTTATACTTTTATTCATATATCTCTAGCATGAATAATAGAGAAATGGCAGAACATGCAATCATAAGAATAGATGCTTCAGAATTGAGGTTCCATGGGAAACCTTATTACTAAAACAGACATGTCAGGAGATGTGACTTCCTAGAGGATGTCATTTATATACACCTGAACAAACCTCTAGTCCCATTGCTTTCACAAATTATCACTGCTGCAGGTCTCCAATTTAGCCAATTCCAATTGTCACACAAGCAGATTTAGGCCCCATTCACATGACCGTATGTTCATTTCCGTATTTTATCCGCATTTTTGCGGATAAGATGCGGAACCATACGGACCCATTCATTTTTCCATAGGAGAAAAAAAATGCGGAATGCACACCGTGTGCATTCCGCATCCGTATATTACGGAAGTTCTCCCGCAAAAAAAGGAAACATGTCCTATACTTGGCAGCAAAACACACCCGTAGCCCCATTAAAGTCAATGGGTCTGCAAAATTACGGAACACTACGGAAGACTTTCCGTATGTCTTCCATTCCGTTTTTATACGGACACGGAATACATACGGTCGTGTGAATTGGGCCTTACACGTAAAATGATATAAAAAATTCTAGACTGTCACAAATTAGTAACCCAAATCTATATATAGAGGGTCACTTATCATGCTGAAATACACCTATATTAGGCATATTTAAGGCGCAGATAGTTGTGCCGCTATCTGCGACTTTGCCCTGCTAACCCCAGGTCTAAAATTGTGGCCGTGGGGTGTTCAGGGAAGGGGACAGGCCAGCAGGCGTAGAAAATGGTCTAAATATAGGACAGTTCTCTTACATTTAGATCTGGCACTAGATGCGCCAAAGTTATGGAGAGGCCTGCCCCTGCAATCATCTACTACATGTGAAGACTATATCTTAGAGGGGTTTTCTGAGATTTTTATAATGACGACTTATCCTCTGGATAGGTCATTAGTATCTGATCAGTGGGGGTCAGACACCTGGGACTCCGAGTGATCAGATGTTTGAGAAGGTACCGTTACTCACAGTAGCGCCGTGGCCTTCTCGCAGCTTAGCGTAGGCCATGTGATGCTGATCAGTCACGTGGGGCTAAGCTTCAATACCAAGCACAATTACTGTACGGCATTGTGCTTGGTAAGCGCCAGCGTCTTCTCAAACACCTTATTGGTGGGGGTCCCTCCACCAATCATCTCAAAGTCTCGGAAAACCACTTTAAGTTTGCCATAGAAGCTGTATATTTGTCAACAAATTTATCAATTCTGGTGTCATCCAATGATAATCCTTGGCACAACATAAACAGCACGAATGTCTGAAACTCCATCCAAGTTCTACAGCCATCTATACTAAAACTACTGATGTGTCCTTCCTTACAATTTCTCTTGGATGGCTATGATTTCAGATATTGGGTCATCAGATGACTAACTTTTCAAAGCAACAGGATTGACACCGTATGTCTGTCCTATATGTGTCTATATTTGGCCACTCAATGGTTGTCATATGCACGGTAACAAGGGTTTTGCTAGCATGTCGTGATATAGTTTTGAATTGGTCCTTAGGGGGCATTCAGACGACCATTTGTATTTTGCAGTCCACAAAATGGGGACCCACAAAATACATTTAACACCAGTGTTGCATCCATTTCTTTTTTTGCAGATCCATTAACTTCAATGGGTCTGTGGTGCAAAATTTGCAGCCAACAATAGGACATGTTCTATATTTTGCAGAATGGACATACGGATGCGGAAAGCACACAGATGTCTTCTGTTCTGCATCTGTATGTCTGTTCCGCAAAAGACAGAACATGTCCTACTCTTGGGCGCACAATGCTGACCACAGACCCATTTTCACAAAAAAAGACACAGATGCAACACGGATGTCATCCGTATTTTGCGGGTCCACGTTTTGTGGACAGCAAAATACATCCATTAGTGTGAATAACTAAAAGCCCTAAGATGTAAGGGTGGTCACATATTTAGAGATAGGGTTCACTGACCTAGGCCTAGTTCACACTTCAGTGATTTGGTCAGTTATTTCCATCACTTATTGTGAGCCATAACCAGGTGCGGAATTAAAACACAGAACTGGTGCAGATCTTTCCATTATACGTTATCTGTGAATAGGGTTCACTACTGCTTTTGGTGCACACGTGTGAACTCAGCCTAAACTATATACTGACACAATTTTTTTAAAAGCCAATAATGCACTTTGTGAAACACGTAAAACCGCGCCCAACGTCAGATTTCAGGAAAAGAAAGAATATTCAATGGTAATACAGTTTTCCTCTAAGAGGAAGCCAATCAATGTATGCATTGTGCCGCCATGTCCTGTATTAATGGCAACACTTCTGTCTATTGTTTAATTCTTCTTTCCTGTGTCAACGATTTTTACTATTGCAAAATAAACTTCCTTTGCTAATTGTCTGCATCACCCTGAAGCTCGGTGATAAATGTGTAGTCCATGCACTGCAGCTGCTGGGAACAGCGTATTAATAGCGCTTGTGAGTCATGTTTGGTTTTCTTTATTCTGTAGGGAAATGCGCCGGGTGTGAAATCTGGGGTGGATGAAGAATATAACATTATGATCCTCTGCTCTTCTGGGAACTCCTGAAAAGGACATAAGATTTCTCAGAGATTAAACTTTTTGACTAAACAAACTTTTGTACGGAACTTGGTCCCATGAAATAACAAACCGCAGCCTAACAAGAGCGCCTTTGTAAATCTCTGAGCACCAATTATGTTATGATATTTCAAGGGCATGGATTTAGTGGAGCTGTATTGCTCAACTATACATCGATTGCCGCCGCGCTGCATAATACTGCAATTATGCTGCAATTCTCATTACCTTTCTGAACATTAGGACTGCAGGTGAAAGCTCAGAGATGCAGAAAAGTCTGAGAGTGGTGAACACCTGATAGGACCTTACAAAAAGACTTTGGGGTCATTTATTAAACAGAAATATGACTAAATTAGGCATATTTCTGGTGCAGATTGCAGCACAAAAGTCCTTTGCATTGCAAACAGTGAGTTTTCCCTGCTCACACAAGGTCTAAAAAAGTAGGCATGGTGTGGGTGGGGAAGGGATGGGCTGTTTTAGGCGTAGAAAATAGTCTAAATGTAAGGCAGCTATGAAGCTATCTTCCATTTAGAAGCGGTGGTGGATACGCCGAAGTTATATAGAGGCCGGCACTTCTACATAACTTCAGTGGATCCACCACCAGCGCAGGAGCTTTATTAAGACCAGCATCTAAATGCTGGCCTTAATAAATTACCCCCTTTTTTACCTATACCATTACATGGAACAGACTTATCCCCATGTTTTCATCATTTCACATGGATCAAGAGGCAACTTTTTTTTTTTACTCTTAAACAATATGGTAAAATAATAACATTGTTCCAAAGTTGTGGCCCAGGGCCTCTCCTTCAGTCTGTGTTTACTTGGATGCAGCTATGCCCATATACCCATGTGACTACTGCAGCCAATTAGAGATCTCAGCAGTATATGGCCCAATACAACTGAGACTCGCTGCGGCAATCATGTGGGAATACAGACATGCCACAGCTGCAGCCAAGTAAACAGACCTACAGGGAACCCCACAGCGACGTAAGAATTAACAGATACATAATGTCTTTTATTATGTTATCACATTTATGTCACAACCATTTTTTCTGAGCTCAGAAATCCCCCTTTAAAGAAACAGAGTTTATTAATCAGTCTTTCCCACGTGAGGTATCAGCCGCAGTATCTGCACTATTCTACACAGAAAGGAACAGTAGGAGCCTTGTAAAGGAAAAGCTGCTTACATGCCCATAGGATGGGCATACTTTAGTCACAATTATAAGAGCAAAGCATTGCTATCAGTTATTCAGGAACTCCCCTGTTATTCGGCCCAAGTCTGACAGCAATGCTGAGCAAGTATTAAAAATGATCCTCGAAGCTTTATTGCCAAAAACGCTAATAAAAAAGTGGCTAAAATAGTATTATACGACAAAGGCATAAAGCTACACAGTACGAAACAACATAGCAATAAACAAAAGTCCACTTCTAAAATCTCATTGAGAAAGCTCAAAAGATTATATTGTCAGGGGTTGCAAGATAAGAAGGAGGGGTCCTGGCATTCCATAAACAGACAGATACCTTTAATAAATCTCAATCTCAATGAGAAAGAGCCATTGGTGTAGCAGTCTCTGCACCAGGAGTTAGGCAAATAGGCAGGAAAGGGTGTAACCTGACGGGTTCACCTATTTTGGAGTAGAGAAGCAGAAGAAATCCTGTTCTGGGACTGTTAAGGCAATGCTACCTGGGTCCTGTGTGTTTGTGGGTTCTCTCTGCTTATAGTGAGTATTCTAGTGTTTCTGACTTGGCCTGTTTACCTGACCACTCTTTGTCTTCTACTGTGTTTGACTTTGGACCGTTTAGTGACCATTCTCCTGCCTTTGTGTTTCTGTACCTTTTGATTTGGCTTGTTTCTGACATTGCTATTTGATACTGTTTGGCTTTGGTGTTACTCCTCTCTATTTCTGATCCCGGCTAGTATGACAAATCAACTTTTCCACTCCACCGGCCAGCATTTACCTGGTAAACGCATGAAAGATTCCTTTCCACCCACAAAAACCACTCAACCTTATCTAATTAGGTTCCTGATTACTCGTACCAAGGTGGCTATTCTGCCATAAACAGGGCCCTGTAATGAGAAAGGTGTTGCAAGGCAACTTCACCAGCTCTTTCTTGAACCAGGTAACTAGCACCAAGTCTGGTAGTAAGGCCGCAGTTTGCTGAACAGGTAAGGCTGGGTTCACATCACTGTTTCGTTTACCGTTCTTCTGATCCGTCAGAAGAACAGAAAACAAAAAAAACCTGAATCTAACATCCTTTAAGCTCAGTTATGCACATTTTGCGTCCGCTTTGGCCATTTCCATCCGAGAACCGTTATTGTAGATGGTAAAAAGTCCTACTTGCAGACAGAAATGGCACGGGTGCACAATGTGCATAACTGAGCATAGTGGATGCTTAAAATAGAGGGTCCAGTTGTTTTGTTGTCTTCTGTTCTTCTGGAAAACAATTGTGATGTGAACCCGGCCTTACTTGTGTCCTATCAGTCTTGCTACAATTGGTTTCAGAACACTGACAGTTTACTCTCTTGTCTAGATGATTCAATATCATTGAAAAGAAGCTACACTAGATGGTCCATATAGGCACTTTTTAGAACAAGCCTACAACTGCTTCCTTCTAACCCAATTCATTTTGCAGCTTCTCTTAGTGGAAAAATGCAGAAGGTTTGTAACAAACTGTTAGCGATATGTTGACATTTAGTGGTCTACATTACAATAGTACAGAATCCTCAATACAATGGTTTTAAGTATTGTTTGAAGCAATATACAGAGACTTACAGTCGGGTTAATTATTGCTTCTGATTACCACAAGGTAGGCAAGATAACACAGATGATTTTTTGAAGGCAAATATTATCTCACACTGTGCTGCCCAGGTAACCAATTCATTTAGTAGTCAGAAGACACATAGCTTGGTTCACCTGACTGAAATGTTGTTTTTCTTTTGTTCTCGAGTTTTGATACTTCTTCTTAAAGAGGACCTTTCACCGCTCCTGACATGCCTGTTTTAATAGCTTCATGTATTCCCCATGTAATAACAAGTCTGGAATATCTATTCTTATGGCTCTATGTTGAGCCATTCCTTTATTATTTCTACCAGAAGTTATAACTGAATTGCTATTAGTCTTCAGTAAGGGTATAGAGGAGAGGTAACCATTTGGGGGGGTGTATCTGCACAGTCTGAAAATGGCAGCACTGATTGGATAGAGTGAGTCTGTGCAGATACACACCCCCAACTGGTCACCTCCCCTCTGTACCCTTACTGCAGACTAATAGCAATTCAGTTATAACTTTTGGTAAAAGTAATTAAGGAATGGCACAACATGGAACCATAAGAATAGATGTTCCAGAATTGTTATTATATGGGGAATACATGAAGCTATTAAAACAGGCATGTCAGGAGCAGTGAAAGGTCCTCTTTAATATGCAAATTAGGCCTTTGGTGCAATAAGGGTTCCGCCATTGATCTTGTTGCACACAAGCTGTGCTCCTTAGAGTGAAGGGGATGCGTTTATTGGGGGAAACTGTATAACTGTTGCACATAAGCTCTGCTCCTTTCTTTGGTCAGCTCTTCCCTCGCTGCTTTAATTGACAGCTAAAGGCAGTGAGGGAGGGGCTGACCACAAAAAGAAGTAAAGCTTGTGTGCAACACTTGTACAGTTTTACTCAATAAACGTATCGTTTCGCTCTAAAAACAGAGATTGTGTGTAACAAAAGCAATGATGATGTCCTCATTGTACCAAAGGCGTAATTTCCACAATAAGATATCAGTATCATAACTCGAGAATGGAGCTTTAGATCTACAAAAGAAAAATAGCATTTTAATCCACCCAGCTTCAGCAATCTATGATTATGCAGGATCTACAGGCCCAGCTGCAAAATTTGTGGCAAATGTGAGGCAGGATACCAAATGGAACCTGTGAGCCTCCACGCCCAACAGTATATCATCTTTTATCCAGGCTAGAGGCGGCTCAACAGGGCACCAAAGCCTCCGTTCAATTGTACAGTTTTTCATTTCATTCACACATAGAAAGTTTCATTTGATTCCAAAGATTCATCTTGGTCCTTTTTTTTCGTCAATGAATGTATCTACCTGTCTTGTGCAATGTTTGAACCTTTAATAGGTTTAGGCTAGGTTCAGACCTGCTTCCAAGCTCTGGTATTCTGTTCGGGAATAGGGACATGATACTGGAATTACCAGATCTGGCATATGCCGATATACTGGACACTGCCTATAATAAGGTCCATTGTATTTACGTCATGAATACCGCCATTCTCCCGCACAAAATACCACTGCACTTTTAATGCAAGACAGATCAGTCATGACTCACAATGTAAGTCAATTTTTTTTCTCAGACACAATAGAAACGGGTCTGTCCCCCATTGACTTTCACTGGTGTTCATGATGGATCAGTCTTGGGTATTTTAAAGATAATACAACCGGATCCATTCGGATAACGGATGCAGATGGTGGTATTATCATGACGGTATGGAAGTAACCTAACCTATTCCTTTCTGTGACGTCTTTTATCACCATTACAGTAAACGTTTATTTAAAACGTATATTTTACATTAATATAAGCATATACATTATATTCAATACTTCTGGCTACACTGAAAAATGCTATTTATGCTTATCAGCAATAACTATGATCCATTGTCAGCAAATATGAGCTACATGGGAAACAATCATTAAAACAATATTCTGTGGAATCCATCAAAATTTGAGAGAACAAAAGATCAGAATCAATCAGGAAAAAGGCCACGGTTCAGACAAACTTATCATAATTTTCAGCTCCAGGCCATTGAGGCCCTTAATTTAGCACTGCCCTTAAGATAAAAATCTGCATTTCTCGGGTTAATACTTTGTAACACTAAACCATCAGAACACCGGTGCAGCCCTATCCTGGAAAAGACACTTCCATAAAACTACTGGTATGTGACAGCTCGAGAAGTGATAAAGAACTTTACACTGCATTGAGCTGACAATATAACTCGATCATCCATGCCAGCGCTAGAACTGAAATATAGCACACACTGCATTTGATTCATATAAATACTCATATTCCAAAGGAACACTCAATAAAAGACATCTAGCAGACATCAAAGTATCATATCTTCCTCACACATCTCACTTTCTTCAAAATGATAGCGACTATCAGTACAAGCAAACATGCCGCAGAAGATCACCGCTGCTCCCACCTCAAGGGCACACATCTTACTTCTCCTATTTTTTACTTCATGAGTGACAGTAGCAACGGTTTTTATTCTGGTCTTTTAACTACTGAATGCATGAAATAATAGAAATAGACAAATGAAAGGGGTTGTCCAAGAGTTTAGAAAATTAATTAGGCAGCCAGAAATGTTCTAAAAAGAATCAAACATAGCTCCCTTGTTAAATCCCCTATCACTCCAGCGCCAATTCTCCACAACGATCTTTCGTTTTTCTTTCATTAATCTTTCATTAATATTGACATGCTGTACATCCATGTGATCACTGCAGCCAATCACTGGCCTAAGTGGGGATGTGCTGTATGGGCTAACATTACTGCTGATGCCAGTGATTGGCTGCAGTGTTCACATGGATGTACAGAGCGTCATGGCTCCAGGAAATAAACAAAGACTGGCAGGGACCACTTCAGCATCAGCGCTGGAGCGGCAGAGGATTTATCAAGTGCGGTATATATGCTATAAACTCTTGGACAGCCCCATTAATCATCGAATGCAGCATTTTAAGGCTGCCTCCTAGTATATGTATAAAGCTGATACAGAGGGAGACAATGCAGGGAGGTAGCTGTGGGCTACCATGGCACATGCCCTGGTGTTGAGTGCCAAGGGCACCATCTATAAGCTATTCTGCTTTGACAAGAGTATTTTTACATAGGGCTGAGACAACAAACTGAACCTTTGTCCCATATAAAGGAACGCCTAGCTACAGAGCTGGGCAATGTGAGACAACTGTTGCATGAAGGGTTAAGGGTGCCTTCACACTTTTGTGGTATAAATTTATGAATGAATAACAAAATCAAATGCAACAGTCACATGAAGTGATACTATATAATAGCATGCAATTTCATTTGTAGCAGGGTCAATCGGCAAAGAGTGGAGAATGCAGTAGTCCCATATGAGACCATCACAAAGTGTTAATGCTTCACTAGTTTTTTGTGTAGCTCTAGTCTAAATTCTTTCCGAAAACATGTATTTGCCTCTCTAGTTGACTAGGAAGACCTTGATCGGCAAAAGGAAGCACTGATAAGAAAAAATGCACAGACGCTCCTTCAAAATACAAATGTCCAATATTCAGAACAAAAGTATTTCAAAAGTCAGGAATATGTCTTCTTTGATACCTAAGAGCAAATACTAGATTAATGGAAGCAAAATACAGTAAAAACATTGGGGGGAATTTATCATTAGGAAAATATTTGAAGTCAGTTTTGCTTCAGTCTGTGTTGGAGTACTTTTTGCCACATTTATCAAACGTCACAGGTTGTTTGATAAACGTGGCTTGTCCTTAAACCTAACACTTCTGTCTAGAGAAGCTACTCCACTTTTCCTACTCCACCCTCCTCCTGGAGTGAGATTGCGACTATTTTGCGACTTTTTTTAAAAAGTCGCAATGATAAATCTGGAGTGAAACTCATTAACATGGCTAACCACACCCACTTTTCCACCCATATTACAAACTGGAGTGAGTGGTGTACACATGCAAAAAGTCGCAAAAAAATGCGCAAAAAAGTCGCAAAAGCCCTATCGTGCGACTTTTTGAAGACAGAATTCTGGAGTGAAGGTGTGATAAATCAGGGCCATTGAGTTCTATAGCACTGGACTTAGACTTTATAGGATCCCCAGGCTGGGCACATTTAGAAGAGCAACACAACAAGGCATGCTTTTTAAAGCTGATGGACAGAGCTGGAAGCTGAGTGTTCTCCTTTATATTACAACCCTCAGGTGATGTTGGGATATAGAGTGGTCCCTTAAGTTACAATACTTATTGGTTCTGGGACGACCACTGTATGTTGAAACTTGAGACTATAGCTCTATGGAAAACTGGTAATTGGTTCCAAAGTCCCCAAAATGTCATCCCAAGATAAGAAAAGAATGAAGATTAAAGAAAAATAAGCGGATAACCAAGATAAATAAAGCAAGTCCACAGGAATAGCTGCTGGAAGCTGTAAATAATTTTCTATGATGAGGACCGAATGCTTATTCAGGGTCTCGTATAGTACAGTGTACAAGAAAAGTAACATGGAGCCACCCTCCCCTGGTGTACATGGGAGCAGCTCATCCTGGCATAGGTAGAGTGCAGCACAAAACATGCAGTACTGCACTGTACTGTAGGGAGGAGTTACTAGACAGACAGGTGTTTTACCAGAGAAACAGTCATGAGTCTGCGGCAATGTATGTTGAGTCTAGTTTCAACAAATGATGACCCAAGAAAGACCTTTGTATGATGAAAATATTGTATACTGAGGCCATTGGATTTTAAAGGACCCCTGTAATAATATGACACCATCTATAGCCCATCAAAGGCATGTTCCACGTTGGAATACTTCTACCAGGCAATTCTTACAAGAAATGTGCAAACATTAACGCCTTTATAAAAAAAAAATCAAACACCTTTTGTTATGGAAGAAAAATAATATCCAAAAGCCTAATAACATGGCAGCTTAGAGGCACTGGTACTTGGTAAATGATTTCCTAATATGCACTATTCTAATCACTTCTAAATGCTGCTGGACTGTCATGGGATACTCATCCATAAAGAAAACTCAGTCTCTAGTATAATGAATAGTATTACATTTATAGATTTTTTTACAGTGAGTCTTTGCAATCTAATGGTTTATGATGAAATAAAGTCTACACGCAATGTAATCGAGTTATAAATAATGTAATGCAGGGTGAGATATATTAGGGTATAATTAAAAGAACAATCTGAAAGAATATTTCAGCCGAGTCCATATTCATAGAAAATACACTAAAAACAGAAATAAAATATAATCATAAACTTACAAAGAAAAAAAGGGAATTTCAGTCAGCACATCCCAGAGCGCAGTTGCACGTTGCTATGGCTGATTGCACAAGGAAAGGAAAATATATACAATGCAACGGCACACTGCTAACCAGATAAAGCACAAAATGCCATAGAGATATGAAATATTCTGGAGCTAATGCTATGCTTGTTTAGTAAATTAGAGATTCTTGGCAAATATATTTTGTACAAAATTATCTGAGCCCGTCCACCAAATCGTCAAGGTGATCTCTGTAGGACGGGAACCTAACACTATTTCCTACCTGTTATGTGCCAACCTTGGCTTCCGTATAATCAGGGGGTGTTTTGTTCCACATGCATGCTGGGTCCCCTCTGCCTTTTGCCATTTCTGGTGCCTCAAAGGCCTCCACTAATACAGGGATGCAGGTACCAAGCATGCATGCTGAGTCCACTCGGCTTTATAGTTACACTAAATAAAATCAGCCTATGGGGCAGACGGGCTAGTCAGGAGTGCATGACCAAATGACCAAATGAGTAGCCACACCTCCAGTACGTTGACGATTTGGTGGACTGGCTCAGATAATTTTGTACAAAATATATTTGCCAAGAATCTCTAATTTAATAAACAAGCATAGCATTAGCTTCAGAATACCTCATATTACTATGGCATTTTGTGCTTTATCTGGTTGGCAGTGTGCCATTGCATTGTATGTATAATCATAAACTTGTAATCTTATATGAAGGGGTTCAAAAGCTTTTAGAACCAGCAATGACTATTCCGAAAATAACAATATACTGTGGATTCCATAAAGACTGCTATGTAGTAATATTATCGTATATACATAAATAATCACCATCTTGCCATATAATATATTATTAAACTTGGGGCACATATCGGTATAACTAACACTTCTAAAACTGAAAACTCTTTAACCCCTTGAGGACAGAGCCCATTTTGGCCTTAATGTCTGGGCCAAATTTTTGAATTCTGACATGTGTCACTTTATGTGGTAATAACTTTGGAACGCTTTTACTTATCCAGGCCATTCTGAGATTGTTTTCTCGTGACACATTGTACTTCATGACAGTCATAAATTTGAGTCAATATATTTCACCCTTATTTATGAAAAAATCCCAAATTTACCAAAAATTCAGGAAAATTTGCAAATTTCCAAATTTCAATTTCTCTACTTTCAAAATACACCGTAATACCTCCAAAAATAGTTATTATTTTACATTCCCCATATGTCTACTTTATGTTGGCATCATTTTGTAAACGTCATTTTACTTTTTTAGGACGTTCGGAGGCTTAGAAGTTTAGAAGCCATTTTTCAAATTTTCACCAAATTTTCCAAAACCATTTTTTTTTTAGCACCAATGCAGATATAAAGTGATTTTGAGGGGCTTACATAATGAAACCCACCATAAATGACCCCATTTTAGAAACTACACCCCTCAAGTTATAAAAAACTGCTGTTACAAACTTTGTTAACCCTTGAGGTGTTCCACAAGAATTAATGGAAAATGGAGGTGAAATTTCAAAATTTCACTTTTTTCGTAGATTATTCATGTTAATATTTTTTTCTTGCAACACAGCAAGGGTTAACAGCAAACTAAACCTCAATTTACATTGCTCTGATTCTGCAGTTTACAGAAATACCCCATATGTGGTGGTAAACGTCTCTATGGGTTTGTGGCAGTGGTCAGAAGGAAAGGAGCGCCATACGGATTTTGGAGGCAAAATTTGCTAGAATAGTTTTTAGGCACCATTTTGTAATTGAGAGACCCTGACGCACCCCTACAGTGGAAACCCTCATAAAGTGACCCCATTTTTGAAACTACACCCTTCAAAGAATATATTAAGGGGTGTACTGACCACTTTGACCCCTAAGCATTTTACGGAATTTGGAAACACTTGGCTGTGAAAATGAACATTTTTTTTCTTCCAATAAAATGTTGCTTTAGCCCCAATTTTTTTTATTTGCATAAGGGGTAACAGGAGAAAAGCACCCCATAATTTGTTACCCATTTTCTCCTGAATACGGGAACACCCCATATGTTGTGGTAAACTGGTGTGGGGGCACATGGCAGGACTCAGAACAGAAGGAGCGCCATATGGATTTTACAACACAGATTTTGATGGATTGGTTTGCGGGAGCCATTGATTTTTATTTTTTTGAGCTATTGTCTTATGTGGGGGCTCATTTTTTGCAGGATGAGGTGAGGTTTTCATTGGTACCATTTTGTGGTAAATACGCCTTTTTGATCGCCTGCTATTACACTTTTTGTGAGGGAAGAGGGAAAAAAATGGCTATTTTGGCATAGTTTTAAAAAAATTTTTTTTACAGCATTCGCCTGGGGGGCCATCTCATGTAATATTTTTATAGAGCAGGTTGTTACGGACGCAGCGATACCCAATATGTCCAACTTTTTTATTGTTGGAAAGTTTTACACATTAGATGCATTTTGAACAGAATAAAATATTTTTTTTGTGTTGCAATTTTCAGAGAGCCATATTTTTTTCAGTTTTCAGGCGATTGTCTCAGGTAGGGTACAGTTTTTGCGGGACAAGATGACGGTTGAATTGATACCATTTTGGGGTAATTACGCCTTTTTGATCGCCTGCTATTACACTTTTTGTGAGGGAAGAGGGGAAAAAAATGGCTATTTTGGCATAGTTTTTTTAAAAAATTTTTTACAGCATTCGCCTGGGGGGCCATCTCATGTAATATTTTTATAGAGCGGGTTGTTACGGATGTGGCGATACCTAA
This sequence comes from Rhinella marina, assembly GCA_900303285.1. Classification (NCBI taxonomy): domain Eukaryota; kingdom Metazoa; phylum Chordata; class Amphibia; order Anura; family Bufonidae; genus Rhinella; species Rhinella marina. The sequence goes on from ONZH01027660.1 coordinate 115,734, forward strand.
CATGTTTATGTATTGTGTGTTTTTTTATTTGTAATCAATTTTTTTAACTTTTTTTTTTCACTTATTATTTTTTTTTTCCCACTTTCTTGACTCAGATCCACTAGGTTCTTCAAGAACCAGTGGGTCTGGTATTTTACAATACACTGCAGTACACTGTATAGTGTACTGCAGTGTATTTTCTTATAGCTAAAGGCAGGAGCTTGAACAGGCTTCCATGGCAAGCCAGACGAAAGCGTCTGGTTGCCATGGTAACCATCGGGACGCTGCCACAGCAGAGCAGCGTCCCGATGGAAGGGAGAGGGAGCTTCCTCCCTCTCATCTGCCCACACCATCGGCGCTGCCAGCGCACCGCAGCGCCGATGGGAGAGGGAGGGAGCGCTCCCTCCCTGTTAACCCCTTCCATACAGCGGTCCCTACGGACCGCGGCATGGAAGGGGTTAAACTGCTGACATCGGTGCCAGCACCGATGTCAGCAGTTTCAAGCAGAGTATCGGCTGTATGCTGATACTTTGCTTGAATACCGCTCGGCCATCCTGAAAGATTATTGCGGGCGGCACTCGCGGCAGCCGCCCGCACATTGCAAGTCTCCCCCCGCCCGCCCATCTGCCCACAGCCAATCAGGGGGGCGGGGGGGGGGGACACCCTGACCTCCCCCTAAATACTGACACTCGGCGGGGATTCGCTAGAATAGCGCTATCCCCGCCGAGTACCCCTTGCCTGCTGTGAATGGCTGGTCTGAATAGACCAGCCATTCACAGCGATCGCCTTTATGGGGGGTGCACGGCACCCCCCGAGGCCTTAACTATGGGTGGCTGGGTGTCTTTAACAGCACCCATTACAGCATGTAACCCCCCCTGCTCAGTACCTAAGTACCTCGCACCCAGGACGTACCGGTACGTCCATTGTCGCCAAGGGGTTAAACAGGAGCACATGTTGTTTAGGAAGACACATTCTTATAACCAGATTCATCGAAAGAACAGAATCAATTTATCACTGGGTATTTTCCTCAGTCTTTGGGATTAATAGTCTCACTGACTTAAAGGGGTTGTCTCACTTCTGCAAATGGCATTTATCATGTAGAGAAAGTTAATACAAGACACTTACTAATGTATTGTTATTCTTCATACTATTTTTTCCATCACATTGTACACTTCTTTTTTCCATGGTTACGACTACCATTCAATCCAGCATCAGTGGTCGTGCTTGTACACTGTAGGAAAAAGCGCTTGCCTATGTGCGCTCCTATGGTCCTGGCTAACAGAGATTCCAGTGTTTTTTTTTCTATATTGTGCAAGCACAGCCACCTCTGCTGGATTGCAGGGTGCTTGTAACCATGGAAATGAGCAGTGTATAATGTGATGGAAAAATGAGTCTAGCCAGTAAAGGATGCAAAATGGATAATAAGAATACATTAGTAAGTGCTACGTGATAAATGCCTTTTGCTGAAGTGAGACAACCCCTTTAATATCTCTGTCCTAGTACTTATATTGAAAGAATTCAAACCCAGTTTGGTAATACCATGTATCAAGTTATTTATGGAATACATTGTAACGTAACATTATAAGGACACACAACTCTTCAGATATTGATTAACTAGACTACAGGTCTTTCTGTATCCACCACTAGCAGACCAGAGGTAGGTTAAAGACGCACAAGTTCAGTATATACGTACAAATATATGATGTATTTCATGAAAAAAAGAATGGAGAACTCAGCTCTTAAAAGTTGAACTTCACATTGCAATGGAAGCACGGCTGAAATTGCTTACCAGTGGGAAGCAAATCAAGTGCAGGAAATAGGATATGACAACCTGTGAGCAGAAGAAGGCTACACCCACAGATTAGTACTTTTCAATATATACGCACACACCTTAAACAACTAGATATTTTAGGGTGTGTTGGACACCTGCTGATCACGTGCATTACGCTCGTGAAATGTAACGTGCTTTTAAAGAGAGTCAGCAGGAAATTCACTGTTAAACCAGGAAAAATGACTCGTAGGGCTAGCTAGGCTGAATGTAATACCTTCCCATTGACAATCTGTTGTTTCATTCTGGAGAAAACGTACTTTTAATCCATAAGCAAATGAGTGGTTAAGTGCACTGAGGGCAGGCCAAATCCACACTTTTGCACTCTTGCTCCTCTGCCAGCCCCGCCTTCTCCTTCTTGATTGACAGGACCAGGTTCCTGCATAGTCGTTTTGTCTGGCATTGTTAATCTAGATGGAGAGGAGGTCTGGCAGAGGAAGCAAGAGGGCAAGGGTGCAGGCAATGGCTTGGGTCCACCCCCTCAGTGCATTTAACTGCTCATTTGCATGTAGATTAAAAATACTTTTTGACCAGAAAGAAGCAACGGATTGCTAAATGAAAGGTATCATTACATTCAGCTAAGGCTACTTTCACACTTGAATTGATAATTCCGGTATTGAGATCCGGTAGAAGATCTCTATACCGAAATTAAACGGATCCGTTTTGATTTTTCACATCAGGATGCATCCGTTCCGTTAGGATGCGGTTGTGTGAAATCAAAATGGAAACAAACGGATCGGTTGCCAAATACATTGAAAGTCAATGGGTGACGGATCCGTTTTTTCAGGCTCCATAAAAAACATATCCGTCACCATTGACTTACATAGTTTTTAGTGCCGGATGTTTTTTTTCCATTTTTATGACTGGACACAAAACCATAACTTGCAGCGGAATGCTGCTGGAACGGAAGACATCCTGATGCATCCTGAACGGATCTCTTTCCATTCAGAATAAATGAGGACTAAGCGAAAACTTTTTTTCCGTTATTGAGATCATCTGTCAGATCTGAATACCAGAAAACAATAACACAAGTGTGAAAGTAGTCTAAGACACATCTACAAGACGTTGTGCCTAGTTTATTAGTGAATTTCCTGCTGACAGATTCCCTTTAAAGGGGTGCTCCGGGCTTTAATATTGATGATCTATCCTCAGGATAGGTCCTCAATATCAGATCAGCGGGGCTCCAACACCCGGCACCCCTGCCAATCAGCTGTAAGAAGAGAAGGTCCATGAAGGTGTTGTGCACGTGCCATCTCCTGTCTCTCTTCCTGCTCGCTGCTGCTATGTCTATGGCACGCAGGAAGAAAGACAGGAGACGACAAGCGTGCACGGCATGTGCTTTCTCTTCATACAGCTGACTGGCGGGGGTGCCGGGAGTCGGATCTCTGACGATCTGATATTGATGACCTATCCTGAGAATAGGTCATCAATATTAAAAGCCTGGAAAACCCCTTTAAGCCTAAATTCATCATGATTACTACTCTTACCTGAAATGTGAGACCTGGAAGCCGCTCACTAATGTGAATGGGAAACAGAATCAACATAGATGTATTATGTAATTATCAGAAGTGTCATCACTGGAGCATTTTGAAAATACTTTTTGGAATTTGGATCCCCCCCACCACTGCCAGTAGACACAATACTAAAATGAAAATTAAAGGGGATTTCCAGGCAAACAACTTACTGAGATATACTACTGAAAAATAAAAAAAATAAAAAAAAAACAGAACATTTGAAAAACCTGTTGCAATTCAGCTGTAGTAGGATGTCCAGGTTCTCTGTGGCCATTACCATGTCAGAGTGGCAGCCTGAATCACAGTAAGAGGAGCTGCCACCCAGTATTTATGTGACTTGGCCTCAACATATACCTGAATCACTAATATGAACATTTGGCAAAAAAGAAAACTTGATTTTAACAACTACAAGACTCACTGCTACTAAACAGAAGTACGTTTTTCGTAGTTATGAATCAAATTGATTGCTGATTATATCCTCCCTTTTTCAATTAAACAAACTGCAAGTATTATGCGGAGTTCATTTGAAATTTAAATTCACATACTAAAATAGAAAAGGCAAACCATATTGCCAATGGCTCACTTATCTGGCTGTAGAAATCACATGACGCAAGCATTCGGCCAGTTGAAGCAGACATACATAGTGCTACCTATAACTAATGAGCTACTCAGCCAGCCTCTCATGTCCTTGTATAGACTATTCCAATAAATGTGCTGTTTTACAGGTAAAATGTATTTAGTGGTGCAGATGAAAGCTGAGCTCTGACTGGTTGCTAATGGCAACAGTTTTCTTTTTGACTGGAGTCCACTACTCAGTGCCCCTCTTCCTCCTTTACAGTAAGAAGCATACTGAATAGTGGACGCTGCCAGTGTGGGAGAAGAGTGGATTATATTGTGCCAGTAGATGGATATTGAGTAATGGATGCTCCTGGAACTGGTGAAGAGCGGGCTGCCTTGAGACTCCTTCTTTAAGAAGTGAGTCACAAGTGGGGAGTCTACCACTATCTGGAGGTCAGTGTGTGGATGTAGTCTGAGCAGTAAATATGGAACAGCAAAAAAAGTAATTAAAATAAAAAATGAAGCAATACGCAGGACCACCATGGAGGTCCACATCTCCTGCCTTGGGAGGATTCTCATCTTGCAAATGCTTCCGCATTTTGTATTTTAATGCATCTTGAAAAATGAAAAAATTAACAACATGAGTTTTCTAGAGCCCACTGTATTTTTGCACAATGGTCATGTAGGGGGCAGAGTGATGCCATTAATAACGTTGCTATATAGCGATGGGCCTGATATTTGCACCAAAAGTCCATCATGTTTTTTGGCAGAGAACAGCCTGTGCTTAATCAGATGATAGGAAAGGTGTAAGCTACATTAGATGAATTCTCCTCAGCTTTACCTGTACATTGACAGAGCTGTCCCTACTTATCAAGCGAGGGATATCTCATAAAGGAGTGTATAGGCTGGTAAAGGTAAGCCTATGCTTTAATTGTGTCTAGACCCATTAAAACATATTTTTTACAAATGAGGAAGAACCCAGAGTTTAGTTTATAATAGAAAATAATCATCTCACAACATGAAATTACCTGAAGGCAACGGAATTAATTACCATTCAATGGCCTGTTCCAAAGTGAATAATTCATTAATTGCTTAATCATAATCGTCAACGTCTTGCCAACCTTCACAAAGTATTATTGATGCGGTTACATATGAGCACATAAATTGCTTCATGACAATTTCGGATGATTACTATGAGCCACTGAAGGGCAGCACGTTCTAAATGAACATTTGCGATGCTATTATCTATATAAAGTCACATTTTCCATGTACGGCAGAAGGGAACAGATGGAAGAGCTGCTGGATGGTGGTGCACTGAAGACAAAGGTTCTGACATAGTCCACTGCAAGGAGCCAAGTAAAAGTGGTGGTCAATGGCTATAAAAATATATTTAAACAAGTAATAATAATATAATATACCTACTAAATAATTTTCATATTAAGTAGAAATACTACGTAAGCAACTAAACTCAAGAATGAATGTAGGGTTGTCACGATACCAAAATCTTGATTCGATTTCGATACCATAAAAAAGTATTGAGATACTTGATATCATTGGATACCACGCAAAAGAAAAATAAAACACCAAAAGCGCTGTGTGCATTCCGCATTTTATGGAACGTCCAGCCCATAATAGAACAGTCCTATCCTATTTTTTTGGGTTGTTTTTTTTTGGGGGGGGGGATAAGGTGGCAAAAAAAATTGGCGAATCGCATGTGTTTTTTTTTCTTCTCTGTTACGGTGTTCACCGCATAGGAGATTTTTTAAATATTTTAATATCAAATTACAGTATTGTATCGATCCGAGTGCAAAAGTATTGATTGGGTATTGAAAGTTCGATACCTGGTGCAACCCTAAATGATTGGGGCATTATCATATGAAGTATATCGTTAAGTATTTTATTTCATAATTATCTCTTATAATACAAATTATATAATCTTTCTGGACAATTCTTTTACCATTTAGGTATATACAAAGATATTTAAGATCACATTCAAAAATGACTACTATACGTTCATGGCTTCTCAGATCCCTTGACATTAGTCTAGAATCCAGTGCAAAGTATTTGTAACAATCAGTCGCTCTTGCTCTGGTGGATTTGTGACATCTATTTAAATGGCTGGGAGTCTGAGTTGCCAGATCTAAGGCAATCAGCTGATCCCTGTGGTGTGGCTGACCATGTATCTACAAAAAATATACGGTAAACAGTACAAAATTATCTAGCCCAAAAGGAAGAACAATCTTGTTTATTCACCCACCTGAAAAGGGCCCAAGATGGCAGGCTGAAATGTTTCATGAAAGAATATGGCCGAATAAAGAACATTCTTCTTTATCTTCAATTCTGGAGTGCTGGTGAGTTTTATCCATTCACTTTTATCTATCCATCCATTCATCCAACATATGTATTCTTTGGATGGTATTCTTATTTCTATCTCTTCCCTATGAACCTTCATCTGAGTGACCAAGGATTTTTATACCCTCTCCTTACATGACACAAACAATTTACCAATGATCACATCACAAGTGCCATTCTGCACAAGGACACATGACCAAGAAAATGTCATCCTGGTAGAGTATATACTGGACAATTTACTTGGTATGGGTCCCTGCAACTTTACTGGGTAAGGCAACTAAACTCAAGATCTCTCAGCAGATTTGTACCTATGCATGTGCGCCTGGCAGCTGAAGGCATCTCTGTTGGTTCCATGTTCATATGTTTCTACATTGCTCACAAAAAGTAAGTTTTAATATATGCAAATGAACATCTAGGAGGAGTGGGGATGATGCCATTACACCTACAGACGTATAGGGGCAGGCAGTGAAAACGTCATAATGCCTGGCCCTGTTAATTAAAGTGGAGAGGGTGTTTCAGTTGCAGAGAGCAGAGCCTCTAGGTGTGACAGCAATTCCCCCGTTGCAACTTAAGGCTCATTTGCTTATCTTACACAAAAAATCTTTCTCAGCAATGCAGGTACAGATGCCTTCAGCTGCCCAGCTCACATGGAACAGGTCAGCCAGTTTCATAGGTAACAAATGTGCTGACAGATGCCCTATCAGTAGGGTCTTCAGCAGTGTGTTGGCAAAGCCAGATGTATGCATTAAAGGTGACCAACAGCAGTAGAGTCCAAATTGTGCTAAAAGGTGTGACAAGCTAGAAATGTGAAATTATTCATAATAGACCAACAGTTGCTTTTCATGTTCTACATTCAATTGGTTGTTATTTGCTATTTTAAAGGAGTCATTCATTCAGCTATCATCTGAAGGCTTTTTTGTATAAGAGACATTTACTTGTGCTTTATTGGTCACATTGTTAAGACATTCAATATATTCTTCAGTGGCTTTCACAAACAGAAACCAATTATAGGACCAACTCTAGCCTGAAAGCCATCAGGTAAAAAGAACCAAACCATACTGTCAACTAAATTGGAAAACGGGATAGATATATTTGATTGAAATAATGTACCGGCCCAGCAAAAAAAAAAAAAAAAAAAAAAAAAAAAAAAAAAAAGACATTTTCTATAAAGCCCAACTAAATAAGAAGTGTGAAACAATATCTCAAAACCCTTTTGAAAAGTTTCTGATCTTCGCTGCTTCACACAATCTACTGAAATTAAATTACTGCACTTGGAGAAAGGCCGATTTTCACAGAACTGGCAGGGGAATAACATGACCCAGGCTGGGCAGCAAGCACTCAGGTGCTGGGACAATATATTGTATCAGCCAGCAAAGTCATAATGCTCTCCAGTCTAATGATATCTAATGGTAGCCTATTTTCTTCAGTGCCTTTATGTCTGGTAGGCTGGAAATAGAGAGCTTTAGATGGTAGGCACATTGCTGTAAGCGTATTGCTCAATTACACATCCACAGCACGTTCGTTTTATGTCGTGAATATGGTACTGATTCCTCTGCTGCCTTGCTTCTTCCAGAAAACTTATCATAGAAAGATAAAAACAGATTATGGGCTAAGAAAAATCACAGATTTATACAAGTCTTTATGTGTCCTCCGCACATCGGCAACCTGGTAGGAATAAGGACTATTGTTTGTGGTGCCAACTATATATATCTGGAATCACTCTGCAATGCTGTGCAAGTGTTTGACTAATACAGCAAGTATCTGCTTCTCTCTTATCTATTCCGCTCTATCTCTTTCCTTGGTAATGACCCTGCTAGTGAGGCAGAAATTCAATTATTTTGTTATTTTCCAGAAATTTAAATACACACTTTTACAGCCAAATCACCTTGCATAAAATTCTCTCATCTGAACAATTTCTAAAGGGCGTTTATGAAGATAAGTAAAGCGCAGGTCAACGGCAACTTGCCAAACTTCGTCTGCCGTCCTCCCACTAGACCCCGATGGCCGTCACCCGACTGCCCAGTCTACACTTATGATTTAATTGGCAAATCAAATATTCTCCAGATCTGACATCCAACTGCTCTGACAAACACAATCTCTGACCTTTGTGTGCTAGTGTGAGGTGTGAAACAAAACAGGTAAAATGTTGTGCAGATGGGAAGAAAGTGCAAATTGCCAATTAGCGGGAAAGCACCAGTTATTTTCGAAATCTCTTTATTGCCTTTGCAAGATATGAAACTGCTCACAAATTAGGTGTCTATGATTAAGTTGTGCTGAATTCTCTGGAATAACACATGAAAATGATGTTGTATGTAAAAAAAAAAAAAAAACAGAAAGTAAAGTGCACATGTTAAGGCATTAACTACATGCCAAACGAGGTTATTCTACAACGTTGGTACGGGAAGGAAATCTTCCCTGCTGTCACTCTTTAAATGTGCAACATTATTTTTACAATAAAAATATGCGACACTTTGCGCTCATTATCTTGTATATACTGCATATAATACATGAGCCACTAGGTCTACTGCAGTGTCAGTAAAGTGAATGCGTCGTTCATAGTGGAGGAGACATTTTATAACTGAACAAATGTTCTTGTACAATAAAGATCCTCATAATGCTGTCTGTATATTTGTGATCTGTAAAAAATAACAAGAAACCGTAAAAATTCAACACTGGAAGCTAATGACTACGTTATAACTCATCCATATTTAACTATGGGTGGAAGGAAATCAAGTGCGCAGAGAAGAACACGACCAGGAGCTTGAGTCAAATATTCATTCCAAAGATTCCAGCGTGAATTGACCTCAACTTCACATCACAAATGAATGCATTGATATAAGGCAGAACGGGGGATTTCTTTGCTATTGCTAAGAGCAATCTGGCAGCTACCAAAATATGCACAGCCAACTCTCTCAAAGACAACATATGAATGCCACTAGTGTCAAAATGAGGTTCCTTTGGTCCACCAGAGTAAATGGTTCTAAGATAGTGGCAAGTTGTAAGGACTTCAACCTACATCTACAGAGAAATAGTTCAGTTCACCTCCATTTTTCATTGCATTGCAAATTTTGCTGATATCATTCCATACACAGGACTTATCATAAGTCAAGTCTAATAGGTTCTTACTGAATTCCAAATAAATTTGTATGCTAATTTGCATTCGCAAGCTCTAATACCTGAATGATGGACCACAACTCCTACAACACCAAGAAACACTGTGACTAAGCAAAAGTGTAAAGCATAGGACTAGAACTTAGGTAAAGCAGATCCAATATTAAACAGCTAAATACATCAGATACAAATTAACAACTTACCTATATAGTGCATCTACCCTTGGAGTTCCTCTGTTGTAAAGTCCCTTGTTTACCTGCTTTGGCTTGATCTTCCCTGTCTTTGTGCTTGAATAATATATTTCAATACAAGCTGCTCAGTTCTTTAAGTCCAATGGAGATCGCCTTTGCCGGTGGTCTCCAGCTTGAAGGTTTAATGTGCCCGGCTTGTAGTTAGTGACGTCACTATACAATAACAGTAGCTTGCACAGAGAAAACTAGCTCTGTAATAGAACTAGCTAGCTGGCTTACAGTGATGCCACCAACTACAAGCTAAATATGCTGGAGACCAGGTGCTCTTTATGCTGGAGACCAGGTGCTCTTCATGCTGGAGACCAGGTGCTCTCCAGTGGACACACATAACTGACCAGCTTTTATTGGAGTCCATTATTCAAGCAACACATACACGGAGGATCAAACCGAAAGAGACATATGAGATAAACAAGGGACTTTACAGCTTGAGACTCTCTGAGATGGACGCACTGCATTAGTCAGCTGCTAATTTGTAACAAATGTATTTTGCTGTTTAACACTGGTCCCACTGTTCCCAACTACCAGTCCTATATCTTAGCCTTTTGCTAGAGCATAGTGGTTTGCGTGGGGTTTCTTGGCACACTGGAAGTTGTGGTCCGCAATTTAGGTATTGGAGCTTGCAACTGCACAAATGGATAGGAATGGTATTTTTCAGTATGGAGGTAACCCGGACCCGCAGTTTATTTGCTGCTACAAAGATGCCTCTGCCACAAAGGTAATAGAGCTCGTGTTCAATCTACAATTTTTAGACCCCATGCACACGACCATATCTGTTTTGTGGTCCGCAAATAGTGAATCTGCACTACGCATTGTATTTGTGGACCCATTTTTCAATGGGTCCGTGGGCCACATTTTGCAGGCATAGGGGGTCATTTACTAACAGATATACGCCACTTGGCATATCTGTTTCAGATTGCGGCGCAAAGCTTTAGGTTTAGAAAATGGTCTATACTTACGCCAGCAATGGAGCTGGCGTAGATTTAGACAGGCAGTGGGTACACCGAAGTTATGTAGAGGCTGGCGCCTCTACATATCTTAGGCGCAGCCACCGCCAGTGCAAAGGGGTATTAAGACCAGCATTGGTCTTAATAAATGACCCGCACAGTCTGTATTTTTGCGGAATGGACATACGGATATGCTTTCTGCATTCGTATGTCTGTTTCTCAAAGGGATAGAACATGTCCTATACTTGTCTGTAAAATGCGGACCCATTGAAGTCAAATGCTCTGCAAAAAATGCGGATGCAAAGTGGACCGCATCTGTATTTTGCAGAACCGTAATTTGCGGACCTCAAAATGGTGCCTAACTGAATCAATTCATAGGACGTAGATCCTAGTGGCAAATGACTGACTCCACTTCAGCTGTCTGATAGACCCTGAGGGCCCATTATTACGTCAGGGCCTGAGCACACTAGGGGATCCTCAAGTAATCTGCGGCCAGTCCAACCCAATATACTAATAGCAAGCATTTCAAAGGGAAGTTTTTTAGGGTTTGGGGGCATTAGAACACTTGTGTACTAAAAAGCTATATCTATTGTGTGGTGAAGGTGAAGTGTTCTCATTAGGAGGCTGAAGAGATGACAAATAAATAACGTACCAATAACTGCCATTAATGGTTCTATAAGTAAAATAATAGCAATGAAGGCAGCTTTATAGACAAGTTATTATATTACTAGTACATAATGTTTACAGCACATGCGTTCCATTTTAATTATTTCAATAAATAAGTAATATAAATTTATGACTACTATTTTTTTTATTTGCATTAAAAAATTATTACAAAATGTATCAGGGTTGAAATATGCATGAGGGAAGAAGTCATTAAAATAGAAAAACACTGCTTGCTACAAGCACGTAATAATATCAGGTAGATTCATTTCCACTGACAGATGAATGGTAGTATGACTGGCAGGTGCAAGCAAAATGTTATAGGATACCAGGGGTTTTGGGTAAGAATACATTAGAACGAAGTGTAATACATCTGTACACAAGGCAGCAATTGGGGAACACTGTTGCCCCCCCCCCCTCTATAAGCAGCCTAACATAGTCAGGGATGTACTATAAATGTAATAAATGACATTGTTCTAGCAAAAATATGCACACACTGAGGTTGCAGACGCTACTGTCAGACAGCACATTTATTAAAATGCAGTGAGTTTCTAGCTCAGAATACTATTTCATGCTGGAGGGCTTCAGGGAGACATATCCCAGAATTTTACGAGTTTTTATGGGACTAACATTTCCTGAACAATGACAAAGCACCATGAATACTTACAGGTAGCCGAAAGGACAGTATTTGTCGCAGACCACGGGCTTGCACTTCTTGGGTCTTGGTCGGCATTGGCAGATCTCACAGTTGTGGAGATGAGTCTGAAAGCCATAGGGACAGTCCAAGGCACAACCAGATATGAGTCCAGTGCATAGCTCCTCTCCTTTAAAAGAAACACAAAAGACACCAAGTTATAGTAAATTAGAGTTTACTATAATACAGTAAGTAACATTATTAATTCAATTTTCTTGGCTGCTAGAATTGCAAAGTCAAATTTGGGACCAGGGAAGTACATTGGGCAATGGTAACAACACTTTGACAGTATTGGACAGACAATAGAGATCCCTTGCAATAACATGGACTTCAAGAATAAAATATATTTGAACACGACTAGTCAATGATACCTGACTTCAGGGGCGTAAGGAAGAGGAAGTATAGAACCTTTGCCTTGGTGCCTTAATGGGCGTAAAAGTCCCTCTACCAAAGAAGATGACGGTTATGGAACATGGTTACAGATTTCTTACATTAAATCTTATTTTTCGTTTTTCTTTCATATCCCCATGTACATTTAGATATTTTTTGTTATACTAAAAATTTCACACAGGGTATATTTTTTTTGCTGGAATCTGTACCCTTTGGGTGAAATCTGCAGCAAGTCCATACAATTCTTATTCCAAATCCTCATGGCGCTGCTGTGGTGGCAGGCAAGAGGGGTGGTTGCCCTGGGCGCCAAACTGCAAGAGGGTGCCCGGCTGTCACAGACACAATTCAATCTGTGGCAGGCAGTGCACTGAGCACATCCGGCCACTGCCCAAAAAAAAAGTGCTGGTGGTCATATTTCTCCTTCCTGCAGCCATGCTTCTTCAGTATTTAAGGGTGATGTGGTGCAGTGCAGAGCTGTTAGGGTATGACCACACAGCACCATTGTGTTACAGTTCCAACGCAACTGTACCGCCGTGCAGCCATTAACACTCTATGGCCACGTGGTACAAATAATCCTCCTTATTAAGCCACCCCATTTGGGCTCCATGACCCCGACTAGTCCCACTGAGAGTCCCACTGGAAATTTTACTTGTACCACTCTCAGTGGGGCTGCTCAGAGGCATGGTGCCTAAATGGGGATTGGGAATGGAACCCCTCTGCAACCTCTGACATAATAGTACGTCAGCAGAGCACAAGTAATGTATAGAGAGGAGTCATCCGCTGATCCTGCTCAATATGTGGGGCTGGGGCATTGTTGTATAAAACTGTGTGTCCACAGGATAGGAGACAATACTTAGTTTGTCCCATGCACTAGCAACACACGCTAAGCCACTGTAGTAAGTCTCTAGTAAATCTGTTGTGACTCAACATTCTTAGTATACTGACAAACGATATGTAAAAAAAAAAGCACTTTTTCAAAAAACCTTTTAGCCTGCATTAGACAAGGAATTATTTATATGATTTGTCCTCTATGTCATTTCCTCCCTTTCTTCAAAATGTTTTGCTTGCCTTATTGACGAGTCATAGTGTTTGCAAGATAAAGAAAGCTCTCGTCTAACATATGGGGAAAAGCAAAATGTTGCCAGGAGAAGCTCGACAGTAAGCAGACCTGTTGACCTGTCAGGAATATCCCATCATTTCTCAATTCAGCTGTTTCATCAAGAACACAATGCTGAATTAGGTGATTTGGCAAAATACATTTAGAACAATGAATTAAGTGCTTGGCATGAATGTATTATTCTCTGTCAAACAAAACATAGACACCAAGGCTGGCCAAACACGGTAAAAAGGTATTAGCCAAATGCTCATTCAGCCGATGATATCTACCCAGACTCCCAAACAAATGCACAGTGTTCATGTGTTCTCAATAGGGAGAGGGGAGTAAGCTCCTCTGCTGATATCTCAGGGAGTTGAAGGTACCTCATGCACATTAGATGGCTAGCCAGTCTGCTGTAGTCTGTCACCAGTGATATCTTTATGTAACCAAGCCCAGTGCCAAATAGGTACTGTTCACTTCATTACAATGGCACCCTTGTTTTGTTGATCCACAGCTCTCCTGCAGAGAGATTTCCACTTTTTATCCATATGCAAAAGAGGGTTTTAGTGCAATGAGAGTGTTATGATTGTGCTTGTTGCACCCAAGGTCCATTCCTTTCTCTGTTTGACTCCTTTAACGGAACATTAACAGGGCCGGGTAGTAGATACATAATCTCAGGTGGCCCTGTATTCTCTCGCATGCGTTAGCTGTTTACATGTAAGGACGTGAGCAGTGCAGTCCTGAGTCTCTGCTGAAGCTAACAAAAAAAATGAAGGAACTGGGCATGTGCCTATATAAAATTAACTAATGCATGCGCGAGAAAGCAGGGCCCTGCAAGATTACTTACCTACTGGTTAGTCCTTCAATCAGTGGTCCGAGGGAAGGACGGGTTGAGAAAGAAGTGGGGCTTGGGTGCAACAAGACCAACGGCACTGCCTACTCTCCTGGGGAACCAGGAGACAAGGTCACTATTGTAATCAGGTGAGCAATACCTATTTGACACTGGACTTGGTAACATACACATGTCTCGGGTGATAGACTCCATTTAATCTACTGTGTACAGCCAGCTTAACTCTTTACTGACCACCAATACGCCTTTCTACATAAGTCACTAAGGGGTTTTAGGCTAGGCTGCTGCCTTTTTACAGCGGCCAAGCCTAAGCACTGCACTGCAGATTAGAGCGGGGGCATGGCTCTAACATTTAAGCTATGCTCCTACTCTAATGGCCCAACCGGTAGAAGCGAGTTTCTGGGCCATTTAACCCGTTACATGGACTCTGGTCACTGTGCCTTGAGGTTTCCCTAAAGCATCACAGATACCAGAAGTCTATCAGCTCTGGTACAGAATGATGTTGAATGGGTGGAGACAATCTGACATGGAATCTGTTCTTGTCAGAGCTCTTAACCATGCACAAGTTGGCCCGGATAAAGGCAGCATAAAGAGCATCTGATGACAATTGCTTGTATTCATTGGAGACCATGTGACCACATAGTGGGAAATCACCCACCCTGGCCTTCTTACAACCCAAGTAAAAGATTCTGAATTTAGGATCTGGTAGACCTTTATAAAAATGGGATTTAGGGTAGGTCTTGTTTTTACAGTATCTGTAACAAAAGGTCTATAGCCTATGATGGCTTGTACCTCGCAAAAATAAAAGAGTATGAACATACATTTTAAAAGAGAGCTATGAAAGGGAGGCAAGAAGCTTCAACCACCTTCCTCCTTTATCCACCACTACCAATGCACCACAAAAGACTTACCTTATAATCTATACCAGCGTTGGAGAGCACACACATCTTGTGGTAGTGTTGGACTGGAAGAACCGGAGGCACTTTCCAATTAACATTGCTAGGACTTTTCTTTTCTAAATTATATCTCAAATTAAAGATCATGAACTTATAGTCTATCTCTTGATAAAATTTCCTATTATTGCTGTAAATCTGATCCTTATGACGTAAACACAATGTACAGTATTTGTTGTCATTACTAACGTCATGTACACAACCGGCCTGTGGTCCTATTTCACAACAAGGAATGGTCTAAAATGAAAGGCCACACGTGTTGTCTAAGACCCAATGTCAGCCAGCCCACATACCTGACACACAGCAAGAGGAGATACAGAGGACAGTGCAGCACCCAGAAGGAAGATGCAATGCGGTGGTGTACTGGGCAGGGATCAGTTGGGCTAAGTAGCTGGACTGGGCGTGGATGAAAAATGAAAAGAGGTGTAGTGGGAGAGTACAGGAAAAGGCTCCCTGTAGAACCACTGACATGTTCTCAACAAGCACCACGAATGGAGTGCACTGGAGGAATAGGAGAAGTAGGGAGTCCAAAGAAAGCACAAAATGAGTCTAAAGAGAGTCCACAAAAAGCAAAAAACACACCTAAAGCCATAGCATTATCTATATTTATGCATTTGACAAGCATTTCTATGAATTTTTAGACTCCTGGATAACCCCTTTAACATGTGATGAATGAATAATCTAATGATATGAGACAAAATCTTATGATGTTACTGCTGTGTAGACTGCGAAAAATATAGGTCTGACACAAGACACTGCTTTCAGTGCTAGGGAGCGCTGACAGATAGGACAGCAGTTTTATATACTCTGTAAGAGACGCTTTAGGACACAGATAATATGCTCATTATTTGTGAACATCCTCATAATGGAAACAGTGAGTAAAAAGGCAAGCACGCAATTTTCCTACATGCTGTACTAAGATGAAAGCTCAGTAGGTATAATTGTTAATGATTAAAGGATTACTTTCTATTTATGATATGCACGGAGGAATGGAGGGAGTCCCTGGGAGATAGGTCTCGTTTCAGATACATTTGTGCTTAATTAAAGGTAGTTTTACTTGGTGCCATCCTAAATGTGCACTTCAAAAACCGCCATACAGGTAGTTAACACAAACCTCAATAACGGCTTGCATTGCTTTGACAAGCCGCAACATATTCTACCGGTGAAACCACCTGATACTTTGCAGTTTCACGTCCCCTGAAAATCACAGAAAGAAACAATTAACCTCTGCAGAGAGGGGTCCTATACTAGTGGCTATGTTAATTTGACCACAGCGAGAGGCACTTAACTGCTAGGCATGGAAACCCACTGATTGTACATAATGCGTTCAAGGATGATAGCACCCTGCTGGATGCAGTCACAATCAGTGATTTATTTGTACTCTGCTCTGCTCCATCTAATGAGAACAGACCCCTGCTGGGTCCGAGTGGTACAGGTGTTTATGCATGCTTGCCACTGCCGCCTCGTACAAGGTCATATTGATCCCTCAGGTTTCCAATCACAGAAATTCAATGCTGGTGAGTCTACAAGAGAGACCCTTATTCAAAGTAATTTACCTGCGTGAAATGTATTCCTCAATTAAGAGTCACTCAGGTATTCTTCCACATTAATCTCTGGCTGGACTGCTGAACCTCTTAGCGCTGGTGACAGATGATGTGCCAAAGCCATGAAATCTTGCTCCTGCTAACTAATTTATTGGACTGAACCTCTGTGAGCTTGATTAAAAAAAACATAAACGGGTAATGGAATACCAGTGCCAAAATATATAAGAGAAGGAGCACAGTCCTACATATTTATTGACTGACTTACATTCTTCTAGGTAGCACCCATCATATAACTGTAGGTAGACTTAAGTACAGTCTTGAAATTTAGTCCGCACATTGGTGGCTTCATGCGATAAGGTATGTCAAATGATGTCACAGGTTGATGCAGTGTCAATGTTTTATTATATCGATATTAAAGACACCACTTAAAAAGGTTGTCCCATCAGTACAGCCTCTGTCCATACAGCTTAATAGGGCATATGGACATCATAGGGAGATCCCTATATGAGTTCAAACAGAGCCGCTATGTTGGAGTGGCTCCCACTCTAGCCATATGAATGGCCACCATAGCAGAAATGGGAGGACAGATATAGCTTTCCTTGCAAGAACATCTGATTGTCAGAGATTGTAGAAGCTGGACAAGTATCCATTTAGAGGGCATCTGTCAGCAGATTTGTACCTATGAAACTGGTTGACCTGTTACATGTGCACTTGGTAGCTGAAGGCATCTGTGTTGGTCCCATGTTCATATGTGCCCGCATTGCTGAGATAAATGTAATTGTAATAGATGCAAATGAGCCTGTCGGAGCAATGGGGGTGTTGCTGTTACACCTAGATGCTCTGCTCTCTCTGCCATTTCCTCTCCAGTTTGATTGACAGAGTAAGGCATTATGACTTTTTCACTGACTGGCCCTGTCAATCAAAGTGCTGGGGCGCAGCAGTTGCAGAGAGAGCAAAGCCTCTAGGTGTAACCGAAATGTTCCTGTTGTGCCTACAGGCTCATTTGCATATACTATATATTTTTCTCAGCAATGCGGACACATATGAACATGAAAAATTGCTTCGTTAGACATGGTAAGAAATGCAAAAAGTTTGTTTTCAGACCTTCTGCGACCAGTAAGAAAGGAAGTTGGTGTCCAGAGTATTAACCTCTAGACAATTTTGTTCCATGGACTGTTATCCTTCTCTGCGCTGAAGCACAGCAGATGTAAAGGAAACCTTGAAGGTTAAACACGGTGTCTGCTCTGCAGGAAGCATGTTATGGAGTAGGAGCAGAAGGAAAACCAATTTATAGCTTAGAGGCCCTGTTTACTGAGGTGAAATAAAAGTGTAGTTGAATGGTGATATCGATGAGATAAGAAGTAACCAGTTTCTTCTTACTTAAGATTTCAACATACCGTTACTGCAAGTCATTACAGTTGTCAGTGTGAGACGTAACTAAATCTCCCTAGCCCTATAGACTTTAAAGCAAGTAGTAGGCCGCATGCATGACCACTGCTCTATTCAAGCTCCTCTGCACTGTGACCATCCAGTGAGAAAGCACAAGGGGTTCGGGGCTCCTTTTCTTGTGATCATTGACGTCCGAGAAATCATAAATTTACTCCCTATCCTGCTGATAGGTAATATATACTTTGCTTGGAATATCCCCTTTATTGAGGTAATGACAAGGTGTACACTGTAGTCTTTGACATATTCCATATACAGTAATAGGAAAGCCTTTGGAATAGAATAGTAATACTTTCATCCTTTGTTATTTAGTTCTGCTTGAAAAGCATCCTAGTCCATAATAAGGGAAAACTGCAAGTTAAATGTTGTGAATAGTAATAATAACTTAATGGATTGAGAGAAAATCAGACTGAAACAATCAAGGGACATTTTCCAGTGTAATGGGCTTCCTTGTTCTCCTCCGGGGGCTGCCATATTATGGCTTGTGCGGTTCTCTGCTGTCTGTCACGTCCCATGAAGCCTTTTATAGGCTTGTCTGTGACAAGGACCATTTGATTACAGCATAAGGAGATGTTGTGACTTTAATATGAAAACCTTTTCTTTCTCCTTACAGTCACAAATCATCAACTGAGCTCAAGTCAATGAGACGTGGTATTGTATAGTCAATGAAGCCATTGTCCTTCCCCGCTGTGATTTTATATATTATATTTATATGCTTTTGGCATTAAAGTTTATAACAAAATATCCATAAACTGCTACTTGTTCACTTTCCTGCAAATATATATCTCGACAGGACTCAGATAACAGTACATTTATAAAAACAGTGTGTAAGTGGGTAATGCATAGTGACTAGTAATTACAGCAGTACACGAGCCTAAGTTCACAGTATGTTTCATGCCTGGTCATACATTGTATGGTGTAGCTACAGGAGTTGCGGTTGCCACTGGTCCCCTCACCACATTAATGAGGCATTCACATGAATGTAGTTTTGGTCACCCTAGTGCCGCTCTACCCCTGCCTCCTGTACCTAATAAGCTCTTGGTTGTTCCTCCCCTGTAATGGAGCACTACTAGGTCCTGAACACCTGAAGCCAATGGAGACTTCCTCCCCTGTGTCTGCTTTGACATGGCAACTCCTCAAATATGTCAACCTGGTCTTGCAGGCTTTCCATTCCTCCCAACACAAGCAGATAATTGGAGGTATGGTGGAGGGATGAAATCAGAAGGTGAGCTAACCCCTATACAATCTCCAAGATGTCTGCCGTGATAGCTTCTTCAGCCATAGGTGGAGTGGGAACCAACCCTACAGTTTGAAGGGCACAGTGGTGGCAAAATTACTTTGTGGGCGCATAACTACTTTACTACTGTAAAGGGCACATAGTTGGTATTATTATTGTGTGGGGGACACAAATAAACGTAGATTACTGTGGGGTACAAAGTGGAGGCTGATGTAACTTTGATAGGCCGTTAAGCTGCACTTTTGAACCAGGGCTCATAAGCATTAGCTGTGCCCATTGTCCAACAGGACATCACTATTTTATTCATTTTACTTGCTTATATAGCGCTGACATAGTCCGCAGCGCTTTACAGACATTAGCATCACACTGTCCCCAATGGGGCTCAAAATCTAAGTTCCCCATCAGTATGTCTTTGAAGTGTGGGAGGAAACCAAAGTACCAGGAGGAAACCCACACAAACACGGGGAGGACATACAAACTCCGTGCCGATGTTGTAGTTGGTTGCTATGCAAGGCACATCAATCATTCCAAGACAATTTTCTGAATAAGCCCTCTTGTAGGTGTACTTTATGCTGTACATGCATTTCAGTTACTATTCAGCACTTCTCCTCAGGCTTTATCTCAAATTTTTAGTTTTTCCTAAGCTCAGCTCCAGAAGGGTCCAAGACTAGCTCTAAAATGCTCTCCTACACTCAGAAGCACTGCATCTTTTGCCACAGCTCATAATTGTGTGCCTGCATCAACTGATGTATCAGTCACGAGTTGGCTTCTCAAGTTCTCCCAATCTCAATACTATGATCAATCATCTGCTTCTCCATGAGACTTGAGAATAGTCAGCCTGTCTACAAATACCCTCTTCAACCCCATCCAACAAGGAGGGCAGCAGCTGAGTGTTTAAGACATTATGAATAAGACTTTATGCTGAAAAGTATGATTAGTGTTGTCATCACTAAAACTGTGACTATTTTTTTATTAGAAAAACATCAGGAGAAATGAAATGTGTATGCAGACAGGCTCCCTTGTCACACTCTATTTGCAGCTCTGTGCTGTGTAATATAATTCCTCTGTGAAACAGAATAGTTTATGTTTCTTTTCGGTGAGTGCAGAGCCAGTGTAATAGCCAGTTACATACAGGGGAAGTGTCTGATAGGTAGAGAAAGAGACATTTCTTTAGTAAAGTCCGTACAACAACTGGGGAGCACATTTGGAATTAGGCTTGTCCAGCCAATCACTTGGAGACACCCTTGGCAATAGCTGCTTGCCCTTGTTGCTCATAGGAAACCTGTCTAGTGACATCAGTTCTTCAACTACTCGAAATAAATGCTGTTTTATTGACAAGAACACATCCCAGAGGGTGCGACCAAGCGTGATGATTTCACAAGAAAATCTATCAATGCTTTTGTGACTAGTGTAAGCTCCCATGATAACACATGCAACAATATTTTCATATATAAAATAGCAACTTATTAGCACTTTCCTCATCGGTTTGTCTTTTCTGTAAACAGAAACATGTGTAGGAATGCAAATCTATACTAATGATGTCACTTTTCTCACAGCTCCAGCCATGCTATCTATGATAATTATCCAGACAGTTTAACCCGTTCTAGGTTCAAATGTTTATTTCCATTTTTTCGAAAGTAAATTATTTCTCACAATGTAATAGAATAGTTTAAAGGGGGTTGCAAATGCAAATAAATGTTAGTTATTGTATAATGAAAAGTCCTGAGCCTGACAACCTTTGTGAATCAATTTCCGAATCTCTGAACCCTGATGACCCAGGCTGACCAAATACTGGAAGTATACTCAGAGGTGGCTTGGCCATATTTCATGGTGGGCTGATGCCTAGGAGGACCACCCAATCCCTCCTCACAGCTGCCAGCCATGTTCGTAAACAAACTGATTCTCTCTCATGTACCTGGCCAGCAGCCGCAGTCACCCTCCTGAATTAATCTGCATCGACGTCCTCAGGACAGTGATACAGGTGAATACTGTGGAGCAGGTGGCAGTATTTTGTGCTACACTGTGATATTTGGTTCAGTTGGGGTGGTATATTGCTCTACACTATGGTATTGCTGGCCCTGCCCACATATGGTGGCCCTGCCTAATTATGTTGCTCCATCTTCTGTCAGTTTGAACCCACCTGCAACATGGGGCCACTTCTACTTTTTTTTTCCAGGGCCACTTTTAGTTCTCAGTCCACCCCTGAGTATATTTCAATATATTTTGAATAAGTAACCCTGGATGCTATTGTACTTAGAATCACATAGGATGGTCTAGAATGGATACAAAGATAACAGACCTTCTGTAAAGTGCCACCGCACCTGGGACAAAAGCAGAACTGAATTACTTTGGCCTTTATCCTCTCTCCAGGCCTCATAACGCTGGTGCAGCCTGCCTCTATGACATCTACACTTCACGGAGCCTAAATTCCACCTCAGTCAGTAAAATATTCTAATCATTGAAGCTATAACCAGTTTTCCCTCCAAATCCACCTGCAGATGCATAACAATGAGATAAAACAGAATGTGAACTGCACTTTGCACCTTTGTAAATGAGACTCACCGCCTGTGATGTCTCTCTGTAGAATATTTTCTTAATACTTGTAGAGAGATCATAACTGCTTTACACTACACACTTCGCTCTCCCATAACACCTTGTTATCAGATCCCTTGCTGTTATCTTATGCATTATGTTTCTCACATTTCCACTCTGCTGTAGCTTTTGGATTATAATGCAAAATGAGTGAATATTATGAACCAGCAATTGTACCCTGTGGGTATTAAGACAGTATTCTATCAATGCTATTACAGTGGTATATACCAATGTGTACTACCAGGGTAGCTTTAGAGCCTGGTAGCTGTGGGCACTCACCTCTATTAAATGGCTCCAATTGTTCTTTTTATTTTTTTGATCACCGGGAGCAGCCATATTGGAGGCATACACTCCCTTCCTTTACTGTCTATATAGTCAGTGCAGCATAGTGTGTGTGCTCTGTGGCATCTGTAATGAGTGGAGTCAACTATCAAAGAAATGTCAATAGATGAATGGCGTTCAGCTCCTCCTACAAGAGGCAAGGCATATGCATACCTATACAGTATTGCTAGTCTTCCCTCTTGGCAGGTCATGTCTTGATACGTGCATCATAAAATAATCAGACTTTCAAGAAAACATGATTTTGTAAAATTGTGTCAAGCGATCTCCATAGACGACTGTGAGCAATCACCCAGTGGTTGTGTTATGTATTGCAGCTTTTCAAGGCTTTTGCTAGAAACTGGAGTCCTATAAATGGGTTGAAGATGAAGCTGAAATTCAGCTGTGTGTAGGATCATAATTCATGACAGCTACAGCAGCGAGGAGGCTGAGACAGCACTGAAGTAATCTGTGCTGCTGTGGTTTTGTGTGCACTAATAGGATGGAGGCCATTTTTTCTCCCCTGATGACTGCCCCCTAGAGAAAATTAGCCATTTATGAATGTGCTTATAATAAAGTAATATTTAAAGAGGACCTGTCACCACAAAATGCAGTGCAGTCTGAAAGCACCATGTTACAGCGCAGGAGCAGCTGAGCAGATTGATATATTTTTTTTGGGGGGAAAAGATTCAGTAAAAGCTGTAATTTATACATTTATATCTGTGCTTTTTCCACCTCCTCTGAACACCTATCGGTACAGGGAGGAGGTGTTATCAGTTACTGATAGCATTGTGTGTATAAGTGTACATAGAGAGATAGCTATCAGTCACTGATAACACCTCCTCCCTGTACTGATAGCTCTTCTGATAGCTGTAAATGTATAAATTACAGCTTTTACTGAATCTTTTCCATGAAACTATATAACTATCTGCCTGGCTCCTCCTGCTCTATTATATGGTACTTTCAGATTGCATAGCATTTTGTGGTGACAGGTCCTTATTAAAG
Organism: Rhinella marina; assembly: GCA_900303285.1. Classification (NCBI taxonomy): domain Eukaryota; kingdom Metazoa; phylum Chordata; class Amphibia; order Anura; family Bufonidae; genus Rhinella; species Rhinella marina. The sequence goes on from ONZH01027660.1 coordinate 139,059, forward strand.
TGGACCTGTCACTTCTCCTGACATGCCTGTTTTAATAGCTTCATGCATTCCCCACGTAATAACAATTATGGAACATCTATTCTTATGGCTCTATGTTGTGCCATTCCTTTATTATTTCTACTAGAAGTTATGAATGAATGGCTAGCAGTCTGCAGTAAGGGTACAGAGGGGAGGTGACCAGTTGGGGGGGTGTACCTGCACAGTCTGAAAATGGCAGCACTGATTGGATAGAGTGAGTCTGTATTTTTTAAATAAGAAAATGTAAATAATATACAATAATTGAAATGATAAATAATTTCTGATAATAAAGGAGACATTTAGGGACTGTTGTCTACATGATAAATGCCACTTACCCCTTTAATTTGATCAAAATTAGGCATTGAAAAATCAGATTGCTAGAGACAGATCAATAACTTAATGTAAACGGATGCATTCAGCACAGTGAATACATCTATTATGAATAATTTAAATGCAAAATGGTCCTACACTGCCAAATGGTAATCAGCAGAGCTAAGAGAGTGAACACGATTTTCTCTTCCTCCTTTTTTGACTTATAAAATCCATTAGAGCTATAAATACTGTATATGTGTCGATTTTTAAGACAAAAAGTACTGATCCAGATCCTAGACAGAGGTGAAGTAGAATTAGGTGCTCTGGAGGTGGGCATAAAAAGTCTTCTCTGCAAACCCCATGCTGTGAAAGACACATCTGCCCCTTCTGTGTTTATACTTTATACCAATTTTGCTCTAATCCTCGATATTTCACAGATAACAGAGAATGGCTCTTTCTTAGACTGCAAACAAACTTCCTTTGTACTAGGCTTCAAAGATAGCAAAGCACTTTTCTGCCAGAAGCTCAGAACTTTACGAGATTCTGGAAATGGGATGCCATGGATGCTCTGCATGATATGTAGTCCCAATTCAAGACAAGAAAAAAAAGGAGGAACAGGTATTGACAATGCTATTATACGTCCTCTGATCCAGAATTACTAACTGCAAATATTGTCAAGCCAAAAACAGCTCGGACCAGCATAAACGGATACAGCAGGCCTCTTCATAGATTTTCATGCACACAACTGTAAGCATTTTGCGGTCCGCAAATCACAGATCCGCAAAATACAGAAGCTGTCCTTTTGCTGTCTGCATTTTTTTGCAATGGGTTCGCAGTTTGCACTTTGTGGACAAGTTTAGGACACGTTGCATCTTTTGTGGAACGGACAGACAGATCTGGGAAGCACATGGATGACTTTTGTATGCTTTCTCTATCAATCAATGCATGTTCCACAAAGGATAGAACATGTCCTATATTTGTCTGCAAAACAATCAATCAGATTCCACGTTTCATTTTCCAAAGGAGCTGTCAAAAACGAAAGGTGGAAACTGATTGGTTGCTATGGGCAACTAAGCCAGTTCTACTTTACACCAGTTTGATAAATGACCCCAACAGTTTTTTTTAGATCTTTAGATCTTATCAAAGAGGAGCTGTCAGCACTCTTGTTATATCTGTTTTAGTCAGCTGTATTCCACATGAAATGAAAACTCTGGGGCATATTTCCATGTGACTTTATGTTGTACTGTTCTCCTATTATTCCTAAAAGAAAGCCTATAAATCTATTGTCCGCTGCGTGTTACCAGTTAGGGGTGTGTCCCTGCACAGCCTGACACACTGTCCAATCAGTGCTGCCTTTGGCAGACACACCCTCTGACAAGGGGAATGGTTACACACAGTTGACACACACATAGATGCCCCAGAATCTTTATTACATGGGGAATACAAGCATTTAGTAAAACAGACATGTCAGGAGAGGTGACAGGTCTCCTTTAAGTATCAGGTTAGGTTAAGAAATGCAGTTCAGTGATGAAAGAATACAAAACGTTGCCTCAATATTCGGTTTGTGAAGTTTAGTACTGCATTGTGGATTATATAAATTAGCAAAATTAGACGCCGGTGTTCCCCATTTACTTAGGTAAAGAGGAGCTGTTTCTACAGTAGGGTGAGGCCTCTAGGTACCAGAAGAGAAGGGATGATCAGGACATCTGCTTCAATATCATTTCAGCTCAGCTTAAAGAAAATGAACACTACTGTTTAGATTTGCTTCACGTTCCTACCAGCTGTCAGTGCTAATGAATTAAGGGGGTTTTCTGGCACCATATTAAACTGAAATCACACTGCCAAACACGTTGTTTAATAATCAGAGGATAGCCTATTCTATATAACAATCTAATTTTCTTTATTCTCAGTATTCCTCCACGGTTATTGTGTGTTCGCGTATGTCCTGGACGACAATGAACTGTAGACCACAGTGACAGTCAGCACTGCTGACCACATATCCCATGAAGGTTTGGGCATGATGTCCTGCCCTTTTCTCTGATATTCTGCAATCCCATGAAATAGACTTTGCATGTCCTGAGATTACTGACAATATGAAGAGGTCTGGTGTCTTCATAGTCACTTCAGTAGGTTTAATGAGCTGACAGAATCTCCAAGGAAAGCCAGTGACTTGGCTTCCAGAAGGAGTTTGGCACTTACTGTGGTTTGCTGACTTACTTAAGGGCATTCACAACTGAACTAAGCAGTCGTGTTACTAATGACATGCCACAGATCTGAGGCTGGCGTTCAAAGAACTAAATAGGAAAATAATTGGGTAATGATATGTTTACTATATTAAAAGGATTATACGCCCCAATACAGATTAAATTATCAGGGGCGAATCTGCTTATTTTTGTTTAGTCATCTGACTAAGGCTGGGTTCACTGTATTTAACATATAATTTGGGGGAAAAAAAAGAATTCAAAAGCATAGTACACTGGGCTTTACCATGATGCAGAATCCCCCCCCAAAATGTAGTAAAAGTATGTTTTTTTTTTACAATGGGACCCTATGGAGATGGATGTCACTGTATGGCATCCAGAGATATCCATTTAATGCATACTTTTTTTTTTTTTAATTTGATAAATGTAAGACAAAAATGTGGACCCAGGCTAATGTGTATGGGCGCATCATTATTCTCTACTAACAGAAGAGGTTGGGGAAACGGAGGATCTGCAATGCCCGATCCTTTTGATCCAGCAGGAGGTAAGCAGCCACCAGAGGTGGCTGGCAGCAGCTTATTCCCCTCTCCTCACTGACAACACATGCATGTTCACTCAAGTGTGTGGGGTAGTCAAGGGCAATAGCTGTTTGCTGAAAAGCGTTTGGTTAACAGCTAATGAAGGCATATGGCCACCTTAATTATAAGCACATAGAGTAGCAAAGGGCAGAAGTCAGAAAGCAAGTCAAGTAAAAAGTCCATAAATTCCAGTAAACAAGGAAGCTCTATGTGTTTGGACACGGAGAAGTAAAAGAAGTTTACATGTTTAAAACCATAACCAGGTAATGTGGGATACACCACCTAAAAAATCCACTGAAAACTGACTTACTTGTTTTACACTGACAGGTACGGCAGCCATTCTGATCTAACCGGAATCCATAACTGCAGTCCTTCTCCATCAGTGTGCAGTTTCTCAACAGATCACATGTGGGGGGAGCCATGGTGATATATGTAGGTTCTGCAGAAAATGAAAGGGATATAGCATTTTATTACTACAGATCCATAGTCAATATATAGTACGTTTTTCTAACAAGCATTAAATGACGGATGTTTCTCACTTTTTTTTAAATCTACTCCAGCATATTCTCTGTTGCTACAACTGTCCCAAGAATATAAAATTAAAACTAAAACAGAAATATAATAATATCACTTGATATTATTCTATGCAGTGTTTTTGAAGGAAGCCAACAAAAAGATGCTTTTGATTTATGACCCTTTCAGATGCATGGGTCACATAGCTTTATATTGATTTATGATGCTATGTAACCCTTACAGTTCTGGAATGTATTGGATAACAGTGACAGCATTATGTCAGTGTCCTCTAATACATTCCAGGAATGTAAGGGTTACATAGCATCATAAATCAATATAATGTTATGTGACCCCGGCAGTACTGGAAGTTGAGGACGGGTGCTGCACTTCGAGTCCGCACCGAGACACTTGCTCGTCTGCAAGGAGCCTTATTATAAGTTTCAATTTAGTAAATCAAGTGCATAACGATGTCCTGCTGGAAACTGATCAGAAGAATTAAGCGTCAAACGTTAATCAGACTATTTAAAATCAGATGAATTGCAGTACGCATTACAGTACGAAAACTATAATAAAAATAGTCATATGGTCAGAAAATACTGACAGCACACTGTGTGTTATCCGCATCCGTATGTCCGTTCCGTAGACCGCAAAAACAAAAAAATAGAACATGTCCTATTCTTGTCCGTTTTGGCTAGGCATTGTTTCAATGGATCCGCAAAAAAAACGGATGCCATATGGACGTCATCGTTTTTTTTTTTTTGAACAACGTTCGTGTGAAAGAGGCCTAAGAGGTGGATTTTCATAGGGTAACAGTTGTAAGCCTTGACATCTTATCCCCTGTTCTGAGCTAGCAATCTAAACAATTCAAGGCCTAAATTTGTGGAAATGTGGATGATAGTGACAAGGGACAGAGCAGAAGCTTTGAAAGATACATTTTAGCCACTTAGCTGCAATCCTAGCACCAATAATTTAATGACCTTTATTACGTTTTTTTCCTTACTTTTATTTGTTGTCCCAGCCGCTGTTATACTGTCCAGGCTGTCATTACAATCGCTCTCAGTTTTCAAGAGATAAAATAAACCAGACAAGGCAGTGAAATGGCTTATTGGTTTTACACTAAAAGTGTGACTAAAATATTTTTCTAACAAGAATATGAAGCTGTAAACAGCAAAGTGAAAAGTTTAAGGGGGAAGCGTTGTACTCTCGACAGGATTTCATTTACTGCATTTGGGAATGCGCTGCACAAGTTTGCGTTAATTCTATAATGCCCCAAGCCCTAGTTACATTAGAGATGTGCAGACGTAAACAAAATTCAGTCCAAAGTTTATTAAAACTTAGGAGGTCATTTATTAAGACCAATGGTCTTAATAGCCCTTTAGCTGGCGGTGGGTCCAAATTTATGTAGAGGCGTATCCACCGCCTGTCTAAATCTATGCCAGCTCCCTTGCTGGCATAGATTTAGACCATTTTCTATGTCTAAAACAGGCGTAAAAAATTATAAATGAGATGGGCCTGCCAAATGGCCCCCTTCACCGCCCCCATGGTACACCCCCTTTTTTAGACCTAGAGTGACCAAAGAAAAGTCACGGATTGCAGCGCAAATAACCTTTGCACCGCAATCTTCAACAGATATACGTCAAAAAGTGGTGTATATCTGTTTGTGAATTACCCTTTACATTCTAAATTAATCCAAATTTTCTCACTATTCGTGATTCGGTTGCGAATCAGGTTTTCCTAAAATGCCGGCTGCACTTGTTACAAGGTGAAACTAAGTGTAGAGGAGACAAGTCCGGAAATGCAAGATCATCCATAATGTTGTGCAGCCAGCCAATCTGCAGATAGCCATCCCCTGTGATGTCACAGTCCATTAATCCCTCATCCCGCGCAATATCCTCCATTGTCCTGTGAGCTGGGCATAGAGAGACGTGGCAAGCGCTCATGCATTAGAGTGTGAAAATTAATAGAAGAATGCTGGAGAGGGAGAGTACAGGAACAGTGTGTGAAGACTTATTCTGCGTCAGTTTTATTTATTTATTTCTACATTTACTTATTCCTACAACAGTCGTAAACTAAGATATATAATTCAATACCAATAAGATGGAAGCATTTGTTATTCCACTGCCAACATGCCAACCAATACTATCCAGTGTGCACCCCTTGGCTGGCTTTACTTCTTCCAAATCACCCTTCAAAGTTTCCATATCCTAGAAAAGTCAGCAAGATGTAGAGAGAGGAGGAGCTGGATGTTCCTGAGGACACATTCTCATTGATATTAGATGATGTGGAAAAGGAGGAAAAGCAGATGGCAGAAGGGCTCCTACCAGTAGGCAGGAGAGCGCTGGGGTTGGAGAAGTGGGTATGCCAGCATAGTGTGCACCCACCTAATGAGCCAAACCCCAGCAACATCCCCCGTTTAAAGGTGCATTAAAGATGCCACACAGCCATTACCAATGAAGAAGAACTATAAATTGCGGTCTTCATTATTAAATGAAAGTCAGCTGCTGGCTAATTTGCCACACGGTTCCTCATCGCAGCATGTCCGCTCTGTGTGCCCTTACCCTAAGGCAGAGTGACTTGGATATACCTGATTTATAGTGAATCGTGACAAATTAATTCAGAAGGAATCAAATTTCTTGGCAAACCTCTGCAAAGTAGCCAAATCAAATTTTTTAAAACTTTGCTCATCTCTAGATATCAGGATACAGTGGCTACAGCCACTGAGGCTACTGCCCCAGAGAGTGTTGTGCGACGGCCGTATTAATCAGGATAAGACCCATTCCCTTTAATCTGATGGGTGTTGAATGCCTTGACAACCTGACTGCTCAGCATGCAGTTGTGTCTTTCCACTCTTAATGTCAAGTCAGATCGGAGAGTATGCCTGCACAACCCCTTTAAGGTAATATCAAAATGGTGTACACAAGGTTATCTGGCTTATAAATCTAATTTTCAAATGCCCTGTACTGGTGCCTTCACATACTGCAGATATCTTAGCAGAATTTTCCACGCCTGAAAATCAGTTCTATTCATTTGAATGGGGTGGGAAGCACATGGATTTCTGCAATCCCCATATAGGTGGATGGAACAAATTTTCAGTTGTGGAAAATAGTACAGCAAACCGTGGACACCTTTACACTGGATTCACTCATAGTATTTTTTTCTTACTTTGTCATTTTATTTTTGTGTTCCCTACAGAAAAATCATATTTTTCAAAATCTTTTTTGAGTTACATTTAGAGTTTTAACACAATACAGAATGGTCTGCACATGGTGTTTTTTCAGCTGTTTTTCCCTTAAACATTTCCTCTTAAGCGTTGAGTTGAAAAAAAGATAAAATAGTAAAAACACATAAAAAGCCCCCAAAAACTGTGTGTAAAGGAAACTTTCATGATAGTTTCACATTTGGATTTTTTTCCGCTCTTTATGCCCAAGCTTTTGGCGTTTTTAACTGCATAAAAGCATTTTTGAGGGGTGGGAATGCAGAATGATCTAGGCATGGGATTTTTTTTCTGGCAGTTTTTTTCCCACAGGGCTCTCTGTAAGGCTTGAAAAACAGAACAGGGGAAAAATGGATGTTTAAGGTGCTACAAGGAAAAACACTCAAATGCTGTTAAAACACAGAAAATAAATAATTCTAAGAAATTATATTCTGTATTTTGTGTTTTTTTTTTTAGATACAATATAATCTGAAAATCTTGCATATTACTGATTGTTATAAGGCTTCTGTTACATTACCATTTGAGGAAAAAATGGACTGAAATTAGCTTATGGTTATGAATTTCTTAAATGCAAGATTTTAAAAGTTGGTTTTGTGAAAAGCATAAAGCATTTTAAAAAAAGCTCCAAAATACTATTTTAAAGGCATCTTTATTGAAGTAGAGTAATACAATCAATATTTAATTTAACACAACCACTTAGCTCTTTGACTTTGCGCCCTTTATGGATCATATCGCAGACATTACTGAGCAGAATTTGAGAAAGTTTTGCACAGAACACACCAAACGTGTTTTTATTTGAAATGTATAATAAATTGCAAACTCTGATGCTGGGCAGATTTATTTCTATACTTTGTGCTATTCTAAGGGTACAATAGGGTCCTATATGGTGATGGATTCTTAGGAATTCTAAAGCCAGATAAAATCTTGAAACTAAAAGGGGTTGTCCAAGTTATTTTATTGTTCTTTGTAAGTTTTTAACTAAGCAAATGTAAGTGATTTTCAATTGAATTACTTCATCTACAGTGGCTCTGTCTCCTAGTTATGACCTGTGATGTCAGCTTCTTTCCCTGTTCTGACGTTTCGTGCACAAGCCTGAGGGAGCAAGTCTACCTCTGTGCACGGAACCTCCCTGTGAAGACTATGCTGGTTGGAGTGACAAGCCACGCCCCCTGACCTGCCCAATCTGCTAGCTGAGCTGTCTGCCCTGGGTCTCTCCTCCCACTGGATTCTTCAGCACAGTGTAACTCCTTCTACCATCAGCAGCACAGTATCAAGGTTGGAGGCTCTACTCCAGGTACTGAGTATCTGCAGGGTTTCCTCTTCTCCATTCAATGAAGAGATAAATGCTGGGCACAGTATCTTGCCTCCCTCCTCACCCTGCAGACACAAAGCTGACAAAGACTGGAGGAGTCCTCTACTCTGTACTCCTCTGCTGGCTGTAAAGAAGGGTCTGCAGAGTACTTCAGAAGAACAAGTAGGGGGAAGATCCTGTGTGTATAAGCAATGTCATTGCACTGTACAGCTGTATTCCCACACATACTGTACAATATCAATATCCCAGCAGTCAGACTGCAGGCAGGGCAGCAATTTTATTTAATCCCTTTGCAGAGCAGAGGGAGGGGAAAGGCAGTATTTGTTGACATCCACAAATATTCATGAGGAAAACCTCAGAGATTGTTGTTATATGCTTCCCATGACTCTGCAAATGAATGTCAACAAAGGGCCAGAACAGAACTAGGTACATAAGTATAATTTTTTTTTGCCTAAAACTTGCTTAGCTTATGTATATATTGCTGATCATTAGATTTACAGTGCTTCATTTTTATTTTTTTTTTACCATAACTCGGAAAACACTTCATAGATTTTTTGACCGAAGGAAAGAATCATACTCCACTGCTCGCTGCTGCTCCCATTCTGCACCCCGGCTCCGGTAATCTTCCAGTCCCCAGCTTGTTTACTTTCAGCTGAGGTTTTGACTGGTTGATGCATGCCACTGCAGCCAATGAATGGCCTTAGTAGTGACATATGACATGTGACCCAGCAAAGACATGCCACTTGGGGACATGTCACTGCTGAGGCCATTGATTGTCTGAAGTGGTGCAGGTGACCCTGCCTCTACTTCGTCCAGAGGTAAACAAGCTAAGGACTGGAAGAGCAATGAACTGCCCAGAACACAGCATTGGAGTGGTGGGGAGCAGTGAGTGTGATTCTTTACTTAGGGCAGGCACACTACTGAGGCTTATTAAAAACAAAGGACCCAGTCCTGGAAAACCCCTGAAAGCTACATACACATGGCTTAATCTTTAGCTCATAATAATCTTTTGTTAAAAAAGCGCCAACATATTCTGTAGCACTTTACAATCAGAGAGCATATACAAAAAACAAACCAGGCATTACAGAGTAACAAACTAATCAACAATTCATACTATTTGTGTGAGGGCAATTTGACACAGGGGTGACTCAAGAGTTAAGAGTGCTTGTTTTGTCACCAACCAGTATATGTAGTGCTTTTAAGAGCACGGGGTGTACAGAATACTTTTCGATGAAGGCATGGGCTTCTGAGAAGTAATGTTGAAGGGGGATAAATAGAGAAAATTTGGATTAGAGAATGTCATAGGCTACCCTAAGGAGGTGTTTTTAGAGTGTACCTAAAACTGTGGTTGTTAGGACAACCTAATTGAAGTAGCAGAATCCAGAGAACTGGTGGCTCTAAAGAGACGTCTTGGAGACTGGAGTGAAAGGTTTAGATTATGGAAAATGCTAGTGAAAAATCAGCAGGACAACAGAGATCACAGGAAGTGTGGTAGACAAAGATGAAGGAGGAGATGTAAGCAGTACAGCACAGTGGGGAGTTTGTAGGTGACAGTGATAAATTTAAATTGAATCCTATACCAGTAGAATGACTGACACAGGGTAAAGGAATCTGTGGAGCAGTTAGAAAAATAGATGAGCCTTGCTGCTTTGCTTAGGATTAGTGAGAGGAAGACAGGAGACAGGCTCAATAGCAAGTCTATGAGCCCATCTCAATTCTATCTCTTGCGGCAAGGAGGGAGAGAGCTCCATGTGAGCACTCTCTCCTCGTTGTAGAAATCATTGGGGGTCCCAGAACTCAGAAAGCCACCAAAACCTTTGATACGTTGCTATGACATATCAATTTTATTTCAAAGTACAGGGATACTTTCAAGAAACTGTTCTAGGAAATGTTCTATACGAGCACTTGGATTCTTAATTTTCTTTTTTGCTTAATATATTTCTAAATATTGTTGATCTATCACTCTATAGCGTGAGAGTAGGAAGAGCCACTGAATATCTTGGGATACAAACCAGTGTCAAGAACGTTATATGATACCATAACGGATATACTGCAGCCAAGATTTACAAGGACTATGGCAACAAAAATACAGTCAAGTTATGAATTTACAAGTTTATTTGAGACATGGTTAACCAACCAAACAATTTCTAAGCCTAGTGCCCCATTGCATTCATGATATTATTTTCTAAAGCTCACTGTGTCTAAAAGTACAGGTTTGCAGCAAAGTGTGCAGGAAGAATCTGTCTTTGGCGACAGAAGATGTTGCAAGGTACAATAAATTGAAATCTAGAAGTGAGCTCTACTTGATCCTGTGTTCTTTTCACGCTTGGAGATGCCTCATACAACAGCAAAGAAAACCCATAGAAAACAATAGAAATGCCAGGGTATAGTTTTTACCGCTCAATGATTCCCTCAATAGCCTCACTCTGTTTATGGGAGTAGAATAAACCAGAACAATAGAGCAGAAAATACCATGTGTGCAGGTCTTACAGTATAAAGGAAGAGGGTTCAAACAACTGTGGAGCAGAGACGCGTCCATGTATTTACAGGAAATGAAGATTGATATCTAATTATTAGCAATTCTAGCCGATACAAGCGCTGATTTCACCTGACACCCTTAGTGACGGATGAGAGGTTACAGCAACCAACTTTTCATCTTCACATCTCAGCTAACTGGTGTTCTCTCTGCAAGCTGACAGATTCTCCTGCCTTTCATGTATCTTCTATGTTTTCAGTCTTTTATAGAGCTGTCCGACACGGTGTGCTCTTTTATCATTTTTGAAGATTGCCCGCCTGAAGCTGATATACTGCTGTCCATCCTGTGCTGCTCTATAGTACAGATGGCAAGTGCAATATATTCAGCCTGGGATAAAGCTGTCTAGGGGCCCCAAACTTCTAACATGAAACTTACAGGTTTTCTATATTCCAGTAAATAGGGTATGGGGATTGGAAGCAAGACAGGGAAAATACATGATATCCGGGAAAATTTCAGTGAATTTAATTTTCCTACGGGTCTAGTAAAACTGCAACATGGAGCCATACTTATATGGCCATTATTTAGGATGTACCTGAAAGTTTTTAATTAATATGGGACTTACCGGTACTTATAAAGCCATCTTATTTTTTATTATATCAAATCTGTGAATGACATGTGCATTGGCTTATGGGTTTCCTGTTGGGCTGACACAATCTGCAAAACTCTCTGGATCAACTATTAAAGATCTGCTTACATTCAATATTGTAATTACAATCCTCAACATTGAAACTGCAACACCTAGAAGGACAAGTCATAGTTATGCAAATTAAAGAGGTAGCAGGTGTCGCTAAGATGGGCAGATGATCAAATTTTCAAGCACCTAGTTCCAATCTGTGTCATGTAGGAGGGGCATAAAAGCCAGATTAAAAGCTAAGTTTTTAGCCATACGAAACCTAAAAAATCAGACCAAGTCATGCAGGATGATTGTGCGATGCCTCCCGTTCGTCAACATGCCAGTTACTGCTACTTGTGAGAAATCGAGAGGGACAGAATCGTTGAACTGAGAGACCTTGGTTTTATCACTCCGACAAATACAGCTACATGTGTAGGCCGAGATGTCAGAACTGTTCAATGTTGCCTGACCCACTGGTTGAGGGAACAATGATGAACTGGAATGACAGTAATAGGTGCACAAACACAAAACTCTGCACAAACAGATCACCTGATTAGAGGAATGGCATGTAGTGATCTATTCTGTACTGAGAAAAGTGACTACAGAGGGTGTTTTCAGATATTAGGCTACAAGCCAGATGTTAAGCTACAGGTGTTCAATTAACCTCATGCCACTGCTCTCAAAAGCTATCATGGTGCACAGCAAAATGTCAATGGAGGCTGGGATGGAGGTCTATCCTCTTCAGTGGTGAGCACTGCTATTTTCTCGGATGCAATAATAGCCAAAGAGTGATCTGGAGACCACATGGGCAATGCCACAAGAGAATGTCCCACTGGTTCTACTCACGAGATTATTGTGTGGGGTGGCATAATGCATGCTAGCTGGACCCCTCTAGTCTTCATTTCGGGCACACACAGCTTGGTGTTACACTATTTTAGTTCTGTAACCAGAGGTTTGCCAATTTTGCCTAAGTCTCTCAGGAGCCGTTTTTCAACAGCACAATGGCAAGCCGCATGGTACAGTACTCATGTTACTGTGAGCATCCTGCATGGCCTAAACGTGCTACCATGACCTGCATCTTCTCCACACTTGTTTCTCATCGAGCACATCTGGGACGTCATTTCTTGTCAATTGCAAAGGATGCTGCCAGCAGCGGATCTTGATGAATCAGTGTGGCAGAACACTCCTCAGACAACCATTAATAACCTCATTGATAGCATGCCAGGGCATGTAAGTGTGTGCATTTCTGCACGTGGAGCTCATACTGAACACTGAATATATTGAGATGCTTTGAATAATTTGTTTCCGTTTTTATCATTTGCACATCATTAACATGTCTATCAATCCTGTGGTATACATAACTCCATGACTTTTCCTTCTTGGTGTTGCAATTTTAATTTTGAAGAGAATATAATTATACTATGTATTTTCTATATTCTCTATTAGACATATATAAGAATTGTATGCAGTGTGTTTAGCCAAGCCAGGAATTAAGTATAGGATATGTAAACGTAAAGACAGATACGTCTCTCTTTTGTATTCACCCCAGTGCTTGGCTCAAAAAAATTCATAAAAAACTACCCGTGTGCTTCAGCTTAAGGCTACTTTTACATGTTGGCATTTTGGGCTGCATTTTGTAAGCCAAAACCAGGAGAGGAACCAAAACATAGAAGAAATGAGAATCTTTCCATATAGTTAATCTGTCTGTAGGCTTGTAAATACTGATGCAAAATACTGACCAAATACTGACCATGTGAATGCATTTAGGAAATGCATTTTTGTGGCAGTTTCCTTTTGAGCCAAAGACAGAAGTATATTCTAAAGGAATGAGAACGAGTTAGCGTGCCTTCACACATGGCAGATTTTACTGCAGAAATTTAAAAAACTGAAAGTCAGTTCCATTCAGATGAATGGGCTAGTTTTGGTGGGAAGCACATGGATTTCGACAAGTCTCATTCAAATGGATGGAAATCATTTTCAGTTGTAGACATTTCTGGAACAAAATCTGCTGCGTGTGAAGGCATCCTTAAACCTCTTTATTCTGGATCCACTACTGCGTTTGGCTTTAAAAAACTGCATTAAAAGCTGCTGCACCTTAGGGTTCATGCACACGAACGTATTTTTGGTCTGCATCCAATCCGCATTTTTGCTGTCAGATGCAGACCCATTCACTTCAATATGTTCCATGGCCCCACCAAAAAAATAGAACATGTCCTATTCTTGTCCCCATTACGGATAAGGACAGGACTGTTCTATTATGGGCAGGATGTTCCGTTCCGCAAAATGCAGAATCCACACAGCCGGTTTCTGTGTTTCGCGGATCCACAATTTGTGGACCACAAAAATGGCTACGGCCGTGTGTATGAGCCCTTAGACTGCAAGAAAAACTTCATGCCATGACACTTAATCCTCCACAGCCTAATTTTATGTGGAAAATCTACAGAATATAAAGTAGAAGTAATGTAGATGAGATTTAAGAAATCTCATCCAGTCACAGCGGAGGAAATCTGCAGCCCAGACTGACCTGGCAGGTTTTCAGTCCGCACCGTGTTGCTGTTGGTTTAAACCATAGAGGTAATCCCATTGTGACACTGGCAGTGATACCACCGCAAAAAACAACCAATTTTGGGTTGCTTTGTGTGATCCTCTATGTATGGTCATACCCTTAAAGGGAACCTGTCATCTCCGAAACACCCCCTGAACTAGAGTAAGTGTTGTATAGTGTAAGTGATGCTGAATCCGAATATGTAAGTTTTATCTTCATACTCACTTCCATTCCGATGCTGTGCTCCCACAAACCAGCAGTAAAATACATTGAGAGGACTCTTCTTTGAGTCCTCTCCATTATGTGAGTGAGCACTGGAGTCCACTGAGAGGATTTTACTGCAGGTTTGTGGGAGCACAGAGTCAGAATGGAAGTGAGTATGAAGATAAAACTTACATATTCGGATTCAGCATCACTTACACTATACAACGCTTACTCTAGTTCAGGGGGTGTTTTGGAGATGACAGGTTCCCTTTAAATATTTAGATTCCCCCAAAGACAACTGGTCAAGAAGCACTGTTTGGCGTGTGAACAAGCACGGTGAATTCTGCAGGCAAGACCTGGTTGTAGTGAGCTCAGCTACGTTCTGCATGGGTGTAATCGTATAGGAGCCCAAATGCCACTCTAGCACAAAAAGGTACATCTTAGGAGATAAAAAGGAACAAGTGATTTGTGTACAGCGATAATAGTGATGCTGCACAGGGGTGCGAGAAACTATTAGAAAAAGACAGATATTGGAAGTCACTCTTCCCTAGGAGAAGAGACAGTTTTTATTGGCAAGGAACTGGAGAGTTTCAACACTAAACAAAGCCTACACAGCATGCAGTGATGGAGTGAATATACCGATCTAGTTCAATTACGTCACGTCAGTTGCTGCAGTGCACTCATTTACCAGAAGCAAAGGATTTCTTTCTGAGCCAAAAGAAAAGCCACCCACTTTTAATCAGACTGGCTTCAATAATGAAATTGGATTTAATTCTTCACTTCCAATTATAGATTGTAATCCTTCTCCCTTTTTCCGCAGAGGTAATTCCAGTATTGTTGAGAGCATTGCCCTAATTTCACAGCGCATGCTGCCCGACTTCAATGAATGGCCAATCTCACAGGTGAAAGTCGTGATTAGCAAAGGGGTCAGAACATGCCAATCCTGCAATAATTCTAGAAGTCTCCAAGATTAACCTGTTCAGTGCACCAAACAAAGCTATGCCAAATCAATCTGCTCTGCAACAAGCAAGGAATAAAACTACCACAGAGAAAGTGGGGCTCTCAGCATTTGTTGTGCTGAACTTTATAGGTTTTATTATTTTTTATTTATTTCAAAAGCTAAATAAGGACAAAGCACAATAAATATTCAACTAGTAAGAAGATGAGTTCTTCAGATATGAAAATAATCCAGAAATAACTGCCCCTAGATAAAACTACACAAATCACTAGCAATGTCCTGATATTTACCTCTTAGCAGATCAGTAGCTGAAAACAGGTCATTTCTGGTGGCAGATTTCAAAATTGGTGGATGCTTTACACACATTTTTAGAGTATTTGAAGAGTATTTGGTTGAGGTTTCTCTACCTCCCCCTTAACTTCTATGAAATCCTCAATCAAATCTGCTTCTGTGGTATTGTTGTAATAGTACTGACTGAGAGAATGAATGGCACAGGTCAGTTCTGTTGCAAAGGGAACATCATAGGGACAAAACACACAAAAAAGGGAGGCGCAATTGCATTTTGTGTTTTCAAATTCCACCCCATTTGAAATTTTTTTCCCCACTTCTCACTACATTGTATGCCATATTAAATGGTGGAATTACAAGGTACAACTTGTCCCGCAAAAAACAAGCCTTTATATGGATATGTGAAAGGAAAAATAAAAAAGTTATGGCTCCAGGAAGATAGAGAGGAAAAATGAAAACGCAACAAAAAAAAAATAAAAAAATGAAAAACTCCAGTATCCTAAAGGTTAAGGCTCTCTTAACCTCATGAACACAATAAAAAGAGCCTAAATAAATGCATAAAGCAGGCAGAACAGTTTTAGAGGCTTTGCTCTCTTTCTGATGAGCTCTGATGCCACCTTGAAATAGTCACATAATTGATAACATTTTGGTGGCCTTCAGCCAAAACTAGGGGGCGTTCCCTATTCACCTGACAATGATATCAGTAGGAGGTTCATATGCAGTACTGATCTAAATGCAGGTATGTGACTCTAGTGGCTCCAATTGGGCAGTTATTAGTTTTTACAATACATTTGATAAATCCACCAGTTTAAAGATTTGTCTACGTACGTGACAGGTTCTCTTTCACCAGGTTTAACCATGCATATATTACTTCTTTTTATGAACAGCATGTGACACCGAACAAACAAATCTAACCTGACATTGACTTAATCACTCCAGACACTGTGATGTCTTAATGTGTTAGAGAAATGGTGTCTTAAATGATAAATAAGAAAATCCCTAGTACTTACTGTCTGCATTGACATGACGACCAAAGGTTTTCACTCCTTAAAGGGAATGTGTCACCAGAAAATTACCTGCTGTTTAAATAAAGTTTTAATGTTCGACAAATTTTTAAATTAGTGTTGTGATTAGTGAGATCACTTTTCAGTGAAAAACCACTTGTAAAACATGCTTGAATATCATGGTGTTTTTACAAACAACAAATGTGTGTTAGGAAAACCTAAGGGCTGTTTGACACGAGCGAGTCCATTGTGGGAATCATGCTCCAGAGCAAGGGAATCCCTAGGTGGGCCCCTGAGCCAGGGTGGGCCCCTACTCTCCCCACCAGTGCACATAGATATTCAGTGTACAGAATCACAACTTACCTATGGTTTCATCTAAAAAACACTGGGGAGATTATTTTACAAACTACCCATCTTATACACGCATCAGGTGGGAGTTAGCTTGTAAGCAAAGAGACTAAGGGGAAGATTTATTATGTCCCTGTGGCAGTTTTTTTTGGGTGGAAAAAACGTTGCAAACAGCGTTTCTGACTTTTTAAACGCCACTGTGACAAAATTTTGTAGTGGAGTTTGTACGTGGCGCTCACCGTTTTCCAAAAAGGGGGCCTGTTGAAGGTGGGAAAGTGGGCGCAGCACATTTATCTTCATTTACACCAGTTTTCCGACATAAATGAAGACAAAAATTAGAGCTGCTGTAGATTTCATTCTGGTGCATGGCCTGTCGGAGGATGCACCTAATAAATGATGAGGCCTGTGCCTCACCATAAATTAGGCACATACTGCAGTAGGGCAAGCAGTATTAAAGAACAACATAAAATGCCAGTCTTAAATCTCCTGCTGAGAGTCCAGGACACCACAGTCTGAGGCGCAGGCTACTGCTGAAAATAAATGTTCTTTGGTGCCGTTTTAGAGATTTGAAATTCGAGGCCAGGTAATATTTGTATGTACCATACAGTAGGCCTCCAGGATGAGCTCTAGTCCAACACTGCATTTCCCTGTCATGCATGAACCTAACATAGACGTCTTCTTACAAGAAGACAAGTTGGGACATACACTTCCAAGTAATTTTTTTTTTTTATGATTTGCTTCTCAGCCTTGCTTCACTTCTAAACATGTTGCAATAGCTATATTTTAGGGGCTCTTTGCAGATGTACAGCACAGCAGGAGAACATCTTATATATGCCTATAACAACATGTGCCCACTTATAACTGCTATTTAGATATCTTCGTACCTTTGTAAAAACCTAAATGGAATTCAATAACCGGTCAGGTTGACATCTGAGTGGCGAGGGCTCAGCAACATGTCATCATGACCTGTTTCCACCAAGACTTTGATGATCTGCCTTAGTCTATAGCAATTCTCTGCACTGATTTAAGTGACAAAATCTTTGTCTAGTCAATGTGACAATACCAGGGTAAATATAGAATCCCTCAAGCTGTCCTGGGCAGGGTGTCTGGTTTATGTTCAGTAACTTTACTGCCATCACAGTTCAAAGAGGTGGAAAACATAAAGACACACACCTCAGTTTCATATAACTGTGTCCAATGCAGTGCCATATAGTGCAATCAACCCGGCAAAGTACTGAAGATCCGGTGATCACCGCTAGAAGAAGTGCTGGCTTTCTTCCCCATTTCGTATCACTACAAATCAATTCCAACTTCAATTACAAGAAATACAGTGCTACATGGTGCAATAAAACCAACATAACTGGTGAAAAAAGGGGGTGGTGACCAGGGGAAGGCCGCTCATCTTAGAGCATTGTGCATATCCAAGCACAAGACTGGGACAAGTGTATAGTAGGCATCAGTCAACTACATCTCAGCAATGTGCGGAAGATCCAGTGATCATCGCTAGAAGAAGTGCTGGCTTTTTTTCCCATTTCGTATCACTTCAAATCAATTCCAAGTCTTTACTGTTTATATTGGTCTATGATCTGATGGAATATAATTGGAAAATGCCTTGAAAAGATTCACAATGACTATGTTTGTGATTATTCTGGGTATAATTAGTGATGCTGAGAAAGACATTATCTGTAACAAGATCGCTGATGGTGCCAAGACAAGGGCTCTTATCTCCCTGTATAGCTCAACTGTATGATGAACAGCATCTAACAAGGAATTAGCACAGACAATCAGGCAAGTGTTAAATACTTTTACTGTAATTTTTCAATCCTTTAGACATTTCTATAAACACCTTGATATGGCTATCCGCATTAGGGAGAGTTCACATGACCGTTATTTTTCCGTTCTTCTGATTCGACCTGATCCTGATCACATTTTCCTTTGTTCCTGACAGTTCGGTGAGCAATGGGGATCATCTGTGATGCAGGAAGCATGGTTGAATACTGGGAGTGAATTTGCATTAAAGAGGACCTTTCATCACTTTTTGAAATACAAACTAAAGGATCTACCTTATAGGGCGGCCCCCACTGATGCCCTCTCTGTTTTTTTTTTCCAAAAGAGCCCCCTGTTCGTCCACAGGACCCCCCGTTGTATGTGACGCGGATTATGTTAATTATTAGTATCAGAACAGGGAGGAGGAGACTCCCTGTTCCTCAGTGGGCGTTTCCTTCTCCCTGGCTTTGAGTGCGATCCAATCAGAGCGGACCGCTCACAGCCGGGGAGAAGGAGCTCAAGTTCTCGCGAGATTCCCGCTCCAGAAGCACGCAAGAACTTGAGCTCCTTCTCCCCGTCTGTGAGCGGTCCACTCTGATTGGATCGCGCTCAAAGCCAGGGAGAAGGAAACGCCCAATGAGGAACAGGGAGTCTCCTCCTCCCTGTTCCGATACTAATAATTAACATAATCCGCGCCACATACAACGGGGGGTCCTGTGGACGAACGGGGGGCTCTTTTGAAAAAAAAAAAAACAGAGAGGGCATCAGTGGGGGCCGCCCTTTAAGGTAGATCCTTTAGTTTGTATTTCAAAAAGTGATGAAAGGTCCTCTTTAAACCATCGCAGATGGATAGATGAGGTTTCCCTGGCAGGTTGAATGCCAGGGGTTGGTCAATATAACTTGGCTTACTTACAGTAGAACCAGGCTGATGTGTTTCAATCCACAGTTCAGGGTCTCACTCCCTGGATGTGCAACGATCTGCAGGGTTGCTTGACATATATCCCGAAGTTCAGCCATGAATTCCTTTACTAACTAGCAATCTGACCTTGCGCTCTTATATTAACTGTTGCTGCAGATGAAAACCGGAGTGGTTTTCTGGGCAAAGTGCTGACATTAGTATGTCCTTCACCCCTCAGCTCTCACCTGCTGCTTTTCAGATGCACGGTTTATGCCAGCTGATTTAGCACCCACCCACTGCCTCACAGCAGGAGGTCTCACTTACTGTTCACAACAAAAATGGAAAAGAGGAATCATAAGAAGCTGAGCCTTTAATGCCTTAGGTCAACTTGAAGTCCTAACCCTGTGTGTTGTAAAGCAGACACAATTAACCCGTGCTTCAAAAACGCATTGCTGCTGTGCACGTTCTGAAAGAATGCCACTACCAGTTGTAGGGTGCACCCAAAATGCCATGGGATGATAAATCTATTTAGAAAGGTCTCCAATATCACTTTAACATTGCTTATTAAAAAGAATCACTATGTAGGAGGGGAGGTGAGTATTGCTTATCTGGGAACCATTTGTAAAAAAAATAAAATAAAAGACTGCTTAGAAGTGAACTATGTAATAACTATGTACGAACATATGAATAAACAGTTCAGAGCTCTTTCTAATTATCTTCTAACATCTAAGCTGGAAAAGTAATAGATGGGAATTCTTTACTGTAAGAGCAGTGAGACTATGGAACGGTCTGCTATAAGATAATTGTGATGGTTGATTCATTAACAAGTTCAAGAAGGGTCTGGGTGACCTTCTTGAAAGTAGGATAACAAGTAATGGGTACTAGATTAGGGTTTTATTCCATATTTGGAGTTTGGGAGGAATATGGTAATGTGAAGTATTTGGTATATACCTCATGATCATTACAGTAGGATTACAGGTTGGATTTGATGGACCTTTGTCTTTTTTTTCAACTGTATGAATTATATCACAATGGTTGTCTCACCATGAGAACCACTTGCATAAATGGAGCTGGCCTGGTATGAATTCTTACATGAAGAAATATCTACAGTATATAACATAGCTGACCTCTGGCTATTAAAGAAGAACTCCCGCAAAACTTTTTATTCTCTGACCTGTTAGAAAGGTGCATGATATAATCTATAGTGATTGTCATTTTCTTATCAGAGAATGTAATTGTGAGTTATCCCCTCTCTTCTTATTGTAGCTGGGTCATGTGACCAACTCCCTGACCTCCAACTGACCCAGGACAGGAAGCCAGTTACTGCTCTATTCATTCCTATGAGACCGAAAGTGAGGCTCCCATAGGAATGCATAGAGAATTAGACTTCCTGTCCACACATAAGTCTCTGTGTCAGTTGGTGGGTCTGATTCCTGGTCACATGACACAGATGAGAAACATCAGGGAGATATAACTCACAAATACAGCCACTGGTAAGAAAATGACATTCACTACTGATTACATCATGTACATTTTTAGCAGGACATGGAATAACATTTTTTGTGGGAGTTCTTCTTTAAAGAAGGAGCTGTGCTAACTCCCCTCCCCCCCCATAACATGTATATGACCTAATCTGGGCAAATAGTCATTGGTTATGCTGACAAGAGAACTCCTTTGCAAGAACTGTGCCACCTCTAACATGCAGATGGATATATCAGCGTATACAGAGGCATTGTAAATGTTTTTAGCGTCTGCAGAGATATCTTTATTTCAGCCGTCTTAGATGACTAAAGGAACAATTTCAACCTTGATCCTCTATTTCAGAGAGGCAAAAATAAAAATCACAGAGTAGATAATAAAATGCATCGTTTTTTTCACTTCATTTGGCAATGTTCAACAAATAGAATCTGCTTTTTTCCTGCCAGTCCTGTGGGCATATAAGTAGGCAAGCTTGTAATTAAAGTTGCAGTCTTATTTAGTAACATTTACTTGATGTTGCGATGAAATTAAAGCACTTAACCATGTCTATGTAACACCTACTTAAGCATTTTAATTGTACTCTCCACAGTGATAGAAAATTAAGAAGCTAATTTAGTGCTTAGACCTAGTAACACAAATACGGGAGCGCAAATGTTATCTGTTCCTGATATTGAACTGCTGCTCAGAGTTATGGGATAGCTTTTAGAAATCAGCAGAAGTAGCCAATGGCTAAAAGGAAATGGTGGCAATAAAGTTCCACATTGGTAAGATAAAGATATATGTATATGCTGTAGGTAATTCTAATCTTTACTGAGCTGAGTGGAGTAGTGTATGAACGAATGTCCTGTTCCAATGTCCTGGGACCTCAAAGACCAAAGCTGGGGGACCCTATGTTTTGGTTTATATGTCTGAGTCAATTAAACTGAAGAGTCATGTGCTGGCGTTTTGAGTTCGAATATATCAGTATACCAGCATTCTAGAATCTCAAGTGACATTGTGTAAGTGCCAGGGGTCTGACATGCCAACTGTGGAAGTCAGCTCATGATTTGGCATCTGTGTTTCACTGTTCTTGTCAGTAACATACATGGTAACATGGTTTTAAGGTAAAACTCAATATATGACAACCTGAAAAGGGGTACATTTTGTCTTTCAGTTAAAGAACCTCTGTTAGCACCATCTACCCTATTAAACCAGGAATACAACCTAGTACGGTTGATCATGCTGATAAAAACTATACCTTTATTATGAATATCTGTGACCTCACTGCTGAGTAAAACACATTTTTATTTATACAGTGCCTTGCGAAAGTATTCAGCCCCCTGGAAATTTTCAACCTTTTGCCACATTTCAGGATTCAAACAAAAAGATATAACATTTAACATTTTTGGTGAAGAATCAACAAGTGGGTCACAATTGTGAAGTGGAACGAAATTTATTGGATCATTTAAACTTTTTTTGTAATAATAAAACTGAAAAGTTGGGCGTGCAAAATTATTCGACCCATTTAGTTTCAGTTCAGAAAACTCACTCCAGAAGTTCATTGAGGATCTCTGAATGATCCAATGTTGTCCTAAATGACTGATGAAGATAAATAGAATCCACCTGTGTGTAATCAAGTCTCCGTATAAATGCACCTGCTCTGTGATAGTCTCAGGGTTCTGCATCATGAAGACCAAGGAACACACCAGGCAGGTCCGTGATACTGTTGTGGAGAAGTTTAAAGCCGGATTTGGATGCCAAAAGATTTCCCAAGCTTTAAACATCCCAAGGAGCACTGTGCAAGTGATCATATTGAAATGGAAGAAGTATCAGACCACTGCAAATCTACCAAGACCCGGCCGTCCCTCTAAACTTTCATCTTAAACAAGGAGAAGACTGATCAGAGATGCAGCCAAGAGGCCCATGATCACTCTGGATGAACTGCAGAGATCTACAGCTGAGGTGGGAGAGTCTGTCCATAGGACAACAATCAGCCGAACACTTCACAAATCTGGCCTTTATGGAAGAGTGACAAGAAGAAAGCTATTTCTCAAAGATATCCATAAAAAGTCTCGTTTACAGTTTGCCACAATCCACCTGGGAGACACACCAAACATGTGGAAGAAGGTGCTCTGGTCAGATGAAACCAAAATCCAACTTTTTGGAAACAATGCAAAACGATATGTTTGGCGTAAAAGCAACACAGCTCATCACCCTGAACACACCATCCCCACTGTCAAACATGGTGGTGGCAGCATCATGGTTTGGGCCTTTTTATCAGCAGGGACAGGGAAGATGGTTAAAATTGATGGGAAGATGGATGGAGCCAAATACAGGACCATTCTGGATGAAAACCTGTTGGAGTCTGCAAAAGACCTGAGACTAGGATGGAGATTTATCTTCCAACAAGACAATGATCCCAAACATAAAGCAAAATCTACAATGGAATGGTTAAAAAATAAAGGTATCCAGGTCTTAGAATGGCCAAGTCAAAGTCCAGACCTGAATCCAATTGAGAATATGTGGAAAGAGCTGAAAACTGCTGTTCACAAACGCTCTCCATCCAACCTCAAAGAGCTCGAGCTGTTTTGCAAGGAAGAATGGGCAAGAATTTCAGTCTCTAGATGTGCAAAACTGATAGAGACATACCCCAAGCGACTTGCAGCTGTAATCGCTGCAAAAGGTGGAGCAACAAAGTATTAATGCAAGGGGGCCGAATAATTTTGCACGCCCCTATGACGGAACTTAATACCGGAAAAAGTAAACGCTAGTGTGAAAGTAGCCTAAGTTGGACAAAACTTTTAAAGAGGTTTTCCGGGAGTTCAATAGTAATGGCCTCTCCTCAGGATAGGTAATCAATATCTGATTAGTCTGAATAGTTAGGTAGGCACACTCTCACGTGGGATATGCGTGCAAATAAATAGCAATAAACGTGGGGTTAATTGAAATGAAGTTTAATGTTAAAAAGGGTAAGTATAGCAATGTACTCTCCAAAAATTAAAATATAGATAAAAAGGAAAAAATGAGAATAAAAATAAGGATAAAAGAAAAAATAAAAATAAAAATGGAATAGTCTTTCAAATCGGTAAGTCCTTCAAATAGAGGTATCAAGATGGTATATAATAGGTAGATCCTCTAGGTATAAATATCCAAATAGCTAATAGTGTTTCCACTTGTTTTGCTATTCACACATAGCAATTTGGATATATCTCAATCAGCAAGTATTTTGGCCGATATTTCAATGGTGTAAAAATGATGCAAGAATAATCAAATAATATAGTCTTGTCTTATTAGTCCCGTTCAATAGTATTGTTGCACCATATCATCATATTCCATATAGTGTAATATCTTATTATCAATGTCCAGTCCAACTGGGTACGTTACCCTCCTAGTAGTCCGTGCTGATTAGTAGATGTCTGATTTCAAGCACTTCCGCCTATCAACTATTCGAAGAACTGGAGAGTCACAGCCTCCTCATAGCACCGCATTGTACACTGTATAACGGTTGTGCTTGCTTCTGCAGCCACAGCCAATTCGCTTGAATAGGAATGAGCCACACGTAGGCCATGTAACCAATAAACATGACGTCACCGGTGTAGGAAGAGGCCATGGCACTCACAGGATTTGCAGAGCCTCTTCAAAAAGCTGAATGGTGAGGGTGCAATAAGTTGGACACCCACTGATCAGATACTGATGACCTGTCCTACGGACAGGCCATCAATACTGAAGTCCCAGAAAATCCCTTTACGACAAACTATTGATAGGGCAGAGTCACCGGAAGAGTACACTTCATTATATGTTACAAGCAATTTTTTATTGTAAGTACATATATTTCTGCAGCTTTTAATCATAGACTGAAAGGGCAGATATTGCTAAGATAGCATTTCAAGGCTTTTATGTACATGATGATGTTAATTGCCCAAAACAGATACATAATTAGTAAAAGTCATACACTAACATATTGGAGCCTAAATGAAGCTGTGAAATTGGCTGTCTGTATGGTGCTGCATATTACTAGCCGCCATCAATCTTGTTTGACCACTCATGAGAACCTGTACAGGCTACACTCCTGCTATTTCATATGCAAATTGGATTTCCATACACTGAGCACCCCTGATCTCTTCAAGTCATCCTTCACTGCTGTGGGTAGGCCAAGAATAATAAGAAATGCATTGTAGTGGCATATTGATGTCGCACCCACTGTTTTGCCACATTCAAATTGGACACATTCTTGAGAGCACGTATGATATCCCAGTTTGTTTGTTTTTACTTTCCAGTTTCCAGATTTTTGGAAAACAAGATACCGTATTTTTCGCTTTATAAGACTCACTTTTTCCCCCCCAAAAGTAGGGGTAAAATGGCCGTGCATCTTATAAAGCGAATACTAGTGAGCGGTTCCATTATGGAAGCGCTCACTAGTATGTAATAGGTGCCGGGAGCGGAGAAACATACTCACCCTCCTGCACTGCATCTCCACTCCGGGTCCCGCGCTCCTCTGTCTTCTTCTCCTGGCGCTGCACTGTCCTGACTTCCTACAGCGTCAGGACTAGGGCTGAAACGATTCATCGATGTACTCGATGAATTCGACACAGAAAAATCCTCGATGCAAATTTTCTGCATTGAGGATTCGTTTGTGTCACGTGACCACAGAGCGGGAGTAAAATTACTTCCGCTCTGTGGTCTCCGCTGGCTGCAGCAGTTAACAGGTTATACTTACATGAACTGTAGAAGCGCCTTCGTACACGCCCCAGCTCTTCCATGGTCCCGCGCTGCACTTTGACCCGACGTCACACTGCGTCATGACGCAGTGTGACGTCAGGAACAATGTGCAGCGCGGGACCATGGAAGAGCCGGGGCGTGTACGGAGGCGCTTCGACAGGACATGTAAGTATTACATCTTAACTGCTGCAGGGGAGAACTGATGGTGGGGGAGGACTGAACCTTGAGGCACTGAGGGGGGGAGGGGGGGCAAGCTGGTGGCACTGAGGGGGGGGGGCAAGCTGGAGGCACTGGGGGCAAGCAGGAGGCACCTGGTGGCACTGGGGGGCAGGCTGGAGGCACCTGGTGGCACTGGGGGGCAGGCTGGAGGCACCTGGGGGCAGGCTGGAGATACTGGGAGGCAAGCTGGAGGCCCTGGGAGGCAAATTGGAAGCACCTGGTGGCACTGGGGGCGCAAGCTGGAGGCACTGGGAGGCGCACTGGGGAGCAAGCTGGAGGCCCTGGGGGGCAAACTGGAGGCACCTGGTGGCCCTGGGAGGCAAGATGGTGGAACTATGGGGCACTTGATGACACTGGAGGGCAAGGTGATGGCACTGGGGAGCAAGCTGGTTAATCGTTGGATTAATCGGTAGATTACTTGATTACTAAAATAATCGTTTACTGCAGCCCTAGTCAGGACGTAGTGCACGCACTATGACCTGACGCTGCATGCAGTCAGGTGACAGTGCAGCGCCGGCAGGAGAAGACAGAGGAGCGCGGGACCTAGGGCGGAGCCACGGCGCAGGAGAGGTAAGAGAGTTTTTTTTATTTTGTTCTGATGGGGCAAAGTGGGCTGATATGGGGGCACAGTGGGCTGATATGGGGGCACAGTGGGCTGATCTGAAGTCTGATGGGGGCACAGTGGGCTGATCTGAGGTCTGATGGAGGCACAGTGGGCTGATCTGAGGTCTGATGGGGGCACAGTGGGCTGATCTGAGGTCTGATAGGGGCACAGTGGGCTGATCTGAGGTCTGATGGGGCACAGTGGGCTGATATGGGGGCACAGTGGGTTGATCTAAGGTCTGATGGGGGCACAGTGGGCTGATATGGGGGCACAGTGGGCTGATCTGAGGTCTGATGGGGGCACAGTGGGCTGATCTGAAGTCTGATGGGGCACAGTGGGCTGATATGGGGGCACAGTGGGCTGATCTGAGGTCTGATGGGCTGATCTGAGGTCTGATAGGGCTGAGTGGGCTATTATGGGGGCTGAGTGGGCTGATTTGAGGTCTGATGGGGGCTGAATGGGCTGATCTGAGGTCTGATGTGATGTCCTGAAATTTATGGGGGGTCTGATATGAGGTCTGATGAAAAATATTGTTTTTCTACTCTAAAATCTGGGGTGCGTCTTATCATCGGGTTCGTCTTATAAAGCGAAAAATAAGGTAGTTATTTTGAACAGTTTTAACCCAAAGGATAGATTTAATTCTTGCTTACTTTTCAATATGTGTCAAATGGAAATATTTGCAAATTCCGTACATATTCCTACGTAGGTGTAAAGATTACAGTCGAATGAGTAGGATTGTAACTAAATGAATGGTAGTAAAAGTTAAAAGATATAAAATGTCATCAAAAGACACTGATAGGTGAAAGTCAAAATATCAAACTAAAATGCAGAGTAGCAGCTAATAAGATCCAGTTGGACATTATCTACATGTAGACTTCATTTTTACATACATGAAGTGTGCTGCAGTCCAGGGCTCCCGTAGACCACATTAAAACATTCTCTTTCCTTGACTTCTCAGTGCTCCAGCCTGCTGTTGTATCACTCCTAGGTCCTTACAACATTCCTGAGTGCAAATTATCATTCACCAATAAATGTCTATATACTAGGGATAGTATACCTCCTTATAGGTATGTAAGGATAGTATACCTCCTTATATGGCATGAGTCTTATAGGCTAGGCACTGCTCCTCTGGAATTCTGGGAAGAGGTCATGGAAAATGAGCTGTTAGCAAGCTCTGCTTCTACTGCCACCAGATTTAAGGTACCTATCCTATAAGTCCTGTTTAAAAGGTTGAACATAGACTTATAGGATAGCTACCTTACACCTGGTGGCAGTAGAAGCAGAGCTTGCTAACAGCTCATTTTCCATGACCTCTTCCCATAATTCCAGAGGAGCAGTGCCTAGCCTATAAGACTCATGCCATTTAAGCACTTTCTATAAGAAGATATATTATCCCACAGAATCCTGACCTATGCCTCTCACCCAGTTAAGCCACTGATGAGGGGCAATCACCCTGAAACAGCTGTCTGCAGATGTGGTGCTGGCTTAATTATTATCCAAGTCATGTCTCAAGGCCTGTTTAAAAAGTCGAACACTGACTTATAGGACAGCTACCATACATCTGGTGGAATTAGTGGCAGAGCTTGCCAAGAGCTAATTTGCATACCCTCTTCCTAAAATTCCAGAGGAGCATTGTCTAGCCTATAAGACTCCTCACGCCGTTTAGGCACTCTCCATAAGAAGATATAATATCTCCCGAATCCTGACCTAGACCTCTCACCCAGTTAAGCCAGTACACTCTGCTCGTCACTGATGAGAGGCAATCACCCCGAAACAACTGGCTGACTTAATTATCATCCAAGTCGTGTCTCAAGGCCTGTTTATAAGGTTGAACATGGACTTATAGAATAGATACCTTACATCTGCTGGCATAAGAGGCAGAGGATGGATGCTTTAAACTCCATGTTATGTCTTTTGTATCATATTATACTTAACTATGGACTCTATCTAGAAAAAGAAAAAAATAAAGCAACACTGCTAGATGTCTAGTAAAAAATGGTATGCCAGCGGATTTGGACGTGATCAAACCTCCAACACATGAGCATTTGTTTTCCTTTGCAACATTTCTTTCTAAATTGCAACCAGGGAGGTTCTGAACAAAAGTCAATGCACTGAGAAGCAAAGAAAAAAAAATCTTGTGGGACTTAAGTTACTCTTCTAGGAAACATACCATAGCAAGGCTTAGCTATCAATGTGGACTAAGGGTAATCCTCTGTTCTTATACCATATCTGCAAAGCCCATTCTTGTATGAGACAGTGTCTATTCCATAGGCACTAACACTCCTGTCCATGGACTGTGTCTGCTATGCAGAGTTATTAATAATTATTCAAATTCATAATTTAATTTTATTACAATTATACAGAAATAAATTCATTATAAGGGGAACTACACCTAGAATCCAAACACAAAAATAGCAAACAAAACATAATCTCTTTATGTGTCTTTGTTACTTGCTCTTGTTTCATTAGATATCACAAATTGCAGACCATGAAAAATACAATAGAAAAGCAGTGAATTGTTCTCTCAGGCTGCAGTTATGCTACTGACCTCATACTAGTGCACATGAGCCAGAAGGTATAAGGGGAAGGGGCTGGGTTAAGTCTGGATAATTTTATCTACACAGAGAGAGAGTAGCCATTTTTTTGGAAGGAATCTCCTAGTTAGTTATAGTTAGAGTTGAGCGAACGTGCTCGTAACGATCCGTCCTCACCTGACTGTAAGTCAATGGGGGCGGATCCGTTTAGTATGACACACGAGTGTGTCATACCAAACGGATCCGTCCCCACTGTCTTGCAGTCGGGTGAGGAGGACGGATCCGGATGGCTGCGGCCATGCAAGCGCAGGGGATCCGAGCAGTACAGTGCTCGTTACGAGCACGCTCGCTCAACTCTAATTATAGTACAGAATAGATTGGATTATAACCATGTGGGACTGTAAACAGACTAGAAAATACTAAATCTACCAAGTTGAATCCCACTCCCCATTCCTAAATAGTTCCACAGCAAGGCAGATTTCCATTTCAGGTTCTTGGGAAAGCTGGGTTACCGCCACGTGGAACTGTAACAGAGTGCTGAATATTAAATCTACCAAGGAAAATCCCCTTCTTACTCCCAAATTTGGATTCTGGGAAAGCTGGGTTACTACCACATGGATCTGTAATGGAGTCTGCAGAATACTAAATCTACCAAGAAAAATCCCCCCTCTTAATTCTTAAATAGTGTCATAGCTAGGCAGATTTGCCTTTCAGGTTTCTTGGAAAGCTGGGTTATCACCATGTGGAACTGTAATAGAGACTGCCCTCCTCTTCCCTTGTGTCCTCCTTCGGTCTGGCCGGGATCCCACGCTTGCACACTGTGTCATCGTTGCATGAGTAGTAGGTAAAGCGATGCCGTGCCCACAATGGGCATCGCAGTGCGCATGCCCCGGCGAACCGCCCAGTGAGGCAGTGTGCAAGCGTGGTATCCCAGACGGACTGAAAGAGGACATAAGGGAAGAGGAGGGCGGGCATAGGCAGAGGCCGGGGTGGAGATACCATAAAGAAAGGCAGAGTAGCCTGGGCTCCAAGCCACCCCTGGGCACTTGCGACTGTGAATTAGCATATGAATTAAACCTCGTTTTTACAGCTTCAGCAAGGGTGAAGAAGACTCCTTTTCAAACAAAAAAGCAACATGACCATAACATGTAAATAAATCCTCAGGCATTCATTTTTTAACCAGATAAATTTCACGTTCAGACAGTATGTTAATAGGAATTTGTAAATTCATGACCTGGTGACTATCCAAGTGATAATTAGATTAAAAATAATTGCAGGATAAAATCTGTGAACACATAGGGGGTCATTTATTAAGACTGGCGATTTAAACGCTGGTCTTAATTACCATGCATTGGCGACGGATGTGCCTCTACATAACTTGGTTCCTCCAGTCGTGCAACATGGTTTAAACTACGCCAGCACCCTTGCGACAAAATCTGTGCCTTAAATACGCCAAAAAGTGGCGTATATTTCTACAGAGCACAGTAAAGATAAACAGAAATATTATACATACAAAAAAAGTACGAAAAAGAAAAAGTAAGAAAGATTCAATTCAATACAGTCAATGTTATTGCAGGACAGACCTTTATAAGTTTTGGTATCTTTAAAATTTGCTTGCATCCCAGAGATAATGACAAAATAATATAGCTGAATATGTATTTTATGTTGAAATTGATTTTGTCCCATCATCTATAAAAGAAATAGCACAGAATATAATTCTGACTCCGTTTCAGTGCCTCTGCCACAAGCTGAATGATTACATTTTCTCCTGGAAGTGTATCAAAACCTGCTCTCCTTGTATCTGACTCTTGATATCTGACCTCAGGCAATATTGCACTAAAATAGCTGTCATTTATTTAGACCACCCTAGCTGTCATCCAGCAATTTTACCCCGCTACCATCTGTCATCAGAACCTCTCTGTACGTAGATTTCAATCTAACTTGATCTTGGTCACTATGGTTCTTGAAGTAGAAGGGTTGTGAGATCTTGTTCTTGCTTATCACTTGAAATCTCCAACTTTAATAATACATGATAATAATACGCTGAACCTTTGAACATTTTCATCATTCTGGACGTGTAGTGCAGTATATCTGTGAAATAATTCATGCATTTTGGAAATAACGTTTCTATGTTCTCCAACCGGTCTGTACTTACGAATGGCGTGAAAGAATATATTAGGGAACTGCATAAATAATAATTCCCTAGAACACTGTTGCAATCAGAATTGCTCCCTGATGACTACTTCATACTCTCATTGCATGCAATTATATTTCTATTTTCCTAAAGATGTCTTATCAGAGACAACCCCTTTATAAATGCAGCCATTGTGGTAATTGGCTGACCGCCCACAGTCCTGCTCACCGGCAACCATGGTAGACAGATGATTTGCCAGCTAGCATGGCTGCCATTGCAGGAGAAACATCCTGCAGTATTAGATGGCTACCATTCAGAGGAACGGTCATCCATGTAATATAGGCACATTTCAAGTACCAGAATCAGACATAATTATTACAATGGGTCCACGACTGGATTCACACAGTGTTTTAAGGCCTGTTTCACACCGCTTTTAATAGTTCTGGCAGCCTGCTCCAGCTCTCTGGATGTAGCATTCCCAGAGGTTACTGGAATGCCCGCCAGCCCCATTTACTAAGTGAATATCCGGCCACTACCTGGCGAATATGCTGGGATTCAGCCTGACAAAAACTACTGCATGGCTGGATCTCCACTGGCTTCCATAGCAGTCAATGAGGCCAGCGAGCATTCCGGTAACATCAGGCAATGCCAGATCTAGAGAGCTCCAGCAAGCTCCAGAAGGCAATAGATTTGGAGCTTGAGAACAGAATAAAGCAGCAGATATTATTATGAATTTTGGACTCTTTTAGAAGGCGTGACGTGATTGATTCACTTTAAACGGATGCAGAGAGCTCCTGTGTTTTCTTACTGATCATTTCCAAATCTAGAGCAATCTGTAAAACTTGGCTCATTTTAATGTGTTCGTGGTCTGAAGACGAGACAGAATAGTGTCTTGTATGAGGCAGGCAAGTGACCGAAAGAAGCTGAATGTGAGATCTTGTTTCAATTATCATCGGCATGAGTGGGCTAAGCCTTGTGATGTACTGTGCAGCTAATTAGCCTCACATTGTAGGTGCGTACAGCTGAAGAGCACCAAACTTTTGTCAGATTCTGCTCAGTGATGTGAATTCTGCTCAGTCTAGCCGTCCGGAATGTCTGATCTATTATGTATTCCTGCTGACAGGCTGTCTACCAATCTTCCCTCTCTATAATGCACTACATGCCTCTCGCCTCTGTTTCCATTCGAGTCCCATGCTTTAACATCCTAGAGAGGGTCTAATGTTTGCATGTGGTGAAAATCCTTAGGGCGGAAGCTCGGCCAGATCTCAAGCACGTATAACAGGTCTCCTGTCTGACATATTTTGAGTACTCTCTTTGATAATTTTTTTTTTTAAAACACACACAGGCATAAGGTCTGTTTCACCTTGAAAAGAAACATTTTTCTTCCATAGGCATGTTTTCAGATCTTTCGAAGTGCCTTTGAGGGACAGCCCAGGCGCATGCTATTGCCTGCTGTTAGGAAATGGTCTGTGACACTACAGCAAGTGAGCTTTATAGAACCCTCAGGGGCTGTGAGAATCCTGCCGACACAGTCCTCCCTCTCAATTCTTCAGCTTTGCCTTTTACTGCTCCCTTGAACCATCTTCTTTCTTTTGCATCAAATTAACTTCTGCACTATTAGAGCAGAGAGCTTGATGGCCCTTACCGCCAAAGGCATTAGTATTGGAAGCAAGGAGACTAGTCTATAAAATTAACCAACATTATTCTAAAGTGATAAAATATTTTAATTGTCGTTGAAACGGGAGAAGCCAAATAATATTCGAGACAGAAACTATCCAGCATGCATTCTAATGTATCTCCCTGTCACAGTTTTTACCAACTAAAATTTCATGTCACGAAACTATACAAGTGCTTGCCGAAAATCATATTTTTCAGTGGGCTGGTTATGGCATTTAAATCTTCCATTTGATAGAGATGGATCATCTGATGGATACATTAACATTCTGATATATCTGTAGAGTAAATGTCACACATTACAGGTCTTCGTAAGAGATATTAATGTTCTCTATTTTTCCTAAGTATGTCAAATTTAGAGTGTTATTCTAAGCCAGCAATTAATGCTCATAATCAGTGGTCATTGGCTGGTCATGGCATAGATGGGAAACACCATGGATCTCCAACTCTGACTCAAGATGAGAAAATATTTGGGAAAGCAGGCAAACTGCTTAACTGCTTTTGTTTTGGGTATTTTTCCATCTCTCGGTATCAGCCCTTAGATCTCTAATAGCTCATCGCAAAGCACGTCCCCTATGTCTCTGACAGTCTAACAGTTATTGTGAGCCATGAAAGCCATCAGCTCAGGTCCTTACAAGCAATCTCACAGACAGTAGGAAGCTGATAGCTGCTTTTAAACCCTTAAAGAGATCTGTCCAGTAGTAATTACATTTTTACTACTGCCTGCTGAATCACAAGACTCATACTTCCCAGCGCTACGCTGCACTGGTCCGCGGTGCCTCCAACTTTCTGATCCCCATACTGTTTAAATCCAGCTGGCCATGGACGTGCTGCTGTGGCAACATCACTGCTGAGGCCAGTCAATGGGCAGGACAAAGCCTAAGGGGGTCATTTATTATACTGAAATGTACACCTAAATTGTGGGCATGGCATGGGCGGGGAATGGGACAGGCTAGGAAGCTGTCTTACAATCAGAAATGGTGCTAGATGCAGCGAATTTATGGAGAGGCTTGCGCCTCTTCATAACTTCGGCAGATCCTCCGCCAGCTATGGGGCTTTATTAAGACCGATGTCTAAAACGCAGCTCTTAATAAATGTGCCCCTAAGTTTGGCACTTAAGGCACAGTGATTTTTTTTTTTTATTTGATCTCTGCATTTAAAAAGTGATACATTTTTTATTCAGCCATTGACATAGGGCTTGTTTTATTTTTTTAATGCTACCATTTTGGACTACATCTAATGTACAGAAATTAAGAATTTTTAAACATTTTTGGGCGCGACGGTATGAAAATAAATGAAATTCCATTGTTTTAAGGGAATGTTCACACAGCAGAATTTTGGAGTGGACACTGTAGCAACTTCCATTGTAGAACACATGGCATCTT
This sequence comes from Rhinella marina, assembly GCA_900303285.1. NCBI lineage: Eukaryota > Metazoa > Chordata > Amphibia > Anura > Bufonidae > Rhinella > Rhinella marina. Next base: position 173,095 of record ONZH01027660.1, read on the forward strand.
TCAATGGGAGGAAGTGTTGCAGTTTACAGTCCAGTGGTTTAAAGCTGCAACAGTGCCAAGAAGGGACATTTCCTTCCATGGCGAGGTGTTAGGACAGATGCCGCTCGAAGTTGTGGCTAGTGTCTGCTTGCAGTTCAGCTTCACTCAATGAAGCTACCTTTAAAAAATATGAAAGTTTTTTTTTTTTTTTCTTTTAAGAGGTCAGAACATTGCAGGCCAGGGGGGCTTCAGAAGGACCCCAGGTGCCATGACAACTACTCAGCACCCAGCAACTGCATTTGCTAGTCAGATGACAGAGGGAGCTCTCTTGCTCTGTCTAACCGCTCAGATGCTATAGCATATCAGGGGTTAAATTGACGGGATCAGAGTTATGTTTGATCCTGGCAGTAAGAGCAAAGTGCAAGATGGATTGGAATTATCATATTGGAAAACATTTTTGGTGGCAAAGTCTGCTGGAAGGCAAGGAACAGATTACATTATATATACATTATTTTAATAAGAAATGTCATATTTTCATGTACTCATACAGATCAAAAATCTAATTGGTTGCTATGTTAAAAACACATATAAGCCATGGTTCTACTTTAAAGGTGATAACTCCACTATATGTCCATCTATCATTGTGTTTAGACCAAGCCCGTGGGATGTAACTCAAGGGGTTGCAGAGGTTACAGAGACACCCAGGCACTCTAGTCTAAAAGACCTAAAAGGTCCCATACATGTGGATAGCAGTACTTTAAATCATATGTGATGGCTGGAGGTCCCTGTTACACATTTTGCATTGGTTCCTGGATTTTCAAACCATGTCTGACAATGCTACAATTTACAATGATAGAAAAGAAACCAGCTCTAGAATGCTTTACTCCAGAGAGCGAGATGGACTATAATATAGATTTGTGACCTGCAGTAGCACAATATTACATTGGATAAAGCAGACAAATGATTCAGACTTCATGTAATGTGTGGATGTTAAGCAAGACAGAGCTCCTAATAAGACGGCTGCACAATTACCAGTACTTGTACCTGTGTCAATGTCAACTATCAAAAAGTGACTAACACAATAGCAACATATATACAAGGCAACCGGCTATGGATACACACTGCCACCTTCATTCCCTGTCCAATACTAGCGCTGATTGAGCACAGGGATTTTCAATGTTATTAGGCTACACAACAGAGAAGCCTTGATACATATTCAAGTGGTCTACGACTGATGAACATATGTTTCCACTTTTACACAGCAGAATAATGTAGCGAACTATAGGCATAATCCTGTCCCCGAAGAACACATTATTTAATGTTGTATGAGCCACATGAAAACTGAAAAGGACAAGGCTAATACCGATTGAATTGCTAAGTATTTTATTCCCTATCCGTATAAAGAATGCCATTATAATAGATCTAAGACGCTGCAGTACAGGAACACAACGAGACTCATACCTGCAATAGATGTAATACTTGTTCATAGTTACCTTAAAAAAGATTTGGAAAATGAATTTGTCATCTTCAGCTGAAATATGAACGTAAGTATCAATCTGATAACCTCTATTAGCAAACTTTCAGATTCAGAACTAAGGAGATGTCTATTGCTGTGGTACTTTGGCACGGACACTCATGCTGAAATTTTGCGTATGGTATTGCAGCTCAGCCTCACTCAAGAAAATAGAGGGAGAAATAATCCCTGTTGTCACTGCAGCAATCAGCTGGTTATGGCATTTTCTAGTGATAGAGTAACTGGCTAGGAAATCCACTTTAGTTTCATTCCATGGTTGCTGTTGTTTGAGGGGCCCAACATAACTAATCAGGAGAACTACAATTGAAACATGATAGTTGGGGTTCATGGTACAGAGTTAAATTCTTTGATCAGGAGCTTACAGCCCCAACACTGGAGTCATGTGGCACCAGATACATTTCTGGAGGATCAAATGGTAGAGTCTACTGCAAGTTGTCACTTTTGTGGATGTAAAACAATGGCATTGACATCAAGAGCCACAGTCAGTTGGGGGATCAGCACAACTGGGTAAAACTATAATGTTCTCTGCCCTGGGACAGTTATCTATAAATCACAGTGAGTTACAAAGGTTATATCAGATAGGTTGTATTAGATTAGGTAATATTAGATAGAAAACGTATTCATATTAAAATTATTACACTGTATCTACCATCACTACCTATTATGGTAGAACATTCCATAGGTTGAATTCTCTAAGAGTACGTTCAGACGCTAAAAATAAAAAAAAATCTGACATGTACTTGCCACAGAATCCGTGGCTGAAATCCAAGGCTGACCCTCAGACTTCTACTGTGGTTTGCAGTTTGAATATTGTGGATCCATCCGCAGATTACCCAATTCAGTTGGGGCTAATCTGTGTGTGGTCCCTCTCCACAGTTTCAGCTCGAAAACCATGGCAAGAGAAGACAAGACAGGTCACTTCTTGATCCAGCTCTGAAATCTGTAAAGTATAATCTAGATGAAACAAATGGTAGGTGGTTTATGTGAAGGAAGGCCATGTAGACATAAGGCTGTGTAATCACACCCTTAATGTAAAGAACCCTTTCCTATAGTGATGTCTATATCACCTTTCCTCCATGTAATGAATGTCCCTGGTCCTTTGTAAAGGCCTCAAAACAAATAAATCAATTGCCAATTCTTACTGGTCTGTACTGGTCACATATGTACTCGTACATACATGAGATCTCATCTAAGGTGTCCTTTTTTCAGCCTGAACAAACCTGATCTTTCTAGCTTCTACTATAAGAGATACCTCCATCCCATATAATAATTTGGTTGCCTGCCTTTGAACCCTTTCCAGCTCTCCTAGATCATTTTCAGAATTTGGTGCCAAAAACTGAATTCCATATTTGAAGTTAATTTTCTTTTACGCCACCAGAGTGTTTATCCACTAAACTAATAATTAAAATGCAAGGGCTGTCTATATTTCTATTCTAATTGCCGTTCACTGCTGTCACACTTACATTTTTTTTTCTTAAAGAGGTTTTGTACTGTAAGTCTTACTAATCTACAAAAAGTTGTATTATTTTTCAAATTAGAGCATGCTAAACCTGTTGGAAAGCTGAATTCTAGGAGACCACTACTGCTTGGATATGCTATGTTGATTCACATACTCATGTCCATATGGTAGAGACTATGGACCTTATGCATTCAATGAAGTCAATGTACACAGCGAATCTATTGACTCAGACGCATGGGCATGCCATGTAAAATAACATCTTGAGTTTTTGTGAAAATTGGGGTGTAATTGCTCTGGGAATCCATATTATACATACCAGGGATACTGCAGGGCAAGTGCAGAGCCTGTTCAGGGCTAGTAATTAATCAGGCAGGGAGAGAGAGACAGGGAGAGACAGGGAGATACAGGGACAAAGACCAGCTGCAGGGCCACAGAGCGAATTGAAAAATGTCTGGAATGGATAAGCAAAAGGGGTCCAGTTCCAGCCAGACCTCGAGCTCTAAAAAAAAGGAGAATGTGGCACAGGGCAGAAGTGCCAAAGGACCTGTAGCCGGAGCATCTACTAGTAGTATTCGTAATACTTGGCTGTTGTTCCACCAGGCTAACACACCAAGGCGTAAAATTGTAGTGGAGGAGAAAGTGGATGAGGTACTGGAATGGATGGCACGCTCATCTCAGTCTAAGCCGGATGATCTGCTGTCATCTGCTGATACAGTATCCAAATGAAGTCAGGGGTCAGAGGATTACTCCTGCTCCACCATAACTCTCCAGCAAACCCCGTCATTTTCGTACGCAATTTGTACGCTTATGCGTACGTGTTCAAAGAGGTTGCGTACCTTTTTACCTGAACGTTCGTTATTAGTACGCGAATGTGTGCTAAAAGCCATATAATTACGTATATTTTGTACGCAAATTCAACGAATCTATTCGTCGAATATACGAATCTTAGGAAAAGTTCGGCGAATAAAATTTTGCATGATTCGCTCATCTCTAACTATGACATAGTGTGAATAACTGAGACATGGCTGGATGATATCTATGACTGGGCAGTTAATGTACAAGGTCAAAACCGGAGAGGGGGAGAAGTTTCCCTTTATGTAAAGAAAGTCCTGTCTAAAGCCCACATTCCGGGAAGACATAAGTGAGGGACATGAAGATGTGGAGTCACTGTGGGTAGAAATAAATGGAGCCAAAAACAATAATAAAATACTAATTGGAGTTTATTATAAACCACCTAATATACCAGATTAAATAGAAAATCTACTTAATGAAATAGACGAGACGGCAAATCATAATGAGGTTGTTATTATGGGGGACTTCAACTATCCAGATATAGACTGGGAAACTGAAACCTGTATACTGTATCTCATAAAGGAGACAGGTTCTTGGAAATAATCAAAGACAATTACCTTTCAGAACTGGTTCAGGACCCCACTAGAGGGACGGCTATACTGGACTTAGTATTAACCAATAGACCTGACAGAACAACAGATGTGCAGGTTGGGGGACACCTGGAAAATAGTGACCATAATATAATAACCTTCAAATTGTCATTCAAAAGAGTGTTTCTTCAGGGAGGAACAAAAATACCAAACTTCAAAAAAGCTAAATTTAGCCAACTAAGAGAGGCCATAGGTCTAACTAACTGGGACAAAATCCTCAAAAATAAAAATACAGCCACAAAAATGGGATATTTTTAAAAGAATCCTAATATCTAATTGTGAGAGGTACATACCTTATGGGAATAAAAGGATAAGAAACAAGAAAAAAAACAATGTGGATAAATAGAATTGTAAAGAAAGCAATAAATGACAAAAAGAAAGCATTTGAATCACTAAAACAGGAGGGTGGCGAGGAAGCATTGAAAAACTATAAGGAAAAAAATAGAATATGTAAAAGACAAATAAAAGAAGTAAAACTAGAGACTGAGAGATTAATCTCCAAAGAGAGTAAAACTAACCCTAAAACGTTCTTCAATTATATAAATAGTAAAAAGTATAAACATGAAAGTGTCAGCCCCTTACAGAGTAATGAGGGGGGAATTGCAGAGAGCGATGAGGAGAAAGTAAAACTATTGAATATTTTTTCTCCACTGTATTCACTGAGGAAAATAAACTGTCGGATGAAATGCAGAATATAAAAGTAAATTCCCTATTAAAAGTGCCCTGTCTGACCCAGGAAGAAGTACAGCGGCGTCTTAAAAAGATTAAAATAGACAAATCGCCAGGACCGGATGGCGTACACTCCCGTATCCTAACAGAATTAAGTAATGTCATAGCCAGACCCTTATATCTGATATTTAAGGACTCTATACTGACAGGGAGTGTTCCAGAGGATTGGCGCATAGCAAATGCGGTGCCAATATTCAAAAAGGGTCCAAAAACAGAGCCCGGGAACTATAGGCCGGTAAGTTTAACATCTGTTATGGGTAAACTGTTTGAAGGTTTTCTAAGAGATGCTACCTTGGAGTTCCTCAATGAAAATAAGCAAATAACTCCATATCAGCATGGCTTCATGAGGGATCGGTCATGTCAAACTAATTTAATCAGTTTCTATGAGGAGGTAAGTTCTAGACAGGACCGCGGCGAATCAATGGATGCGGTATATCTGGACTTCTCCAAAGCAATTACCACATAAAAGGTTAGTATATAAAATGAGAATGCTTGGCCTGGGAGAAAATGTCTGTATGTGGGTAAGTAACTGGCTCAGTGATAGAAAACAGAGGGTGGTTATTAACGGCACATACTCAGATTGGGTCACTGTCACTAGTGGGTACCACAGGGGTCAGTATTGGGCCCTATTCTCTTCAATATATTTATTCATGATCTTGTAGAAGGCTTGCACAGTAAAATATAAATTTTTGCAGATGTGTAAAGTAATCTGTGTAAAGTAATTCACACAGAAGAAGACAATACACTGCTACAGATGGACCTGGATAGATTGGAGGCTTGGACAGAGAAGTGGCAGATGAGGTTCAACACTGACAAATGTAAGGTTATGCACATAGGAAGGAATGATGCAAGTCACCAGTACATACTAAATGGTAAAACACTGGGTAACACAGACATGGAAAAGGACCTAGGAATTTTAGTGAACAGCAAACTAAGCTGTAGAAACCGGTGTCAGACAGATGCTGCCTAGGCCAATAAGATAATGGGTTGCATCAAAAGAGGCATAGATGCCCGTGATGAGAACATAGTCCTGCCACTTTATATCACTAGTCAGACCACACATGGAGTACTGTGTACATTTCTGGGTTCCTGTGAACCAGGCAGACATAGCAGAACTGGAGAGGGTTCAGAGGAGGGCAACTAAAGTAATAACTGGAATGGGTGGACTACAGTACCCTGAAAGATTATCAAAATTAGGGTTATTCACTTTAGAAAAAAGATGACTGAGGGGTGATCTAATAACTATGTATAAATATATCAGGGGTCAGTACAGGGATCTCTCCCATGATCTTTTTATCCCAAGAATGGTGACCGTGACGAGGGGATATCCTCTGTGTCTGGAGGAAAGAAGGTTTCTAAACAAACACAGAAGAGGATTCTTTATGGTAAGAGCAGTAAGACTATGGAACTCTCTGCCTGAGGAGGTGATGGTAAGTTCACTAACAGAGTTGAAGAGGGGCCAGGATGTATTTCTGGAGTGTAATAATATTACAGGTTATAGTTACATTAGAGGGGTCGTTGATCCAGGGTGTTATTCTGATTGCCTGATTGGAGTCGGGAAGGATTTTTTTTCGCCTAAAGTGAGGAAAATTGGCTTCTACCTAACAGGGTTTTTTTTGCCTTCCTCTGGATCAACTTGCAGGATAACAGGCCGAACTGGATGGACAGATGTCTTTTTTTGGCCTTATAAACTATGTTACTATGTCTTATAAACTAACTGATGAACTACATAAGTAACCACCAAAATTCATCTGCACTGGCCGAAAAGAATCGGCCGCAGGTATACTCATCCACATAAATAGCAACACCAATAAATCTCAACACTGACCAAACATAATAATAATGTACAAATTTTATTAGAATAACAAAATAAATAACATATACAGACAAATCAGAGGCAGAGAAGTAGTAGCAGCAAGGAGATCATAGGAGAAAAACAGGGACATGGTGTGTGACCACCATCCTCCATCAGAGACACACATAGAAAAAAGAGAAATAACCATGTGTAAAAGCAAAAACTGGCATAACCCAGAATTAAATTAACACAACAAAAAGTGCATCACACAGTCAAGAAAGGAATTACCAAGCAAAGGTGTCGCAGAAGGAGGAAGAAAGTCACACACCACGCCACAGACCCGTGTCTGTGGCGTGGTGTGTGACTTTCTTCCTCCTTCTGCGACACCTTTGCTTGGTAATTCCTTTCTTGACTGTGTGATGCACTTTTTGTTGTGTTAATTTAATTCTGGGTTATGCCAGTTTTTGCTTTTACACATGGTTATTTCTCTTTTTTCTATGTGTGTCTCTGATGGAGGATGGTGGTCACACACCATGTCCCTGTTTTTCTCCTATGATCTCCTTGCTGCTACTACTTCTATGCCTCTGATTTGTCTGTATATGTTATTTATTTTGTTATTCTAATAAAATTTGTACATTATTATTATGTTTGGTCAGTGTTGAGATTTATTGGTGTTGCTAACTGATGAACTATTCTGAGCTGCAAAACTAAGCACAGCCGGTATCCAATGGACAGATCTTGGTAGGCTGCGAGAAGGTCGTTGTGCTCACTGGTTAGCTGTAGCCTTTGCAAAGAGTGGATTGGCAGGGGTGCTGGGAGTCCGACCCTCATATATCCTGAGGATAGGTCATCAGTTTTAAACACTCGGAAACCTCCTTTAAGTCATCACCTTCATCAGTGGTATCTGTAAGTCATTTTAAGTCACTCTTTTTAAATCAGAGATGAAAAAATCAAAATGCATACTGTTTATGTGTGAAAGGGTGTATGACTGCAAAGCCCAAAGGAGAGAAGGAGAAGAGCAAGTTAATGATTAACTGGAATAATGTTCATTCTGCATGGTCGAGAGTACTGTAATAGCTGGAAAATTAGCCAGCGAATGGGGCCCAGTGGTGTCATTTGAAGGCATTTTGCAAAAGAACATCAATCTCTTCAGAGGCTTATGCACATGAAACCAGCTGCAATATTCCACCGAATGCTCAATAAGAACCGCATACTGAATCTAATGCTGGGGCTTCAGCTAAATTGCCACTGCTTTCTACAGACAAAGAAACATTTCTCTATCACACAACCGGCAATTTAGAAAATCAAATAGGGATGTATGAATGGTTTAAATTCAACCTTTCACTTCCCACATAGAAATAAAAAAAAAAAAAAAAAAAAAAAGGATCTTTACCAATACCAACCTGAGGCTGAATATTCCTGTGTGCATGACAAAAATACCAAAATTCTGATCTGATAAAAATATACCCCAGACCAGGAGAATTTGCAGCCATCTGGCTATGTCTGGTAAACCTATAATTTTACTTAAATGACAAGCAGAATTAGCTTTGAACCTTGTAAAGTCATATACTGTAGACATATACCTATAGATAATTAACAAAGATGCAAAGTAAGCATACTGTCTGATAGACTTCCCATGTAACCAAACCCTGATGCACTATGACCGGTTTCATACTGCCGTTTTGACTTCTCTGCCAGAACAGCATGCTGGAGCGCTCTGCCACCGGCATTGCCAGATGTTACCAGAACGCCTGCTGGCCCCATTGACTATAATGGAGTCCGGTGGAAATCTGTACGCTACCTGGCAAATATGCCGGTATTCAGCCGGACAAAAAAACAGGTACCGTATTTTTCGCTTTATAAGACGCACCTGATGATAAGACGCACCTAGGTTTTTGAGGTGGAAAATAAGAAAAAAATATTTTGAACCAAAAGGTGGGCTTTTGATGGGTTTTGGACTAATGGTGGCCTGTGGATGACACTGTTATGGGGGGGATCTGTGGCTGATGCATTGTTGTGGGGGATCTGTGGATGTCACTGTTATGGGGAAATCTGTGGATCACATACTGATATGGGGAGATCTGTGGATGGCGCATTGTTATGGGGGATCTGTGGATGATACACTGCTATGGGGGGGATCTGTGGATGATACACTGCTATGGGGGGATCTGTGGATGATACACTGCTATGGGGGGGATCTGTGGATGATACACTGCTATGGGGGGGATCTGTGGATGATACACTGCAATGGGGGATTTGTGGATGACACTTTTAATGGGGGATCTGTTGATTATACACACACAGCATGTTGTGCTGATCCCCTCATGGCCCTATGTGTGTCCCCTCATGGCCCTGTGTAAATAGTGACCCCATTATACCGGGCCCTGCTCACAGCATTCTTTACATGTAAAGTGTAGTTATTTAATCCTCAAGCAGTGGCTCTGCTGTGTTAAACTACGGTAATCGTCTGTAGTAGTACTCACAAAGCAGCAGGGAGGCCGGCAGCGTAACGTCATTTACTTAGTTACGCTCCTCCCACTTCATTATGAAGTGGGAGGAGCATGACCGAGGAGTGACGTTACGCTGCCGGCCGGCCGGCCTCCCCGCTGCTTTGTGAGTACTACTACAGACGATTACCGTAGATTAACACAGCAGAGCCACTGCTTGAGGATTACGGTAAATAACTACACTTTACATGTAAAGAATGCTGTGAGCGGGGCCCGGTGTAATGAAGTACAGTGACTTGCACCGGGCCCCGCGGCGAGTACATCATCAGTTGCCGGCCTCCAGCCCCTCCTCCCGCGTGATAGTGCTGTAACTGATACATCGCAGGCCGCGCTGTGCAGCATAGCGGCCAGCGATGTGTCAGTTTCAGCCATGTAAAAATGGCACCATTCGCTTTATAAGACGCACTGCCATTTCCCCCCCACTTTTGGGGGAAAAAAAGTGCGTCTTATAAAGCGAAAAATACGGTATATTTGCCGGGTAGTATCGCGTCTCCATCGGAACACATTATAGTCAACGGAGATGGCGGCCATTCCGGTAATATCCAGCAATGCCAGATCCGGAGAACTCCAGAAGGCTGTTCTCTGCCAGACCTCAGAATGGCAGTGTGAATCAGGCCTTAACAACATCCAGTTTTCAGAGAGGAACCATCCATTAAAGGGACTTTCTATCAAATTGCATCTATCATTTATACAGTATCGGTGATAAATGTCTTATTGCTGGAGGCCCACCACTGGGACTCTAACCGATCAAATGAATCACAAGAACAAAGGTCCTGAACACCCTGTTTCTCCTCACTGCACGTTGGCAAAAAGGATAATTTAAAATGGAGTGGTGGTCAAGTATACGCCCCTTGCTGCTCTATTAAATATCTATGAGTACAGCAATCCATCATAGAAATACAGATTGTTTTGGTGTTCTAAAAAGAACAGGGCTGGAGGCCATTGTTAAGCCTGCAGCTGACATAGCAATGTGTTGGCAGAGGGAGCAGTGTGTGTGTGGCATCTATGAGGTTAAATGACTGGGATCGGAGTTATCTCCAATCGTGGCCATTAATGAGGATTTTAAGCAGTATATTACAACCAGAACCCACTAATGATTGCACCGGCACAGATCCCGTGCCAAGACTACAACGTAATAGTACATCTGCTCATGTATACTATACAGTACCTGTAAATTATTATTAAGGGGATGGAGGGAAGGGGTTAAAAGCACACGTGGATGTAATGTTCTGATGGCTGGAAATGGTTTGTTGAAAGAAGCAATCTTTTCCAAAGATTAGAAAAAATTTGGCTTCATTGCATGGAGAATTTTCCTGTCTCTAGATCTCCATTACGAAGAATAGGTTGACCTGCAGTTGCAGGTTGTTTATGTGAACACGATTCCAGGGGGATTATATGTGACCCAATTACTTTCTCACTAACTGACAGTAGATGTGATATAATGGTACGATACAACGATGTTATATACCATATGCCATCTTCAAATAAAGGCACAAGGAGCCATATGACAAGAAGCTTTTGTTTCCTTGTCTGATCTCTCCCACTCTGTTTGAAAAAAAAGCTAAGTATAAGTCTGTTGCCACAGGAAATATTGATTTTATACAGGAGAACTCCATTTTCTTCCAAAGATCCAGAAAATTATATATAATTTACAGGTATGACATCTATTATCTGAAATGCTTGAGACTGAAGGTTTTTTTCAGCTAAGTTTTTTTCTCAAGAATTTGGAGCATTGTGTCTAAAATCCACTAAATAATATTTCTTTAATACCTGCTCGATTCTATTTAGTTTCCTTTTGTCACGATAAATACTTGATGGAAAAGTTTCATAAATTCAGTCTGAAAACTAGTCTCCGGCTTCAATGAGGATTAAGGATCACAAAACACCTTAACTGTGAACGAAGTGACAAAAAATGCCACCGCTCTGAACTAAATGCGAGTGCTGGTATCAATGAGCTGTGATAAAGTACGTTCTACTTCATAACATACCTGGAGACTCACACAATAAGAGGAATACATTTTCTAAGGAAAAGCTCTCTGTCATGGCCTATAATATAAAATGCAATAGCAGGACAGGATTTCCAAAATAAAGAGGACTCTCAAAGAACAACAGCATGGCGTGAAACAGATTAAAAACTCTAAGTACCAGGATGATGCAAAGTAATTAAACTGTAAAAAAAGGAGCATGATGAGATAGGAAAGAAAAATGTGCAAGAGGGGATTGGGAGAAAAAGGAGAAATTTGATGCAGGAATATATTTCTTTCCATCTTCTAACCAAGGTTTCTTTCACATTTGCATCACATCTCTCCGGAAGCCAGCTTAGAATGCCAGGAATTGTCTGGACAAAAACCATTGCATGCAGAACTTTTTTCCAGCCAAATCCCTGCTGGTAACGGCCAGATCTCCACTGCACGTAATGGGGCCAGGGGGCATTTTGCTAACATCCGGCAATGCCAAATCCGGAGAACTCCAGCAAGCTGGTGTCATAGACCTTATGTCCTACAGAGGCTCTTCTGTGGGATCTGAGCATAGGGGCTAGTCTTCACTCACCATACAAATCAGTTAGCATTTGACATCCATAGCCAAGGCCATGTTGCCTCTTCATTAACTGTCCTTCCCTGGACTTTCATTAGGTACTAACCACTGCATATCAGGAACAATCGAAAAGACCTTCTGTTTTGGAGATGCCCTCAGTCATCACAATTTGGCCCTTGTCAAAGACACTTAGACCATAGACTTGCTCATTCTTTCTGCTTCCAACACATCAACTTCAATAATTGACTGTTCACTTGCTGCCTAACTTACCCCACCCCAGGTACCAATGACGAGATGATCAATGTTATTCAATACATCTGTTAGTGGTTTTAAAGGGAATATGTCGCCAGGTCTATACTGTCCTTTCTGAGGGCAGCATGAAGTAGTGAAAGAGATCTGATTCCTGTCACTTCGTTAATACAGTTGAAAAAAGACGCAAGTCCATCAAGTTCAACCAAGGAATATGTGGGGATGGGACAATATGCTGCCATTTTCATAAAATCACTGTTTATCAGCTGCAACATGACCCACAGATTTTTCCATGTACTATGCATAAGGCAAACAGCAGCTTATGAATATTAAGGAATTCAGAGAACATGTAGATCAGAGGTCAGCAACCTTTGGCAGTCTGTAAAACTACACTCCAAGCTACACGCTACACTACAACTACTAATATACTACAACTCCCAGCATGCACACTTGCTCAGCTGTTCTTGTAACTTCCATACAAATGAATGAAGAATTCTGGAAATGTAGTTTCAGAACAGCTGGAGTGCCAAAGGTTGCTGATCCCTGGTGTAGATCATTGTAAGGACTAGCACTTGGTTGGGACTGGAGCTGATAAACAGTGATATAATGTAAACTACAGCATATTACCAAATAAGAGACAACTCATATAATCAGGTGTCTACTCTATGATCAGGTAGCTCAGCATAAACTATAAGTATATTTATTTTATGCACCTGACATATTCTGCAGCACTTTACAGTCATTAGCATCCCTTGCTGTCCCCAATGGGGCTCACAAAAAAGTTCCCTATCAGTATGTCTTTGGAGCGTGGGAGGAAAATCACGCAAACATGGGGAGAACATACAAACTCCATGCAGATGTTGTCTGTATATATATATATATATATATATATATATATATATTTATAAAGAGAGAGAGAAACAGTAAAAAGTAGCTTGACAAAGGCTCTAATAAGTAGAGCTGAAATGCTGCTGCTAAATGGGTTAATAAACCATCTACCTTTTCCACGTTATGCTGGAGTGCTGGCTTTTTTTCTACTATATAAATATATATATATATATATATATATATATATATATAAATATATTTAATATTATTTCATTGGCAATCTATTAAAAAGCAATGTCATTTTCTAATGAGCCATTACACTATTTGGATTTCACTTGATTCTAATCTTATACTAATAGATGGGCTACAGGCCCCTGAGGCCTGACAAAATAATAACGAACCATTAACTTAATTGGTATCTTGAAGGAAAAGGCTTCACAAACTGGTTACAATTCATTATCCCACACTTTCATTTAACAGTAATTCAACATTTCATACTCTACACAAAGATCAGCATTTCTTGTAAGTAACACAAGTTATAGCATTGAATATTAGCGAACAAAACTCATATCACCCATTTCTTCAGGGAGTAGAAGTCCTGCTGTTTCAAAGTTTTGCTCACTTTTCAAAAAATTACTTCAGACCGTTTAGTCCAGAAGTTGCGCAAGACTTCAGTGAATGACTAATCCTATATGAGGATTAAAAATATTTTAAAATAGGAATCCGAAGTGGGCATTGATACCAAGGTACCAGCCAATACCAAAGCCCACTTCATTTTCAAATAGGAATCTGAAGACATTCACTGAAGACTCGCACAACTTTAGCGGAGACGAAGTTTGGCTACATGGAGCCAATACATTTTAATGCTGTATGGAGACAGCGTTAACAACAAAGTTGTTTAACAAATCGACTTTGGATCTATGATCCGGAGCTCGATTTCCTCAAGCCTCATATAGGACGCAGCGTCAGGTCATAGTGAGCGCTGGCAGGGAAAAGAGTGGAGCGCGAGACCGGAGGGCAGCGCCAGCGCAGGACAGGTAAGTAAGGTTTTTATAAGTGGCTGGGTGGGCTGATCTGAGGTCTGATGGGGGCACAAGACACTGATCTGAGGTCTGATGGGGGCACATACTGCTGTGATCTGAGGTCTGATGGGGGCACAATATGCTGATCTGAGGTCTGATGGGGGCACATTCTGCTGATCTGAGGTCTGATGGGGCACATTCTGCTGATCTGAGGTCTGATGGGGACACAGTGGGCTGATCTGAGGTCTGGTGGGCGCACAGTGAGATGGTATGGGGGCACAGTGGGTTGATATGGGGCCATAGTGGGCTGATCTGAGGTCTGTTGGGGGTCTGACATGGAGGGCTGATGGAGTTCTGACATGGAGGGCTGATATGGGGGTCTGATGTGATGTCCTGAAATTTATAGGCAGTCTGATAAGAGGATCTGATGAAAAATATTTTTTCTCATTTTCCTACTCTAAAACCTAGATGCGTCTTATGGGCCGGTGCGTCTTATAGGGCGAAAAATACGGTATAACATCATTTTTATTTTATTTTAGACCATTCAGGGGATTTTTAATTATCTCAGATGACCCTTTTAATAGAGGGACCTCCAACAAATATCCACAGGAGACAGCAGTTACAAAGACTGAATGGCTCTGGAGAACCTTCTTTGATCTCGAGGGGAACCGTGCAAAGCCTCATTTTCTCTATGGTAGTACGGTAGAGGGAACTGAACACATGCTACCACATTTCATTTGCAGACGGTCCACCAGTGGTACAAATTCTGATTTGCTTACTTGCATGAAATTCTTGTATCTCAGCATCCACAAAACATAAAAAAATCATTTTTCAAACTATAATCTTTTTTAGCTAAATTCAGAACTCAGGTCTGAGATTACCACTGACACTTCTTGCCATACAAATTAGATAGCTGTTAACAAATTTGGAAAAGAGATAAAGCTGCTGTCCGAATCGCTTGGCGACATCTTATTTCCATAGAGAATAAAAGGATCAGACACCTTGAAATTCAACTGCCTGGAACTTCTCTGCAATGACATTTGACATTGCAGAAGAGTTGGGAGGCCACCATACATGTTAGATGGCTAGCACAATACAGCCAGGATCGGAATGGCCCACCAGAATACCAGTGGATCCCACAGTGGGCCCAGTGTCTAATTCCATAGTGGGCCCCAAAGCTCCAGGAGAAAAAAAACAAACACTGGGCTACCTTTGTAGCCAGTCATTTGCACTAGGGTCTATTTCTTTGATTCAAAACCTATTAGACTTTATGAATGATATGGGTGGCCCCAGAGAAAAATTTCCTCAGGTGGACCCAAGTAACCCTAGGCCAACACTGAATACATCTACACACAGAGTGCCATCATACAAGATCCATGCCCACGGCATAAGTCCAAAAGCACTGTAATCCAATAACAGGTAAGTAGATAGGTTACCATCAGCAGGTACAATACAGAAAGTATGATATGCATTATCATGTAAATAAGCATAGAGAAAAATCATATCCTTTAGATTAATCATAGTAAAAACATTATACTCCTCTCGTGCCATATCTTTTTAAGTAAGATATCCTTTTCTTATGTAGAATTCTACAACTCAATAAAGGGCAAAGAAACACGCTAAAGGTGGACGACCAGATCTGGGTTCAAGACCTGTTCCAGGTGACACCCGGCAACTCAATTTATCCCAGTGTGTTAGAGGTACCAAAACGAAAAAGCTTTTTTCAGGGCACAGATTGTCTGTTCACAATGAATCTAATTCTGTATCAAAAGCACAGGGAGACAAAGCAGCTGGCTCCAGGTCACACGTCAAACAGAGCCATTACTTTTGCCTCTGTGATAAGAATAATGTCACAGTGTCTCTGCAGATACGCTGCACATTCCCTACAGTCCTAGTACCAACTCAATTATTTCAATGATCTTAAAGTGCTAGATGGTTAGAGCAGGCAAAAGTTATTAACCCCTCATACTATCGGGTCCACAAAGAAGCAAGGTCTGGTAAGGTGCCCAGCGCAGGACCGAATGTTAATTTTCTGCACAAAGTACAAATAAAGGCAAGTAAAATGTCCTGGTGTCTACTGAGATGTAACAGGCACAAGTTTTGCAGGTAAGGCAGTAAACTCTTACAAAGTTTTCACATTTTTTAACTAATTCTAAAGAGATACTAAATCAAATCCTTTTTGTAATCTGTTGTTCTTTCTTTCTAGGATTATGGAGAAAGACGTCTTGCTGTTACAGCACCTGCGGAGAGTCACTTTACAGCTTGCAGAGCAAGAAAACTAAAGCAGAAAATGGCTAATTTACATTTATGGAAGTGTATTATGAGACCCCTCTGTGTCACTGCTCAGTAGTCATTGTGTGTGGGGGGGCGGAAGAAGAAGGAGAAGCTTAAACTAGTCATATATGTTCATTCAGCCAACAGCAATCTCTCCAAAGCCCCTCATTCACTTGCATGCTTGGCTGAATGTGCATGTGTTCTGCATGGGGAGCTGCTACCAGTCATCTCCCCAAAAACAAAAAGTTTCAGCATTAGATGGTTAGACAGTCCTGCTACACTGGCTACACAGTCAACGTTATGGAGGTTGTCCAGGATTTTGATACTGATGGTCTATCCTAAAACTAAGCCAGCAATATCAGAGAGGTGGGGGTCTGACACCCTGCCCCTCCACTGATCAGCTGTTTCTTTAAAGATCCAGCTCTGTCCATTGTGTGGTGGATGCAGCTGGGTACTGCGACACTCTTATTCACTTCAACGGGAACTGCACTGCGATTACCAGATCTGACCACAACACAATGGACTACAAAAAAACAGCTGATCGGCTGGAGTGTGGTGTGTCGGCGATCTGATACTGAGGGGAGTATCCTGAGGACAGGCCATCAATATCGAAGTCCTGGACAACCCCTTCAATCTAATGTGTATGGCCAGCTTTACCTGTATTCATAATTTATGGTCAACGGTATTATCTGCTTCCATCTTTATAATACACATTATTAGAGTTCATTGTAAAAACCAGATGAATTAAATGGAGGGAAATAGTTAATTTATATCACCATGTTTGCCAGTGTGGATCTGCACATGACTAAACGAGAAATAGTAAAATTGATATTAAAGTAAATGTTGCAAATGTTAGTACTGTGCATTAGACTACCGAGATGTACAGTTGCCCTTTTGAAGTACTACTTTAGAAGCTTTTTCAGTAATTGGTCATTTTAATTGCAATTTGCAGCACTCTGTGATCCAAATGTCACTGTAGACCCTTGAAATGCATTCTAAG
Organism: Rhinella marina; assembly: GCA_900303285.1. Classification (NCBI taxonomy): domain Eukaryota; kingdom Metazoa; phylum Chordata; class Amphibia; order Anura; family Bufonidae; genus Rhinella; species Rhinella marina. The sequence continues at coordinate 190,448 of ONZH01027660.1, forward strand.
TAGCTTATTTTATATAATAATCATTTTAACAGTGCTCCTACAGATTTCAAAAGACATTGAAGATCTACGTCCCTTCAAACATTGCTCGGAGAAATGGCATAAATACAACATAAAACAGAATATCTGTCCTATAGTTTTCTAATGGATACACAATTTGGAAGAGGTCAAAAATGTCCAATAATGCATATCTGGACTTGTTGCTTCAACAACCTTTGCATAAATCAATAGTCCAAGAGAAAATAAGAAACTGTAATATATCTTATTACAGAAAAATACATTTTTCAACTTATCAGACTAATCTCCTCCTCCTTTCTCATTGATACCCCACTCTGGGTTCACTGCTAAAATCAGTCTTGAGAGAGACAGTAATGAAGATCGATTAGGAGTTCAGTGATTTATCCGATTACTGCTGCTGCCCATAGAAGTCTACTTGGGACAGGGGGTTTGGCAGCTGCAGAGAGAATGAAGCACAGTGAAAAGATGTTTACTACCTCATCCCTGGGCTGGATCCACCGCTGTATAATCTAATTTATCCTGCTGATTCTCTTTGTGCGTGAGAGATATAGGATGTTCTCTTTTCTGTGTACTGTATGCAGTGTGTGGGAGACATCATAGCAGCTAGTCTCTGTCCAGTTTGGAGCAGAGTTCAGGGACAGCTGACAATTAGTTTTGGAGCTTGCAGAGGGAAATAATTGGTGCACAATACCAGATACACATCATATATTAATATTGATATATATATATCATATGGCATATGATATATATTGATATGGCAAGTACTTATAATGCATGAATGAAAAATAATATGATTTATTTATGTAACTTATCATTTGGTTTGAAAGTAAATCATCTAAAGTTTATTGTTAGTAGCCTTGTGGCTTTAGTAGCATACTTACTCTGGAGGCAGACCAAGCAACTGCTATGGGGACCTGGGGAGGGGGCACCCAGCACTCCTGAGATAAATAACCAGCATTTTTATTTCAGCTGCCACTAGAGGGAGCTCAGTGCAAAGAGATTTTGACAGCTGTTCTTGAGGTGAATGGCAACTGTGTAAATTCCAGAGCACTAAACCTCCCAGTGGTGGCTACAGGCAGCCAGCTGCATCGTGTTCTGTATTTAGTCAAACAGATTTATTTAGTGAAACTGGAAAATTTATTAACCCTTTTGCTGCCAAGTGTGCCTGCATCTCTGGTAGCCAGGAGAACTTTTGCAGTTTCCACATGTACAAATAAAACTTAAATTCCAAAATAAAAAAATACTAACCCCCTATACTTATATACTGTATTTCCTAAAAGTAGACACCCGGAACATTTTCAAAATGGCTCCCAGCACTTTGTACACACAGTTAACTTCATGTAACTTTGTGTCAAAGTGGAATGTTCCATAAATATTGCAAAAAAAGTTGATATTAGTGGGTAAAAGTGTAACCCAAGCAGAAAGTTGTATGAAGTACACCTCTTAAAAATACAATTGAAATATGTGCAGAGTTCACATATTCAACATGTTCCTAAGTTTACTTGAACATATCTTCATAAAATAACCAAAACTGGAAAGTCCAAAAATATGGTTTTAAGGTGGAATTTTTAAAAAAAGTAAGTTTGCGACAGGAATTATTACAAAAGAAAAAAATGCATCAAAACAAATATTTGGACCAAAAACCCATATCCAAGCAGAGGTTTACATATAAAACAATATAAATGTAATACACTGAGGTGTGCAAATCTCATATATACCACAAGAATATACATCAATAAGAGCTTGGGCTCGTAAAAACACTGAAACATACAGTAACTGCTTATAGGTAATCAAAATCTGCATTTCTGAGCGCGCAAAACATACTGTGTTTAAAAATATAACCTATAACCTTTGTAGCAAATAATGATTATTAGAAAAAAATGGACAAAAATTAAAATTTTGCGACAAAATGCGTACTCTAGCATAAATATAGTCTGTAAAAAACTGTACAATGTGAGGAATGCATCAACCAACTTTTGATTGCAAGTATTGAGAATTATGTAGTATAAAATTTCTATCCCCCTATACAAACTTCAATCCTAATTAAGGGCGCGTTCACATGACCGTGGGAATGGGTCCGCATCTATTCCGCAAGTTCTATAAGTCAGTAAAGCTAAAAATATTTCCCACTATAAAAATGACATTTCCCTATAAAGCAGGCATGTGAAAGTCTATGTTACACATACAGTGCCTTGCGAAAGTATTCGGCCCCCTGGAACTTTTCAACCTTTTGCCACATTTCAGGCTTCAAACAAAAAGATATAACATTTTAAATTTTTGGTGAAGAATCAACAAGTGGGTCACAATTGTGAAGTGGAACGACATTTATTGAATCATTTAAACTTTTTTTGTACTAATAAAACTGAAAAGTGGGGCGTGCAAAATTATTCGGCCCATTTACTTTCAGTTCAGAAAACTCACTCCAGAAGTTCATTGAGGATCTCTGAATGATCCAATGTTGTCCTAAATGACTGATGAAGATAAATAGAATACACCTGTGTGTAATCAAGTCTCCGTATAAATGCACCTGCTCTGTGATAGTCTCAGGGTTCTGTTTAAAGCACAGAGAGCATCTTGAAGACCAAGGAACACACCAGGCAGGTCCGTGATACTGTTGTGGAGAAGTTTAAAGCCGGATTTGGATACCAAAAGATTTCCCAAGCTTTAAACATCCCAAGGAGCACTGTGCAAGCGATCATAGTGAAATGGAAGGAGTATCAGACCACTGCAAATCTACCAAGACCCGGCCATCCCTCTAAACTTTCATCTCAAACAAGGAGAAGACTGATCAGAGATGCAGCCAAGAGGCCCATGATCACTCTGGATGAAATGCAGAGATCTACAGCTGAGGTGGGAGAGTCTGTCCATAGGACAACAATCAGTCGAACTCTTCACAAATCTGGCCTTTATGGAAGAGTGGCAAGAAGAAAGCCATTTCTCAAAGATATCCATAAAAAGTCTTGTTTACAGTTTGCCACAAGCCACCTGGGAGACACACCAAACATGTGGAAGAAGGTGCTCTGGTCAGATGAAACCAAAATCGAACTTTTTGGAAACAATGCAAAACAATATGTTTGGCGTAAAAGCAACACAGCTCATCACCCTGAACACACCATCCCCACTGTCAAACATGGTGGTGGCAGCATCATGGTTTGGGCCTGCTTTTCATCAGCAGGGACAGGGAAGATGGTTAGAATTGATGGGTAGATGGATGGAGCCAAATACAGGACCATTCTGGATAAAAACCTGTTGGAGTCTGCAAAAACCCGAGACTAGGATGGAGATTTATCTTCCAACAAGACAATGATCCCAAACATAAAGCAAAATCTACAATGGAATGGTTCAAAAATAAACCTATCCAGGTCTTAGAATGGCCAAGTCAAAGTCCAGACCTGAATCCAATTGAGAATATGTGGAAAGAGCTGAAAACTGCTGTTCACAAACGCTCTCCATCCAACCTCAAAGAGCTCGAGCTGTTTTGCAAGGAAGAATGGGCAAGAATTTCAGTCTCTAGATGTGCAAAACTGATAGAGACATACCCCAAGCGACTTGCAGCTGTAATCACAGCAAAAGGTGGTGCAACAAAGTATTAATGCAAGGGGGCCGAATAATTTTGCACTCCCCACTTTTCAGTTTTATTATAACAAAAAAAGTTTAAATGATCCAATAAATTTCGTTCCACTTCACAATTGTGACCCACTTGTTGTTGATTCTTCACCAAAAATTTAAAATGTTATATCTTTTTGTTTGAAGCCTGAAATGTGGCAAAAGGTTGAAAAGTTCCAGGGGCCGAATACTTTCGCAAGGCACTGTATGTCTATTTGATCATAAAAAATAACCAATGGTCTATTGCAAGTTAATCCAATAAACCAATATAACATGTTGCAGACAAGCCTACAGGTATCATTGAATACTATTTAGAAATGTTTTACGTAAACTCATTTTGGCACAAACAACTCGCATTCCTGTTCTGTCTTATGTTAATGTCATGCTTTAATCTTCCTTTGCATGACCAAGTCAGGCCAGTTTAGTCTAAATCACTTGAAATGTCCATCCTTCCAACTCTAGTATATTTAGTGGTTTCCAAGCAAATCAACCAGAAAGACAAACATTAGGTTTGATTCAGTGGGATGTGGCACAGGATAAAAGGAGGGTATAATTGTGCTAAATCATGTGTGCTCGTGACACCACTGACCTTCACGCTTCAGCTAGACAATTGTCAGACAACTTCTGCTTAATTTCATGGTTTTACATATTTGCTACTGAACAAAAAAAACTGTTAAAACTGTAAAATAAGGACCCCAAAGAGAAGCCCTAAAAGTGTTAAGTCATAAGGACAGACTTACTAATCCTGTAGATGGTGTAAACTTAGACAGGCTATCTAGACCTGCACCAGATTTATCTCAAGGGATCAGACTGGATGAGAAGCGTGCTGTATGACTAGACATTTTGTCCAACTCTATACTATTGGTAGGCTTAGTTTGCAAATTTTACATCAGAACTGTGGCTCAACTTTGGTGCAAAATGTTGCTTTTTGGGTCATTCCCCATTTCTTCATAAGCCACATCCATTTACCATAAACCAATCCCTCCTGAAATAGGGTGAGCTAGGTGAGAAGATGGCTCTTAAAGTAGATTTACCTAAGAACACATCAATTTACTCCAAAGTTTGGAGCAGTACATGACAAAGTCTGAGTGCACTCACATCAGTAAACGTGGCCTATGAAATTCATGAGTCTGTTCTACTATTGTATCAGTGACAGGTGGTTTGTAATCCTGCATGGGTCTCTAACAACCAGACCACCTGAATCAAATGGGGTTGTGTCATCTCAAGCATTGGTGGCATATTGCTAGGATATACCAGCAATGTCTGATAGGTGCAGGTCCCATCTCTGGGCTATTTCCATCAAACCAATAGAGGTGAATGGATCAGTGGCTGTGCTCGCCCGGAGCACTTCCCATTAATTTCTTTGGGACTTCCGAAAATAGCCGAGTGTGCCGCTCAGCTATTTTCGGCACTCCCATAGAAATGAATGGAGAGCGTCAGCGACGCAGTTACCTCTACGTTTTAGAAATACCTGCGAGTCCCAGAGGTGAGACGTAACAGATATACATATATATATATATATATATATATATATATATATAAAACCAATGCTTTGAGATGACAAAACCCCTTTAAGCTACTCATCCACAGTTTACTGTTGATGAATCTTGACAGGATCAGACAATGTAGTAGGACACATACGGATAAGCACATTGATTTTTTTTTCAATGCTTTCCTCAAAAGGTGCCTCTTTTCATTCCCTGCTATATTAGAACACTAAGTATGTTTGCCCGAGCTGCAGAACAAACTCATGAGGAAGTTGCTTCTGAAGGCAAAACTACTGTTTGGACGTCTATTATCATACATTTATGCCCATAGAAAAATAAAATAAAGGCTGTTATATATACTGTTACAATAAACCAATGGATTGATATTTCTCATAGACCCATGCCTTCTACTAAACTTGTCCATACGTGCAATAGTTCTCAATAAAATAGTCTCAACTACCTGCTTGACCACCGCTCCCATCCCAGCACTCCGCTATATATGGCAGTACTACAGAAGTGAATATAAACTACTGCTCCATTCACACAAGGGACTCGGAGGCCTCTATTCTCGTGATCAGTGTGGGTTCCAGCTGTAGGACCCCTAGCAATCATAGATTTATTAATTATCCTGTGGATAGGTGATAAATGCTGATTGTGGGCCATCAGCTTCAGAGCATAACGTCAACAAAGTTTTTCGTACAAAAATTCTATATCATGAAAGGCTCCGTTCATATCTTGTCAGTATACTGTTTTTACAGGGGCCCCCTGAGATAAAAAAAGGACATTCTTTTGGGCCTCCACCAGATGCATGGGGGCCTAAGGCTATGTTTGGCATACTGTATGCTCCGAGTTTGCACATATGAACACAATTTCAAAAATCTAAAAATATCAGGAAGAACAATTTATTTCATGGTCTTAATAAAAAAAGAAAGTTATATTTTCAACCCCAGGATTTTAGGTCCATTGAATATTCTGCTCCTATCACATTCTGGATAGTCTAATTATGTAAGCAACAGTGTCTAGTTGCTAGGATAATACTTTCATCTGTTCAATATGTTCCATCCAGATGGGCAAACTAAAAAATATGCTGCCAATCTGTATGCAGGTGCGCCCCAGTCACAAACAGATCTATATATCACTTGACATTTGCACAGGCAGGGCGGTTCTATCTGAATACCATTTAGTTCACAGGTATGCAGAATAAAGTCTTGGCAAATATAGTGGTGAGATATCAAACAAATCATTGCTGATGCCTGAAAAAGATACAAGACAGATAGTGGAGCTATCCGACCATTCAAGGTCACTAGTACACATATTAGCTGACCTTATAAAAAGCGATATACCGCAGCGTAAAAGGAATTTTGCCTGTACAAATATCTGGCAACTTGATGCATATCATACTTAAAAAAAAATAGGGGTTGCAAAGGATTATAAAAATACGGCTGCTTTCTTATAGATACTCCTGTCCATGGGTTGTGCCAGGTAATGCAACTCAGATCCATGAAAGTAAATGGGGCTGACCTGCAATAACACACAGAACCTAGGCAAAGGTGCGGCCATATTTGTATAAGCCTGTACAACCCCTTTAACACAATTAGAAGCTTTGTATAATTATATGAGTGTCAAAAATAATAGGTAGCTCTGTTCAATAATCTAGGTGGCCATTTGTTGTCACATCTTTCTGCCTTCAAACCTCTTATCTACATAAGAAACAAAAAAAATGCTGAGTCTAAAAAGTTCCCTTTAAAAACATTATTTTTATTAAAAGTAAAAAAAAAACAAAAAAACAATTCAATATATTGTGGGATACAAATGACGCCAACAAAAGTTCCTGTTGGGCATATGTAAACAATTAATGGATATTGCCCAATTCCCTATTAGCCGTCTATAACAGCTTAATAAATTGGATGAAGGACCTTTAACAGTTGTCCTATTGCTCATCAGCGAGACGTACCCGATCTATCAACTTACATATAGTGCAGATAAACACATGAAAATAATTCTTAACCTATAAATGAAGATGGTGGTGGCCCCCTTGACGCACGTTTCGCATGAGCTTCTTCAGGAGAGGAGCCTGCTGGGCTCTTGCGAGGAAGGAAGTCAATGAATCTCATCTTGAAATGATAGAAGTCAAGACTTTTATAATAATATGGGAGACCTCATGTATAGTATTAGGATGATCCGTCAAATAAAATGTATGGTTAAGGGTAATCTAATCACTTTGCACTGTTTATAAACCTTTTTTGTAAGTTTTATTTAAGGGAGTCTGTGACCCAAAAATTTACTGATAAAACAACCACTCTGTGCACCCTTGCTCCTTCACTTTCTTCTGCTAGTTCCTCCCTCTACTCCTTGACTGACAGGTCGAGATGAGATGACCCTGCAGAAACTTAAAGCAGGAGAAGGGGTAGATGAAGCAGGAGGAATGCAGAGTGGCTAGGGCCCGCCCTCAATGCACTTAACTGCTCATTTGCAGAACATTAAAAGTACCCTTTCTCTAGAATGAAACAATGGATTGTAAAGTGAAAGGTATCATTACTTTCAGGTAAGCTACTTCTACAAGACTTTGTGTCTGGTTTATCAGTGAATTTCCTGTTGACACACTCCCTTTAAGGGGCCCACACAAAGAACACTTTCTGGCTAAAAGAGAAGAGAAGTAATCTCAGACTGTAGAAGAGCTGTTCATTTTGGGCACTAAAATAATGCATTATGGTCCCACAAAAATAAGTTAAGGTGAAATGTGATTTTACATTTAAAAAAGGGTTGAACACTTGAGGGAGTCTTTAAACTTACCAGCTTTGTCCTCATTTTGTATGTATGGACATACAGTGCCTACAAGTAGTATTCAACCCCCTGCAGATTTAGCTGGTTTGATAAGATGCAAATAAGTTAGAGCCTTCAAACTTCAAACAAGAGCAGGATTTATTAACAGATGCATAAATCTTACAAACCAAAAAGTTATGTTGCTCAGTTAAATTTTAATAAATTTTAAACATAAAAGTGTGGGTCAATTATTATTCAACCCCTAGGTTTAATATTTTGTGGAATAACCCTTGTTTGCAATTACAGCTAATAATCGTCTTTTATAAGACCTGATCAGGCCGGCACAGGTCTCTGGAGTTATCTTGGCCCACTCCTCCATGCAGATCTTCTCCAAGTTATCTAGGTTCTTTGGGTGTCTCATGTGGACTTTAATCTTGAGCTCCTTCCACAAGTTTTCAATTGGGTTAAGGTCAGGAGACTGACTAGGCCACTGCAACACCTTGATTTTTTCCCTCTTGAACCAGGCCTTGGTTTTCTTGGCTGTGTGCTTTGGGTCGTTGTCTTGTTGGAAGATGAAATGACGACCCATCTTAAGATCCTTGATGGAGGAGCGGAGGTTCTTGGCCAAAATCTCCAGGTAGGCCGTGCTATCCATCTTCCCATGGATGCGGACCAGATGGCCAGGCCCCTTGGCTGAGAAGCAGCCCCACAGCATGATGCTGCCACCACCATGCTTGACTGTAGGGATGGTATTCTTGGGGTCGTATGTAGTGCCATCCAGTCTCCAAACGTCACGTGTGTGGTTGGCACCAAAGATCTCGATCTTGGTCTCATCAGACCAGAGAACCTTGAACCAGTCTGTCTCAGAGTCCTCCAAGTGATCATGAGCAAACTGTAAACGAGCCTTGACATGACGCTTTGAAAGTAAAGGTACCTTACGGGCTCGTCTGGAACGGAGACCATTGCGGTGGAGTACGTTACTTATGGTATTGACTGAAACCAATGTCCCCACTGCCATGAGATCTTCCCGGAGCTCCTTCCTTGTTGTCCTCGGGTTAGCCTTGACTCTTCGGACATGCCTGGCCTCGGCACGGGAGGAAACTTTCAAAGGCTGTCCAGGCCGTGGAAGGCTAACAGTAGTTCCATAAGCCTTCCACTTCCGGATGATGCTCCCAACAGTGGAGACAGGTAGACCCAACTCCTTGGAAAGGGTTTTGTACCCCTTGCCAGCCTTGTGACCCTCCACGATCTTGTCTCTGATGGCCTTGGAATGCTCCTTTGTCTTTCCCATGTTGACCATGTATGAGTGCTGTTCACAAGTTTGGGGAGGGTCTTAAATAGTCAGAAAAGGCTGGAAAAACAGATAATTAATCCAAACATGTGAAGCTCATTGTTCTTTGTGCCTGAACTACTTCTTAATACTTTAGGGGAACCAAACAGAATTCTGGTGGTTTGAGGGGTTGAATAATAATTGACCCACACTTTTATGTTTAAAATTTATTAAAATTTAACTGAGCAACATAACTTTTTGGTTTGTAAGATTTATGCATCTGTTAATAAATCCTGCTCTTGTTTGAAGTTTGAAGGCTCTAACTTATTTGCATCTTATCAAACCAGCTAAATCTGCAGGGGGTTGAATACTACTTGTAGGCACTGTATGTAGTGACCATATGTTTCCTGAATGTATTTATACTATTCAGAATAAAAGATTATTTGATTGTAATTCAGGGGATAGAAGTGCTTGTGGTGAATGTCAATACTCACTACAGACCTAGCTTGCTCATTTTAAAATGTGTTTGATGGCGCCAAGTGAATTCGTTTAATCACCATATTACTAAAACCACCACCTTTAAGTATGACAGCTCAGTCTAAACTGTAAATGAGCTGTTTGCGACATTTTATGATGCTTCTCGGGAACGAGCAGATAGCACTGCATTACGTAAGGCATTTTAATGTAGCAGGGATTTTAGAGAATGCAAAATGACCTATTAATTTCCAAGTGAGAACAAGAATGGCCAAAAGCAACGCGATTAATCAAGCAGGGTCAGGTTTTAGCACTGGACTGACATACTAACTAGAACTTGAAATAAAATCTAGAAAATAATAGAAATAAACTACACTACTTGAGCAAAGGTGTAGCAATCATAGCTGTGGATGTACCAGTCACCCCAAATGTATAAGTTTGGGGGTCCAGAAGTCTCCCTTGTCACAGATGAAGTAGTTAGTGCATTTTTACAGGGACAAATCATGCTTATAGCTCAATGGTAATTTTTTCCAGAGTGGATTTTTTTTATTGTGAGCTATAGATTATATATATATATATATATATATATTCACATATATTTACTCACCTCTCCCTGGTCTTCCATGTGCTGCACTGCACGTGTCCTGACAACATACAGACCTGCTACTGTGCAACGTCAGGTCAAATTGCAGCAATAGGCCGGCAAAAGATCAGGTCATTTGTTTTGTTTGATGGAGCTTGGAGGTCTGATCTAAGGTCTGAGGTTGAATGGACGTCTGATCTGCGGTCCTAGGCAGAATGGGGGTCTGATACAGAGGTCTGATGGAGCTTGGGGATCTGATGGTGTTTGGGGGCCTGATGGGGCTATTGGGTCTGATCTGAGGAGGAATGGGGGTCTGATCTGAGGTCTATGAAGAATGGGGGTCTGATACAGAGGTCTTATACAGAGCTTGGGGGGGGTCTGATCTGAGATCGGATGGAGCTTGGGGGTCTGATGAAAAATATATTTTTATACAGGTTATTTTCCTCCTCTATATCGTAGCTGAGTCTTGTGGTGCAATATGTCTTATAGTCCGAAAAATATGGTCTATATATATATATATATATATATATATATATATATATATATAGCTAGTAATGTTTCATTTTTAAAATGTTCCCCGGTGCCAAAAGGTGTGTGCACTTATGGCAGCTGCAATGAATATTAGTTAAGGTCAGAAATATCAATGATGGGCTTTCATAGTCCACAGAATTAGTTGGTGTTTACCCCTTCCCTCTAAGAAATCGGAGTGGCAGGGAAAATGCATACAGAGCATTTGTCTATATAGTGTTATTATCTTGGCTTATCTAGGCCCCCAGTATTTCAGAGCTGTGATTAAATCCCCCACCCACTGCTGACTCTGTCTCAGGCTACACAGCAAAGCTGACAAGTGAACAGCAGAAAACAGAAAATGTAAGCTTATTGTGTCTATTCTAGAGGTTAAAACTACACGATTTCAAGATTGTCTTATTAGGATATGCACTGTATGTCATATAAAAAGATAAAAAAATACCAACATACTAATGTAGTGTTATGGTAACACTGAACATTTATGGGCATGCCTTATAATTCAGTGCACATTTATGAAATTCCTTGTTAGGATACTAACATTACAGCTGGGGGGCACAAAATGCAGTACTCTGCAGAACCCTAATACAAGTACCAGTAATATTTTACTGCGCAATATGCTGTCATCCCCTCCAGCTGCAAAACGGATTAATAACCTTGCATTAGCTTTTAAGTACTTGTCTAAGTTCTGTCTGCAGTCCAAAAAAAAGTTAACCCTGCCCTTCAAGACATTCAATGCATGTTTACTTAAGCTCCCTGAAAAAACATTCATATCATTCCAAGACTGACTAAATGTTTTCCACACTCATACTTTACATACTTGGAACCCCCCCTTTCGGTTCATTAAGTGAAAAAATGCAAGGAATAAAATAATAATAAAAAGGTAATAATAAAGCATATGAGAAAAGTAAAAAAAACTGTCCATAGAGCAGGGGACAATTTGGGCGACATTAGCAATGCATTCCTAAAAATAGACCAGAGATTTGTGGACTTCAATCAGGAAATCATAATTTGAAGTGGATATGAGTGAAACAAAATATGTTGCCTTCAGATGACAGCCAAATTAACATGCCTACATAGTGACATGCTAGTCTTAAATAACATGTCCCAGGAAGTCTGAAACAGTTAATATGAGCCAAGGATTGTCACTTCTATAATCAGTGGGGACATGAACTGGGATATAGGACCCGTGACTGGATGGGATGCTGTTACATCTGCACTCACATCTAAATAGGCCATAATTAAAAGCAGGAGATTTATCATTTATTGCATTAAGATACATGAAAAGTGTTGCAAAAATGATAATAGTTTTATCAAAATGGTGCGCTTCGCAAGGAATGTTTTTGTGCCTTCCCTCCTTCTGAAGCTGCTATATGTTGAAACCAATATAGCACCACATCTTTAATAAATATTGCTTCAGAACTATGTTTCCATGGTTACAGACTACAAAAAAAGCTTGCGTAGTCCGATTCCAAAGTTCTGTGTTAGTAGTAGTGTTTCATATCAGGTTCCTGCACCCATTCCCAACATTCGCCATCGTGTACAGCCTGGTGATGGCGCTGGCTCAGGAGCTGAAACTACGGCATCAGTAGAGGGTGTCAGTGGTAATGTACTCTGATCCCTGACATTTAACCCCTTAGATAATGTGGTCAATAGAAACTGCAGCATCTGGAGGGGACTTCCTCTGTCATCCCATCAACCCCTAGAATGTATTTGTGGGATGCTGACGGATTTCTAGGCAGCATCCATGCCTGGCACCTTAGTACACCTATTACTAACCAGCATAATAAAGTTCACATTCTTTTTACACGGTATGATAAATGGTGTAAAAATGTAACCAAAACAAAAAAAATAATAATAAAAAAAAATACCGCAGTTGCTGTTTTTATTCATTCCCTCCACTAGCTTCTCACACTACCAGCTGATTTTGCTGGGAATGTTGTGTCAACTACTGCAGTGGAAATTTCAGAATTACATGAAATAGCTATGTAATACATTGATGGCTTAAGTCTCTGGCTCTCTGCTCTGGCTCATAGGGAACTACCCTCTATAAAGTCAATGGTGGAAGTGTATTGAACTTCTACATCAGTTTTCTAGAATAGAAAAGTTGGAAATTTTGGCATGTGACATGTGTGTGACATCTCTTCCTTTCCCAACAAAGTGGGTGGGTGTGGGAGAAGAGGGTTACCCATGGGTGATGCCTCTGAGGGTGACACATTTAACAACGTGTGCCAGAATACTAGCTTCAACTTCGATCATTTTAATATCAGAGAAGCTTGCTGTGGTAGTAATCCAGACCAACAGATCATTAAAGGTTTTTTTTTGTGAATGATGAAAATACTTATATATTACATTATCTAATATATATGCTGAGTGTATGTATGTATTCATGCATGTATATATGTATGTGTGTCCGCTAAAGGAATCTGCACCGTCGCAGCTACAATCACAACATTTCGCACACAGGTGTCCGGGAAGGTTTTAGACCGGGTCTCAGCTCTGCAGAACTGAGATACTCCCAAAAAATTCATTAGCCAAAAGAAGCCTGGTCACATGACCCTTGTAACGTAAAGTGAATTCATAAGATTTGAGAATAAATAAGCTTACACAGGCTAGGTGAATAATTATATTTACTAATAACTAAGTGATTAAATATACGATAAAACAAAGAAATCACATACAGAATAATAAAGAGTAAATAAACATCACAAGCCTAAATGGGCTGGAGACTCTGTCAATCATGCTATAAACCATGGCTGTCTACCCCGTTAACACATGACAGACACCCCAGGGTGTACAAGAGAAATAGGGCAAGTCATACTCACATCCTACCTAGATGGAGGCCTGGTGGAGTCTGCTGAGACAAGGTAGGTAGCAGAGTTTTAACCTGTTAGCCCCTCTTCCAGTGTGCATCACACATGTCTCTGAGATCACTCAGGAATGTGGTCTTACCAGCACGGTGGGGGATGGGTTTCTCTCTCTAACTTACTTCATTACAAGGGAAACTTATAAAACTATTACACAGAGTATAAAACAGAATTAAAGGGGAGAATTAATCAGTCACTTAAAATACCATTACATACACCCTTGTCAGCCAATAGCAGGTCCTTAGCCTCCACATACAGACAGTTTCACACCAGGTTTCCATAACAACCCAGCCATTTTTCTTCACTGCTGTAGGTCTGCTTTAAAGGGGCAGGGTGCTGTGGATGATACTGTTAACGGGGTATTCCAGTTACCATAAATATAACTTATGTTTTAGACTAATTCATCATCAATGATTACCTAATATAATGTAAGCTTCACATATTTACCGTTCAGTAGTAATAAAAGATGTTTTCTTCCACTGCTACCCACTGTGTTTCCTCAAATTACCAAGGCATCGACCTATAATTCAGGCCACCCTCAAAAGAAAGACTTAAAAGCCCCGCCCCTGGTCCTGCAAATCCACAACCCCGATCCGATCAGGCCACGCCCCCTCTCACTCCGCAGCCGACAGGGATTGCAAAAATGAAGGTCTCCATACAGCATTAAAATGAAGTGTTAGAACGAATCAACTTCGGATCTATGTCACTACTAACGGGTGCACCACCAATGAGGCCAGGTGAGGCGATCGCCTCAGGCAGCACTAGGTAGGGGCAAGGGGGGGGGGCAGCCCAAGGGCCATGGGCTGAAGGGAAGGGGTTTTCGCCTCAGGCAGCAGAAAGGCTATGTGCACCCCTGACCACTACTGTCCCATTTTGCAGTTTGTATATGGCTAGATTTATACAACAGCATGACATATAGTTACATATATTTTTAATAGAATTTGCTATATGGCTTGCAGGGAAAAAAAAGAACAGAAAAGGCATACGGTTAACTCAACTACATTAAACATAACTGTTATGTTTTCCGTTCTTCTGATCCGTCAGAAAAAAAAACAAAAAAACCCCACAAAAACGATCCTTTATTTTGAACCTCTATTACGCTCATTTTGCATTTGTTTTAGCCATTTCCATCTGAGATGTCTAAAATAATGGATTTTGTTTTTTTCTTCTCTTTCTTACGGATAAAATGGACAAAAACAAAATGGTGATGTGGACCCTTCTTATAACCTATGCAGAATGTACTAGATTTGTAAAGCAGTACTAACAGCAGAAGTGAGATTCATCTAAATAGTAAAATATACTGAGATGGCACAAGAAAAATCACTAAAATGTGATCATCAGTGTAATTAATCAAAAATAAGACCTGAGGCAGAAGCCTTTCTCCTCTGTAAAGGAGCCCTTGTGTCTAAATAATAAAACACTCCAATGTATTGTGCAGTTTATTAGCAAATCCTCAGTAAAGCTTGAAGTCTCCATGGTTACCATGACAGTAGATTTAAAGGGTATTATCAATATGAGAGCCAGAATTACCAGGATTTCCCCAGAGGTGTCACTGTTTCACCGCACTATAAATCACACACCACTCATAATGCTGCCTTTAAACGCTATGATGCCTGATGTTGGCCCAGGAGTATCTTCGAATTACCATATAAAAGTTGGCCTTATTGCATTAAATTCTCGCCTTACAATGATAATTTAGTAATTGCTAGTGGAATTTTTTTTTACACTACAGGATTCCAAAATACTATCCTGTTTTTTACTCAGTGTAGCTATGCAGGGATATACACAAGGTCAGTTATAATATATATGTAATAAGCTGTATATGACGGCTTATTACAGGGGCTGCAGTCACTTAGAGGTAACACTACTGGAACGACACGCAGGTTGACTTTCAAGGAATTAATATTTCTATGCTTTAAGACCAATGTTTATGGACCCCAAAAGAAGAGATGCCAATTGAATGAAGTAATAGACTGTAAATTTGTAAGACATGGGCTCCTAAAACAGAAGGATCACAATTTGAAACTCCAAAAGAGGATGCATTTTAAGGGACATTCCGGTTTTGCAGTTTTAGGCTTCCATCAACAGGAAACAACACCTCACTTACTAATAGGAATTGTTTATCTGTAATGACACGTTTTCTCCAGTATGGTCACATGACACTTTTCACTGTGTTGGTATCCTATCCCGATGACATCACGTCTACATTTGAGGTGTGGCAAGGCTTGTAAGACTCTGCCCTGTTGACACAACATCATCAGGAAGAATGCTGGTATTCATTTTTTACGTAACCGGAAAACCCCTTTAATAATAATAGATTGATAACGCTCATAAGTCCTCTCCAATATGTTAGCACAGCAGTCTGGGAACAGTAGGAATATAAAAATAGAGATGTGGACTCCTTATCTGTAGTACTCCTCAGTTATTATTGCAGATAATACTCCAGATTCATGGTGACATGTTCCCTTTAAGATAAAGACTGCTAATCTGAAAACTATGGGAACCCAAGAGATTATGCCCCTTCATTTAGACAGAACTTCACCTGAGATGCACACAGAACATTCCAGAACATTCAGTTTGTAGCATTTTTATCTTTGATACAATGAGAAGACATGCCAGCCAAAAGCTACTGTACCACAGGGATTCCCATCTCCAAAACCATTTTGCACCTTACACCTACTGTCTCTCCTACTTTAAAATAGTTTAATATTAAAAGGCGCTGATATGGCGAAGTTTTCTGATTTGCCTGTCCCCTATACCAAGCCTTTGGAAAGCGAACAGTCAGGTTCCAGGGAGCTAATATTTATTTTTAAGAAGACAATGTGGTTTGGGAATTCAAAAATTTTCAAGTAACTAGAAAGCGGCTACAAAGAGCATCATTCTCTCTGTGAAGGACCCAGTGAGTTCTTACAATACATAGACCTCAGTAAGGTGCAATGTTTAACTTCCCCTGTGGCTCGGGAGAACTGGGCACTTGTTGTTAGGCTACTTTCACATCTGCACTTTCCTTTCCGCTATTGGGATCAGTCATAGGATCTCAATACCGGAGGAAAATGCTTCCGTTTTGTCCCCATTCATTGTCAATGGGGACAAAACTGAACTGAATAGAATGGAGTGCTCCAAAATGCATTCCGTTCGGTTGCATTCACATTGCTTGCGGCATTTTTCTGTCTGGCATGGGATGCGGAGCAAGACCGTCATTACTCACAATGTAAGTCAATGGAGACGGATCCGTTGTCTCAGACATAATAGAAAACAGATCCGTCCCTCATTGACTTACAATGGTTTTAGAGGCTATTTTAGAGATAATACAACCGGATCTGTTCATAACAGATGCAGATGGTTGTATTGTCATGATGGAAGCATTTTTTTTATCCCTGCATCTAGCAAAAACGCAGGTGTGAAAGTAACCTTAGTTTTCCACATATATTAGACCACAATCCACGGAAATCTGCAGCAACATCCGCACATCCAACAGTTTTAGCTGCAACTTTCACTGCAGATTCCAACTCTCTGCATTGAAAGGAGCGAAATCCATGTTGAAAATCCACACCAGAAAGTGACAAGCCACAAATTAATAAATCTGCACTGCAGGTCAATTTCATCCTGTTTTCTTCTACTGTATTCCTCTGTAGATTTTCTGTCCACAAATCCAGATGGAAAATCCATAGCTTTTCTGTCCCATGTGGACATACAGTCATGATGAGAGGAGAAGATACTGTATCACTCGATGTCCTTAATGCCAGTTATTTCTATTCACCGAAAAAGCGACGTTTCGACTCACACGAGTCTTTATCAAGCAATAGCAACCCCTTTGATATGACATACAGTCATGTCCATGAGACCAAAAAGTAACATCTTGCAGTCCGCAAACCGCAGATCTGCAAAATGCAGATACTAGTATTGTGCATTCTGCAATTTTCTCACATCCATCAGTAGAAACGGCTATTCTTTTCCGCAAACAGACAAGAATACCACATGTTCTGTAATTTGTGGAAAGGCCACACAGATGACATCCGTGTCCTGTCTGCGATTTTTTTGTGGACCCATTGAATGGGTCTGCATGCAATCTGACCAAAACTATGTTCTTGTGTAAGAGGCCTAAAGCTGATGGACAATTCTTATTGTTTGTTGCAAAATAAATAAATAAATAAAAATTCCCTAAAGAATGAAACATAACCCAGAAACACAGCTCAGAGCATTTCTGCTGTGAGAAACGCATCCTGGGGTCACCTTTTATATTGAGGGCACCACAAAGACACTCTCTTACATACTAGCTCTGGATCATCATCCATGGAATGTCTATGATTTGGCTTACAAAGGATAAATGGTAATTCCCATACTGCAAGCAACAGTAACGTGCTGTGACGACCTTTGCAGATTAAATACAAGGCAAGAAGGGCTGTATGTTTCAATATCATTAAACATGTGACATCCTGACTTTGAGTTAAAAAGGTTCACCAGTAACCTTGAAACAGACTTGTCACACGTTTCCTTATTTCCTATAAATCACCTTGAATGCTTTTACAGGAATATCCTACAGATTTTCAGCTCCCTCTCTCAGATATTTAGCTATTCATCCAATGCCATCAGGGCAAAATTCTCATTATCCTCCAATCACTTTTTCTGCCAGTCAATCGTCAACATATTCCCTCTGCATAGAGAAATGGATACAATTAAATTTACTACATGAAAAGGCTAATATTACCATGCAATTACACCTGCAATATACTCTGCCAAGCTTCATTTTTCTCCTTTTCGTTCCTTGCACTTGACCAAGGTGGTCTTCTGAACATAGTGGCCTGAAATTGCTTTCATTTCTGTACGTAACAGAGGAAAGGAACAGTTCCATCAAATCTTATCCTCCAAGGACTACGGCAAATGCATAGACTGGTCAAGTATTTACTTGGGGCTAATATACTCTATACGGTAAATCTATGTTGTTTTCTATGCTTTTATTTCATATGTAGTAGCTATTTTGCATTACACAACCTAATAAAGCCATTAAAAGCCACTACGGCTGCTGCCCAAAGCCCACATTGCTGACCACCTTCCAAGCCAAACAACTTTCTTTGATTTGCTGACTAAACAACCAGTAGTTTTATGCAAGCTAACTGAATGCCAAGTAGAAGTGACGCCAGTGCCAGCTTACAAGAAAACAGTTTAACTAGTGTGGTTCCTTAGCACTGAATGTTTACTTCTTGCCAATCAATATAGAGCTGTCTGCTTATAGAGTTTTGGAGTCTACAGTGACATGAATGTGGTCATCTCGAGGTGATCCAAGGTAAATGGGTGCTAAAGCCTCAATATATTATCCTCCCTGGGTACACTGAGAGGAAAAAGTGTGCAACATTCCTGCAGACAGTGTGATGTATCTATCAGCCGGAGTCAAAGATATAAATAGCTGGTAGCAATTTGTACCATCTTCAATCACTGTTAAATGACTCTTCCAACACTTGAGATCTCTCATATCTTTCTCTAAGATTTGAGGAAGTCTAAGGAGTTTAAAAACATTGCTATTTCAGCATAATGTATTGTCATCCTGAGCGTGTTTGATTAATGCAGTGCGGCTCTACTAGAGCCATTAAACCCTATCACATATGCCATTCCACTCTAGTAAACATGGACTGCTGGTCTCACCCTCCGGTAATAGAATTCTAACATTACATTGTAAGAGAGAGTGGACTGCAAGATTAGAATTAAGAAATATAGCAATTATTTTATCTCTAGAGGAATGCAGAAGAAATTATGAACATGGCCTACCACACAAAAGATAAGGTTGGTCCCAAACATTCATAGTCTGAAGGATCTTTTGTGAACCTACTCAAAGTCAAGCCTGATAGCCACATTGTTTGGACCCATCACGTAGAATATAATGTACTGTGTAAATTAATTGGAACAAAAAAAATAATAAAGGGACAAATCAAACAGTACACAGTACACAATGTACATGATATGTCCTCCTTTTGCTGCAAGTACTTGTTTCACCCTCTTTGGCATCGACTCCACCACTAATTCCATCTGTACATCATTTTCACTTGATCTTTGAACCACACTTTGATCACCCTTACAATCATCTTTACTTTTGTTGCACAATCCATATTTCCTATTCATGACTTCATAATAACTCACTGGTTTTCTATGGGGTTTGAATCCAAGCCATTCCAATAATGCAAAAACGCCTTGGGGTACCTGGAATTATGGAAGGGTTGGGGGTCTTACTGGAACATGCCATCACTTGGAAGCCACTTCTGCAGAGTTGGTAGCAGTCTCATCTTCATAATAGCCATATATTTTCACTGTTCATTATGATTAAGTGTCTCTGGTCCAGCAGCTGTACAAACAGTTTAAACATCACTCTAAGTGGGTGTTTTGGAGTTTGCTGGACGTGGTCAGGTCAAACAGGGTTCTCTAGGTCCTCAAACACTCTAATTTATGCCCTTGCACTTCAAAGTCAGTTTTGTTAGGAAAAAAAATTACTTTTTTCCCACGTCCACAGACCAACCTTGATGTTTTTTTGCCATAACAAGCACTTCTTTATTGAGGCAGTTAAAAGTTGTTTCTTGACAGGTTGTCTACCCCTGTAGCCACATTTTAGAAGTCAGTGGCACATCGTTAAAGACACTGATCCCATGTGATGCCATTTCTCTCCTAGTATCCTAATTGTCTTTTGAGGGTTGATGATGCTTATTCCCCAAATAAGAGCATCAAGTCATATAATTGTTTTTATTTTAGTTCCATAGCATCCTTTCTCAAAAGTTTATGTTCAACCTAATTCTTTATGCAGGAATACAATACTGTTCACTTGCATGTCCCAAGGAATCTGCATAGTAATGTACTTACGACTTGGTATGACAATAAAGGAAAACAAAGATGATACTGCCTAGATATAATACCTATTCATAGATATATCTCTCCCATCTATTCATATCCAGGGATATACAGTGCATGTGGAAAGTCTTTGGACCCTTTCACCTTTCTTCCCATTGTTCTGTTGTGGCCTTGAGTTAAAATTAAAGGGTTTCTGTCACCAGAAATGACCCTATTAAACCAAGTGTCATTTGCAATGAGCAAATGACACTTGATGCCAGTAATGTTACTATTATAGTCCTCAGTAACGCCGTTTTGCTAAAAATTACGATTTTATAATATGCTAATGACCTCCCCTAGGTGCAGTAGGCGTGAACCTGCACCTAGGAGAGGCCGTAATTATGCCTCTTACCACGCCCCCGGTCGCGCTGATTGACAGGGCTGGGCAGCCAGCTCTTTCGGCTCCCGGCCCTGTACGATCCGAAATCCCGCGCCTGCGCAGTAGTGAAGCCGGGACCCGGGCGGGCGCCGGCTCTCAACGCACGCTGATCCCGCGCCTGCGCATTGCGATCAGCGCGCGTTGAGAGCCGGCGCCCGCCCGGGTCCCGGCTTCACTACTGCGCAGGCGCGGGATTTCGGATCGTACAGGGCCGGGAGCCGAAAGAGCTGGCTGCCCGGCCCTGTCAATCAGCGCGACCGGGGGCGTGGTAAGAGGCATAATTACGGCCTCTCCTAGGTGCAGGTTCACGCCTACTGCACCTAGGGGAGGTCATTAGCATATTATAAAATGGTAATTTTTAGCAAAACGGCGTTACTGAGGACTATAATAGTAACATTACTGGCATCAAGTGTCATTTGCTCATTGCAAATGACACTTGGTTTAATAGGGTCATTTCTGGTGACAGAAACCCTTTAAACAAATTCACTTATTCCTTTATCAATCTGCACCCCAAAATGAGAAAGTGAAAACAGAAATTTAGACATTTTTGTACATTTATTAAAAAGGAAAAACTTTCAGACCCTTTGCTATAACACTTGAAATTTAGCTCTGGGGGCCTCCGATTTCTGTTCATCATCTTTGAAATGTTTCTACACCTTGACTAGAGTCCACTTGTAGATAATTCAGTTGATTGGACATGATATAGAAATACACACCCCTGTCTATATAAGGTCTCACAGCTGACAATACATATCAAAGCCAAGCCATGAAGAAGAAAGAAATGCATGTAGAGCTCAAAGACATGGTTGTGTGGAGGCACAGATCTGGAGAAGGGTACAAAAAGTTTCTGCTGCACTGAAAGTTCCCAAGAGCACAGTTGCTTATATAATTCTTAGATAGAAGACATTTGGAACAACCAGGACTCTTCCTAAAGTTGGCCACCCCACCAAACTAAGTAATCAGAGGAGAAGGCCCTTAATAAGAGGTAAGCAAGAACTCAAGAACTCAATGTTCACTCTAGTTAAGCTCCAAAGATCCTGAGTGCAGATGAGAGAAACCTCCAGAAGGTCAACCATCACTGCAAACACCTAAATGACACCTAAAGACTTTGAGAAACAAGATTCTCTGGTCTGATGAAACCAAGATTGAAATCGAAACCAGACACTGCTCATCACCTGCCCAATACCATCCCTACAGTTAGGCATCATGCTGTTGGGGTGCTTTTCAGCAGCTGGGACAGTGAGACTGGTCAGGGTTGAGGGAAAGCTGAATTGAGCAAAGTATAGACATTTTCTTGAGGAAAACTTGATCCAGAGCGCTCTGGACCTCAGACTGGGCTGAAGGATTAACTTCAAACAAGACAATGACCGTAAGCCCACAGCCAAGAAAACAAAGGAGTGGCTAAGGGACAACTCTATGAATGTTCTTGAGTGGCTCAGCCATAGTACTGACTTGAAACCAATAAAACATCTCTGGGGAGACCTTAAAAAGGTTGTTCACAGATGGTCCTCATTCAACCTGACAGGGCTTGAGAGGATATGCTTAGAAGAATGGCAGAAAATCTCCAAATCCAGGTGTCCAAACCTTGTGGAATCATACCCAAGAAGACAGGAGGCTGTAATAACTGCTAAAGATGCTTCAACTAAGTTCTGAGTCTGAATACTTATGCCAATGCAATATTTTAGTTTTTCCTTTTTCAATAAATTAGCAAAAATGTCAAACATTCACTCAGATTTGGACTTTCTCTTTTGCTTGTTTTTTATTTTTGTAACTGCTATTGTACATTTTATGTATGTCCATTAGTTCTTTGTTTTTGTAACTCTAGGCTAGGTTCACACCTGCAGCTTATTTTCTTTTATTCTTTCTGATAAAAAAATGGAAACGCCGGATCCGTCTTATGAAAGATGCTCATTATGGTATACATCATCCAGTTGGACAAACAGAACAGCATGCTGTGGTACTCTGTCCTGCATTTTTGGTGGAATCTAGACTTTATTACATGATGGCCTGTCTGCAGTATGGGCCATCACTAGCTGATTGTTGGGTGTCAGGAACCTTTGTAGGATAGGTCATCACGTTAAAACGTTAAAAAGTCTGGATAACCCCTTTAAGCAATAATAGATATTGAGCAGCCTGCTTATGTAATTCTGGAGTCTACAGTACATGAAAGTGGTTAGCTTGATGTAATCCTAGGTAAATACTTGCTAAAGTATCTCCGTAGAGTGTGAGATTGAGCTGAGGAGAGTTGTTTGACCCTTACAGTGCCACCCACGCCACATCTGCCGAAAGTGCCTTCCGTGACAGCCAACAATGCTCCGGCACGTAATCCCATGTTTTATTTCGCCTGCTCTTCTAATGTTGCTAATTTGCATTCTCTGACTGCTGATTTCAATCAGCTACTTATACTCATTTGACTGCCTAATCAGAGCCTTGCAATTATTGTACAACAGTGAATGAAATAAGCACAACAATTTACTGTGCTTCCAAATTACCTCAATATGCCCTCTTCAAAGCCCTTAGACGCAGCTCCACATTTCTTTGGAAATTAAAGGGTGCTCCATATCTACATTTCCTTAACACGATTACATGATTGTGTGTACTATGAACTGTCTGCATAATGGCCTTCATTGACTGATGACACAGCACCAAACACTGTTGTAAACTTGTGCCAAAATTTGGTGCCACGTTTGCCTCAATTTGCTGCACCTAGTTCTTCAGAAATCCTAAACTTACTTAGCTTGACAACAGGGTGTGGCCTCATGAGACCGGGGATGTGGACTAATATGTGACATTGAGCGACAAAATTGTGCTAAATGGACGTTACTACCAACACCCGATAATCAGGCCCTGTACATGTACTGACGATCATTTGATGAACAAGCAAAATGCTCGTTCATCGGGTGAAACAATCTTTTGTGTGGAAAAAGCAACTATTTTAAGAGAACATTTAAGAAAAAAAAACTAAAACGGGTCCCCCTCTCTATTTACACTGGAGCATTGAAGCTTGTACTGAAAACAATGACGGACATTGATTTTAATGGTTGTCCTTTTTTGAGCCGTCATAAACAGCTAAACCATTGCTTGTGCACATACACTGTAGAAACTAATCATGGGGATAGTCAACGGGAGGCAGCATTTCCAAATCAAACCATCCCTTTAACACACAGTAATGTAATGGAGTATTTTTGTTCAGTCTTCTGCTTTTAGCTCCCAATATTACAGATTGCTGAAGCATGAAAACTTAAAGGGATTGTCTCACTTCTGTAAGCGGCATTTATCATGTAGAGAAAGTTAATACAAAGCACTTACTAATGTATTATTATTATCCATATTGCTTCCTTTGCTGACTGGATTCATTTTTCCATCACATTATACACTGATCATTTCCATAGTTACAGACCACCCTGCAATCAGTGGTGGTCGTGCTTGCACACTATAGGAAAAGGCACCAGCTTATGTGCGCTCCCATGGTCCCAGCCACCAGAGAGGCCGGCAATTTTTCCTATATTGTGCAAGCACGGCCACCAGTGATAGATTGCATGGTGGTTGTAACCATGGAAACGAGCAGTGTATGATGTGATGGAAAAATGAATCCAGCGAGCTAAGGAGGCAATATGGATAATAACAATACATTAGTAAGTGCCTTGTATTAACTTTCTCTACATGATAAACGCAACTTACTGAAGTGACACAACCCCTTTAAAGGGGTTTTCCAGCCTGGAGATACTGATAACCTATTCTCTGGATCGGTCAGCTGTTTTCAGTAGTTACCAGAGGTTAAACTGTGAGGAAGCAGACGCTACATCCACCGTGTAGTGGACATATCAGTGAAATGCAGGTCAGCTACAATTCACTTGGACAGGCCATCAGTATTGTCAGGCAGGAAACCCCCTTTAAAATTCATTTTTCATGCATGTCTGGAGTTTTTAATAGTTTTAAATTTTTTTTAACAAAAATATAGGAACTTTAAGGCACCGCCAAATAGTGATAAACCATAAAACAATATACTGTACGCTGTGGGTGCGAATATGAAAGCAGATAACTTTCTGGAACAATATGGGAGCACCTAATGTCATTTTAGAGTGAAACTGTCCTGGAAAACAGCAGATTGCCGCACTATGCACTGATCAGGTCTACCGGAGTCATCCTTTGGAAGCTGCTCTCCACTCCGGCTAATAAATGAGGGACAGTCTATTTGATGACTATAGGACCTGATTGGGCTCATGTTAAAGGACGGAATTGCTGCAATAAAGTAGTTTTACTATGATAATAATAGTAGGGGTAATCCTGTAATAACCATCATCTGACCACAACCTGACCTATCTAATGAAACCGCTAACTTCCAGCACACATCTGGACTTCCCGGCTTAGGTATTGGAAAATAAATGGCGGGTAAGGTTAAAGGGCAGCCAGTCATTTCACGCCGTGTTAGGAGTACTTATCACATACAGTTAAGGAGAGGGCCTTTCCCTTGGCCGGCTGTCAATCATTTGCTTTGAGTGGAGTGAAATGTAATAAATGACATGTTCCCAGAAGTAATACTGTGCCTGTACACACACATTCTCCTAGCTTACCGCATGAAGTTACATTTTCCTGACCCTTGACCTACTCTAATGAGCTACGTTGCATAATTATAGTATTATCAGTAGAGGTCTTGTCCGGTAAAATGGCAGGATTTATTCTCCTTTGTGAGTCTTCTCTCCTGCGGCTGCTCTCTTTGAGTTGCTTTAATCCCCAGGTGGCAGGGGATTACTGTTAACCTGTCATTAGTTTTTGGGTGGCTGCACGCTGTGAGGCTGGGGTTCATTCCTCCATTAATATTCTGATGGATCTCTTAATTATTCTGTCTTTCATAATATTGCATTACAAATAAACTAATGCTTCCTGCCGTATGGGAAAACTGAGAAATAAAGCTTTTCTGATTTCAGCCAAGGTGATGGACCCCAGAAGAACAGCACATGGTTATCCATCCTCGTTACTGATTCTGCTGCTGTCCATATAATACAAATAGGTTTAATAACTGCATTCTAATTACTAGATTCCTGCAGCATCATTGTACTAAGATGGAGTGCAAAAACAGTATGTCACACGGGTGCTCTCCGATAGGCTACTGCAGGGAGTGACTCACTGACAAATCCCATACCACTGTGCCAATTTCTCAGGATGGTAGCAATGCACTAGTGATTGGGCAACATGGGAATCATTAGCACAGTCCCCAAAGATGTCTATGAGACAGTAGGAAACATGGTCACCTTCCTTTTAAGGTGGTATTGAACAGCCTGCCTAGCGGATCTCTATGTAATAAGGAATCATATGGAAGAACAACAGAGTTGACATGAATTAGTCTTTCACTTTTCAGAAGATAGTTGCATTTTTATAAAGGTTTTTCTAGATTGATATTGATGGCTTATCCTCAGGACTAGTGTTGAGTGAACTTGTCTTTCAAGGTACAGGTTATCTAAGAATTATGTTATGGAATCCATAATGGAATTCTTAGATAACCTAAACTTGAAACACAAGTTCGCTCATCCCTACTCAGGACTAACAGATCAGCAGGGATCTGACAACCATGACCCCTGCCGATCAGCAGTTTGAGGAGACTGCAGGACTCCAGTGAGCGCCGGGCCCGTCCATAGGATAGCGGCTGTGCTTGGTATCATTTGAATGGGATGGAGCTGCACCTGATGAACGTGACATCGCTGGCCTAGGAAGATTTTCTTCAAGCAGCTGATCAACATGGGTGTTGGAAGTCGAACCCCCACCGATCTGATATTGATCACCTAGCTTGAGGATAGGTCATCAATATCAAAATCTTGGACAACCCCTTTAAATATTTTAAAGATCATTTTGCAATAGTTGTTTTTAAGTACACACTGGTCTAAGTTACATAAATCCAGAAAAGAAAATGATTTATCATTGTAACGTGGATCTAGTTTTCACGACTACTTTGGTATTGTAGTTCATAAGACATACTGTATCGTTTTCAATGGTTTTTTTACAATATCTAGAATACTCAAAACTCATACCTTCACACACTGGACAGCATTCTCCTGGCACTTTAACTGGTTTCAGACAGCTCTGGCCACATGCTGTAGCAACGCAATGAGGCTCTCCATTAATGCACTGGCAGAATGTGCAGTCATCTTCCCTCCAGCGGTCACCATGACTCCTTATCTGTCCATTAGCGTAGCAACCGGCAGGATCATGGACCGGGTACACAGGATCTGCGGGTACAGCAAATAATGTTTTATGTTAACTACATAGGATCATGTTACACGGACTGCTAAGTTATAACAGCTTGTCAACAAGCAGCCCCAACCTAAGCAGTACTTGGAAAATGAAAAGAGGTTATTAAAGAATAATGTCAGAAAAGGCATGATTCCCTAAAAAAAGGGCACGCCCACCTTTCAGCACTGTAAATATAGAACAAATCTACATAAAAAGTTGGGTCTTATACATGGCATATCTTATTTTGTCTTAATCTTGAGTTAACCCTCAAGTATTGCATTGCTGCATTTGCCGGCTTCAAGATTCACAGCATTCCCTGCCTGTTCAGTCTCTGCACAAAGCTTGCTTGGCTGACATGCATTCTGGAAAATTGTGTCTTCGCTCCAGCCACTGTACAATAATCTAAAGTAGAAATAACTTATTGGTAAGGAGTGCCTCATCCCAAACCCTCACCAACGACTGATGGCCTCTGTGTCTTTATTGGGGAGGGGTGGGAGTACTCTCCCCATGAGCACAGTATTAGATTATTAGCTACTATAAACTAAGTGGCACAATTTTTTTGGCATGTGGTTTAATAGACCAGTGCATTTGTCATTGTACTATGACGCCATTATATAGGGCGACATACTTTGGTGACAACACCACTTTTATGGGGTTTTCCGGTCTTTAAAAACAATGTGCAAATGGTTTACATGCAGTACAATCAGTCAGCTGTGCACTAGCTGAGATGCTTCTGTAAGCCACTCTCATATGGTGTTTATCTCCTCCGTGTGTGACGTCCGGTACACTGAACACATGGTTATCTCCCCTCATATACCATATGATATCAGATATACAGATCAGATCATGAGCCTTATCTCCACTGCTCCCTGGCTCCCCCTCCCTCTCTGTCTCAGGGATCATATTTTACATGCTGAGCTGCAAATAATGCAGAGTCAGTGCGCAAAAGAGTGGCAGAACAAACAGGGAGTAAACACAGCCCTATATCACACCTTATAATAGATGACATGCAGGCAGCTGCACTGTACATAGGGACAATGTCTGCGAGGGGGATCAAAGGAACTGTAGTACTCTACACTGGTAATCCTACAGTAACACGGTGTCTCGAAAAGTACTGGAGGAGGTGTATATTTTACCCAGAATGCTCAGATGGGTGAGGGAAAAAGAATCCAGGAAAGCCGGGTTGTTTCAGCAAAGTGTAGTTTGCTCAGGCACTTTTCCTTAAAGTGTTTTATAAGCTGGATTTTTATGGAAGGGCAGATAAGTTTTGGTAGTGGGACTTGCCATTCCCTCCCCACTCCAGTACACCACTTTCTCCTAGCCTAATGCAAACCCAGGTGTAGATGCTGGGCTCATTACTGTGGGGATAAATACAGGGCTGGAATGCTCATTCAGTGTAAGTGCCTGGAGACCTGCTGGCTTAGAGCCTGATCGTGTGTTTACCAAGTACCTAGGTGAGGTGACAATTCTGTTTAGTTAGCGCCCAGACAGGCAAGAACTTTATGTTACTGTATATGGTTTATTTTCTCTGTGAAAATATGTCATCAAAGTCCCCACCCACACGCCCAGATCACAACACTGCCTACTTCAAGCCTTGCGGCACCAAAATGAAGGTGCACCACAGAGCTGAGCAAGACAATCAAAATAAGAAAATACATCTGATCTACGGTTGTATCATCAGGTGAGCATTCAGACACGTTTAGGTACTTTTGTGCATTTTTTTAAGTCTGAAAAAAACCTATGGACCTTACCTTTGGGAGCATTTTTTTGATTATTGCATTGTACTCTTTTTTGGGCTAAGAATCCATTAGTCAACTGGTCTTTCAGTTTCTGTGTATTTGCAGACTGTCAGGCTCTCCCTTCACAATGAATCCCGTCAGAGAACTGTTCCAATAACTAGATGTATAGCCCTTTTCTCTGAACTCCTGGCAGATCATGTATAGGTCCATTCTTATCAAACCAATAAAAACTGAGTTATAATGAGTGTTTATGAGCTGTCAGAAGTTAAGAGATAAAGCTACACATCCAGCCATCAGAACAGTTCCATGACTCGACTCACTGTGAAGGCAGAGCCTGCAAGTCTGCAAATACATAGGACCTGAAAGCTGTACAGAAATAGTTGTTGAAAATTCTTAATAAATCACAATTAAAGTTTTTTTTAGCCCAAAATGAGTAGAATATAGGATAGGTCATCAGTATCTGATCTGTGGGGGTCCAACACCTGGGGTCCCTGCAGATCAGCTGTTGGAGAAGGCTCCGAAGCTCGCAGTAGCACCACGGCCTTCTCTCTGCTTTTCCTAGGCCAGAGACCTAGGTTCATCGGTCACATGGTCTAGGCGCAGCTTAGTCCCATTGATGTGAAGGGCGCTGAGCTGTGATAACAAGCACAGCTGCTGTACAATCTACGGTGCTGTGCTTGGTAAGGTGTGCCGCTGCCTTCTCAAACAGCTAATCAGCGGGGGTTACGGGTGTCAGACCCCCACCGATCAGTATAAAAGCTCGGAAAACGCTTTTAAGTTTTCTTAGAGTTACTCTTAGCAAGGAGAAACGATAATTCACAAAACTTCTATCTTACAAGCTCTGATTAACTTACAGAGACCCTGTCTAGCCAGTTATTGGCACTGTTCAGTAAACGGTATATAAGAACTCAATTTCAATTCAATTATCTGCCCAACTAATTCTATCGTCTACTATCATTAATCTTAATGAAGACTTACAGGAACATCTTAATTTCACAAGTTCTGATTGTACGAATGGAAGATTGCTGTCAATAATAATTTATGCGTGTCCTTGCTGCACTGATGATGAAACGGGAAAAAAAAATTTTCACTAATGTCTGGTGCTTGATCTGTAGATGTTTAATTGTAAAGCAACCTTGTACAAACTACACATTTCTTTGAAGTGACAGACACACAGAAACAATGAAACTAGCGTAAAATGATCCCATTTATCTCAGGTAAATCGTTCGAATGACAAACTCTTTTTCTTAAAATGTACCGCCCCTTCTGAAAAAATAAAAAAATAAATTCATAACAAAGTATCCTGCTGCTGGCTTGTGACTCATAGCAATCAACTGTAATCTAAAGGGAAGACAGCGGCAAGTGTTCGGTTCCCCTGCAGCGCTACCAAGGTGGAAATGAAGCATCACACGTAAATATCTTCAGCTTTAAAGGGAATCTTTCACCAGTTTGATGCAGCTGCTCTAGCTAAGGAAAGCAGAAACTGCTGACAGATCCCTATAGCAAAACGTTGGGTCATTTTCTTGATTTGTGACATTTTGCCAAAATTTGTTTCGAATAGCTGCAGTGCTGATGAGTCCTCAAATTCATGAGCTCCTATCAGCGCTAGAGATGTTCAGTACAGATATTAGCCAAAAAGTTGTGCCAATTCAAAACAGTAACCCAGCGCATTGCTAATGGTATCTCTCATTAGTTTATGTTGCTTTTAGATCAGCATGAAACTAGTGACAGACTCCCTATGTTGTTTTGCAAATTGCTTTTTGGCTCCTTTTAGGCTAGGGCTACACAGCGACACTGGTCGCGCGACACCTATTGTGGCCAGGATCGCTGAGCAGCGGTGATCCCATAGAAATGAATGGGATCACCGCAGCAGTCGCAAGAAATCCAACACGGCTGGACTTCTTGCGATTGCCGCGGCGATCCCATTAATTTCTATGGGATCACCGCTACTCAGCGTCCCTGGCCGCGACCAGTGTCGCCGTGTAGCCCTAGCCTTAGCTCTCCTCACCCTAACCTTCATGGTTACCTAGGAGTGGCTGCTCCTAAGCCCTACCTCTATATCTTGTAATGATGAAGGCTAATAAGGCTGAAACAGCTGTATGCAAGCTTTGTTATTAGTCTGCATCTGTACAATACACTGCTGATTTAGAAGCATAGGTGACAAAGGGCAAAAAGGATAACAATGAAGTCTCTTTCAGTGTGAGATGTTCTGTGCTGTATTCCCTGAAAATCAAGATGATCAAAAGAAAATCTGAATGATAATTTTAAACCATAATATCGTATGATATATAGGGTTGGAGAATTGGTATAGTTTACAATGTGTGCCCTCAGAAAGAAGAAAGAAATGTTGCTTCTGGTTGATGATTTTTATGAATATAATTCGCCAATGACTTAGTTGCCAGTAGTGCCGTTACAGAACTTCACTATGGGGAAACACAGCAGCACATGTGATCATTTAATTGCATGTTAGCGATTCATTTTTCTGGAAATATTCTGAAAGGAGAATTGAGTAAATTATAGTATACAGTAGTGACATATAAAAAAAAAAAAGAGTAAATGACAGTGGGACCCAACATATTGGCCCTTCTCCATGCTGCTCCTCCAGAAAGGCAATCTCCAAGTCTATAGGTTATCCCAAAGTTACTGCACATGGTCTGTTTCTTGAGTACTATGCTGGATGTTTACTATTTTATTTATACCACTTTTGTGGCATAGGAAAGTCTCAGATTTTGTTATATACCATTGTCCTCCTCATGCCAGTTTTTAGAAGTGGCAAGAAAAAAGGGGCCCGGCTAAGGTGGGAAGGGGGCTGTCGCTGCAAGCCAGCCACATTTATCTTTATTCACGTCAGTTTTCTGGCGTGAATAAGGACAGAAATCTATGGCAGCTAGGATGCTGCTGTTGATTTTAGACTGTCGCTTGGCCAGCAGGAGGATGCGCCAAATCTATGTGAGGTTGCACCTCTACATAAATTTGGCGCATCGGTGGAAAATGCCGATCTTGACAAATGTCCTACTAGGTACCATATTTTTCACTTTATAAGATGCACTTTTTCCCCCAAAAGTGGGGGAAAATGGCAGTGCGTCTTACAGTGACTTGCGAAAGTATTCGGCCCCTGGAACTTTTCAACCTTTTGCCACATTTCAGGCTTCAAACAAAAAGATATAACATTTTACATTTTTGGTGAAGAATCAACAACAAGTGGGTCACAATTGTGAAGTGGAACGAAATTTATTGGATCATTTAAACTTTTTTGGTGACAATAAAACTGAAAAGTGGGGCGTGCAAAATTATTCGGCCCATTTAGTTTCAGTTCAGAAAACTCACTCCAGAAGTTCATTGAGGATCTCTGAATGATCCAATGTTGTCCTAAATGACTGATGAAGATAAATAGAATCCACCTGTGTGTAATCAAGTCTCCGTATAAATGCACCTGCTCTGTGATAGTCTCAGGGTTCGGCATCATGAAGACCAAGGAACACACCAGGCAGGTCCGTGATACTGTTGTGAAGGAGTTTAAAGCCGGATTTGGATACCAAAAGATTTCCCAAGCTTTAAACATCCCAAGGAGCACTGTGCAAGCGATCATATTGAAATGGAAGGAGTATCAGACCACTGCAAATCTACCAAGACCCGGCCGTCCCTCTAAACTTTCATCTCAAACAAGGAGAAGACTGATCAGAGATGCAGCCAAGAGGCCCATGATCACTCTGGATGAACTGCAGAGATATACAACTGAGGTGGGAGAGTCTGTCCATAGGACAACAATCAGTCGAACACTTCACAAATCTGGCCTTTATGGAAGACTGGCAAGAAGAAAGCCATTTCTCAAAGACATTCATAAAAAGTCTTGTTTACAGTTTGCCACAATCCACCTGGGAGACTCACCAAACACGTGGAAGAAGGTGCTCTGGTCAGATAAAACCAAAATCCAACTTTTTGGAAACAATGCAAAACAATATGTTTGGCGTAAAAGTAACACAGCTCATCACCCTGAACACACCATCCCCACTGTCAAACATGGTGGTGGCAGCATCATGGTTTGGGCCTGCTTTTCATCAGCAGGGACAGGGAAGATGGTTAAAATTGATGGGAAGATGGATGGAGCCAAATACAGGACCATTCTGGATGAAAACCTGTTGGAGTCTGCAAAAGACCTGAGACTAGGATGGAGATTTATCTTCCAACAAGACAATGATCCCAAACATAAAGCAAAATCTACAATGGAATGGTTCAAAAATAAACGTATCCAGGTCTTAGAATGGCCAAGTCAAAGTCCAGACCTGAATCCAATTGAGAATATGTGGAAAGAGCTGAAAACTGCTGTTCACAAAGTTCAAAGAGCTCGAGCTGTTTTGCAAGGAAAAATGGGCACGAATTTCAGTCTCTAGATGTGCAAAACTGATAGAGACATACCCCAAGCGACTTGCAGCTGTAATCGCAACAAAAGGTGGCACAACAAAGTATTAATGCAAGGGGGCCGAATAATTTTGCACGCCCCACTTTTCAGTTTTATTATTACAAAAAAAGTTTAAATGATCCAATAAATTTCGTTCTACTTCACAACTGTGACCCACTTGTTGATTTTTCACCAAAAATTTAAAATGTTATATCTTTTTGTTTGAAGCCTGAAATGTGGCAAAAGGTTGAAAAGTTCCTGGGGGCCGAATATTTTCGCAAGGCACTGTATAAAGCAAATACTAGTGAGCGCTTCCATTATGAAAGTAGTATACATTAGGTGCGAGTGAAGCACTGTGAGCGCTGCCAGTTCTCACCCTTCTTTGTCTTCTTCCCTGGGGCCATGCTGCACTGTCCTGACCGCGTAGTGCGCGCACTAAGATTTGACGCTGCATGCAGTCAGGTGCAGTGGGGGCCAGAGAAGATAAGGAAGCGGAACTGGAGGAGCGATCACTTGACCTGGAGAGGAGTGGAGGAGCAAGAGAGGTAAATGAAGTTTTCATTTTATCTCTCATCTGAGGTCTGATAGGGGTCTGCCATGGAAGTCTGATCTGAGGTCTGATGGGGCTCTGATATCGCGGTCTGATGGGGTCTGACATGGCGGTCTGATGGGGGTCTGGCAAGGAGGTCTGATGGGGGTCTGCAATGGATGTCTGATGGGGGTCTGGCATGGAGGTCTGATGGGGGTCTGATGAGGGTCTGGCATGGAGGTCTGATGAGGGTCTGGCATGGAGGTCTGATGAGGGTCTGGCATGGAGGTCTGATGGGGGTCTGGCATGGAAGTCTGATGGTCTGACATGGGGGTCTGATGTGAAGTCCTGATATGGGGTCTTATATGAGTTCCTGATATGAAGGTCTGAAGTGAGTTCCTGATATGGGGATCTGATGTGAGGTACTGATTTGGGCGTCTGATCTGTGAATATGATATGTGGGTCTGATCTGAGGATCTGATATGATGTCTGATGAAAAAAAAATATATATATATACAGTACAGACCCAAAGTTTGGACACTCCTCATTCATAGAGTTTTCTGCATTTTCATGACTATGAAAATTGTAGATTCACACTGAAGGCATCAAAACTATGAATTAACACATGTGGAATTATATACTTAACAAAAAAGTGTGAAACAACTGAAAATATGTCTTATATGCTAGGTTCTTCAAAGTAGCCACCTTTTGCTTTGATTACTGCTTTGCACACTCTTGGCATTCTCTTGATGAGTTTCAAGAAGTAGTCACCTGAAATGGTATTCCAACAGTCTTGAAGGAGTCCCCAGAGATGCTTAGCACTTGTTGGCCCTTTTGCCTTCACTCTGCGGTCCAGCTCACCCCAAACCATCTCGATTGGGTTCAGGTCTGGTGACTGTGGAGGCCAGGTCATCTGGCCTAACACCCCATCACTTTCCTTCTTGGTCAAATAGCCCTTACACAGCCTGGAGGTGTGTTTGGGGTCATTGTCCTGTTGATAAATAAATGATGGTCCAACTAAACGCAAACCGGATGGAATAGCATGCCGCTGCAAGATGCTGTGGTAGCCATGCTGGTTCAGTATGCCTTCAATTTTGAATAAATCCCCAACAGTGTCACCAGCAAAGCACCTCCACACCATCACACCTCCTCCATGCTTCACGGTGGGAACCAGGTATTTAGAGTCCACAAAGACACGGTGGTTGGAACCAAAGATCTCAAATTTGGACTCATCAGACCAAAGCACAGATTTCCACTGGTCTAATGTCCATTCCTTGTGTTCTTTAGCCCAAACAAGTCTCTTCTGCTTGTTGCCTGTCCTTAGCAGTGGTTTCCTAGCAGCTATTTTACCATGAAGGCCTGCTGCACACAGTCTTAACAGTTGTTGTAGAGATGTGTCTTCTGCTAGAACTCTGTGGCATTGACCTGGTCTCTAATCTGAGCTGCTGTTAACCTGCGATTTCTGAGGCTGTTGACTCGGATGAACTTATCCTCCGCAGCAGAGGTGACTCTTGGTCTTCCTTTCCTGGGGCGGTCCTCACGTGAGCCAGTTTCTTTGTAGCGATTGATGGTTTTTGCGACTGCACTTGGGGACACTTTCAAAGTTTTCCCAATTTTTCGGACTGAGTGACCTTCATTTCTTAAAGTAATGATGGCCACTCGTTTTTCTTTACTTAGCTGCTTTTTTCTTGCCATAATACAAATTCTAACAGTCTATTCAGTAGGACTATCAGCTGTGTATCCACCTGACTTCTGCCCAACACAACTCATGGTCCCAACCCCATTTATAAGGCAAGAAATCCCACTTATTAAACCTGACAGGGCACACTGTTAATTCATAGTTTTGATGCCTTCAGTGTGAATCTACAATTTTCATAGTCATGAAAATACAGAATACTCTTTGAATGAGAAGGTGTGTCCAAACTTTTGGTCTGTACTGTATATATATATATATATATATATATATATATATATATATATTATATATATATATTTTTTTTTTACTACTCTAAAACTTGGGATGCGTCTTATTAACCAAAAAATATGGTACATTAAATTACAGAACACCTTCATTAAGAAAGAGCAGTGTGATTGTGATGAAAGATACGGGGACCTCTGAATGTAACTAATATGGGCTCCAAACTCCCATAAAAAGTGACACGTCCATTCCAGACATTAGATAACATGGGATGGTGTCTAGCAGTTACTGCATTGGCTGTGACTTTGGCATGAACTTGCTCTAAGAAGGACAGGATCTCTATAGTGGCGGCTGTGAAAGGCTCTACTAATCCACTGATGGCTCTTCTAATGGGTTTCTGAAGATTGCTCTAAGACTAGGTGGCTAAATTTTGCCAAAGAACATGTGGGCGTCGTAAAGATTACTGGTAATCATCATGCTAGAAATAAACTACTTAGCAAGGTTGAGTGGTGTCAGCCTCAGTGTAACGACCATGGCCAGGCTGTTACTTTTCTGTCTGAATGGATGAACGGATCAGTAAGCTACACCAGGTCTATCAGATGCTGGAAACAGATGTCTCGGGCAGATGCGGGAAGTGAGCAGTGATATTATCAGGCAGTGATGCACACTGAAGACAGATATTTGAGGTGATTGAGTAATGGAGATAATGCCATTTCCCCTGTGATACGGAACACTTCTGCCAAATGCTTCCCAATTTGGAGTTACTATATGCATTAAATACAAATAAAAAAAAAAAAAAGCAAACTGGACACACACACATTTGTAGAACTTTTTTTTCTCAATCTGCCGCTGTTTTTGCTTTTCCATCTTATTTCATTTTTGTTTCTTCCTGCTTGCTTGTTTGCTAATATACTTTCTGTGTCAATTCTTTACAGTCAAGATCTCTGTTTGCAGTCCAAAATGAATGTCCATTGTTCACTTCTAGGGGATACAAATCTGCCCTTGTCAAGTGATGGACACGGGGCAGGGTTGATTGCAATTGTACTATGTGCATCAGATCTCATATATTGAGCCATGCACCATTGTGCACCTCAGATTTGGAGCCACTGGAAGCAAACAGCTCCTATTAAATGACTGCAAACAGAGGCCTTGAAACCATAAGGAATTAATACAGAAAGTACAACGAAAAATTGTATAACTTGTCATTATACAAAGAACAACTTTCACTTGCTGATAATGGAAAGCTTTTGTAACATTGCTTAATTAACCCCTTTAGTTTTCACAGGATATGTGACTACAACATGCTGTTCAATCCATTTTCTCTGCCAGTTTACCTTTTCTCATGAGGTACAGTATGCAATGCAAAAAATCCATTTATTTGGGAATGGACTGGAGAATAAGGGTCCATTTACACATCCACATGTGTCTTGCGGATCCGCAAAACACGGACATCGGCCTTGTGCCGGCACTATAATAGAAATGCCTTATCTTGTCCGTGGCTGCAGACAAGAATAGGACATGTTCTATTTTTTTGCGGAGCAGCGGAACGGAAGTGCAGATGTGGACAGCACACTGTGTGCTGTCCGCATCTTTTGCGGCCCCAACAGTAAGTCTACAGGGAAATGGAACTGATCTCCAGTTCCACAAATTTTTGCAAACAATCCAATTCATGAGAAATACCTTTACTGAGAGTTTGTTTGCTGAACATGCAAGTGTTCTCAATAAAATAGACAGAGGGGAGTAAGCTTCTTCTAGGCAACTCTGTTGGTGGCTTAATTCCATTGAGAATAAAAAGGATCAGGCATGTTGAAAGCCAAGATGCTGGACCCTATTTACTTTGACATCAATTGGGTGGCACGTCTTCCTCTCTGTTCACACTTAGTCGGGATGCAGCAGCCACCTCACCAGGTGGGAAAGAGTTTGGAGGGGCCTGCCGATCATGAGTGTCCGAGAGGTGAGACTGCGGATTTGCCATAAATGTCTACTTTCACACTTGCAGCAACTAATTCCAGCCCACCGTGCTGACGGAAGTCTGCTTCGGCCCCATGCCGAAAGGTGGCCGGTCAAAACTATAGCTTGTTTGCCGCGCTGTGTCTGGACCTCCAGCCCGTCCCCGTTAATGAATAGGGCTAGAGCGGACTTGTGGCGGCACGGTGGGCCAGCAGTAGCACAGATCCCCAACTGGAACAGCCTGTCGAATCCTGCTGCCCCAAGTGTTCACATGACAGTGTTCTGGTCAGTGATTTCCATCAGTGATTGTGAGCCAAAACCAGGACTGGAGCCTCCACAGACGTAAGGTATAAGTGAAAGATCTGCTCCTGTTATGTGGTTAGAGCGGCACCTGGTTTTGGCTCAAAATCACTGATGGAAATCACTGACCAAAACACTGTTGTGTGAATAAGGCCTTACTGAGCATCCCCTCAGACAACCAGAGAAATCACTGCAGATTTACAGGCAGCCTGCTTACAAGAACTCCTCTCATCCACATTGCAGATGAGAGTTGTGCTGAGAAATGGGGTTTCCACTTTGCCACATTCAATAAGTTGGATGCAGTAAAGAAAGGAATGCCCAGATTGTAGGTGGCTCTATAGAAAGTTGAATATCTTGGATAGATTCTTGTTTAATATGTCTATAGACAAACTATGATAAAAACTGAGTGCCTTATTTAACTAACAATATTCTTTGTGGGATAACCCTTTCTGCAGATGAGGTGATGGGTATTTCGCAGCATCAGTACCTGTACAGTAAATGTACCCTTTGTCAATTTTTTGTTCCTAGCCAGTGATAAATATTTTGCAATGCCACAAATCCTCCGAAAGACCACTTTTTATTGTTTTTATTGAATAAAGACCACTTTTTATTGTTTTTATTGAATAAAGACCACTTTTTTAAAGCCAAAATTCAAAAGGGCATTAGGTATTCGTCTCAAAAAATGTCACACCTGTGGGCCAATTATAACGTACGCTACTTTACTTTAGTTTCCAGGAAATCTGCCATTATGAAACAGAGTTTTTGAAATTTGTAGTTATATGGCACATATCATATAGCTCAGCAATGTCTTGGTGATTCCCAAGAAAGGTATCTCCCTGTTAGCATCTTTATCGTATGCAGATAAATGATATTACCTTCACAAACTGGGCAGCACTCCCCCTCTGGCACATAATAGCGGTCACAGTGCAGCTCTCCGCACTGAGCTGAGAAGCAGATGGAAACACCTCCTTGACATCGGCAGAAGCGACACGCATCCATACGAAACATATCTCCATCGTAATACTCCACGTTATTAAATATACACGCTGGTTTTGTCTCTAAACAAGAAGAGGAAGAAAGAACATGTGTTAAGTTTGTGACATTTACTAAGAGATATTTTAATTAAACTTTACGCATTTGGTAACATGTTTTAAAAAAATCTATCAAAAACTATAAATTCAATAGTTTAAACCCAAAAAAAGTTTCAGGTGTTTAGATATTTGGGGCAAATATAACTAAATTTCCACTGTTTGGTCTACTCAGTTTTACATCAATGTAGAATATCCAAAAGCAACCGCTGGTGGCTCTGCACCTTTATCTCTACTCCATGTACTTCTCAGTAAGG
Organism: Rhinella marina; assembly: GCA_900303285.1. NCBI lineage: Eukaryota > Metazoa > Chordata > Amphibia > Anura > Bufonidae > Rhinella > Rhinella marina. The sequence goes on from ONZH01027660.1 coordinate 229,695, forward strand.
GCTCATGCACACGAATGTATTTTTGGTCCGCATCCGATCTGCATTTTTAGCGGGTCAGATGCAGACCCATTCACTTAGTTTTAAGGACAAGGATAGGACTGTTCTATTAGGGGCCGGCAATTCTGTTCCACAAATTGCAGATCTGCTATTTGCGGACCGCAAAAATGGCAACAATTGTGTGCATGAGCCCTTACTGTGGGCAAGAAAAAGAGAGAAGAACCTAAGCCCCAGTGTGTAGCGCAGACAGTGAGTACTGTCAGTGAGTGTTTTAGACACCAGTCTTAATAAAGGCCCATAGCTGGCGGTGGTTCCGACACTGTCTGACTGGATAACACCCAGATTTACTTTTATTGAAGACGTAAGCAATGTTACCATAACTTCTAGCAGGAATAATAAAGGAATGGCACAGCATAGAGTCATAAGAATAGATGCTCCAGATCTGTTATCACATCGGAAATGCAAGTTATGTCGGGAGAGGGGACACAGCTTTCAGTCCACTTATTATTCCTTGTACGTGGTCATATAGACCATACTGAATAACCTTCCTGTAACAAGTGTATACATTTAACGTGTTCTGGTTCAGTATTAATAATTTAAAGTACATTTTCCACAATTCCAGTGTTTAAAAAAAAAAAAAACAAGTTAAGAAACACAACTTTCATATTTTATGCACGTTTCACTTTCGAGAAAAAAAATACCTTTGTAGTCCCAAGCCATCAGTGAAGCCAGTGTATGTCACTTGAGTTATGATACTATTTACCATGCTGTCCTCAAGCAAGCAGCTCACAAGTGACACCTATTATACTTGACTAATACATATATGGGGACAATCTATCTTATGACGGCCAGGCTGCAACTAAGTTAAAGTTGTGCTGAGAGGACAAAAAAAAATCTTTCCGATATATCCGGACTCCCATCGGAACATCTATCATCATCCAAGAGGTGAAAGGCTTTAAACGGGCAGAATTTCACCACTTTCCGTTACCCATGCCACTACTGCAGTTCCATAAATTATAAATGCAAGTGAATGTTCCTGAAAAATGAGAAAACTGCATGACAACAGACCAGCACTCAACTTTATTACATAACAGTCCTTAAGATGCAGGCTGTGTGCTGGCTTACCCACCGATGCCAAGACCAGTGGAACCATTTGGCTAATGAAATAGTCTGCAAAGAAAGTGATTGGTATTCGGAATGTCTGTGTACGCTGCTACACTGCACAGCCAAAAAAAGTTAAAGGATAACTTTTAGCATTAGAATCTACAATGACAACCAGACAACCACGTCTGGTCAACAGCAAGTCAATCTAGGTTCGAACCAAATAATTCTTAGTGGCTCCTCGGCGACAGACTACACGTTTAGTGTGTTTTACAGTTGAGCAGCCATCAAAATTTTACCTTTACTTCAGCATAGCAAAGTGAAATCAATTTCATAGAAAGTTGTTAGGTGCTGTTCACACAGTGTCTTTTGATGCTGTTATTTTCAATTGGATTTCCGGGCCCAAAAACCTCTGGTGGGCATGCCAAATCCACCTCCCTTTGATTTCGATGTGAAGCCACGTTGCTGCGACTAGCGGTTTAAATCCACTGATGGAAGCCGTGGTAGGTGTACGTTTATGGTTTTGCGCCATTCAATGGGGTTGAAACCACAAGTGAGTCCATGGTATTTAGGTAACCTGAAACTCCATGGCAGAAGCTGGGGTGGATTTTGTCTTTGCAAATGGGGACTTAAGGATAATGGAGTTTTGAGATCTGTCAGTCCTTTTTATTTTGTATAAGTAATAGGGGAGAGTTATCATGAGAGGAGCTTTTAGAGACTATTGTTGTCATAATTTGCTCCAAGTTTTACCAAATGTTGCACAACGTGACATACATTTGGTGCATCTTTAAGTCTAACACTTCTGTCTCCAGATGTTCCTCCACTTTCTATGCCACTCCTTTGCTGGAGAAAGACTGTGTCAATTTTTCCACCTTTTTAAACAGCCACAGTTGAAACATCTGCTCAACAAACTAACCAGGCCCACATTTTCCTGACTTTGCAAAACTGATATGAGTGTGGAAAATGCAAAATGTCACTAAATTTTTGCACAACTAAGCTTGAAGAATCACAAAGCTCTATTTTGTGTCTTTTTGAAGCCACAATTCTGGAATGTAGGGCTTGATAAACCCCCCAACAAGGTTGGACTTGGCCCACCAGAGTACCAGAGGATCCTTCAATGGACCCATGCTCTGATATTATAATGGGTCCCAAAGATCTAGGAGAGAAAACCCAGTTGGCTTTGGAGCCAATCACTTGGCACTAGCGTCTGTGATTCAAAATCTATTAAACATTAAAGATTATATACAGTAGGAGTTGGGCCTCAAGAATTATTTCCTCTGGTGGGCCCAAGGAGCCCCAGTTCAACAATGCACCCCAACATTTCTCTTTACTTTCCATATTTTATTACTGACTTTTTGAGGGTAGTGTACTATTACAGGAATTCTTGCAGGATCTGTGCAGTTATATCATATTTGTACAGTTCAAAGGGGTTGGCTACTTTCTGGCTACTGTTGATGCGTTGGTAAGAAAACTATATGGCACATACTAGAATCCTCTTTGTTGATATTTTGCACCATTTTCTATATTTTGTAAGGTCTGTCCTAAAGTCTTTTGTGCTGTCCACATGGAGGTTCTGTCCATAAAATGGTTGCTGATGGACGGTCATATGACCAGGCAAATCATTCTGTGTCCACCATTCAAAAAAGCTGCACCTGCCATCTGCACTTGCACTGTTGGAGGTTTAGAGCCAATGCAGCATATGAAAAAATGACCATCTTATGGACAGGACCTCTATGCAGATAGCACAGAAAAGATGGCTTAAGATGAGACATGGCTTATCAAATATAGCGAACACACAGACTATATTAGTAAATGTCATATAGTACGTGGTCAACAGTAGATAGAAAGTGGACAACCCCTTTAAAGGGGTATTCCCATCTCACAAATGTAGTTTGTATAGTTTGATATAGCCATATCAGTATTATTACTAATAGAATGTATTTATATATAATGTACCATTTAGAAGATTATCCTATTTGTATATCCATTGTCCCACACACATCAGTCAGGCCGTTGCCCCTAGTTACGACCACCCTGGCCATGTAGTAGTGGTGGCCGGCTCGCTCTTGTTCAAACCCGCTCAGAGGTAACTGCTGTATTGTGAACGCACATTGCATGAGCAGGCGAAGACACATCTTAGGGTACTTTCACATCTGTGTTTTGGACGCTACCAGTCCAAAACACAATGGTCAGAATCATTCCAAAACGCAGACTTTATAAACAGATCCTGCTCCATAGAGATGAATTGATCTTGGAACAGGATCCGTTTCTCTGTGTTTTGGAAGCGCAGACAAAAATGCTACAACCCTAAGATGTGTCTCCGCATGCTCATACAATGTGCGTTCACAATACAGCAGATACCTCAGAGCGGGTTTGAACAAGAGCAAGCCGGCCACCACTACTACATGGCTGCAGTGGTCGTAACTAGGGGCAACGGCCTGACTGAAGTGTGTGGGACAATGGAAATACAAACAGGCAAATCTTCTAAACGGTACATTTTATATAAATACATTCTATTAATAATAATATTGGTATGGCTATATCTAATTATACAAACTACATTTGTGAGATGGGAATACCCCTTTAAGTGATTTGTATGATCTTTGCTTTAAAAACAATGCTATCACAAGGATCATTTTGATCAACACCACATCTGTGCTATAACTCAGCTGTGGTCAAGACAGTGCATTCAATGTCCTGGTCACTGATAATCTATAGATTTTTGCTTTATTATTTTGCCTTTCTTATTGTATTTTAAAAACAGTTTTGATCACAATTGCACTTAAGCATTTCTAAACATGATCTATTTATCTCATCTGTGACAGTAGATACAATTTGCAGAATCTGATCGATCAAACTAGAGGGTGGTAGGCTGCCCTCAATCAAATGTTTGGTGTTTAGGCTGTCTTTATTCACTATTGTGAGGAATAGCAGATGAGAGGGTCATGCTTAAAAGTCAAAATTGATACATTGAATAGATTAAAGTGTGAATAATTTGTAGATCTTCATTAGTTTTATGACATAAGAGCTATCATCCACAAGTCTAAGCTTTTCAATCGACCTTATCTATTCCATTAAGTAGCAGACTGGCACTGCTTACCCTCCTGCAGGATCTCCAGTTTTCAGTATAATTGGGGTGCCCTGACTGAATGAGCATTGCAAAAGTCTACGGGATTTATGGAAAGAGTTCAACAGATTGATACACTGTTTTGTGGGTAAAGAATCTGCAGAATTAGTATTTTGTGCAAATTCTTAAAGCGCATCAGTTAGCATGATCAACCCTATAAAGCAAGTCACAATGCCTGGTAGGGTTAATCGTGCTGATTAAAACGATACCACATTTATGTCTGTACGTTGCACCATTCCAGAGAAAACTGCAACTTTATTAATATGCTAATTAGCTAGCTGGAGCATCAAGGGGCCAGTCAGAGCCCTTAGAGCACTAGTTTGTGAACACCCCTGCAGCCTTAGCCACTCCCACCGTCATCTGGATCCCATGAGATATCTAGCCGTGTCAAAACAGGAGAATGGGGGCTGTCTAAGACTGCAAGGGTATTCATAAACTGGTGCTCTAAGGGCTCTGACTTGCCCCTTGGTGCTCCAACTAGCTAGTTGACATATTAATAAAAGCACAGTTTTTTATATAGACATAAATAAGGTATCATTTTAATCATCATGATTAACATTACCAGGCAGAGTGTCTGGATTAATAGGGTTGATCATGCTGACAGATGCTCTTCCAGTGGGAGTCCAGTGGGATGTCCTATTCAGTGAGTATGACTGTGCATACAGTGATACCTGTCAATCACAGAATATGACCACCCACTGTCAGGGATTTAAATTAAGAATATATAAATCCTACTGAATCTTTATCCAGAAAACTATATATCAGTCTGCTCCTCCTGTTCTGTAACATGCTGCTGGCAGAGGTGTGTTCATGTTCAATGTCACAGGTTCTCTTTAACTGGATACCCCTTGCCTGGTCAGAGCTTGAAACCCTTCCCATCAGACATTTTTTGGCATATCTTGCCGGTAAGTCTGAGAACACCTCTAAAAGGAGGCTTTTCCTAATTAAAGATCTACTTTAAGCTCATGCAACTTTTTATTGGCTCCACTGACCCTCTTAAAGGGAATCTGTCGCCAGAATTTGGGACTATTATCCGCAGTCATACACAAGCTCTCAAAGCTGTGCTGAAATACATTATCAGAAATGATGTGCTGTGAATGCACATCTGTTCTAACTATGCACTTCACTGCAGCTCTGAGCACTGACATCAGTGGAACCAAAAGCAGTAGGAAAAAAAAAATAGTCATGTGGACTCCTAATATAAAGTACTACTCATGTATTACTTCAGATAATAGTCCAAAATTGCAGTGCCAAATGTCCTTTAGGTACTTTGGCTCTGTGAATGCTATCATCAATTTTAGAGTATCTTTATAAATATAATAATATTGCAGTGGTTTGAGAAGTCTTAAATAAGGTACAATAAAGTCTTTGTTTTCAGCTCAGGATTGCTTCTAACTCCAAACGCCTTACATATCACAAATCCTTAGAAGTTATTCTTTCTCTTTAATCTTATGATTTTCTTTAAAGAAAGTCATACAAATAAAAACAGACGAATGGAAAGCATATATATACACACAAAGGAGATTAAAGAGGAACAGAAAATGCATTATTATAAAACTGAACTCGATCAAGCAAAGAACATAAAAAAATCCCCCTCAACATTTACAGTGAAATAACAGACCATGGATGGATGACTGGCCTTAAAGGGGTTGTGTCACTTCGGCAAATAGCATTTATTATGTAATACAAGGCACTTACTAATGAATTGTTATTATCTATATTGCCTCCTTTGCTGGCTGGATTCATTTTTCGATCACATTATACACTGCTCTTTTCCATGGTTATGAACACCCTGCGGTCCATCAGCGGTGGTCGCACAATATATATATATATATAAAAAAAAAAAAGAACTCGCCTATGTGAGCTCCCACAGTCCTAGCCACCAGAGAGGCTGGCACTTTTTCCTATAGTGTGCAAGCACGACCACCACTGCTGGATTACAGGGTGGTCGTAACCATAGAAACGAGCAATGTATAATGTGATCGAAAAATGAATCCAGCCAGCAAAAGAAGTAATATGGATAATAACAATACATTAGTAAGTAGCTTGTATTAACTTTCTGTACATGATCAATGCAACTTGCTGAAGTAACACCACCCCTTTAACCCCTTCCAGAACGCGTAACGTAAATTTATGTCAGTGGTCAGGCTAGTTCCTATGGAGGGGCTCCATAAGAACAAAGTGTAATTCTAATAGTACCCAAAACTGATGCATTGGAGTCTATTAGAGAAGCAATATAATGATTGTTTGCTATAGTTTCCCGGGGGGAACTATTAAAAAGAGTAAAGAAAAAAAAAAGGTTTTTAAAAATATTTGAAAAAAATATAAAAATTCAAATCACCCCTTTCCCCAAAATTAAAATAAAAACACATAAATAATTGTAAAAATCATCATGGACATCGCCACATACTTTTTTAAAAAAGTATTAAAACTGATACATGTCAGGTATTGGTGTGACCCCCCCCCCCCATAAAACTGTGGCAGAATTTTTTTTTTTTTTTTATATACTTCCACCCAATTTGGAATTTTTTTCCCCACTTCCCCCACCACATTGTATACAACTGTAAATGGTGCCATTAGAAAGCAAATCTTGTCCCTTAAAAAACAAGCCCTCATACGGCTATGTGAATGAATGAAAAAATAAAAACGTTATGGCTTTGGGAGGGCTGAGTGTAAAAAATACAAAAAAGAAAAAATGGAAAATCAAACGGTCTTGAAAGGGTTAAAGTGCACCACTCGAGTACTATACAATAAACAGACTTCACAAGTCAGTGCTAGAACAAAACAGCACCCCCCCCCCCCCCACACTGTGTAGTGGACAGAGATGGTTACTGCAGTGCTGCTCCCATTCCTTCAGTGAAAGCTGCACTACAGTTACCAGCTCTGTCCATTACACAGTGCAGTTCTAGAACTGGGGCTACAAGGAAACTGCTGATCGACAGGGGTGTGGGGTGTCAGACCTAGTCCGCAAATCTGATAGTGATGGCCTATCCTTAGGATTGACCATCATTATTAAAATCTGGGGAAAAAAAAATACTGTAAGGTCTTTACAAAGTCAACTTTTAAAGTTGTATTTCAAACACTGATCTCTATTTAATAAGTGATGTTCACTAAAAGCAGAGGCAGTGTAGATTTTATAGCATTATTCTGCACAAAATGATTTGCATTACATTTCCTCTGTATTTCTGCATAGACCTAAATCTCACTTAATGAGAATTGAAACTCATCATTTCATTCTGAAACCTTTCCAAGATGTTGTGCATCATATTATATGACAGATGGAAGCATGTGTTTGAGGCTTGCACTGATAAATAGCATTAATGTATAATAAATGTTATTTTTGTGTCATCTTCCAGCTTATTTCAGGACTTCAGAGTGAAGAAGTCATTATTGTCCAGGCTGATGGCATCTATCTTCTGGGATAAAGTGGGATATTACTGGCTGACTACCTTCCAATGGTGCATACTATCATATATGTGTATTACACAAAAATTCTGGATAAATTGAAGGAATCTTTGAAGTAAAAAAAGTCTGGAAAACTGACCCAAGGACAATCACCATCACCCAGAACAAGGATGACCAACCTAACGCTCTTCAGCTGTTCAAAACTACAACTACCAGCATGCTCAGACTGTCTACAGCTATCAGCCCACAGCAGGGCATAATGGGAGTTGTAGTTTTACAACAGCTGGAGAGCCACAGGTTGGCCATGCCTGACCCAGAACAAGCCGGCTGACCTGGGCTTCGAGGTTCTGGACCATCCTCTTTATTCACCTGATCTAGCACCCTCGGGCTACCATCTGGATGTGTTGAAGAAGTTGCGACACTGCAGTCAGAAGTGCAATGATATCTGAAGGCACTAGGTAGAATAACTGAGTTCTAACTCACTTTTTTGTGATCAAAGCCAAGGACATATCAGATATATAGTATTACTGCAAGGAGTGAATAGTCCTTGGAGCAAGGTAGTCAATGTGCCTATAAGATGTCTTTTTGTTTATTTTCTATTTATGTTTCTTATTACAAGGCTACAATAAAAAAAATCTATTTAATCCAAAATGAATATAAAAAAAGATTGTGAGGAATCAAAGTAAAATCAAAATTTAAAAATGGGGGTTAGGGAAGCTTCAGACTTAGCATGGAGACTGACATTGGAGACTGTTTAAAGCGTCGAGTGTAGACGCAGTGGTGGGAGTTGTAGCCTGTTTTAGGTGTAGGCGGACACATGTACGCCTTATATTGGTGGTTATTACCTACCACCGGTGTTCTCATTTATTTGTGTTGATTGTAGGACATATACTTTGTCCGGTTTGACCCCTTTGGCATATGTGGGTAACTGTACTCGTGTGGAGAAAAATAAGTCGTTTACGACTCACACGTGGTGGTGACCCATTAGTGCCCGTTTTCCAAACACTCCATGGTTGGTAAGAAGTATTATTCCAGTCCTCTACCTGCCCCTGATAGTTGTTTGGTGTTTTATATGAATTTGATTAAGTGGTTTCATCTCCCCATGTGAGTTACTTTGCACAAGTTGCAGATACAATTTTTTTGTTTTTAACGTTCACTTTCTCCATGAAGCATTTAACAATCAGTGACGTCTGCACATTCTTAATATTTTTTGATCCGTGAAACCTAATGAAAAAGTGAACATTTTGTCCACAGCAACTGGTTGTATTAGCTATGCTTGTATTGATGGTTGAGTACTGTAAGGCTAAGTTCATATGTTAAAGATTCATTAGAATATTCAGTCTTTGGAACACATACACACATAAGAGTTAAATGGTCAAAGTAGTTTCAACAAACTTTGCATAAATGAATGATACAGGTGAACAGAAGAAACTTTGTAATATATCTTATCTGAGAAAATGCATTTTTCTCCCTCCAGCAGCACTCTTTCTTCCCTCTCCATAGACTTCTATGAGAAGCATGTAATCTCCAGTAAGCTGACAGTCCATCTTGTCTCTCAAAACGGACAGCAGAGAACTTTAGTTTAGGTGGGAAGGGTTGGAGACAAGGGCAGTTTTCTCTGATTAAATACTGTATATACAAAGTTTATGATATTTACTAGGGATGAGCAAAGTTTTGAAAAATTAGATTCTGCTACTTCGCCTAAATTTGCCAAGAAATTTAATTCGTTCAGAATGAATTTGTAACAAATCACTATAAATCAGGTATACCCAGGCCACTCTGCCTTAGGGTAAGGCCACACAGAGTACCCATGCTGTGGGTGGGTTGCGGCCATGCAGCCCGCAGCTGTCTTTCATTTAATAATGAAGACCACAGTGTATAGTACTTCTTCATTGTTAATGGCCGTGCGGCACCTTTAAACAGAGGCTGTTGCTGGTATGGGGTTTGGCTACAATTTCCTGCAGGTTATTTGACAGTAAACACTTAATATTAATCAGCTCTGGCATACCCACTTCTCCAACCCCAGTGCTCTCCTGCCTTACATGTGGGAGCCCTTCTACTGCCATCTGCTTTTCCTCCTTTTCCACATCATCTAATATCAATGAGAATATGTCATTAGCTGCTCCTCTCTCTACAACTTGCTGACTTTTCTAGGACATGGAGTGGAGACCAAGAAAAATGATTTGGAAGAAGTAAAGCCAGTAAAAGATGAGAATGGTCATCATTAAGACCTGGCCCCCCTAATGGGTGCAGACTGGATGGCATTGCTTGTCACTCTGGCAGTGGAATAATAAAGGCTTCCATCTTATTGGTATTGGATTACATATACTGCTGAAGTAAGAATAAGTAAATGTAGGAATACATTAAAAAAACAACTGTCTCCCTTCACTCTCCCTCTTCAATATTCTTCTATTAATCATTACCAGCAACACTGTCCCTAGCGCATGAGCGCTTTACACTTCTCTCCTTTTGCTCAGCTCACAGGACAATGGCTGACATCACAGGGGATGGCGATCTGCGGATTGGCTGGCTGCACGGCATTATCGTTGATAATGTGTTCCTGAGCTTGTCTCCTCTACACTTAGTTTCGCTTTGTAACACGTGCAGCCGGCATTTTAGGTAAACCTGATTCGTTAACACGAAGCGCAAGAAAATTTGGAGTCGAAGTTTTCCTAAACTTTGCACTGAATTCTGCTTTGCTCCACACTGATATTTACCTATACACTTGATTTATATAAAGTTTGTGGAAACAACGACCATTTAAAGAGAACTTGTCACTATGAAAATGCTAAATAATCTGCAATCAGCATTTTATAGAGTAGGAGATGTTTAGCAGATTGATATATAGTTTTATGGGTAAAGATTAAGTATAACTTATATTTCAGTAATTTATATCTGTGCTCTTTCTGGGCTTTCAAGTCAAGGGGGCAGTCCTATCAGTGATTGACAGCTATCTCTGTATGCACAGTCATAGAGGGAAGGCTGTCACTGATAGGACCGCATCCTGGACTTCAAAGCCCAGAATGTTTAGAGATATAAATGAGTAAAATACTGAATCTTCTCCCACAAAACTGTACACGAATCTGCTCAGCTCTTCCTGCTCTATAACATGCTGCCTTTAGTTCAGACAAAATGCTCAATGTGACAAGTTTTCTGTAAAATTAAAAAATCCATGTAATGAAGATGGCATGCTTTTTTTTGCCGAGAGTGTCATTATTTTATCTGACTAAAAATGTATCTGGAACTGTGTCTTACTGAAGACCCATACCGTAAGTAGTGCTGAAAATACAGAAAAATGCTGTGGTGTTTCTGTTTTTATCCTTTTGAGACCAACAAGGAAAAAACTACAGTAGAAACTCCAGAGATAAAGTTGTAGTCGGAAAAAAAAAAAAGGACAAAGAACATTTCACAATTCCTCATTGTTTTATATGTAATACGTATACGGCAAATACTGCGACAGAAAAAACTAAAACTAAAGTGCAATACAAATGCATTATTTCACATACACAGATGCCCACATAGGTAAATTCACTGGCAGGTTCTGCACACCCCGCAATGAACTCTCTGTATATCAGGTTTAGGGAACACTCCAAATAGCAGCCTTATCTCAGAGAGTTACATGTCACTCATAGCTTGAGCTTAAATTGTAAGCCTAGAGGCATATATAGGCACCATGGCGTTTGCCTCTCGTGTGAAAATCATTTGTATCGGCTCTTATTTCACTATTAATCATGAGATGAATCCAAGCTCACCGCAGCCTGCGGAAATGGATTGAAATTACATTTTAAATGTGCATTAAAATAGCTGCAATTTGCTATATGACAGCTAGGATTTGATATTAACTAAAAGCTGCAAACTGCAGACTGCCATCTTTTATGCATTGTACAACAAAAGAAAGAAAGGGAAAACAGCATTAAAAAGAGCTAGCAGCTAAGACAAATTACATCCGCGAAGATCTTTTCTCATTTACTCGTCACACTCTCTCTTTCTCTTGATGATGGATAAGTACTACTTGTCTGGACTAATTGTGACCACTTCTGGCTTCTCTGAATATCTTACTTTCCAAAAAGTAAAGTTTTTTTTATTTTCTTTTTTAGTAGCTTTTATAGCAGAATATAGTAAAGCACTACAGTTTATTTATTATACCGTCCACGTGTACATTATACATAACACATCTACATATTCACTTCATTTTCTAATATTGGTAGTGAAGTACCATGCTAAGGGGCCATACCCATTGAGCTGGATCGGCTGAGTGATCTATGTGCAAGGTGGAGTCCGGACCTTCTGCTGATGATCCTTTCTCCTCTCCCCATTGAAAACACACAGAAGGTTGTTAAAAACAGCTGTTGTATGACATCTATTGTATTCAATGTGTCAATGAGCAGCTTAAGGATAGTTTCATTTTTTCTTTATTTTCAGACCCTTGTTATACTGATCCCTATGATTTCAGTACATACATATTGTATATTACATTAGCATGTGTCCATTATCTTTGGTCATCCCTGCTGGACTACAGTTGGTGCAATCATCTCAATATTTGTATACATGTACACATTTGATGTAGTTCAATTGTCCTGTACATGTAAGTATTGATTCTGTAAGAATCTTGTTCCATAATTAATAAACGTTAAAGGGGTTCGGCGGCCCAAAACGCATTTTTATATGCCCAACTAACCCCAAATATTGGCTTCGATGTTCTGAAGTACAACTTCCTCTTTCTACGGAGTTTGCTAACCAAACCCAACATGCCTTATGCTGTCCAATACTACTACATGTGCGAGACCACATGAATAGTAGAAGTGCTACTTCCTCAAGACTTCTTGTCTGCAATGTAAGTGACAACAGTCAAGATGACTTCCCGGAGTTCAATACTGATGGTCCATCCTCATGATAGGTCAACAATATCTAATCGGTGGAGGTCCAACAACAGGCACCACTGTGATCAGCAGTTTGAAGAGGCCGTGGCCCTCTGATGAGCGCCACTACCTCTTTCTTGTCCGTTGGCATCATGTTCATTGGTCAATTGAATGGGCCTGGTCTGCAAAACCAAGCACAGCCACTATATAATGTACAGTGCTATGGTTGGTAAGCTGTGAGGAAGCCCCAACACTTGCGACCTCTTCAAACAGCTGACTGTTGCACTGTTAAGTGTTAAACCCCCACTGATCAGATATTGTTGACTTATGAAAAACTCATGAAAAACCTCCTAAATGACATTTGTAAAAATTGTTGTTTTGACATAGAGGGCACCCTGAGCCAATCTTAGGAACACCCCTTTAATATGCACACACTTCATAGACACACACCAAATATTCATGCATTCAAATATAGCATATTTCAAAAAATATCACAAGGAATATAAAAAAAGGGAAGTGAAGCTACAATACAGAAGTGGTAAGGGAATTTGATAGCTCATTAATATTATCATAAATTTTCCATTTTGCTGCAAAAGTATTCAGATAAAAACATTCAACTTGTTGAAACACCAGAGGCTACCCTTCTGCCGGCAGATCTATAAAGCAAGCAGAGAGAATTTACACACTCTTATCTGTAAGCCCTGCAGAAGGGAGAATCGATAAGGGTGGATTCGCACGTACGTTACAGTCATTTCAGATTTTGCCAAAATTTGTGAAAATCACATAAAAAATAATAGCAAAACGCGATTACACTCTAAGAGCATGTTATAATATTACATCCTATTGAGTAATTCTCTAATAGGAGGATTATCGAGTAACTCAATGAAATGGAGACAAAGACAAATGCACAGCAATTCTAAAAGCAGGGAAAGTATAGCAAATTCATAGGCTAAAAGTCACAAAATTGGGATCAAGCCTTCTAGGTGTCTAATAGCCATTTAAGTATCAGATCGACCTATAATGGTGCAATAATGTGCCTCTTTTACCAGTAATGCCAAGAATATGTCATACAAATATTCTGGCATTGCTGTAATAACAAATGCTGCCAAGCTGTTGATTTATGTAACCTTTTTATGGAGCCAGAAATTGCAATAACTTTTACGCCATGTTTGTCAGCTGCACTCACAAATGTATATTTAACAGGGCCATTAGCAATGATCTACTGATTTAAGCTTTCAAACTGAAGAATAGGGAAAAAACAAAATAATAACATATGGTCTAGCTTTTAACAGTCTTAGCAACATGCTGCACACTTGGAGGCTGTGTGTCATTATCTATAGAACAGTATTGCGCTGCTTGCAGTGCATTGGGAGAAAATGCTACTTGTACATTAATTGGTTGCTTAAATGGCTTTTCCTGGAATAGGTAATGTACCAATCTACTTCAGACCCACAGTTATCCACTACTTAAAGTTTCAAAGGTGGAAAGGTGATAATAATAATATTACAACTAATACTAGCCTTCTCCACAACAAACTATCCACTCCAGTCAGGGCCACTTCTTCCATGAGGCAAGATGAGTAACTCACCTCAGGCAGCAGCCAACCTGACTCTGAGAGGGCGGCAGTTCACAGCCGGGCACAGGAGCCTATGGCTCCATTCCATACCGTTCTCACTCTCATAGGCCTTAGGCCCCTCCGTGATGCCCCCAGTATTCAGTATTCTCTCCGCCCTCCCTGTAGTGCCCTCAGTAGTGGCACGAAAAAAATAAATAAATAAATACCCACCTGCTGACAGCTTCATGCTGCTGTCTGCATTGCAGGCACTTCCCAATGGGATTGAGTTGCCTGTATCCCGACAAAGGAGGTTGTGATGACATCATCATGACCTCCTGTGCTGGGACTTAGGGGGTCATTTATGAACAGATATACGCCACTTTTGACCAGCCTATTTTGAAAATTCTTTCTCATTTTTTCATCATTGCCTTCCAAGAGCTATAACTTTTTTACTTTTCTATCGATGTAGCCATATCAGAGCTTGTTTTTTGTGGGAAAACTTGTAATCTGTAATGACACCATTTAACTTAAACATAACTTACTGATTGCATTTTATTAACTCTTTTTGGGGGATGGGAAAAAACAGCAATACTGCCACAGATTTTTTTATGTTATAAACATAACAGTGTTCATTTTTCAGCATAAATAACAAGCTAATTTTATTCTCTGGGACAATACAATTACAGAGATTTTTAAAGTTTTACTACTTTTGCACAATTGCTGACCAAGACCTATGATTGTTTTCATTTTTCTTTCTAATGAACTGTTTGAGGTCTTTATTTTTGAAGAATGACTTGCAGTTTTCATTGGTACTTTTTTTGGGGTACATAACACTTTTTGATAGCTTTTTATTTATTTTTTTTCCTGCAATTTTTTTTTTTTTTTCGGGATTCACAGTGCAGGATAAATAACATGATAATTATATAGTGTGGGTCGTTACAGATATGGAAATACCAAATATATGGAAGACATTTAATTTTTGCAATTTTTTCCACTGAAAAAAAATGTTTTTAATGGAAAAAGGTGCATTTTTTAACTTGGAGATTTTTTATTTAATGAAACGTTATTTCACTCTTATTTTTACTTAGTCCCTCAAGGGGACTTTGGCAGGCAATCTTCAGATTGTTTCTAAAATACACTGTACTGCATATGCAGTTTAATGTATTATGCTATCAGGCCTGACAGGCATATACTGCAGGCAGACTTGGGGACCTTCATTAGGGTCCTGGCTGCCATACTAAAACACTGGCACTCCGTGATCTCTTTTGATGAGACAGGGAGTCCACTCCTACTATTGACTGCGGCGTCCAAGGAGTTAAACAAATCTGTTGATCTGGGTCATTACAGCAGAAGCCCAGCTATCACGAGAGAGCTGAGCTCCTGCTCTCGGCTAAACAGAAGACCAGTGCAGCGCTTAGACTAGGACACTGTAAAAAAGGTGGCAGCCTAGCATGAGGCCTCTTAGTGACCACAGAACAAAAGGTATATTGGCGGTCAATAAGGGGTTAAGACACATGCATGCTGAGATAATCACGCATGTGCATGGAGGGCTCGGGAGAGACAGCTGGCCAACAGCTATCTAATGTGCATGGCGAGCCTAAAGGGTGAGCAGGCAATTATCAGAAGGGAACCGTTCCTTCCCATTACTTCCTGCTCGTTAGTGGAGGTAAAGAGATGCATGTACATGCAGAAATACCCTCCACCGTATGGGAATGGGCTATACCTACTGTGATCACTTGTCCCCATACAGATTCATTGTTTCCCAGCATGATCTGCTGCCCAGAAAGGAGAATTTAGGTGTCCGCATAAACTCTGATTTCACCCGATAAACAAGCATATGGCTTGCTCATTGGATGATCTGCTCCACCTTTTCACAGGCCGATTATCTGGAACGACCGTTCGTACTAACGGTCATAATCGGCCTGCCAGTTGCCCTGTGTAAATTTGGCTTAAGTGTCTTCAGCAAGCTTGTGAGTGGTGGCTGGGGCTAGAAATGTATAATTTACAGAGGATCTATGATAGGGGTATGACTAGTTAGTGTGAGATCTTGCAGTTCTAACTAAAACAGTGCTGTATATACTATTTATGTAGTGGTTATCGCGTACATATAAATAACTGCCGTATAAATAGTATTAACCGCACTGTTCTTAATGCACTCACACATTACATTTCCACCCATATTACTGCTGCATGATGAGCGACTGGTTATAGGCCATGCAGTTGAATATGAAGATGCTGATTGTAAGTGGGAAGAGGTTGGGTAGAGGCAATGCTGCTACTAGGCAAGTATCCCAATGAGACGTCTTTATGTAACATAAACTGGTCATCATCTTAAGTAACGAGAAGGCAGCATACACAACTATAATAATGTCCTATCCATCTCCATCGGTATCTGCAATCAGAGACTTTAGCAGTGTTTGATTTACAGAGATACTTAAACTAATCATGCTCCATTCTTCTACCGGGAATGATAGTATAGAAAACTTTCTCTTTTTTACACTACATATTATTATTGTCATCAAATCTATTGTGCATTCAGCTAAGACTGAGAGGCCGCAAGTGTTTAAGATGTAAGAACATAATACGTAAGGTGTGACCATATGCAGCACTATGGGCTCATAGGACGATTGTCATCACATTCCTCTACTTTAGTCTCAGATCTCCTTTCATTTATTGCATTATATCTCATTTCTAAGCTCTGCAAATATAAGGGCTGTGGCTGACAGTTATCTGCTCATAACATCACACATGCAGCATGCCACCTCCAGTTTAGAGGTATCTGATCCCCCTGTAGTCCCCTAGACTACTATATTGTGCTCTGTTCACATGATGCCTCTGTGTGAGTTTTAGATTTAGTGGATATGGATTTTTTCATAGCATTTTATTGGATGACAGTTTTGCAGTATATAGTCATTTTATCATCCACAAAATTAACTTTGAGAATAATTATGCACTTTTTTGATTGGTTGTAATTTGCATACATTCTGATGTCACTACCCGTTTGGGCCTATTTAAGGCTCCATTCACACATCTGTGTGTGATTGCGGATCCGCAAGAAATGCCTTTTCTTGTCCGTGTATTCAATTTTTTTTGCGGGGCTGCGGAACAGAAGTGCGGATGCGGACGGCACACTGTGTACCGTCCACATATTTTGCGGCCCCATTGAAAATGAGTGGGTGCAGAACGGATGCAGACACATTCTACGGACGTCTGAATGGAGCCTAATGCTTGAAAAAAGCTCAAGATGGAAGTTGAAACGTTGCATGTTTATGGACACTTCAAAATAAATCAACTCTTTTTCAGTACTGCGGTTGGACTGCTGTGATCCCTTCTAGAACATATATATATATATATATATATATATATACACACACACAGACATTGTATATATAATGAAAATGTAGATGTAATCCATCGATGAGTTGAAGGTGTAGAGTAAGTCTGTCTTGTAGCACGTATTACAGACAGACATAAAACCAGACCTTCCTTTACTCTTTTTGTAGCAATAATTCTGATTAATATTCCGCATGGCTCAGTCCATGTGCAGGTGACTTTTTCAGCCGAAAAGCGTCAGACTGACCTCTGCAATGTTTCCTCGTCTGATAGATAAAACACATGGCACTGATGTATTCTGCAGAGCCATAAAACGTACTCTTTAATTAAGACTCGTCGTCTGCTTTGAAAACTTTCTCAATTCCCACATTTAGATTTGTCATTAATAGAACTCACCGAGCATAAATAACCTTCTTTTCACACTTCTCTCACAGCAGGTATCGAGATCTCTTTTTACAGGTATTAATCTTGTTTTCACAGTTTTTAGCATAATATTCATACAGAGCTGGAAGGCTTATACTAGTCTTTCTAGATACGGCGGCATTGCTCTTCCTATCATACTGTATGTTTAATTAAAATCATCTCTTTTCATCAGTTTTTGAGACAGGAATAAACTATTCCAACGCACTGTGAAACATAACCTGCTTTCTGAAAGCAGCAATATGGCTGACATCAGTATCCCCTAGTGCAGATACAGACTACTTAGGAAAAGAAGATCTGCCAGCTCTCCAGATGTGTCTATCAGGGCTGTGGAGTCGGTAAGCCAAAGTTCTGACTCCAAATCCGACTCCTGTATTTTATCACACTCCAACTCCTTGATAAATTGCCAATAATTTAGTAATAAACATTTACTGTAGCAAAATAGTATCATCTGGCTTTTTATCACCATCAGGTAGGTAATCAGGCTACTTAGAACTTCCAATTCCAAATGGGGTGGAATTGGAAGAAAAAATGCAATTCATCCACTGTTTTGCGAGTTTTGTTCCCACAGCGTTCTGTATGCGGAAAAACTGACCTGTGCCCTTCGTTCTCTAGGTCAGTACAATTACAACAATATAAGTTTTTATGTCTAAACAAAGTAAAAATAAATGTAATCTTTTTGCCATTTTGACACTTTTTTTCCGGCCAGTCTCCCTATATATTTCGCTTTTTTCCGGCCAGTCTCCCTATATATTTTTTAATATTACGTTGATACCCATGATGTTTATGTTTTTTGTTATTTATATACTAATTTGTTTATTCTACGGAAAAGGGGGCGATTTAAACATTTTTTAATTTCTTATACATTTTTAAGTTTTTTTTCTTTTTCTTATGATTTTGAAGCTTGTAATTGAGCCTACAAAATAATTTTTTTTTAAAAAAGAATTCTGAACAATCATGGATTTTTTAGATCCATTAATTATTTAAAATTGCTCATTTCTTATGTTGGGCTGCCACCTGCTGGCCAAAATAAGAATTGCAGCTTAAATGGCCTGGGTCTCTTCAGCAAACCCAGCACATTGAAATCAATTAACAGCATCCTCATTAGCCGCAGAGGATGCCGGTAAGAAGCCTGGAAGCGCGAGCAGTATTTGGATGTTTCAAGGGGAATGCAAGTATTTACTACACCAGACATATCAGATGTCATGCGCAGGACCGTTGGATGTTTTACAATTCAATCTTCAATTTGGGGAATGGAGCATCCAGCTTCTAATAGAACAGTCCTATTCTTGTCTGTATCACTTTGCGGACAGCACAAAACAGACATACCGACGCGGAGAGCACATGGAGTGCTGTGTGCATCTTTTCTGGCCCATTGAAGTGAATGGGTCTGCATCCGACTCGCAAAAAATGTGGATTGGATGTAGACCCAATCCACTGTTGTGTGCATGAGCCCTTAACCTGTATTAGGCTCCATTCACACGTCCGTGTGTGATTGCGGATCCGCACATGGCCGGCTCTATAATAGAAATGCCTTTTCTTGTCCGTGTATTCTATTTTTTTGCGGGGCCGTGAAACGGGAGTGCAGATGCAGACAGCACACTGTGTGCCGTCCACATCTTTTGCAGCCCCATTGAAAATGAATGGGTCCACACCCGTTCCTCAATTTTGCGGAACGGATGCGGACACATTCTACGGACGTCTGAATGGAGCCTTAATCAGATTCTTCTATTAAAAAAAATGTAAATGGAGAATGTAACTTTGCTGACGTATATATCAGATTTGTGATTACTTGCGCATATATTTAAGAAGAAATTGGATGTACAAATGCCTACGGGGGCAGTGATAAGTTTACCAGACGTTTTTGAAGATAATGATTTTAATCCTGAGAAGACTTTTTCAGCCATGTTATTTCTGCTTAAGTCTATATTATTAGGTATTCTGACTTCCCAATAAGTATGTACAGTACAACAGATGTACATACAAGCTAAGCTTGGCTCTGGGCAGGGATTAATGTAAAAATAAAAATCACAATCTGAAAATGTTGATTTGCTAGGTTAACAAAGGTTATATATATATATATATATATATATATATATATATATATACACACACACACACACAGTATATATATATATATACAGGAGCGTACATAGAAATCATTGGGCCCCATAGCAAGAATCTGAATTGGGCCCCCTAACTCCGCCCAGTCCAACCCCTGGCCCATCCTACATCCTCTTCTGCCACATCCCCATTTGCTGCAAAAGGAAAGGCCGTAGGAACAAAACCTGTAAAACGGTGGAGGAATTGCATTTTTTTTCCAATTCCTCCTCATTTGGAATTTTTTTCTGCTTATCACTACATTGTATAGGGCACTGGGACAGCCACAAGGAGACGTTATACCGTATGGGGCACTGGGACAACCACAAGGAGACGTTGTAACGTATAGGGCACTGGGGCAGCCACAAGGAGACGTTATACCATATGGGGCAGCCACAAGGAGATGTTATACTGTATGGGGCAGCCACAAGGAGATGTTATACTGTATGGGGCAGCCACAAGGAGATGTTATACCGTATGGGGCACTGGGACAACCACAAGGAGATGTTGTAACGTATAGGGCAGCCACAAGGAGACGTTATACCATATGGGGCAGCCACAAGGAGATGTTATACTGTATGGGGCAGCTTCATGTGCGCTGACCGCTTCTATGAAGTCACAAAATACCGTATTCTTCATATCAGATTCCCCATAAATATCAGGACATCACATCAGCCCTCCATGTCAGACCCCAATCAGACCTCAATTCAGCCCTTTCAGACCCCCATCAGACCTCAGATCAGCCTCCATCAAACCTCAAATCAGCCTCCATCAGACCTCAAATTAGCCCCCCATCAGATCTCAAATTAGCCCCCATCAGATCTCAAATCAGCCCACTCAAGGCCCCCATCAGACCTCAAAATCAGCCCCACATCAGGACCTCAAATCAACCCACATCAGACCTCAAATCTGCCCCCATCAGACCTCAAATCTGCCCCCATCAGACCTCAAATCTGCCCCCATCAGACCTCAAATCTGCCCCCATCAGACCTCAAATCTGCCCCATCAGACGCTCAAATCTGCCCCCCACTCAGACCTCAAATCTGCCCCGCCATCAGACCTCCAAATCAGCCCCATCAGACCTCAAATCAGCCCCCCAATCAGACCTCAAAATCAGCCCACATCAGACCGTCAAATCAAGCCCCCATCAGACGCTCAAATCTGTCCCCATCAGACCTCAAATCAGCCCACTCAGCCCCATCAACGCATTCAAAATCTGCCCCCATCAGACTCAAATCTGCCCCCCATCAGACCTCAAATCAGCCGCCCATCCAGACCTCAAATCAGCCCCATCAGACCTCAAATCAGCCCCCATCAGACTCAATCAATCAGCCTCAAATCAGCCCTCAGCCTCCCATCAGACCTCAAATCTGCCCCCATCAACTCAGCCCAGATCAAATCAGCCCCCATCATCAGACCTCTCAAATCAGCCCCCATCAGACCTCAAATCAGCCCCAATCAGACCTCAAATCAGCCCATCAGACCTCAAATCAGCCCCCATCAGACCTCAAATCTCTGCCCCCATCAGACCTCAAATCTGCCCCCATCAGACATCAGCCGCTCAAATCAGCCCCATCAAAGACCTCAAATCAGTCACTCAGCCATCAGACCTCAAATCAGCCCACTCAGCTATCAGACCTCAAATCAGCCCCCATCAGACCTCAAAATCTGTCCCCATCAGACCTCAAATCAGCCCACTCAGCCCCCATCAGACCTCAAATCTGCCCCCATCAGACCTCAAATCTGCCCCCATCAGACCTCAAATCAGCCCAAATCAGCCCCATCAGACCTCAAATCAGCCCCCATCAGACCTCAAATCAGCCCCATCAGACCTCAAATCAGCCCCCATCAGACCTCAAATCAGCCCACTCAGCCCCCATCAGACCTCAAATCAGCCCCCATTAGACCTCAAATCAGCCCACTCAGCTATCAGACCTCAAATCAGCCCCCATCAGACCTCAAATCAGCCCCCATCAGACCTCAAATCAGCCCCCATCAGACCTCAAATCTGCCCCCATCAGACCTCAAATCTGCCCCCATCAGACCTCAAATCAGCCCCCATCAGACCTCAAATCAGCCCCCATCAGACCTCAAATCAGCCCCCATCAGACCTCAAATCAGTCCACTCAGCCATCAGACCTCAAATCAGCCCACTCAGCTATCAGACCTCAAATCAGCCCCCATCAGACCTCAAATCAGCCCCCATCAGACCTCAAATCAGCCCCCATCAGACCTCAAATCAGCCCCCATCAGACCTCAAATCAGCCCCCATCAGACCTCAAATCAGTCCACTCAGCTATCAGACCTCAAATCAGCCCCCATCAGACCTCAAATCAGTCCCCCATCAGACCTCAAATCAGTCCCCCATCAGACCTCAAATCAGTCCCCCATCAAACCTCAAATCAGCCCACTCAACCCCTATCAGACCTCAAATTATCCCCCTTCAGATCAGCTCACTCATCCCCCATCAGACCTCAAATTAGCCCCCTTCAGACCTCAGATCAGCCCACCCAGCCCCCATCATACCTCTAATTACCCGCCATCAGACCTCAGATCAGCCCCCTAAAACTAAAATAAAAAACTTCTCTTACCTTTCCTATGCCACGGCTCCGCTCAGGTCCGGCGCTCCTTTGTCTTCCCCTGCCGTCACTACGTCCTGGCGTTGTATGGGCTCAGGACAGTGCAGCGCCAGGAGGAGAAGATAATGGAGTGCCGGACCAGAGCGGAGCCGCGTGCACAGGAGGGTGAGTATTATTTCCTGCTAGTGAGCGCTTCCATAATGGAAGCGCTCACTAGTATTCACTTTATAAGACGCACGGCACATTTTCCCCATTTTAGTGTGTCTTATAAAGCGAAAAATACGGTACTGCAGTTATTAAGAAACAGCAATATCGCCATATCGCTGTTTCTTAATACCGCCAAGACCAGTATATCGCCCAGCGCTAAGGGGGCGGGGCCTTCCGTGCCCTACAGGCCCCCCTGTGCCGCGGGCCCCATAGCAGTGGCATGGTCTGCCTAGACAGCGGAGTGATCAGCTTTACAGAAACTGCTGCAGGTGAGGCAATACAGATCAGATATCCATCACCTAGAGTAACCACAAGGCCAGACTAACATCAAGCCTGTAACACAGTGGACACCTATATTCACAACTGCCTGCAAGTGCCACTAAATTGCCACACAATCAGCTACCATACCTCCTCATCTGGTTCCAGATGTACTTCATACTGCTGGATGTGCCATAAGTTATATTTTGCAGTCGGTAAAAAGAGACTGTTATACTTCTGACCTGATTCTTCAGACCACCTTTCGATTGCACTGATCCCCAGGGAGCAATGGCCTGAGGGAGTATACCGTGACACAACATGTGTTTAGGGCCACTACAACTCCCATCCTCTGCACTGGCTCCTCAAGGGCTTGCTACTTATATATCAGCAGTATATTACAGAAACAAGTCTGTTCTCATATTAGCTAAAACAGTACACAATGTTATATCATTTGTCTAACAGAAACAGTGAAATATTAAAGTGGAGACGGTTATTCAAAGAGTTGTCCAACATTTTTTTAAATTATCAGGGTAGTATACAGGGTTATAAATGTGCCATTAATGTAGGCACGATTGTTGAGGCCAGTGACTGGCTGAGCAGTCATGTGAATGATGAATGTGACGTCATCAATTCCGGCCCATGAGGGACCAGACCTATACCACTGGAATGCAGACCTTCTTAGTTTCATAACCCTGAGAATTTCTATAAATGTCATTCAACACATCTAAGACCCAAGTTATCTCTAGCATCCACTATAACATACTATGCAAATCTGCATGAAAAGTCACATATACTATATGAAGAAGATAAATCAGACCCAAAACTTGCAAAAACGAAGCAGCTTACAAAGTTCGTAATGAACATGCAGGACCAATATACAAAAGTTTCATAAAACAAAACCCTATGACATGCTATAATCATGGGGACAGCTTGAAAACGACAGAAGCTGTCAGCCATGCAATGATATTTGCATTCAAGCATCCTTTCAGTCACCCAGGATCCATGGGCAGCAGCTTCCTTTCTTTGTGTGTCTAATGGCCCAATTACAATGCTAAAGCTGAAGAATTCTTCAGGGACCATAGACAAATATAGCTAGGAAACCAGGCTTAGTAAAGCGCTTTCAATCCAAAGGACAAACTGCTAGTTCTGGTGCCGAGCAATAGGTTTTTAAATGTAATTCCCCCATTTCCAGACTCAGAAGAATCAATAAGCTTCTGTTCTCTATAGCTATAGTGTTGTGTTATTCTACAAATACTAAACACTGGGAATAATGGATTACTAGACCCTTATAATTTTCACCCAGACTTCGTTTACTACTGAGATTTCCTCTCATTGTCTGCAGACCTCTGGTGCTGAGCATGATGGACGGGCTAAAAGATTTCATACTAATCATTATTACTTATCTGGCACATACACAGGGGTGCACCACCAATGAGGCCCGGTGAGGCGAACGCTTCAGGCAGCGTCAGGAAGGTTAAAGAAGGGGGCAGCAGAAGTACCATGGGCAATAAGCTCTTTCATTCTGGGAAAGGGGTTAGGTTAAGAAATGGGGGGAGGCGCCGTTTCAGTTTTCGCCACAGGCAGCAGAAAGGCTAGATGCATCCCTGCACAACATATTTACATTTGTGTTGTTTCATTAATATGTTTCTATTTGGTCTACTGATATAGCAAATTACACTTGCTGTGATGTACATCATTCCGTAATAAAAATTTAAAAGTGTTCTTTTCTTTTTGGAAGGAAAGCTAATTTGAATATCCTTCCCAAAAACCCAAATGTATGCAAATTAGATTTCCTTTATAGAAAGCACTGATTGAACAGTTTGAGGTTACCACCAAGGGAAAATCTTTCTTTCCCTTTCCCTGATTCACCCTAAACAGGTCACAACAAAGTGGGATGTGTTAAAATCTGAAATTCAGGACAAATTCCAAATCAGTAGAATCAATTTGCTTATCTCTAGTTGTTTCTATTTTGAGATTCTTTGAAATATTTTTTTTTAAATATCCATGCTGACTAATCTAACCTATTAACAAATGTAGGAGAGATATGCTCCATTGCATCTTTTAATAATGTAAGTGGGTTATCACACAGTCAATCTCATTGCTATATGTTTATGTCAACTACAGTATATTACTGCACAGATGCTATTAGCACTAGGCCAAACACATTATACCAAGATGCCAGCCTTCAAGAGGATACAAGCCTGAGGCTGCTAGTACTTGAAAGAAAAATGAGAGTGTCTTCTAAACAGTATCAATTAATGTCAGGAACTTTTCATGCTGCAAAAGAGTGCAGAGCTCAACTGTGAAAGAAATTTCTGAAGACATGTCAGCAGAGGGGAGGAAGTAGTCTTTATAAGTAGAAAGGCCACTAAGTAGCATCTATACAAATTCATACTTAATTCTCTTACCAGGTCATTAGATGAAAAAAAAATAAATAAAAATTCTTAAATCCTTAAAAAAAAAGTTTTGCAGGTCAGTTGATAACGGCTTACCAGCTTGTTTTCCTTGCAGCCCCCTCTATGGTATATTACAATTTACTGTTGTAAGTCCAGCATTTACTGTCAATGGGAAAAACAACAAACTGTTTCTCAAAGTGAATTTTGGCGAATATGGAGTTTCTTAATTGGCCAAAAAGACAGACTTCACCTGGGTTTCTTGGCTACAAAGTTCAGTATCTCAATTCAGCCAAAATGTACTTACAGTTGTCTACAAGACGACCTTTGTGGTATAAGGGAAGACTAAAAATGAGGGGCCACCATATTAATAAAAATCTCATGCCCTTGTACAGTTCCAAACATGGACATATGTGGCTATCATCCATGTTTTTCTATTCCTGTACAACCCCTTAGAGGATGAACAGATTTTTTTTTTAACTTAATTCTTTATCCTTACGTAAGTCAGGACATAAAGAAAACAATAAATAATCCCTCTTACAATAAGTAAAATTATCACAGTCCCACAGCATCCCATATAGAGTGGGAGAGAGCCCAAGCAAAAATATTTTTATAATTGAACTAATTTTAGGAGTTGAATACTGTACCTGTGATTAGAGCTATACCCTAGAATCATTATAAGAGGGTCAGGAACCAACTCAATTGAGTCATTGATACTAGCACATCTGCTTTTTTTCTAATCTGTTTTTATTTTCTGATTGCAGATTTTTTAAATTCAATTTCCTTAGCATGATTATGGGGGTGGCCATCTTGCCTGAGCTGTTCTTAACAGCATATAGAAAGCATTAAGAAAATTGCTTTACAGCACCCATGGCCCATAGACATAATGGTCAGGAGGGGACCTCATTGACTTCTATGGGAGACTTTTCTAGGCATGCTCTGTGACCTATGCAGAGGTCATTGTACAAGGAAAGAATAGATAAGCTCTGACAATCACCTATTGTGAATTGAGAATCCTGTCTTAGGCTACTTTCACACTAGCTTAATGGAATTCCGGTATTGAGCTCCGTCATAGGGGCTCAATACCGGAATAAAACGCTTCAGTTTTGTCCCCATTCATTGTCAATGGGGGCAAAACTGAACTGAAGACAACTGAATGCTCCTGAAGGCATTCCGTTCCGTCTTCTGACCGGAAAGCAAACCGCAACATGCTGCAGTTTGCTCTCCGGTCCAGGCATCCGCACCAAGACGGATCCGTCATGACCCCCAATGAAAGTCAATGGGGATGGATCCATTTGGTGTGACACAATGGTGAACGGATCCGTCCTCCATTGACTTTCAATGGAGTTCACGACGGATCCGTCACCTGCACACATACATACATACACACATATAGACATACACACATACAGACATAGACATAAACATACACAGACAAATACACATACATACTTACATGCTCCCCGGCAGGTCTCCAGAGCGCAGGAGGAACAGGACGGCGCGCACAGATGACGATTCCACCAGGCGCCCAGCAGAGGGCGCTGTGGGGAATCGTCATCTGTGCGCGCCGTCCTGCTCCTCCGGCGCTCTGGAGACCTGCCGGGGAGCATGTAAGTATGTATGTGTATTTGTCTGTGTATATGTGTGTGTGTCTGTATGTACTGTGTGACATGTGTGGGGCCGGAGTGCGGTTCCGGCTCCACACATGTCCCTGCGGCAGTCCGGATCTGGCAGCACCCTTCACCTGTCGGATCCGGACTGCCGCTAGTGTGAAAGTAGCCTTATCTGTACACAGAAGTGATATCATTACAGGCAAGATTAGAAGTTTTTTATGCTGCCCCATGTTTTTTTTGAGAGGTATTTTGTACTGGTACAGTACTGTGGTATTTTTTCTGGTGCTTCTGTTGAGGTATTTTGTGCTGTACTGTGGTGCCTGTTTGGAGCTGCTTGGGAGGTATTTTTTGATGTACTGTGATACTGCTGGGGGTATTATTTGCAGTGGAATATGGTACTCTTGGTGGCATTTCTGTGGGTAATATGGGCACTGGACAGTGTTTTTAGTCTGTCGCTGTCGCTTTAGTCTGATTTTTGTTTTGGGCTAGGCAGTAGTATTGTTTGCTGGTGAGGTCCTGGCTTCACCAAGGACTGGTTGGTCGGCCCTGAATGGAAAACATTTTAGGATCCTGATTTAGATGGACATAAGGGAAGTACCCTGCAGAAGTTCTCCACTTTACCACTTTGTACTGAAAACTACAGTGTGTCTGCAGGTACCACACCGGCTTTGCTGCCTGGCATTGTAAATCTGCACAGCATCTTGTGGACCATGATTCTTCTCTTCCTAATTACTTATTTTATTACTGCACACATCTTGTCTTATATACTTGCTTTACCATATTGCTGCTCCTCAGAGATCTGGGGCTATCTGCCTAGTTCTGTCTACAA
Source organism: Rhinella marina (assembly GCA_900303285.1). NCBI lineage: Eukaryota > Metazoa > Chordata > Amphibia > Anura > Bufonidae > Rhinella > Rhinella marina. Next base: position 257,471 of record ONZH01027660.1, read on the forward strand.
CAGGTTCTCAGGTCTTCAGCTTTTTATTGGGTTACATATATTAAAATAGCTTAAGAACAACTTACAAATAAGAAATGTGTGAGTAAGGGAAGTTTGGTGAAAACTTAATCATGTTTTTTTAATGGAAATTAAAGATTGAGAGACACATGGGGAACGTGGTTTTAGCTCCCATTAATTCGCTAGTTGACCACATGTCCTGGTCATTTTACGGATTTGTGCACAACAACTAGATGGACATTAAAAAAAAAACTCTCAGTGAGTAATCTTATTGTCAGACTGAAAGAGTGATGGTACACAGTACATCTGTTAGCTCATTTGACAGCAAAAACAACAGTTTTTGCTAATGATGTGTGAAAGCTACAGAAAGGTCACAGAACAGTTGGTGAACATAAAGAAGAACATTCAAGTTTGACTCGAAGAACACAGAAAATTAAGATTCACAGCAAGTAGTATATAAGATGAATCTGGTCTATAGCCACTGTACCCTCTGAGCTAATCTGGGAACGCTAGGAAATACTCAGCAGACTGTGAATGCCACCCATCAGTGTGGTGTGTTTGCTAGATTGGGCATTTAAAGGGATACTTTTTGGAAAGTGACAGCTTGCAGTCTGATGGTAGAAGCTTCTGACAGAATATTAAATACCACAAAAGCGGCAATAAGAAAGCTTCTTTTGAAAGTGGTTGTTCGGGGCTTAGAAAAGACAGCCATCATAAAGATGCTCATTAAAAAAAGCCAGTTAAGGCTACGTTCATATCTGTGCTATAGTTAATCCGGTTGTCTGTTCCTTTGCTGATACAGACTACCAGATTACTTTAAAGACAGATATTAACCTACTCTAATATACCTTTCAGAAAATTAGTCAAAACTAGTAAGAGGGGAAAGTGGAGACATTACAGAATGCAACCAATCATATCACGGCTTTTAAAGAGTACCTAAAAGTTTGCATAATGGCTGTACTTCTTTGTACAATCCTAACTGTGAAGGAGCAGATTTGTTTGGGCTTCCCTAATGTTCTTTTCAGCCATACTATTTCCTGTTTCCGCTGCACAGCTAGACGCATTTCACTCAGAAGCAGGGGGTGTCTCCGTTCTGCCAGCACTGTACTGCTGTGACATCCTTCCTCTTACTTCGCACTATGTTTGTTTTCAGCTCCCTAACACACAGAATAGATAAGTAGGGGGAAATCGCACTTACAGACTTACAGGAGACACCTGTGATGTTCAGAAGCAGTGTAGAAACAGTAATTTTATCAGGCTCATGATCTCAGATAGCTGAAATGCCGCCACTTCCTCTTAGTTGTCTTCTGACTCTCTGTTACCAGGGATCGATCTTGCGTGGCAACAAGCAAGTGGACTACAACTTAGGTGGAAGTAAGACCTCTAGTGGCCATGACAATACAACTATTTTTTCCATGTAGTTGCGGGCATATTTTATAAATGATGTGATTTAGAAAGTTGATAGTTAAAGCATTCTCTATTAAATGAAATCAAACTAAGTGAAAGTACAATGATTTTTTAAGGATCTCTGTAAATTGACTCCTGCAATCTAATCAGTTACTATGAACATTGCCTCCACTTTTCCTTTGCATCAGTCTTGATGCATGTACCCATAGGGCATACGTTTACCCCAGGGCTACAGGTAGCCAGAACTCTGTGCACAACACTTTCTGTAAACATTTAATCACAGAGACAATATAGTGTAAATGCTGCAGTCAATAAGTCCAAAGTCTTAGAATTTGGCACCAAAATTTTTAGACTTAAAGAGCCAACGACGTCCAAGTGATTTTTTTTTCTTAGCTTGGAGACCTATAGGGCTGCATCAGGAAAAGTAAGCAAATAACATGGTCTGGCATCCAAAGAAGACGCCTGTCCTTACTTCTTGCATATGTGAATCCTATACCAAGCACTGACTGCACACGGCAATCAGCATTCATTTTACATGTATTTGTGAATCATTGCTTTTCTTATGATCAATGACATACTGTTATTTTACTGTACATAAAATATCAGTAATAATAAAATAGGAAGCATTGGCATTATGTCACCAATGCATCGCATGTGTAGATGAGCTTTCAGACTCATTCCTCAGTTTTGTATAGAGCTGTAATGGCTCTGCAAAAGAGGTAAATGAGAGTTCAACTGTAGCTCTGTATGCTTTTTAATGTTGTCTTCTTTACCAATCTTATATCTTTCATATATGAAAGATCATTTCACCCAGTGAACAAGCATTTTGCTCATTCATCGGGTGGTCGGTGGCACCTTTATATGGGCCTATTATCAGGAATGGTGGCAAGTCCTCTTATAGGAGTTGTCTCACAAAAAATATTCTACAGTTTTCAAACCAGCACCTGGATCTGAATCCTTTTGTAATTGCATATAATTAAACATTTTGTATAACCACTGAGTTATTCAATAAAATATATCTGTATGGCACCACCTGCTGTTTTTCTTCTTATTTCTTTCACCTGCTCACTGAGAAGGCCGCACATGCTCATTTTTATCCTTCAACTGCCTCCTGAGCTGTGATAGGGAGAGCATGGACACGCCCCCATAGCTGCAGCAGAAAAGACACTCCCCCTTGAACTGCCAGCTTGATATAAATCTAGTAGAGCAATGAATGGGGAGATCTCTGGGGCTGGTTCTAGCTTTGTTAGGGCTTGTTCACACGTCAGTTATTTGATCAGTTATTTCCATCAGTTATTGTGAGCCAAAACCAGGTGTGGGTCAAAAACACAGAACATGTGCAGATCTTTTCATTACACCAGATCTCTGTGGAGGCTCCAATTCTGGTTTTAGCTCACAATAACTGATGGAAATAACTGATCAAATAACTGATGTGTGAACAAGCCCTTAGAAAGGTATTGTCATATACTATATGATGTCTAATCCTCATTTTTTACATTATATGGAATAACCCCTTTAAATAAGCAGCACTTGAGTGGCAGAAAGTACGCTCTCATCCTTCAAATTAAAAAGATGGATTCTGTCTTAAAAAGGCCATGCCATGCCTCGTAACTCTCTCCTAAAGAAGCAGCTATGGTTATGTAATAAAACACATACATGGACGGGGTCTTTGGCGGTGACGCTGGCATGTAAGCTGTTAACATCATTTTTCAAATATTTCACAAAGTGAGATGAAACTAGTTATGCAACTTCTAATTAAACTGTGATTTTCAAGAGCATACGCGCAAGTCAATGGAATACCAAACAGGTTAAACAACTGAGAAACAAAACCGTCAAACCGTAGCTTAATTCAGTCAAATACAGACACGCTTGTTCATTACAGCAGTTTAATTATACCTTGAATGGGGAGGAATTTCTCATTATTTTTAATGATTAATGTATTTATCATATTTTGCATTCCAAGCAATTATTCTGTCTCGTCTTCCCGCACTCCTCTACTCCAAATGGCATAAGTTTCTTCAGATAAATACTTTGATTTTAGGTATCTCCAGGTTTCTTCTATGAGGTCTACATGACTTTATAGGACATATGGACGAGTTTCAATAGCTCAGAATCCCTTCTATGAGCTGTGGCTCTTCCCATGTAGTCTGCCATGTAATACTAGTTGTATAGCTGACATCAACATCCTCCGGCAAAATCAGGACGTAAGAGGCAAGACCCAACAGTGATCAGTGGAAAAGGGGTGATCTTTGCAAGACGACCACTTTCATACTTTATTACTGTCCATGTCCATTGCACAGGTGTGGCTTGCGTTCTTAATGATACGTCTAGTAAGCAGACTTTTCACCCATTTTTTGAAAATACGTATTTACTAAATTGAGGATTTGGAAAAACATTTAAAACGGAAAAAAGAACTGATTTACTGCACCAAAAAAAAAGCCATTTACTTGTGGCAGCGTCTGACAGCTCATGATGTATATGTGCTCCGTATGTCCTCAGGAAAAGCGTCAAGAGGCTACATGCTGGCTGACCATGTGTGACCATGTTTCTGGGATCTAATTTCTGAACATGCTTCCCATGGACATAAGATGACACAAACTCTGATGTATGAAGCATCCCTGCTAAACCAATATCCATCCCATTTAAAAGAAGTTTGACCTACACTTGTCCTTTGCAGAATGCATATTTTACAGCTTTTAGGACAAGAACGATACAAGTAGAAATAGAGGAGATTCAACATTTCCCCCATGAGGGTGCATACCCCAAGAATACCTACATACCTCTGCCGTGTGTTCACAGCCATACACAGAGAATAATGGATACAGCGTGCACTCATCAAAGGCTGTTCCTGCTGCCTTAGGGCCCATGTCCACAACCGTATGTATTTTGCGGTCCGCAAAATGCGGATCTGCAAAAAAATATGGATGACATCTGTGTGCATTCCGTTTTTTTGCTAAACGGAACAGCTGGCCCTTAATAGAACAGTACTATCCTTGTCCATAATGCGGACAATAATAGGACATATGCTATTTTTTTGGAAACGGAATGCATACAGAGTAACTTCGTTTTTTTTTGGACTCACCTAAATGAATGGTTCCGCATACGGTTCACTAAAAAAATGGAACAGACACGGAAAGAAAATAAGTTTGCGTGCATGAGCAAATAGTGATAACATACCGCTAGAATTCGGCACAACTTTATGGTTGGTGGGGGTTTGACCTCTAAAACCCCCACCTCATTGCTGGTTAAGTACTGAGCCCCCTTTGCTGGCACCTAATCCACCCGATTGGGCAAGGAATGGCAGCATAGCCACATGATAGTGCTGTAGTATCCTGCATAGTCAGGGAGCACAACTGCAGCCCCTTCATTCTTTAAATCTTGGGAGTCTCAGAGGTCCGACCCCTTACTGCTAATAAAATGGTGGCATATGCTAGCCACATGTTCTCACTTTATAAGATGGTAATAACCCTTTAAAGGGAACTGACCACATTGAACATTCAGTGTCACCTCCAGGCAGCTTATATGGCAAACATGGGAGAAACGCTCATAGAGTTTAGATTGGTAATTATTAGCGGTAAATAGTTACGCTCACCTTTCGGTGTTGTGCATACGTAGGCACAACACTCATGATGGCACAAATAGTCGCTGCTGCCGGTATCTCTCAGGCCTTGTTAGCGAAATTGCCAATTCACAGAGGAGTGATGTGGAAAACAATATGGAAATGTGTACTGTGAAAGTACACAAGATGCGACACCTCCTGGCGCAAAACATGACCTCAAATAGATGGATGGTGAGTTCTTTGTATTGAACTCAATAAAAAGAACTCACCATCATCCATCTATTTGAGGTGATGTTTTGTGCCAGGAGGTTTCGCATCTTGTGTACTTTCACAGTACACATTTCCATATTGACCTCCAGGCAGCTGGGATCCTATGGATCACCCATTATCTATGGGAGAACCTGGTAACAAGTGTTCAGTTCTGAGTGTTCAGTTCAGTTCAGTTAAGCATAAGACTGTTCTTGTTCAAATTAAAGGACTTTTATCTCAAGAAGGTAATACAATCCTTTCAAATTTAATTAGTGGACCTGCAGGTTCCTCCAGACAGAGGAGCACTTTCCCTACTCTGGCCAGTTTATGGAAGTCTTGAACAGGGAACCTCTCTGTATGAACTCCAAATCCTCTTATAGGATATTTGTTCACTGAGTGCACCAGTTTTTGTCCAGTCGAAACCTGACTCTCATGGCGGAAACTGCACGGATCCCCGCTGGATCCCATTATAGTCAGTATCCAGCTAAGCCGGATCTGGTGGACTCCTGCAGGTCATTCCTCTGCAGGAAGAGCCTGCCAGATACCTTTACTGCACGTGAAACTTCATAACTCCACCGACCTTATAAGTCATCAGGTTGGTGGAATATTTTACCTATTAGAATATAAAAAAAGGATCAGAAAATTCTTTTTAAGAATATTTCTCATGATGCATATGCAAAAAGGCATGTTTCTCTTAGTCTCTTTGACTTCACAAGGCAGCGGATTAATGTCACATTTTTATGTTTTATGATTTGTAGCTTTTTCCAGAAAGAACAGTAAATTCTCTGCTCCAGTCTATAGGCCGAGCATCATGGGATATATCAAGCTACGGCTGATCGTGAACGAACATGCACAAGATATACACCTGTTTCTTCGTAATATTTTACATTTGTTTTAACAGGGTCAGTGATCTGTATCCAGCTCCGCTACAAAATGACGCTATAATATGCTGCTTCCCATGTGTGACATGACTTAACAAGGATAAATGGCTCTCTGTACATGATTTCAGGAAACCCACTTGTAATTACATACTACAGCAACGTATTAGCCACATTATTTAGTGCACTCGGTGTGCACCTTCTGCTACATTATATATGTGTCAGTACAGCTGAAATAATTGTGGATACTTGTAATTAGAGCAATCATTGTAACAGCGTGCCATTACACATGCAAATACAAAGTAATTATTTTATCATTAATTTACAATTAAATATTTACTCCTCAAATTAAACAAAGTGTAACAAGCATAAGAAAAACAACTTGTCATATGGGGTCCAATATTTATTTCAAGACAGACTGATCAGAAATTGAATTTGGTCCACTATGCCCTGTACTTGGTCCCCTTCTACTACCCACCCCTGGCCCCTCCCACTGTCAGCCACCACCTAGCCGTTCACGCACTGCAAGTCTGAAACTTCCCCCACCTCATTACACTGCTACAAACTTAGCACCGACTTATTCATGAACTACTGTAGTCTTATAATGTTCCTCCATGAACTGTGTCTGCAATCCTATCAGCCCGAGAACTGCTCTGAGGCTGGAGTCTTATAAGCCACCTATGGCACCCCCTAAGGCTACGCGCACATCTGCTACAGAGGTTCCGGCAGAAGCCTCCGTCACAGATTCCGGCAAGAGAACACCGCACACAGTAGTATTTGTCCGGCAAAATGCCTGTTCTCCCGACAGACCCCATTATTGTGAAAGGTATCCAGTGGGTGGCACAGGGGCGGATTGGCCATAGACCTTACAGCAAAACTCCCCGGTGGGCCGATGCCCAGGGGGCCGCCTGAGCCCTCCTCATGGCCGGCCAGTGGATGTTTTTGGGGATGTATTTTGTGCTGCTGGCAGTATTTTGTGATGGACTGTGGTATTTGGCTCTGTTGGAGCGGTATAATGTGCCACAATATGGTATTGCTGGCCCTGCCTTCCATCAATTTGGACCCCACTACAAAATGGGACCACTTTTAGTATTTTTTCCAGGGCCACTTTAAGTTCCCAGTCCGCTCCTGGGGTGGCAGCAGTGTTTGGCATATGCGATTCCGGTATTCTGCTGCTATGCTGGAACAGAATACCAGAATCTGAACGCAAGTGTGCATCTAGCCTTACCCGATGAACTGTGACCTCTGCTGCTGCCTTTTATATAGTGTACCATCCTTTCCCACCCAATGGACGGTGTCTGCCGCTGCCTATTATATAGTGTGCCATGCCCCTGCCCCCATGAACTGCACCTGCTGCCGTTTCACCATCTTCTCCCTTTCCCCCTCAGCGCTGACATACTAAGTGTGCTGTTGTAGCCAGCAGCCACTGGAAGACCACGGTCAGGGCCGGGGGCAGAACTTAACAGCACTGGACTGGGGTCTGGACTGGTGACACTACTTAGGTCAGGTCTGGACTGGTTAGTCAGGTCACAGTGCAACGTGTACTGGCAGAGGAACGGGCAAGGACAAGGTAGTTTGGTGCCTTAGGCAGGTTAGGCAAATGGAACCCCCAATGACAAATTAATAAAATACTACCTTACTTACTAATAAAATACATTTGAAAGCATTTTAAATGGTGCAGATACAGAATAATAAAGGATTTAATCCAGTCACTCACAACTATTTCTCTGATTGGAATTGTTCCTTTATCTTTTCTTCTCCATTCACCCCAGATTGCCATGATAAGTTCTCCCAAAGACTGCAGAGTCTTTGTGGCAAGTGGTGTAGCTATAGGGGGTTAAGAAGTAGCAGTTGCATCCAGTATTTATAATAGTACCTTGGGGTCCCATTACAAATGTGGCATTGGGAAAAATCAGCTGTGGCAGAACATCATAGCATAAACCTCAGCTGCTGCAGAACCCCAAATATACAACTCAGCTGCTGCAGAACCCCAAATATACAACTCAGCTGCTGCTACATTATAATACACACCTCAGCTGCTGAAGAACATGATGATACACACATCAACTGCTGCAAAACCTCCTAATACACATCTCAACTGCTGCAGAACATAATAATAGACATCTCCGCTGATTCAGAACATGGTAATACACACCTCAGCTGCTGAAGCACATGATATTCTCATGCTACAGAACACAAAAGGCTTTGATCACATTTCAATTGGGCCCTTATGTATGTCTGTTCTGCCGACCCACAAAAAAAATAGAACATGTTCTATTCTTGTTTGTTTTGTGGACAAGGATAGGACATATCTATAGAAGAGGAAAAAATGGCAGCTGGTATCTGTGTTTTGTGGATCCACAGTTTGCAGACTATATTGTTGTGTGCATGAGACTTTAAAGGGTTATTCTCATTTTAGACAATGGGGGCATATCGCTATATATCCAGAACGGAGCCCCCTATATCCAGAACGGAGCCCCCAAAATGAATGAGGGCGCACTGCGCATGCGCAGCCGCCCTCCATTCATTTCTATGGGGCCACCGAAAATAGCCGAGCCAACGCTCGTCGGCTCCAGAGAAATGAATGGGAGCGGTGGCCGTGCTTGCGCGCTGCGCTCCCATTCATTTCTATGAGCGCAGCGGGGAGCTGCGCCTGGTGGTGGCTGGACCGAGATCCTCCAGGCGCAGTGCTCCCTGCTCCGTTCTGGATATAGGTGCGGGTCCCAGCGGTGGGACCCGCACCTATAAGACAATGGGGGCATATCCTAGCGATATGCCCCCATTGTCTAAGATTAGAATACCCCTTTAAAGGATTGGCTACTCTATGGCTACTTGTGACCAATGTGTATGTAAGATGACTATGTAGCACTTATTAAGATAGCCTTTGTTCTATTCTGTGCTGTTTGCTATATTTCATAAGCCATGTCACCTTGTCAGAGGTCAATGACTGGCTGCAGCGACCACATGCCTCCCATGATCCAGTGACATGACGCATGGGATAAACGTCACTGCTGCAGCCATTCACTGGCTGCAGCGGCCAAGTGACCAACATCAAACTGGATGCTGACGCAGGGAGACCTGAAAGCTACGGTGGCCCAGGAGGAGCCGTAACCCAACAGGTAGGATTCCTACAGGTCTCCAGTATTGCTAGGGGGTCTGGTCGAGAAGCCAACCAGGGATGACCAACCCCTTTAAATACACTGAACAGAAAGCACCAAATAATAATAATAATAATAAGAAATAATATTATTTATAAAGCCCTAATATATTCTATAAATGGAAACGGGGTATCCAAATATTACTTTGCTATCAGGAAATACAGAATGGGTTCAGCTTTATGAGTGGCTGCCTTTTTTGGTAACTTAAATGAGAATGAAAGAATGACTGTTTGGGATGAAGGCAAAGCTGCAATTAATGAGGCCAAATGTAATACCACATTGTAATTATCAGAGACATTTTGTGCTTGCTTGTGTCTCACCTTCCAAACCAGTGAGATCATCAGATGTGTGAATAGACCATTAGTGTCCCGAGGGAGGTGTGAATAGAAGCTGATATGCAAAAACGTAAGCACAATTCTGCTAAGTATATGTGCTGCTTATTGCCCATTACTTATACAGTATTCAGCAGTATTCAGTGCACAACCTATATTTACTCATTCCAGGTTTTCTACCCATTGGGGCTTACTATCTCATATTGCTTTTTCTTATGTGCATATGCTTGGTTGCTCGGCACTAGAAGAATATTTTTGAGCTTTTGGTATTTTTCCTAAATAATTGAGAGAAGGAGTGTGTATAGGTGTGCATTTCCTATTTCTACCAGGGCCAACCATATTTAAAGGGGAACTAAAGCCAGAATCAAAAGGCACAAACAAGAGCAACTGACAAAACGTAACATAATCTCCTTGTGTGTCTTTGTTATTTGCTTGTTTCATCAGAAAAATATCATGAAAAATAAACTAGAAAAGCAGTGCATTGTTCTCTCAGGCTGCAGCCCTGTCTACTACCCCTCCTTCTCCCCCCTCTCCTGAGGGAAACACTAACCTTTCAGAGACACACAGCACAGGAGCTCCACCCACATCATGACAAGACTCAGGTCATTACAGGTCCTTCACCGCTTCTTCGCTGATGAGCTCTGTTTCAGTGACTAAATGGAGCAAAATTAAATTGGCTGGAGTGGAATGATCAAGGCTGAGAAGTAGTTGATAGATCTCAGGGGAATGGGAGAGCGGCTTGTGGAGACTAAAGCCATGCACCCCTATGGAACTGCAGGCACATTGATCTGCAAGCATTTCATTCAGTGAGGTTAATCTCCGCCTCTCTCCTGAACTTCTGGAACTGGACTGAAAACTTAAAGTGGCCCTGGAAAAAGAGAACTAAAAGTGGACCCATGCTGGAGGAAGGTCCAAATTGACAGAAGGTGGTGCAACACAAAAAGGCGGGGTAACCATAGCAGAAAATACCATAGTACAGCACAATATATTATCCCAAAAGCTGTCTCTCTGTGGTGGCCATCAATAGATGCCATTTTCAGTCCAGGCATCTTTGATTACGATATGGAGCAGGGGGCTCAGGAGGTGAGATGCGGGCCACAATAGTTGAATTCAGGAGGGCATGTGCGATCGCTGGCCAGGTACATACGTTTCTTGATTCTCATAGCTTTAATCACCCCTGAGAGTACATTATGTACCCCAGCAGTGGCAGGAAGGAGGGCTTGAGTGGCCCCCCGGGTATCAGCCCACCAGGAAATTTCCCTGTAAGGTCTATGGCCAATCCGCCCCTGACATCAGGCATGTTCACTCAGACGTCCTATAGCCGAAGATTTAAGAATGCACAAAGCAGGATGTATGCAGGGGGGTGTACAACATACAGTTCATGAATATTTGATTGGGCATGACCTGACCTCTGCCAATAAGCACAATGTACTACCACCCCTTGTTTACATGACAGTCCATCTCCATGGGTGGCTGAGACTAGTACTGCAGCTCAGTCCCTTTAGTCAGTGCTGAAAGTCCTGAAAACTACAGGTAACTCATCAACAGAGCAGAACAAGCTTAATATATTCTGCTCTGCTTGTGTTCGAACATGCCATGGCTTCTGCAGGTGATTTTGCTGTTTTAAGACAAACCCCTTGCTGTGAATTGTACACATATTTTCTCTTCTCTTATCTCTGAATGAAAGCTCAAGGGAGTCAGCTACAGTAAAAGCCAAGGCTGACCTAACAGTTAAACCACCCACGCATGCTTACAATTGTGATCTATCACACGTTTCTACTCCCAAGTTACATAAGAAGCAATTTCTAGAGAGGGAAATCTAGACACATCTACTTGGCATACAATGTTGTGCATTTGTGCAACTTCCAGATGTTCTAAGGACCTGCCCAACAGAAGCTGTGAAGCTGCGCTTGATCAAATCCCTGCAAAAGACAATTCTCGGTTTCTGTCTCCACTGATCAAATTCAATTTTAAAAAACAGGAGATGCTCATTTATTAAGCTGTGTTGCTGTGGTTACTTGAACTTTACTTTGCCTGTGGATAAAACATTAGCTGTGCCAAGGAAGCTCTCAGAGGAATAATCAACAAGAGCAACCAAAGATATCTTCATGTGTCATTATGTAAGGTGTAGGCTTTAGTAAGAGGTGGAGGTCTTATATGGGCAGAATAATATAGACCATTATACTGCGGCAGTAAACCATACATCTCCACCTAAAACAAACTGTAATTTCATATTACTTTATATAATGCCTAAATTGTATGTACAAACATGATAAATCTTGAGCAAACATTGATGGTGTCCACTGTACTCGTATAGCAATTATACTGGTAATCTAGCAAGTGGAAATCTTTTAACGAATCCAACCTAGCAGTCGCTAAAATGATCCTTATACCTTAGTGGAAATTAGTTTGATTCTCTAATTTAAAAAAGCTTTATCTGCTAACTTCGATTAGACTGTGCAGTCCCAGCACATTTATGATCAATTATGCCATGAAATGATGATTGAAATATACGCTAGATACGAACTGGTGTTGATTTCAATCATTTTAGCCGTTGAATGTACATGACATACACAATATTTCTTAAGCATAGGTACGGTTATATATATATATTTTTTTAAATTATTTTAGTAGGACCACTCTTCTGTAAATATGTCATATGTTTGAGGTTGGCTTATAGCATGTGGTTTCAGACAATTTGATAAAATCGTATGCTACGAACCTCATATTTACTAGTAAATACAGTAATGCAATTTAAAATAATCCATATGCACAATGTCTGCGTATGGGGCTTGCAGAATGCTGCTGCATCTTTGTTTGCTGCTACAGTATATGGCAGATAGGGATGAGCAGGGAGGAGAAGCATGGAAGGGAAGGAGGGGGATGTAGCTGCAGTTGCTCTCTGTCAATGGGCCTTCAGGTTTTTGGGAGCTCAGATCATAGCTGAATAGCATCACATCAGACACAACCCATCCACTCAGGAGGTACACAAAGAAAATCAACATTTGCAAAAGCCCGCAGAGAGGTGACAAATGGTCACAGATGTAGAACTAGATTTAATATACATCTTCAGCTAGGTGCTATTTAAACACTTTCAAATGATATAAATACTACCTAAACACAAAGACAACAAAAAATAGGATTCAAATATAAACCGTCTGATTGTTATGTGGGTAGAATACTAATTTGATCCCTGAGTAGTTATAAAAAAAAAAATCACACAGTAGTGTCAAAAATATAGTCCAATGCTAATAACCTAATAAATCATTGTTTTTGGTACAAGTGATATTTCTACATTGAAAATAATTTACTTAAATGTACAGTAGAGTATTGGAAAAATAGACCCAACAATTACAGTAGGACATGCATGGCGCTCATTCAGAATGATTAAATGATTAATTAAAGGGATGTGCTCAAAATAATAGCAGTGAGGAGCTGAATTGGTGAAGCCATTCATTCTGTGGAATAACAGGTGTCAATTTTGGAACTTATTGAAGGTGGCAAATGTTACACATGTTATTTATCGTGCATTTCCTTCTGAAATACTGGGGATAACAATGAGTCATTCCAGACATTGTTCTGATGAATAACATACTTTAATTAAAAAGTTGATTGCAGAGGGAAAAAACATATAGAGAAGTGCAGCAAATTATAGGCTGCTCAGCTAAAATGATCTCAAATGTCTTGAAGTGACAACCAAAACCTGAAAGATGTGGAAGGAAGGGGGAACTACTGTTTGAATTGATCGAAGAATAGCTGAAATAGCAAAGACTCTGCCAATGATCACCTACAGAAAGATCAAAGAAGATCTGAAGTTACCAGTGAGTACTGCTACAACGAGAAGACAATTAAGAGAAGCCAAGTTCCCAGCAAGTGTCCTGAATAGGTTAAAATTGGCTAAGGGACACATTGACTGGCCCAAACAGAAATAGTGCAATATTTTGTGGACCGATGAGAACAAAATAGTTCTTTTTGAGTCCAGTGATCGCAGGCAGTATGTCAGACAACCCCTGAGCACTGAACTCAACCCACAGTATGCTATGAAGACAGTAAAGCATGGTGGTGCAAAAATCATGATATGGGGATGTTTCTCACATCAAGGTGGTGGGCCTGTTTATCGCATACGATGGATCATGGATACGTTTAAATGCATTAAAATACCTGAGGAGATCATGTCGCCCTAAGTTGAAGAATAAATGCCTTTGAAATGGGTGTTTGAACACACAAATGACCCAAAAGGATTGAGGTAATTGAGTGGCCAGCCCAATCCCAAGACCTCAATCCCATGGAGAACTTGTTTTTGAGGCAAAACCCAAAAATGCAGAAGAATTGTGGAATGTAGTCTGATCATCCTGGACTGAAATACCTGTTCAGAAGTGGATTGACTTCATGCAACACAGATATCAAAGTGTTCTCAGAAACAATGGTTATGCCACTATATTAGTTCAGTAATTCAAAGTAAAGTGAAATCTCAAAAAAAAAAAAAATCTGTTTAAACACTACATTGTTGAGGTTTTTAAAGACAAATGCTGGCACTGCTTTTTTTCTGAACATCATAATATTCTTGTCTCTACTTTGTGTAAACCTTTAACACAAGCTGGATACATTATGTTATTGTTTTGATTTGGAATTGAATGTGTAGTATTTAAAGTGCATTTGCCTTCATGGAAATAAAAGTTATTATAATAATTTTGCAATGTATTCACTGTTTTAAACTCACTACTATTTTTGAACACTATTGTATGTATCTTATGTAGACTTGAACATGAGACAGCAGATGGATCCCAGACCGTAGCCATTGAATACCTGCACTGTAGGCTGATGCATGCACTATAGAGGATCAAAATAACACTGTAGTAGTCAATGTTGAAATGATTAATGTTCCACTGACAAAGCTCCAGTCACTTCATTCAGACCATTATTTACCCTGTGAGCTGCTTTAGGACAACATTAATTAATTTTCCTAACAATGCTATGAGTCACCCATAACACCCTCAAAATGTTCTACTACCTCAATAGCTTCTAAGTAGCCTCGCCAGATATAAATCATTAGAATTTGGATGAAATTAGTAGGTATTTAAGCACATGAACACACATTGTAATATGTGTAAATTTTGTTTCAGAGAAAAGGGGCCATGTTGTCCATGTCATCATTAATCAGCACAAATGAAGACACCAAAAATATCTGAATGTCGCAAGCAAAAATATGCAACATAAAAAAAGACTCACAGCTGCGGTCTGTAAGCTACATGGTAATACAGGTCATTAAAAAAACTAATAGTAAAAGCAGTAGTGACAGTACAATCTAAAGTGATGACCTGTAACCTATGTAACTATGTAAAGTCTCTAAAGGCTATGAATGAGAAGTTCTGAAACGCGTAAGCCAAGGGATTTTGTTCTACTAGTGATATTACCATTTTAATGCTTTTCATGGACAAATAAAAAAGTATTATTTAAACGTCATTCATCTGCTCGCTCCTGTTCCTTGTTTTTTCACTGTTACTGCATGAGGAGATTGCTGTGGACACATACATTGACATAAAAAGGAACATGTCACCAGTTTTCTACTGCCATATAAGAGGGCAGCATAAATTGGTGACAACTACCCTTAGCAAAACTCTGTCAAGGGTTTTCTGAGATTTTTTTTTTAATGATGACCTATCTGATCAGTGGGGGTCCGAGATTTGGGACCCCCGCTGATAAGCTGTTTTGAGAAGGCAGTGGCTCCTCTTTGCAGCTCACCAAGCACAGCACCATACATTGTATAGAGGCGTTGCTTGGTATCGCGCTCAGCCTCATTCACTTGTATGGAGTTGATCTGCTCCTAGGCCACATGAATGTGCCGTTACTCTGCCTAAGAAAGGCAGAGAGAAGGCTGCAGTGCTACTGTGAGCACCAGTGCCTTCTCAATCAGCTCATAGGCGCGGTCTTGGGTATCGGGCCCCACCGATCAGATACTGATGATCTATCCTGAGGTTAGGGATAAACCCTTTTAAATCTGCATTGAACAGCTTCAGCGTGATGGTGAGTCCTCATATTAATGAGCCCCTGCCCCCCCCCACCCACTAATTGACATTTTGTTTACTGCCATCAGCGGCAGGTAAAGACAGGGGTTCAGGAATATGAAGACTCAATGATAGGCACTTTGTATTTAACAGCTTGCACCGTTAATGTTCAATACAGATTATAGCAAAATGGTTGGATCAATTCCAGTCAGGGACCGAGTGCTTTGCCAAGGGTATCCCAGATAAGGCAGCATAAATGGTGACTGATTTATTTTACAGAGCTGAACCAGCCTTGTGGGCTTTCTTGTTTGTTTTCATAATTGCCATACAAAAATGTTTGCAATATATTTTAGAGTTAAGTGGTCCTTTAATTTTTTTTATAGTAGTTGCAATGCTACTGTCATAGGCTTTGGTCTAAGCCTTTGAGAGCAGTTCCTTCAGATATTACAGAAAGAATAACGCAGCATGCAGCATTAATCTTCCTGTCAAAATGACACCTATTACACTAGGACCCATGATAGGTGACTATTACTTTTTAAATTACATTCAGTGTTACCAAACATACAAGATAATGCATCACTAAATGCCTATTATAACGGATATACATTTCACTTTCCTCATCTTCTCCTTTTGGACCAGACCCCCATGATAGCTTCTTTCAGCCATGCCTCATCTCTGCAGAGTTTGCCACACATACATCTTAGTTTCCTTCCACCCATCTGATCTCTCCAATACTATGCTCATTGTGCTGCCCAATACAATACTGCAGAAAGATAGCCTCCCTGAAAATACCAGTACCACACAGACAGTGCCCCCTTCAATAATTATTGACACACAGTGCCCTGAAAAATAATTGTGCACAGAAAATAGTGCCCCTGACAGCAACAATGCCAGTGCCTGCTACGCTGATTTTGTCCCAGGGCGCCCACAGTAATAGTCCCCAAGTAGCTTCCCCAGGTATAATAATGATCCCCACCATAGTGCCCCAATAGTGCTGGCTCAGTTATAATATTGGGGCACTAAAGTTATATTAATGACCCTTCTATAGTGCCCCAATAGTTTTGCCCTAATTATAATAATGACTTCCCCATATTGCCCCAATACTGCTGCTCCAGCTATACTAATGATCCCCCCCACCAACAGTTCTACAATAGTGCTTCTCCAGTTATAATAATTATCCCCATATAGTGCCCCAGTAAAGCTGCCCCAAACACTTAATTACCTTCATGCTGCTGTCTGCGATGGCCTGGGTCCTGTGCCCCACTCACATCATTGCGTCACCTGCACCAGCCTCTGATAGGCTACAGGCATTAGGCCTGAATCCTAAGAGAATGAGCAGCAGGGCAGGGAGATATCTGCTCCTGTGTCCCCACCCCGTGGCATTAAACTGTATTGCTGTCCTGAGGCGGAAGATACAGTTGAATACTGAGAGGCCCTAGCAACCAGCAATGAAACATTGATGGCTGCTAGGGCAGTCCCACAAAACCCCTCACCCTGCGGCGTGTACACCTTGGGCTATACATACCACAAGTTGAGAACCACTGCTCCAGAGTATTAGTTAAGTCTCAACTGGGCCCCTAGAACTAGCAAAATAAAGGGCACCTAGTAGACAACCTCACTTTGGAGCCAATATTTCTATTCTTCATGGGTTGAACCTCAAAAAATCTATTGCTGACATATCTTCTACATTAAATTATAACAGAAAATTTAGCAATACAGGTAAACCTAGAGGATCACATGTTATATACAGTTATAGGCTCTTTCAATCACTTCCTCTAGTTGGCCAAGGTTCCCCACCTTTCTTCCAGGTATTAATGCAGGTTGAATAGAAATTGTGAATAATTCACAAGAGTATGTATGTAAAAGTGGACCTACCAGGAACAATTTAAAGTGGTTGCCTGGGACCTACCTATTGATGACCTATCCTTAAGAGAGATAATCAATATCAGATCAGCTGATTTCACAAACTTTGGCACTGGAGCCAAGCACTGGAACTACACAGCTCCATCCCCTGTATAGTGTCCGTGTCTGGTTATTGCAGCGCTGCTCCCTTTCAAATGAACAGGAACAGAGCTGTAGTAACCAAGCCCTGCCACTAGTTCCAGCACCAGAGCTTCTGAAAACAGCTCATCTGATATTATTGATGACCTATCCTAAGGATGGGTCATCAATAAGTAGGTCCCAGACAACTCCTTTGACCTCACTGCTTCTCATAACTTCACAATAGGACTTCCCACTGCTGTATAGCAGAGCGGCATCATCAGTGGCTACCATCATTGAAAACTATTTACTGAAGGTGCTTTATTTTTTCTTCTCTGCTTTCTTCAAATCTATCTGGGAAAATAGCTGCTGTGGCCCGTAGTAGTGAAGGAGTTAAGTGAATCGAGGTGAAATATTTTCATATTTGTAATTTGAGATGGTATGGATAAACTAAGCCAGTTTCCTCTTCCCTCTTGTTTGAGCAAACCATGGCATATTAGGGAGAACAGGTTGGGAAACCACAAGAATGCAGAACTGTCTGTGCTGCGGAGACGATAGGCTGTCTCTGGCAGGCTCACTTCTGTCTGATTTCCACTCTCTCTCCTTGTCTGTTGTGAATTCCTGAGGCGTGACAAGTGCAGACAGCTCAGGAACCAATTCACAGCATCAACCCGCCTAGACCCTTCACATACACACTGCACATGGATTGTGAAGTACCTCTTCAAATATGAAGAATCTAGGGATTACTATAGGTCACCAAAACAAATGAGAGGAAAAACAAGGAGCAGATGGCCATTAACTACTGAAATGTTCACCCATATAGGTTATATTTTGGAACTTTTGGCTAACTTCACACCAGTGCTAGACATCTCTGGCAGGCTGTTCTGGCAGGGAGCAACCTGTCGATATGTCTAGATCTGGCATTGCTGGAAGCTGCCTGAAGGCCCACTGGCCCCATTAACCCAGCAGATATGCATAGCAGTTTTAGTCTGGCCAATTCTTGGCATATCTACTGTGTTGTGGCCAGATTTCTGCCGGTTCCCATTATAGTTAACAGGGCCAGTGGGCCTTCAGGCAGCTTCTGAAGATGCCGGATCCAGACATCTCCAGCAGGCTGCTCCCTGCCAGAACAGCCTGCCATGTCTAAGGCTAGTGTGAAACTAGCCTTATATTCGTTCTTTTTTAATTACTATGTCTAGAACAATAAAATGATGGGGCATGGTTCCACTGTTTTGCCTCCTGATATGCTTCTCAGCACCTTCATGTTAGATTACTGACCAATGGACACCATAGTTCATTTATACTGGACCTTTTGGGGAAGGATGGTAAGTGAGCCCCTGATGGAGCGGGAAAGGTTCAACTGGCAAATAATTTGATCCAAACTTCCTATCCACACACTGGCTGGTCCTGCCAAACAACAGCCTAATGTGTATGTGGCCTTAAAGGGGTTACCCCATGACTAATGTAAAAAAAATGAAAATCTAACATCATATGGTACATGACAATCTCTTTCTAAAAAAGCTAGAACTGGTCCTTTGCCTCACATGGATCCAGAGATCTCCCCATACATTGCTCAAGGGGAGTGTCTTTTCAGCTGCAGCTAAGGGGGCGTGTCTCAGCTCTCCCTATCACAGCTCCCCATCACAGCTCAGGATGAAACTGAGCATATGCGGCCATCACAGTGAGCAGGTCAAAGAAATAAAAAAAAACAAACAAACAGCAGGTGGCGCTATACAGATACATTCTATTGAATAACTCAGTGGCCATACAAAATTTTTAATAACATGCAATTACAAAAGTATTCAGATTCTGATGCTGGTTTGAAAACTAGAATATTTTTCGTGGGACAATCCCCTTAAAAAGAATCTGTCGCCAGTTTTATGGCGTCCTAACTAATTAACAGTTCGCCTTAGCAAAATGATTAGCCACTTTATTTATATACTGAACAGCTCCAGCGCATGTTGCCGAAGAGTCCTGATATTCAAGAGCTTCGTCTCTCCCCACATCTGCTGCTGATTCAGTTGGAAAAAAGTCAATGAGCATGGGGCAGGGGGAGCCGCAAGCTCATAAATATCAGGGCTCATTGTCATACCCCGGAGCTGTTAGGAATTAAAAATGAGGGCTACATAAAACTGGTGGCAAATTTTTTTTTAAGTTAAAGCGGTTGTCAAGGCTTTTTCTATTGATGACCTATCCTCAGGAGAGATCATCAATATCAGATCGGCGGGGGTCTGATCATCTGCATGGGCAGACGGCACGTGCAGTGCGCACCTGACGTCTCTCTTCCTGTCCGCTGCTGCTTTTCCATAGACATACAGCAGCGAACAGGAAGACAGATGGGAGACGGCACATGCGTATTGCCCTTGCCGTCTCCTCATACAGCTGATCGGCGGGCGCCCTGCAGATGTGATACTGATGACCTATCATCAATAGAAAAAGCCCGGAAAACCCCTTTAATTTTTTTAAGTAGATTACATAGACAAAATATTCTACAATCTCAGAATAAACTCACACAATCTATCATTCTAGACTTCAGCTCTATCCACTGTACCATGAAATAACACAATAGGGCAAGCTCCCATGTTGATTTTCTCAAAAGATATCACAGCATACTGCAAATGTATAGTTCATGTCTCATATAATTATGGGAAATATATTAGGTTAATAGTTGCTCTACATAAAGTGGCTGTAATGCGATCTGACATTTTTATAAGCAGTTCATGGAGGCAGACAAAGCTTCACATTATTTTGTTATGGAATACAACAGCTTAATAACTTAAGCAATAAATGCATACATTGCTTCTGGTTGTAAAAGACAAAGGAGGAGATTGATCAAAACTGGTTTAAAGGAAAACTGGCTTAGTTGCCCATAGCCACCAATCAGATTCCACCTTTCATTTTCCAAACAAGCTTTGAAAAATGAGAGATGGGATCTGATTGGTTGCTATGGGCAACTAAGCCAGTTTTCCTTTACACCAGTTTTGATAAACCTCCAGTAAAGTTCCAGTTCGCCATCAAGGGATCCCAGGAACAGGCTGCATGGACTGCGATTGGTTCAACATACTGTAGATATAGTCCAGCTGTCCTGTTCGATTAAAAACTGTTGCTGTAACTATTTGGCAAGTAATGTATATCCTTTAGAAAGAAATAACTTTACATGAAATGGAACCATGATAATTAAAATAGTTAAAGATGTAAAAATAGACTACACTGGGGAGATCTTGGTGTTGATATACCCTGCACTGACAGAGGATGCGCCTAATTTATGATGAGGCACATCCTCCAGCAGTCCATGTGCCTAAACAGTAATCAACGGCAGCTCAGAGATCTCAGCTCAGAGTTCTGGCTTCACTTGCACCAGAGAACTGGGGTAAATGAAGACAAATTTGTCAAGCCGGCTGACCACGCCTCCTATCCATGCCCCCTTTAAGGAACGTGGCGAACGGATAATTGCACAATTTTAACAGCTAACAGAACACATTAATCACACATCGGATATAAGAGATTTATCAAACTTAGCATCAAAGGGTTTTTGCTGGTGTAAAGTACAACTAGCTTAGTTGCCCATAGCAACCAATCATATTTAAACTTTAATTTTCCAAAGGAGCTGTGAAAAATGAAAGGTGGAATCTGATTGGTTGCTACGGTCAACGAAGCCACTTCAACTTTACACCAATTTGATAAATTTCCGCCATTGCCTTCCATGGAGGAAAGATTCTGTCTGGAGGAATAATGATACCAAGCTTGGCAGTATGAGAAATGCAATTAAGATGGTAATAGAGTTTGTAGAATGGCTGCGATAAAGTCAGGATTTTCTAAACATACCAGTTATAATCTGAACATTTCTAACTCCACAGACTGCAACATATTGACTGAGCTGTAAGACAAATTAATACTTTATCCCTGGGCTATGAGAGATTTCAGCTCTTATAATTTAATCTAGTGCACCAATCCATGGTAAATATGTCCTAATCTAAGTAAGGAGTTTACTGGCCCAACATTTTTTAAGGATCAGTCCTGTGGGAAGAGGTCAACAAAACCAGCAATCAATGGGCATCCATTGGCACTACCACTGATCCAGCAGTGTGACCTGGACCACAGAATTCATACGCAGGATCACACATGTTTTGTCGAGGCCAAACTACTGCAACTTGCTTTACTGTAATTTATTTATAAAGAAAAGCAGTAGCTATTGGTCGCAGTTAAGGTGTCAGTGGCAACACAAAACTGTGGGGCAGACTCGCTAATCCTTTCGACAGTGTAAACTAAAGGTGGCCATACACATTAGTCTAAAGTTGATCAAATGAGACGATTCCAACCAAAATTAACGTTTGTTGGTTGAAAAGTAACAATCATTTTAGCCGAACGATAATAGATTATCGTTTGAAAATAAGTCGGCCTCGCTTAATATTTTCTGTGAAATATCGTTCGTTCAAACTAATCTCCAACAGTTTATTAAAAAATAACTCATCGGTGCTGATATTACCAGCTACATGCATGTGCTGTTACCAGCATGTGCAGCTAGTAATAAAAACCCTTTGATGCTAAGAATGTTAAGCAGTGGATGTGGATATGTCTTGTCACTTGAATAGATCTGGCTTGGGGTTACTCATTATCTAAGAAGCCTCCCTGGTCTTCACCCTTTAACCCCTGTACAGAGATTTGGATTCCACTGCAGGGGAACTACCAGGCCCTGTTCAAGTGACTGCTGACTCAGGGGGTCATGAGACACCATGAGGGACAACAAGGAATCAGGCAAAACCCATAAGGGAAGGAGCCTTCAGTACCCCAGGGTAGCAAGCCATTGGCTGGGGAAGATTAGGGTCTGCATGTGCTTAGGGTTAGAAAGAACTTTTTTTTGCTCCATGGGCAGTGAGAGGCTTTGCCTGTAGGAAGCAGGCCTCAACCTCCATGGATGGACAACATTACTTAAATAGGGTGAATTCACTTATATATGCTGTTTGGAAAATTTCAAGCAGGAAAGTTACAATAAGGGGATTTCCCAGGTATTAATATTAATTCCCTATCTTCAGGATAAATCGTCAATATCAGACATCTGTTTGAGGATGGTGTGGTGAGCGGCGTGGCCTCCTCACAGTTTACCAAGCACAGTACAGTCCATTGTATAATGGCTGTGCTTGGTATCGCAGCTCAGCCCTATTTACTTGAATGGGTAACTTTAGGGACCACTGTACATATATTTGCCCTTGATAACATATTATTCAGTGACAGCCCAGCCTGTAATAGGTGAAAATGTTTGCAGTACAGTTATTGTGCCACCCTTTACAGTTCATTATTAGAAACAATACTAATGGGGCACTGTGTCCCTTTTATACGATACCAGTCGGTCTTGCGTGATGGAAATGGCTCCCTGGAAATTGACAGAGTTATTAAAATAATGACTTAACATTCTTCAGTACAAAATATCATTTAAATGATGTTGTGATGACAGTAATTGCTGCCTACACTGATGCCTCTCAGATCAAGATAAAAGAAGCAAATATTCCAATAGGGACTCATATTGTTGCTGAAGTGAGGCCATGCCAAATCTAATCTAAGATGCAGTGAAATTTGGGCGCCACTAATGACCTATTCATTTTCTCCAATAAGGTTAATACAGACTTTAGAGTCTAACATTAATATAATGACAAATGTGGATTCTGGCACAAGCCGGTGTCTTTCTGTGGTGAATCAAATAGGCTAGGGCAAAAAAAAGAAAAAAGGAAAGAAAATGTATTATTTCGTTTATTTTATCTAAACTTCCTTGCTCCCCCAACACTCAAGTTAAAATTCATTAAAGCTTTTCATGATTACAGTCCAAGTGAAGCTGGAGAGGGAATATATCTGAGAACAGCTTTTTCTGACAGCAGCAGCTAGCTAGAGGTGTCATAATGAATGTAAAGTTAAATCTGTAATGGCAATCGATACTTTTGACGGCAAGTTCATTTATAAGCGGTGGCAATCATAAAGTTCTTAATACTTGGGAACTCTAACAAAAGGTCAGATCTATCAAGACGATTAAAGGTTACCGCATATTATTCCATGCTGGCTGTAATGAAGAATAGCTGCAGCCCACTGGCTGTAATAAGATTTGGGGGTTGAGGGATAAAGAACAGGTATATACTTTAAAGGAAAGGTTCTGTATAATCAATATACTGTACGTTGTGCTTTCATTAGAATTGTGAGAAGTTGTGGTTTGATTAGACATATATACTGCTTGACCTACACTGGTTTTCTGATTTATGGCTCAGCTTTTAATTGATAATAGGCTGGTCTACAGCTTCATATATCAAGCTAAAATAACAGGATTGCCAAACCAAAGAGTTAAATGATCTATCTCTCAGAAAGTGCAGCAAATATTTTAAAAAATGGCATACGTCTAGTCGTTCGACCAGGAGCATGTGAAAACTGTACCAGGAACCCGTTGTTACATGCCATTTTGGTGCTGGTTTCCATAGGGACCTTTTATGGCTCCAAGGCCTTGGTGCCACTGCAAGCTCTGTACCCCTATAGCTACGTCCCTATAATCTTTCATCTTATCCAGATTGTTAGGTTTCAAATACACAAAATGCAAGATCTATGGTACGTGCACACAGACATATAAAATTAATTTTAATTCCAGCTCTGACTTATAAAAAGTCAGAGATAAGCTTGAGCAATTTCCACCAATTCATATTTCAAGCTTGGGTAGGAGGCTCTGCTCCCTTAAACGTCTTAGAGACAAAATTAATCTTCCAATATATACATTAGCAGCCACTTGTAATTGGTAATTATTTGATCTGTGGATGGAAAGACTGATTAGACTGTGGCAATCATTTCGGCAGATATAACCTTGAGGTTACACAGCTGCTTTGAAGTTTCATGCTCCTCTCTAGGTAAAGATCGACTTCTGGTTGGTTAGAGATGATTAGGGGAGATGAGCTCTAAGCTAAGCTGGGATCTGCCTCAACTTCTTTGCCATCATGTGCAAAAAAAAAAAAAGAACAACCTTTATGGTCCATTTCACAAAGCCCCTCGTAGAGGAAAAGTCTAAGGCTAAAGCTTGACGAGCTGAACGAAACATTGGACATGATTTCAGCTAGTGCGTTAAGCACCATATAGACACCACGCAGCATTGGTACATGTTTGAATCCCACCAAGGTAACGCAAAGCATGTATGTTACTGTTGTGTACATATGGGTATGTGTACGTAGCCAAAATGGAGAGACTTAAAGGGGTATTCTCATCTTAGACAATGGGGGCATATCGCTAGGATATGCCCCCATTGTCTTATAGGTGCGGGTCCCACCGCTGGGACCCGCACCTATAGCCAGAACGGAGCGGGGAGCGCTGCGCCTGGAGGACCCCAGGTTTCCGGGAGTCCGGCCACCACCAGGCGCAGCTCCCCGCGCCGCTCATAGAAATGAATGGGAGCCGGGCCGTGCATGCGCGGTGCGCTCCCATTCATTTCTATGGAGCCGACGGAAGTAGCCGAGCCAGCGCTCGGCTATTTTCGGCGGCCCCATAGAAATGAATGGAGGGCGGCTGCGCATGCGCAGTGCGCCCTCATTCACTTCGGGGGCTCCGTTCTCGATATAGGTGCGGGTCCCAGCGGTGGGACCCGCACCTATAAGACAATGGGGGCATATCCTAGCGATATGCCCCCATTGTCTAAAATGAGAATAACCCTTTAATAAAAATTGTTTGACTCAATTGACAGTGGTCTGGGCATCCAAGCATTATAGGTCAGAAGTCCATGATAAATTTGGCTTGTATTATAATGTAAAATCCAATAATGGACTGTATCGGCATTTGTCTAGCTGCTGGCCCCCTCCTCTCTTGGGTCCTGTTGGGCTCAAGGGAAAACATGAGATAAGCCCTCTTCTCCTACACCCACTATTTAGAGTATATCCTATGGATATACCATAAATGCAGGGTGAATTGGCCACAGACCTTACAGGGAAATTTCCAGGCGGGCCAAAGCCCAGGGGGCCACCTGGTCCCTCCTCACAGCCGGTAAGTGGAAGTTTTTGGGGATATATTTTGTTTCTGCTAGCATTACATTGTGATGGACTGTGGTATTTGGCTCTGTTGGGGTGGTATAACGTGCCACAATATGGTATTGCTGGCTCTGCCTTCCATCAATTTAGACCAGACAACAAAACGGGGCCACTTTTAGTATTTTTTCCAGGGCCAATTTAAGTTCCGAGTCTGCACCTGCATGAATGTCAATTGCTGCAGTGTGTAACAGGCCAAGCAGCTGATAGTCTCTACTGGCAAGGTGGATTAAAGCATTGCCCCAATGGTTAAATGGTCAGCAAACCATTGATAAAGACACTATTTTATGACCAACGTAGAAAAAGTGAAATATTCTGCAGCTGAATGATCATGCTACAAACATGTCCTGAAATCTGCAGCTTTAGCAAATTCACAAATCTGTCCAAATTTGTCAGGGCTAGAATACTCAACAACATTAGTGGTCTTTTGAATTGAATATTAGGAAGTTTTTGCCCGGCCGCATCCCAACACAAATCCTGGAAACAGGCCGGATTCCCCCCAATATGGTCCCAATAAAGTCAATGGGCTCTAGCGTTGTCAGGTAGTATCCAGCTATGCCTGAAAGAATTTAGCGTTAGTGTGAAAACAGTCTTAGCAATTTTACAAATCTGTCTACATTTGTCAGGGCTTGAATACTCAACAACATGGGCAGCAGTGGCGGGCTGCTCTGTCTATGAATGTGTCTGTCATCATGGGAGATAAGCTCCCTCTACATCACATTTCTACTTGTCAGGGTTTATATTAGAAAGAAATACGCAGCATGCCCTCGATTTTCTGTAACAAACACTTCCATTCAGCTGTCATTTGCATGGAGATGCAATAGAAGAAATACGTCTATATACAAACTGTTGTCGTTTTTCCATAATGCCTTATATGTGAAATGTCGTAGAAGAATTAATTTATTTTTTCCCCCTTTTGTATTTGTTAGTCATCTAATAATAAAATCAGCAGTAGCATTTTCTGCTACAAAAAATCCCAAATAACATTGAAACCGGTCTGTGTTTAATATACATTTGCACTTCAAAATAACAGGTTCTCTTATGCACGGCAAACACCTGCCAAATGCACTGCGCTCCCGTCTGTGCTATTTCTCTTTTCAGCTTTCTCGGGGGTAATTTTACCTATTGATTTGTGAACAGAAAGAGAAAACATATGAAGCATGTAACCAAACAACATTTCTCTTTTTTTTGGCAGAAAGTCAGTCACAAATGTGACCTGCTTTTTTTCCATTTGAGAGCAATACTTTACATTTGGTGTTTTCAAGAAAATTAAGTAGAATGCTCAGTTATCTGAGACATAACACAAGGTAAGAGGTAAGTACCATCATCAATATTACTGTAGAAAGGTACGGGCAAAGACGGAAAAATATATCATATATATCATATGCATACATATTCTACATGTATACATATGAACTAAACCACTATGATAGTTCGTAACGACATCCGTTACAGTATCTTCTACAAGCAAAGTAGGACCATACATCATATACATCTTCAGGCTTTCATAACACTCCAGGGCAAACAGTCCAAAGGTCCTCCGCAGATATCTCTCTATATTACTGCAGCGATGACATAATGAGACGTCATCACAGCAGCCAGTCACTGGCCAGATCAGTTATATGGCATAAATACTGACATAACTGACGTGACCACACAGTAAAGCATAACATGACTGCATTGAGAGACTGATGGGAGATCAAGGAACCCCTGGTGTTGGAACAGTGGGGCTTATGAAAGGTGAAGCCAAGGCCTGCCATACACACTCGAAAGCTGATGGCTAAATTATTGTTTAGCCACATAATCAGCCATTCCCACCAGAGGACCAGTGGATTCTCCTTTGGGACCAGGCTCTGAAACCATAATGGGACACAAAAGTCCAGAAAAAAAAAACAATTTGAGCTCCCTTTGGAGCCAAATACTTGTTACTAAGGTTTATTGATTCTTTGAATCAATGTTATGAGGTTTGGGCCTCAAGAACAATTTCCTCTGGTGAGCCCAAAGAACTCCAGTCCTACCGGTAGCTATCTCTTGCAAACCCCTAACATAGAAGCCCGCTCAACTGAGCATGCATACAGATGTAGCAGCGCTAGCGATCACTGTTTTCGCATAGCGTTGCTAACGAATCGCGACTTCTCCTCTTTCGCTCCTTTCACTCGCAGTAAAAGTACGCTATTTAGGTGAATTCGTACGCATTAGCGTACAATGTCTAGCATTAGCATACAAATTTGTACGCATTAGCAAACAATGCGTAGCATTAGCGTACAAATCATCAGATGCGTACTCTATTTACGATATTGTTCTGCGCTCACGCGATTCTCCTGTGATCGCTAGCGCTGCTACATCTGTATGTCCTCAACAGGGAGAAGGCAGAAAACTGTTGTCAGACCCCTCTAAAGGTGGCTTACAGTGTGGAAAAAAAGTATTTAGTCAGCCACAAATTGTGCAAATTCTCTCACTTAAAAAGATGAGAGAGGCCTGTAATTGACATCATAGGTAGACCTCAACTATGAGAGACAAAATGAGAAAACAAATCCAGAAAATCACATTCTCTGATTTGTAAAGAATTTATTTGCAAATTATGGTGGAAAATAAGTATTTGGTCAATAACAAAAGTTCATCTCAATACTTTGTTATATATCCTTTGTTGGCAATGACAGAGGTCAAACGTTAAGTCTTCACAAGGTTGGCACACACTGTTGCTGGTATGTTGGCCCATTCCTCCATGCAGATCTCCTCTAGAGCAGTGATGTTTTGGGGCTGTCGCTGGGCAACACAGACTTTCAACTCCCTCCAAAGGTTGAGATCTGGAGACTGGCTAGGCCACTCCAGGACCTTGAAAAGCTTCTTACGAAGCCACTCCTTTACTGCCCTGGCGGTGTGCTTGGGATCATTGTCATGCTGAAAGACCCAGACACGTTTCATCTTTAATGCCCTTGCTGATGGAAGGAGGTTTACACTCAAAATCTCACGATACATGCCCCTATTCATTCTTTTATGTACACGGATCAGTCGTCCTGGTCCCTTTGCAGAGAAATAGCCCCAAAGCATGATTTTGCCACCCCCATGCTTCACAGTAGGTATGGTGTTCTTTGGATGCAACTCAGCATTCACTCTCCTCCAAACATGACGAGTTGTGTTTCTACCAAACAGTTCTAGTTTGATTTCATCTGACCACATGACATTCTCCCAATACTCTTCTGGAACATCCAAATGCTCTCTAGCAAACTTCAGACGGGCCCAGATATGTACTGGCTTAAGCAGGGGGACACGTCTGGCACTGCAGGATCTGAGTCCCTGGCAGCGTAGTGTGTTACTGACGGTAGCCTTTGTTACATTGGTCCCAGCTTTCTGCAGGTCATTCACTAGGTCCCCCCATGTGGTTCTGGGATTTTTGCTCACAGTTCTTGTGATCATTTTGAACCCACGGGGTGAGATCTTGAGTGGAGCCCTGATCGAGGGAGATTATCAGTAGTCTTGTATGTCTTCCATTTTCTAATTATTGCTCCCACAGTTGATTTCTTCACACCAAGCTGCTTGCCTATTGCAGATTCAGTCTTCCCAGCATGGTGCAGGTGTACAATTTTGTTTCTGGTGTCCTTCGACAGCTCTTTGGTCTTCACCATAGTGGAGTTTAGAGTGTGACTGTTTGAGGTTGTGGACAGGTGTCTTTTATACTGATATGTTCAAACAGGTGCCATTACTACAGGTAATGAGTGGAGGACAGAGGAGCCTCTTAAAGAAGAAGTTACAGGTCTGCGAGAGCCAGAAATCTTGCTTGTTTGTAGGTGACCAAATACTTATTTTCCACCATAATTTGCAAAAAAATTCTTTAAAAAAAAATCAGACAATGTGATTTTCTGGATTTGTTTTCTCATTTTGTCTTTCAGGTCTACCTATGATGTCAATTACAGGCCTCTCTCATCTTTTTATGTGGGAGAACTTGCACAATTGGTGGCTGACTAAATACTTTTTTTCCCCACTGTATTTCACACAGATTCGGCCTACACCTATCTGTTCTAAACAAGCCATACACATGCCTGCTTGGCAGACTGTGCATGTTTTCTGAATGGGGAGAGGATGAATAATCTGTTTCTTTTACTAAGAACCATATCAGGTATGTTGAAATCCAACTGCCTGACCCCTATCTTCCCTCATATCTGGGGAGTGATGGGAGGCTCCCAAATCACATTAGGTGGTTGGTGGTACATTCATTCAATATATGTGGCCAGCTTTATTTCACTTTTTATCAAAAGATCCAATGGATTCCATGTAGAAAAGTTGATTGATAAAGTAGAAGAAAAGCTATAGACATGCCCGCTGGAATGGGTGCACTACAGTACCCAGAAAGATTATCAAAATTGGGGTAATTTAGTTTAGAAAAAAGACAACTAAGAGGAGATCTAATAACTATGTATAAATATATCAGGGGCCAGTACAGAGATCTCTCCCATCATCTATTTATCCCTAGACTGTGACTGTGACGAGGGGATATCCTCTGCACATGGAGGAAATTAGGTTTGTACACAAACATAGAAGAGGATTCTTTATGGTAAGAGCAGTGAGACTATGGAACTCTCTGCCTGAGGAGGTGATGGTAAGTTCACTAAAAGAGTTCTAGAGAGGCCTGGATGTATTTCTGGAGGGTAATAATATTACAGGTTATAGTTACTAGAGAGGGGTCATTGATCCAGGGAGTAATTCTGATTACCTGATTGGAGTCGGGAAAGATTTTTTTCCCCTAAAGTGAGGAAAATTGGCTTCTACCTCACAGGGAGTTTTGCATTCCTCTGGATCAACTTGGAGAATAACAGGCTGAACTGGATAGAGCTTTTTCAGCCTTAAAAACTATGTTACTATGATATAATACTGAGGAGGGTGGCATGATATTAGTGCTTGTTACCTGGTTCTTCCAAGGATGAATCACTAGTAATTTCTGTAAACGGAAAACCAATACTAAACCGATTATTGCTGTTTTATGCCCATTTGTAATGACCTATAGGCTCACTGCTCTCTCTTACTTCACTTCTGTCCTGTACGGATACCAGTGTTGCAGCTAAGTTCACGAAAAGTCATCCACAAGAACAAATATTCATCAACAACATGTAGTATTTATGAAACAACGGATACAAGAGAAAAGCAAAGTTCAGCGGGGTGTACAAAGTGTATGGTAAACTTTACAAATATCCCCGCTCTGCTGTTTAATGTCAGTGAACAAAACATTGCTGTGATTCTGAAACCAAGCCCTTAGGCACAAAGCAAGGCTTCAACACAAATCCTTTAACATACATAGTTTGTGGTGTTTAACATTTCTGGAAATGAAGCATGGAGGCAGCCGGAGACGAACACGAATCAGGGGAAACAAGGCTGAGAATGGACACATCAACGCAGGCCACATCCGCACCAGTGTCAGCAGAATACTAACTAGAAGGATTCTATTTTATTATAGTGCTCCTAGCTTCCCTCGCTCTATATCATCTATTTATTTTCCCCTACGGTGTAAGCTGCTCGTACTAAGTTCCTTCATTATAAAAACTCTATAAAACAAAGTTACATAGAAAATCAGGAGGAATTTATATAAAATCGTTACCTAACATCTCTATTGGGAGAAAATCATACTTCTAATTATTTACGCAAAAAAAAATGGAAAAGAAAAAACTTCTGTTGACCTCACAAAAAAGTCAAGCTGTATCAGTGATGCTTATGAGACTTCTCGTTTATTAACTACAAAGTGATGCTGTATCTTGCAATGAGCGCACCATTGTACGGTAGCTTTCTAAGATAAGGGTCAGACTTGTGTCAGCATTAAACGTGTCTGAAAGCCAGTGTGAATTACTGTGCGCCGTGGAGTTTACAATACCGATTTACTGATAGGTAAACTATAGTACAGTATATTTTCATTTAACTATTTTATTTCTTTGCAAGGAATTAATAAGGGAAAAATGGTTTGGAAAGAACCATAGAAGATTACTGTCATATTATAATATACAGGGAGACATTATATAGATAATATACAATGCAAAGCTATTATATAAGCAAGATTCCAGCTTCCCACTAAACCCTAACTGCCCGATTTTCTGGGTTTAAGCACACAAGGGGTCATTTATCATGACGAAATACGCCTAAATTAGCGGCGCAACTAACCAATCTGAAACGACTTCCCGCTGACGCTAGGTCTAAAAAAGTGGGCTTGGAAGGGGACAGCCTGGCAGGCCTGCCTCATTTACCATTTTCTACACCTGTTTCAGGTGTATAAAAAGGTCTAAATGTAAGACAGCTTGGAAGCAGTCTTACGTTTAGAAGTGGCGGTGGATGCGCCGAAGTTGTGAAGTGGCCAAAGCCTCTTTATAAATGCAGCGATCCACCTCCAGCAATGGGGCTTTATTAAGACCGGCATCTAAAATGCCAGTCTTAATAAATGTTCCCCTTAATGGCTATGTGCAACTTTGTCATTAAAATTATCTATACATGGATATCTTGAGTAAAAAAAAAAAAAAATTGCATTGGCTTTCAGTCTGAAGTCTTAATTCCAACATAAATTGATGGATGTGCTCCTCCCAGTAATACATACTTGATGTGAGGTCTCTGTGTCCAGGATGCTGCTGCTATCACTAGCTCTCAAATATTAGCAAGGCTTCCTTCTTGATTTCCTTTTACAGCTCATACTTTAATACATGTACTACTATCAATGATGCTAAGATGTGTATGATCCCCTCTGCCTGTAGAGTTTCCGGTGTGTCCTCTGCTTGTACACAGCCCTTGTGATCCCCGCCTGCAAACTGTATTTTCTGTTGATTAATTTTGCATTTAGAAATCAAATGAAAAAAAAAAGTTTAGTTGAGTTTGTTTGTGTTCTGATTGTGGAGAAAGGGGAAAGTCATTACCAGACACCTCTGGCTTATCTCCTGGTTGAAAGAAAGGATCAGGCGTTAAAAATCAAACCCCCGATCCTTTTCCTCGCCAACATCATCTGTCAGCGGAGATTGTGGGTAAGTCCCTAATAAAAATAGTTAGTAGGGGCACGCTAATTTCATTTATGGAGCATTCACACATCTATATCCGTTTCATGGTTCATGGTAAGCAAATCTCAGATCCATAAAATAGAGACGCGGTCTGTGTGCATCCCACATTTTGCACGGGCACCATTGAAAAAATGCCTATTATTATCGGGCGTGTCCTATAATTAACAGATGCAGACAACACGTCAATGACATCCATGTGCTGTCTAAATTTTTTGAGGTCCCACAGAAATAGAATGGGTCTGTATGCAATTTGCAAAAAATGCAGGTTGAACTTGGACGTGGATCAAAAATAAAGTCGTGAGAATGCATCCTTAATATATTATGGGTAAGGTCCCCCCCCCCCCCCCCAAAAAAAAAATAAATAAATAAAAAATCTATCTACATCAAGGGAAAAAACGTAGTTTAAAATAAAAAGACTTCCACTGGGACTGTTAGCACCAGCAACAAGTACGTAAGAAAGATGATCACGTTTATTACTATTTCTTCAAATGCGTCATAAAAATTATTTTAAAAAGTCAGTAAAAAGCTAAAAAAATAAAAAATCAGAATAGACAGTGAGAATAGCCCAGTGGACTATGCTATTCTGCATATCAGAGGTAAACACTGACTAAACAAACTAAACCACAGTGTGAACAGAGCCTATTGAACAGATAATGGACTAGTTCATGAATAACTATTACCACCTAGATAAAGTATGAAATAGAAAAGCAGAGTCCATACATACAGAAACTCCGCTTAGCTGCTTTAGAAAACATAAGAGGACAATGAAATAAAAATGTGATAAACACATGAAGGTAAGAACTGAATACAATGAGAATAAGATGCGAATAACATAGATACAATAGCTGAATGACAGAAAGCCGATGCTGCGTGAGTTAATAAAGGCACACGTCTTCAATTAATTCTTCCTTTCAGCAGTAGGCCTGAGCCCGGATTTCACTTCCATTTAAACCACTAATCCCGCAAACGTCCCTGACCCCATGCTATAGACCGCTAACCACAAAGCATTTTCCTCTTTATAGCTGAAGATCCAAAGTCATTTAAGAAAGCGGAAAAAAAAAATCCCTATATCTTTCTGAAAGCACCCCGGAACTGGAAACAAAGTCTTTGAAGCCCACTTGAAGAAGAAAGCAGTTTTATTCACAATTAAGGGGATTACAAGGAGCTATAATTGCGGAATTCCTTGCTTCATCAATTACTGGAAGGAAAATTGCCCACGACAAGATAAATAAAGTCAGTATCACTTCCTACTAGTACCGCCTGGACTGTCTTACTAGTAATATATACCTGTCCAGTCATGAATGTTATCAGGATAAATGCATCCGGTTAATATATAAACATTTCACGCACAGCCGGTTATTTGTGCATTAGGTCCTGTATGTTTTAATGGATGATCATGATCAACAGCTGACACTGAAGAACCGCAAATTCTACGTTGCTAGTTATTACAGTTTACGTCAATTGCCACGGGGAGACGCTTAAGTGCCTGAATTAATGGTGATGTGAATAGCAGCAAAATAAAACCTATATTTATTTTCCGGATACAAGGAGACGGAGGTGATCCACAATATGCACGCAGATGTATTAATGTGGTGTAAGCTGTCAAGCACTGATGTGAGACAAACAAAAATGGATAATGGATTCATGTTTCATAAAGAACACTAGAGTGCATCACTTCTAACATCCGTTTAGGAAGCTAATTATTTACAGAACAAGAGAAGGGCATGCAACGTGCCTTTAATAAAGGGGGGTATCCATCTCTTTATAGTGGACTCGTGAAAGCACAGACAATGAGTGTGGCTGTACTCACTAATGCAATAAGAGATAGCAGTGAGGATCTTGATCTAGATAAGGCTACTTTCACACTAGCGTTTTTAAATTCCGGTATTGAGTTCAGTCATAGGGGCCCAATACCAGAAAAAAACGCTTCCGTTTTGTCCCCATTCATTGTCAATGGGGACAAAACTGAACTGAACTGAAGAAAACGGAATGCTCCTGAAAGCATTCCGTTCCGTCTTCAGACCGGAGAACAAACCGCAACATGCTGCGGTTTTCTCTCCGGTCCATGAATCCGCACCAAGACGGATCCGGAATGACCCCCAATGCAAGTCAATGGGGACGGATCCGTTTGGTGTGACCACAATGGTGAACGGATCCGCCCTCCACTGACTTTCAATGGAGTTCAGGACGGATCCGTCACCACATACATACAGACAGACATACATACATACACACAAACACATACATACATACATACTCCAGGCAGGCAGGCCGCACGTCTTCACGCCCAGGAGGCACGCAGCTATGACGATTCCCTACAGCGCCCAGCAGAGGGCGCTGTGGGGAATCGTCATAGCTGTGCGCCTCCTGGGCATGAAGACGTGCGGCCTGCCTGCCTGGAGTATGTAAGTATGTATGTGTTTGTGTATATGTGTATGTGTGTATATGGTACTGCGTGACATGTGTGGGGCCAGAACGCGGTTCCGTCCCCACACATGTCCCTGCGGCAGTCCGGATCCGGCGGCACCCTTCACCTGCCGGATCCGGACTGCTGCTAGTGTGAAAGTAGCCTAAGATGCCATATCGCAGTGTCATGGTCACAGATGTGTGTTAAAAGCCTATTAGGCTGGACAATTTTGGGCAAATTGTACAGTACAATCGTTTCTTAGCTACTTTGCATCTTGCATAATGATGAAAGCTGGGACGATTATTGCCAGCACACCTCCCTGTGTAATCATTAGAAGAATGGCTGGGACAGCAAACGCTCCTCCCCTATTCACTTTGCATGAGCCTAATAGGTTGATGCAAACAAGGGCCGATCAATGTGTTTATCACCAATCGCCGATCATCCGTCCAGAATATCGGGCAGTGTAATAGGGCCCTTACCTTGGTTCTCGACTTGAGATATTCTGATATGAGTGGCAGAAGACGACCAACAGAGTAACACAAACATTTTTGATCATCTTCTGTCACTCATCTAGGGTCTCTTGAGCCAAGTCAAGGAAGGACAAATCAGTATAAGAGATACATTCGTGCCATAAGTATGCAGGACAGCTGTGACCACATTCCATGATGGCTGTGCACTGTTGTGTCTACTCTTGTTGGTGGCCTCTCATTATACATATCTGAATCTTAAAATGCGTATTGTGTCTATTGTACATGTGAAGTCACAGTTAGTTGGGTGGAGAGCCCCAGTATAGATTGAGGACCTCGAAAAGTGTAGAATGCCATGATTTCAGAAGCACAAAGGTCCAGATTTATTAAACTGTGTTTGTTTTCATTCTGGAGTCAATTCAACTTTTCTGTTTTTTACTTGTAAGACATATTTCTCAATAGTCGGTAACAGGCCAATTTTATTTTTTTTGCGCCTGAAATCCAGTTGTTTTGTGGGCATTCCTATGGAGCATGTTGGGTTTTGGCCTTATTTCTCATTGGGACATTTAGAAAAGTGCTACAAAATTTTCTCAACTGCACTCCTCTTACAACCTGCCGTAGCTGTGGCTGGTAAAAATATGTTACAATGTGACAGTGTGAAGTGCTGTGTGCTAGTTGGATAAATCTGAGGCAAGGACCGTTACCTTTACATGTGGAGACAAACTTCAATTTGTCCCCTGTTGATAAATCAGGGTCTTAGTTTATATAGAGAGCTATGCATTTCCTTTTACAAGAAAATACTCACAGATATCCAGGAGCCCCAGGTTTACTCTTAGAAAAATGATTCAGCAATACTGAAATGTTTGTAAGAGCTCATGCAGACGAACGCTTGTGAACCGCATCGCAGATGCAAACCCAATCACTTGAATGGGTCTGGAATCCGGAAGGTG
Source organism: Rhinella marina (assembly GCA_900303285.1). NCBI lineage: Eukaryota > Metazoa > Chordata > Amphibia > Anura > Bufonidae > Rhinella > Rhinella marina. The sequence goes on from ONZH01027660.1 coordinate 293,918, forward strand.
CGGTACAGAAAGGAGGCACGGAACCTCACGGAAGCACTACAGAGTGTTTCCGTGGGTTTTCTCTCCATGCTCTATTTTTTTGCAGTGCGAACAGATCACGGACCCATTCAAGTTGAATGGGTCTGGATCCGTCTGAGGCAGCCGCACAGATGTTGCCCGTGCATTTGGGACCGCAAATTGCAGTCTGCAATGCATGGAACGATGGGCAACAGTCGTGTGCATGAGCCCTAAGGTAGTGAAATTTCTGGACGAATGGGAAAAAACAGTTGTAAAACTAGAGGCGTTCTGTCACCTGGAAGAATGGGAGGAGTGGTACATATGGATAATATCTATGTGTCTACACTCTTTTTATTGGACATATTAGGGCATATTTACTAATCCTGTAGACAACATAAACTTACTCAATTTGTCTAGACGTGCAAATGTATCACATTGGCTCATGATGGATGATAAATGTGGTGCAAGGCTAGACACATTTGTCTAATTCTACATCATCTATTGATTAGCTTATTTTGGGAAAGAATTAGGCCTCATGCACACGAACGTTGTTTTGGTCTGCATCCAAGCTGCATTTTTTGCGGCTCGGACCCATTCACTTCACTCCATGTGCTGTTTGTATCCGTTGCTCCACTCTGTGGCCTCACAAAAAAATAAATAAATAGAACATGTCCTATTCTTGTCTGTTCTGCGGACTGCAAAACCCCGCACGGTCGTGTGCCTGAGGCCTTGTACACTACCATTTTGGTGCAATTTAGGTGCAAAATCTTGCATCATAGGCCATACCCATTAAAGGGGTATTCTCATCTTAGACAATGGGGGCATATTGCTAGGATACGCCCCCATTGTCTTATAGGTGCAGGTCTCACCTCTGGGACCAGCAGCTATATCGAGATCAGAGGGGGGAGCGCTGCGCCTGGAGGACCCCAGGTTTCCCGGGGTCCGGCCACCACCAGGCGCAGCTCCCCCGCTGCTCCCATAGAAATGAATGGGAGCGCACTGCGCATGCGCGGCCTCCGCTCCTATTCATTTCTATGTAGCCGACGGAAATAGCCGAGCGCTGGCTCAGATATTTTCGCCGGCCCCATATAAATGAATGAAGGGCGGCTGCGCATGCGCAGTGCGCCCTCATTCACTTTGGGGCCTCCGTTCTCGATATAGGTGTGGGTCCTAGAGGTGGGATCCGCACCTATAAGACAATGGGGGCATATCCTAGCGATATGCCCCCATTGTATAAGATGAGAATAACCCTTTAAGTAATCTTGGTGGGCTAGGTGCAGTGTATTTAAACATAAAACAAGGAGGATGCTGGAACTATAGAATGGAAATCTAATGGATCATTGTGATACTAATGAAAACAAGCAAACTATATAATCATTTTCGGAATTTCCATTATGGTGCTGTGCACCTGTCCATCAACCCAACCAGGCATGATAGTGGGCAAGGCACAGAAAAGCAGTGTTTTGAGGCTTTGCATCAGCAATAAAGCTTCTCATTGTAAGGCTCCATTTCCCAGAGACTTGTTCCGCTGCCCAGACTAGAAAAAAATGAGAGGTGACTGTTCTCATAATAAAATCAAATGGGCCGCCGGAGAGATGCAACATCCAGTAGGCTGTATGAAGCTGTCAATGTGTCTACTGGTGCACGCAAAGTCCCTTTTCCTCATGTCCTTAGATGACCTTCATCTGCTAAGCCATATGGTGGCAGGCATATGCTGATGTGTTATCTATTGTCCACACCATCATAATTAGGTACAGTATGTGTGCCCTCAGCCAGTTTCTTTTGGAGAATAACCAGTAACATTGAAATACAACACATAATGAACCACAGTGAACTGTTATTCTCTAATCAGATGTCCTACAACTGTAGCTTGTTGACCTAAGAAGCCACTGACTGTAAAATTACATTATTAGTTATAAATCTTGATAAAGGCTACGATCTCAAATGACTTTATGAATAAAAATGATAATTATATGCATGAAAAAGTGATTCAAACGAAAAGTTTCTGTCCAGTGAGCTGATAAATGGCACAATTTCTTAAAAATTATCACATATTATTTGTGAAGCCTAAGTGGACTTGACATGTTTATTTTATTAATGACTCTAGTGAAAGATACTGAGGTTTATACACAGCTGAGAAGATGGGGCCATCCAAGCAGGTTCAAACATGAAATTGTTGCAAGACAATATAAGATGTGACAATTTCAGCTCACATTTTGTAGGAAAAAATACAAACATATACATATATACAGTACATCTATGAAATCTCTGCTGTATATTTCATTGTTGTATATTAGTGTTTCATATCAGCCAATTAATCAGTAGCGAACATTCGTAGAAACACTCGTTAGCTATGATCTGGCAGTGTAATACTGCCACTGATTACCCTCTGAACGAGCATTGGGCATTCCAGGTTTTTAATCATAATCTGCTGCTGGCAAACAAATAGTCAGTATGGGGACAAGCGATTGCATTAGCGATCGCTCATCTCCATACTGTGGAGGGGATCACTGCTTGTAAAAGCAGTGGTCTCTTCCGCTAACGAGCAGGTGATTGCCGGGAAGGAACACTTCCCTCCCGGCAATCATCCATCAACCACAGAGTACATGATATATACTCACACTGTATTTTTTGCTTTATAAGGGTACTTTCACATTGGCGGCACGCGTGTCCGGCAGGCTGTTCCGGCGGGTGAACGGCATGCCGCATCCATGCTGCCACTACTGCTCACCTGCGGCCGGAACTACACTCCGTCCCCATTCACAATAGCAAACATGTCATAATTTTAGTCTGGTCGCCTCTTGGCATGTTTGCCGTGCTGCAGCCGGAACTCCGGCCCACCCCCATTATTGTGAATAGGGACGGAGCATAGTTCCGGCTGCAGGCGTGCAGCAGCAGCACGGATCCTGCAGGCTGTTCACCCACCGGAACAGCCTGACGGACACCCGTGCCGCCAATGTGAAAGTAGCCAAAGACACACTTTTTCCCCCAAATGTGGGGGAAAATGGCATGGCAGTGCTTCTTATACTGCAAATACTAAGGAGAACTTTCATTATGGAAGCACTTATTATTACAGAGAAGGTGTAGGGAGTGGTGAGTGTGGTGTTGGCTGTATTCCCTACTACCTGGTCGTCTTCTAGGCACCCGCTGTGCTGTGTCCTGACTACGTATAGTGTCAGGATGTAGGCCTGCACTATGACCTAACGTTGTGAGATGTCAGGTCATAGTGCAGTGTAGTGTAGAGTAGGCAGAAGACCAGGGAGCAGTAAGAGCAGGAAGATAGCAGCACCCGGAGAAGGAGAGGTAAGTTGTTTTATTTATTTTACTATAAAGATTGGAGGGTCTGATGAAGACTGGGGGTCTTAACTGAGGTCTGATGAATATTGGGGGTCTGATCTGAGGTTTGATGAAAAATATATATTTTTTCTTACTTTATTTCTATAAAGCCTATATATAAAGTCTAATAGGCAGGTGTGTCTTCTAAAGCGACATATTATATATATATTTTCTCTACTAGGGTATTCCATACCCTTTCTTGCAGTATAATGCATGTAGGGCTTTTTCTTGTCTATTTTACATGGAATGTGTGACGGAGGCCCCGAACTGAAATAGATGTTAATTTAACCTTAGGACGGGTAGACTTCATGCAGAGTGCTAATGTTCAGTGGTTTAATTAGAAAAATGATAATCCATGGTGACAAGTACTTAATAGCCTGAATAAAACTCATTTCAAGAAACTGAGCTTTGTTTTTTTCAAAAACTTTTATTCTGATCACATCAGGATATTTATTTACTTAGACACATTGGGATTAAGTGATTTACAACCGGAATGTGCACAGGTAAGTAGAACAACTAATTACTAGAGCATTTAGCCCGTAATTACAATCAACGTTCTATAAATACTTAGCGATTGTAATCAAAGGTGATTTGATAACGAGTTGATCGTTTCTCTCACTCTGGATTAGATGTGTCAATTTCATTGTGACAGGTTTTTAAAATACACTATGATATCAACTGTAATGTGGGACTTAAAGGGGTTTTCCGGGACCTTAATACTGATGACCGTGTTGCCCAGCGACAGCCCCAAAACATCACTGCTCTAGAGGAGATCTGCAAGGAGGAATGGGCCAACATACCAGCAACAGTGTGTGCCAACCTTGTGAAGACTTAACGTTTGACGTCTGTCATTGCCAACAAAGGATATGTAACAAAGTATTGAGATGAACTTTTGTTATTGACCAAATACTTATTTTCCACCACAATTTGCAAATAAATTCTTTAAAAATAAGACAATGTGATTTTCTGGATTTGTTTTCTCATTTTGTCTCTCATAGTTGAGGTCTACCTATGATGTCAATTACAGGCCTCTCTCATCTTTTTAAGTGGGAGAACTTGCACAATTGGTGGCTGACTAAATACTTTTTTCTCACTGTATTTGTAGTATCCTGTCTCTAAAGTAATATCATTTATCCAAATGTACAGCTCTGATTTCTTTCATGATAAGCCCCTCTCTAGGAAATCAGCTGCCGGCATACATTTGGAAAATATCAGCCCCCGTGTCCTATCACATAATGCTGATCTCTTTTGATGGGATTTATCCTCTTTGGACTTCAACCACGTCAAAAAATCTTTACATGCATGAAAGTTAGTTGCAGCTTTTGATCCCATTTGGGAAGAGATAAGACAGTTTTGCAGCTTGACCAAAGGACTGTGGAAAAAAAATTGTGTTCTCAACAATGAATTCATTTAGAATGAAATACACAGCAAACGGGAGGATGATTAAATCAGATAAATGAACTTCCCCACGCCCACAAATCATTAAATCACCTTTGATGTATCTCCCCTGTCCTTTATTTTTTTTCCCTGCTTTCTTTTCATTGATGTTCTGCCGGAATGTAAACTGTGATCTTCACTTAATCTGATAATTAAAGAGATCCAGCCAATGTGCAAACCTTCAGAAAGGTTGAAGAACCCAGCAGAAGTCTTCTTTTTCTAACTTCTAATTTGGCTACACAGTCTTGAGCAAACTTTTCTGCTGACACATAAAACTGTTGGTTCTCCAAACCTTCTGCCCGTTGTACATCGATGCAAGAGGAAAGATTAAATCCGCTTACCGTTAACGCACTCAAAGATGTCACAGCACTTCCCAGGTGTTCCATTACCCCGCGAGACTATACGAGGGATTGACCCTGCTTCACAAACAGGGAAGCTGCAGTTCCCAGAGAGACATTCACATCTGCGGATAAGCATAAGGTGGAGAAAGAGTCAGCGCTACAGCTCGCATTGTGCCTCGCAAAAATAATTAAGTACCAATTAAACACTTTGGGGAACCCCAGTGTACATTAGGTAGTGCCGGCGGATGTCAAAAGAGTCTATTACTTGTTCAAGTCTTGCATTATCAGTCCGTGCACAGAAATGGTAGACTACGGGATGCCAAAATCAATAGGGTTTATTCACTTTCCTTACTGAGAAGAAATGAATATGGCTATGTTCTTCTGAGAATTAGATTTGTCAGTGTTCTCATTAGTAATCATTACGGCATCCCCCTGTTTAAAGAAAGTGTGTAAGTCATTTATGGAGTCCTTTCTGTCTGGTGCTGTCAGTACTTACATACCGTACACATATGGGGGGAACGTATCAGGTTGTGCATCATAAAACTGGAGCACAAAAGTCACACATTTTAAGACAAGTGCAACAAATTTTGCCATTTTTTTTTCCTTTTCACATCACCCATGGCACTTTTGAAAAGTATAAAAAGGTATAAAACAGATGTGGTTTCTTATGGTAAAGAGATTCTAGACAGATTTATCACTGTGAAAATCATACAAAAGTCATAAAACACACAAGCTAGGTTGGTGTAGGAGTAGGAGTAGGATTTGTAGACTTTTTTGTTTAAGATGCACCTAATTTAACGTGTGACTTTTGATAAATTTGGCACACCTTTTGCCAACTCTAAGCAAAATCAAAGCTACAAAAAGTTGCATCTGAATACATTCCCCTTTTGGCTCCTTACGTTCTGTGTACACATCATAACAGGCACTTGAAGTGTAACTGTACTTAAAAACAAACTTCTGGTAAGGCTTCCTTCACACGTGCAGCACGGTTCTCCGGCAGAAAACGTTGGTAATCAGCAGGACAAAAACTATTAAGTGTAACAGTTTTTGTCCGGCTAAATACCAACATATGTGCTGGGAAGGAGCAGGACCTCTGCTAGATCCCATTACAGTCAATAGGGTCCCATGGACAGGTGGCTCTATCCAGCAATGCCAGATCCAGAAAACTCCGGCAGGCTCTTCTCTGCCGAAACAGCCTGCAAGAGAGCTGTGCCACACATGTGAATCTAGCCTAACTCTTTTATAGTGACAAATCAAAGGTTTTGGTTGGTGGTAGTAACAGTGCTGAGACCCTCACTGGTCGCTATTATGAGGAGAAAGAAGCTCCCACACAGAGCACTTTCTCTTCTCGCTGCAGGAGACATCAAAATGGATGCAAGGACCTTCTATTGAGTCTCCTGCAGCTAGGAGAAAGAGCGCAGTATGTGAACGCTTCGTTCTCCATGTTCTAGAAATCAGTGGGGGTCTTAGAACTTGGACCCACCACATTCAAAAATTTTGATATGTTGCTAAGACTTTTTTTTTTTTATAGTACAGGGGCACTTTAAAAACAAAATAGTGCAAAAACAATTGACTTTTATTCCCTCCCAATTCAGTGTTGATTTTGGAAAGGCAGCTATATGTTGTTATCAGGGTGGATGGATTTTAGGGCACCTTTAGCTCTCTGTTATATATGACCCCCAACACAGATGAAACAACAACCACTATATGTCACCAGTGTCTGAGACATGCAGATGGCAAAAATATGCCATATGTTCAGAGGTGATCCTGTCTACACCTCCTCTGATATCACACATCTTAATTTATGCTCCTTAATTTGAAAGAAAATTATTCACACATTACTCTCTATTTCATTTGTCAGTGCTCACATCACGTAAAGATGTCAACATAGTCCTAATGGGGCACTCCAAATTCCAGATATTTGGGGATAACCTGCATATAAAAATAAGTAAAAAATAAATAAAAAAACAACTAAAAACTTTTGTCTGCTTTTGTAACAGAGGGATGTATAATATCCCTAGATAGGTATATACAGTAGTACAGGGGTATATAGCAATACAGAGGGGTATAGTATATATAGGAGTACACAGCAATATAGAGGGGTATAGTATATATAGGAGTACACAGCAATATAGAGGGGTATAGTATATATAGGAGTACACAGCAATATAGAGGGGTATAGTATATATAGGAGTACACAGCAATATAGAGGGGTATATATAGGAGTGATGCTAGTGTAAACATAACCACTGAGAAAGCCTAAGAAAAATGGTTCTCCCACATACACCGAGTGATTGTAAGCAATCTCTACACACACACACTCGCAGAGAAAGTATGACAACCATCTCTCTCTGAGTCCTGGAAGCTTTTAACATGAAAACACTGAATTCAGTCATGGAAAACTATAGATGTCTGAGCTTAGCTTCTCCCCGGATATGGCATATGGCAGTACACAAGATCTGTCAAAGTAGCTTGAAGTACTGTCAGTGCTAAGCGATTCAAAAAGGAGGGTAACAGATGAGGCATAAAGCAGATTCATTAAAGAGGCTCTCTAGGCTACAGATATTAACCTATCCTTGGAATAAGTCATCAATATCAGATTGGTGAGTCCCACGGATCAACTGTTTTGAGCTGCCGTAGCACAGGTGATAAGCAGCGTACGGGGTGAAAGTAGAGGCTCTATACACTGTGGCGGTGCTGGCGTACTTAAAGGCTATGTACATCTTTAGGAGCATTTTTTTTATTATTGCTTTGTACTTATTTTGAGCTAAAATGATTTCTTCAATTGGTCTTTATTAACAATATGGAATCTTTTTTGTGTACATAGCTGATAAGCTCTATTAGCAGCCTGTGGATTTTTTGTCTTTTACGTCAGACCAGGAGCAGACGGACTCCTTATCTTTGCTGACATTATAAACACTCATTATAGCTCAGTTCTTATCTTACTTATAAGAATGTGGCTTAAATAAGTGTTTATGATCTCTCAGTAGTTTAGAGATAAGGGTTATTAGATGACTAGCACAAAGTGAAAGTGGAAGTACCAGTCACACAGTTAGAAAAACAGTTAACCCTTTGTGACAAAATGGTTCAATATTTTTAATAAAGGACAATTGAAAATATGATTTTTAGCCCAAAAATTTGTAAAATGCAATCATAAACAAAAATTGCCTCCAAGGTTGCACATTCAGGTGAATGAGTACTGACTTGCAGGACCACGGCATGGTCACTACACAGTGTACAGAGCTGTCTGCTTCAGGCTCCGTACACTGTATGGCTTCTTGTGCCGTGATAACCTGAAACAGCTGATTGTGGGAGTACAAGGTGTTGTACCCCCACTGATCTGATACTGATGATAGGTCCTTAAGATCTGTGGCCGGGAGAACCCCTTTAATGCATCTGCTTTATGCCACATTGCTATCATCTATTACCCTCCTTTTTGAAACACTTCGCCCGGTAAACAATGAAGGTGTCTTGAATATCAAATTGTGGGGGCGAGAGATGGCCCTGCACAATTTAATATTGATGGCCTATGCTAAGGTAGTAATTGAAGGAATCCCCACAGCATTCAAACCTCAAATGCTCAATAAACGTAAAACTTTATTCACGAGACATGCAACATTTCGGCCCATGGGCAGCTCTCAAGAGTGAGACCCACCCACGGGTGAAACTCATTTGTGTGGATGTAACATGTGTGTAATAAACTGTACACCTAATAAATAAACTTAGGTAGAAACTTTTTTTTTTTTTTTTTTTTTTTTTTTCAGGAAAACCTTAGAATAACTGTCTCCAAGGAACATTTCCAATGTAAAATCTCAGAATAGTTGACCTCAAACATAAATAATAAGCATGGTTCGTGGCAGTACACGTTATATTATTCATATTGGCATACTCCAACCCAAGGCCAGTACACTGTAGATAATAAAACCATGTGCGGACATTATGCAGTGTAGTACCCACACGAAAACTGTATGAATACATTGACCCTTTTAGACATATATCTGACATAATATGAAGTGCTTTCTTAACATTAATTTCCGGTGACATAAATACTACTCGGTTTTCTCCTATTGCCAGTGCTATTCAGTGTCGAGCTGTGATACAAGCGATATACATAGCGCACATGCCTTGTGCCTCCTGCAAGCTGCCATCTCTGTCATGTGAGTGTAAAAAGACAAAGGAGAGCTTGGACTCCAGTTCTTCCAAAGCCTACAGTAAGAAGACCCATGAGCACCAGGGATGAGCCAATGAGAGGTATAATACATAGTTTATGGTGACAATTGCTGTCCTTGCACTTGTTCTAATGCACTAATTTTCGGCGTAAGCCACGGCAGGGATCCGTAAGAGGAGAATGCAATTCTTGCAAGAAGGTTTTGCGGTTCTGAGTGCTGCTTTGGCTCTCCATTATTCATGGAATACACCTTGGAATCCATAGGAGAGTCCATTACTTCTTCCATCATTCTCTGTCTGGCATGAGCAGAAGACACCTAGAGGATAACTATTTCCATAATTGCTACACTTCACACTGGCGGCAGACAGAGGATGCAGGCTTCTGAATGACAGAACTGGAATACATATGCATATTCAGCCTTGCTGCGACCTCACATGTGTTTCCTCCTAAAGCTCTCAGATCATTGTGACAGTAATGCTGAAACACTACCGCACACTCTCACTGCCTGACTACACCACAATAAGGAATTATTCTGCATCAGATCACTAAGGATATATTCAAACATGGTGGAGTTTTTTTGCAGAAATTCCTAGTTCTATTCATCTGAATGGGGTTGGCTTTGGCGGCAAACACATGGATGTCTGCAAGCCCCATTTAGATGAATATAATATTCACAGACATTTCAACAAATCTGCCAAATGTGAATCTGTCTGATTCTAAGTCCTGATTCACACAACCGTACTCTGTCCAAGAAATATGTCCCATCTGTTGGCCGACCACAGCTCCCCTATCCCGAGCTGACTGCATCATAGTGATTTATGATGCACTTAGTTACTATCTGATGATGGGTCTATTGAACTGTACTCACATGATTATATGGATACAGTATAATAGACCTCTGATTAGATGGAATGTAAATCACTATCATGCAGTCAATAGTGGTCAGGGGGACTGTGGTCGGTCCTGGAGAAGCAGCCGACACACGGGCTGTGTTCCCCGAACCAAACACAGTTGGAAGACTCAGGCCTTAAAGAGGTTCTGTCACTAGTTTTAACCATATAGCATTATATATACAGTCATGGCCAAAGGTTTTGAGAATGATACAAATATTAATTTTTACAAAGTCTACTGCTTCAGTTTTTATAATGGCAAATTGCATATACTCCAGAATGTTATAAAGAGTGATCAGCTTAACAGCAATTACTTGCAAAGTCAATATTTGTCTAGAAAATGAACTTTATCCCCCCAAAACACATTTCAACATCATTGCAGCCCTGCCTTAAAAGGACCAGCTAACATCGTTTCAGTGATTGCTCCATTAACGCAGGTGTGGGTGTTGATGAGGACAGGGCTGGAGATCAATCTGTCATGATTAAGTAAGAATGACACCACTGGACACTTTAAAAGGAGGCTGGTGCTTGGCATCATTGTTTCTCTTCTGTTAACCATGGTTATCTCTAAAGAAACACGTGCAGTCATCATTGCACTGCACAAAAATGGCCTAACAGGGAAGAGTATCGCAGCTAGAAAGATTGCACCTCAGTCAACAATCTATCGCATCATCAAGAACTTCAAGGAGAGAGGTTCCATTGTTGCCAAAAAGGCTCCAGGGCGCCCAAGAAAGACCAGCAAGCGCCAGGACCGTCTCTTAAAAGTGTTTCAGCTGCGGGATCGGGCTACCAGCAGTGCAGAGCTTGCTCAGGAATGGCAGCAGGCAGGTGTGAGTGCATCTGCACGCACTGTGAGGCGGAGACTCTTGGAGCAAGGCCTGGTCTCAAGGAGGGCAGCAAAGAAGCCACTTCTTTCAGAAAAAACACCAGGGACAGACTGATATTCTGAAAAAGGTACAGGGAGTGGACTGCTGAGGACTGGGGTAAAGTCATTTTCTCTGATGAATCCCCTTTTCGATTGTTTGGGACATCTGGAAAACAGCTTATTCGGAGAAGACGAGGTGAGCGCTACCACCAGTCTTGTCTCATGGCAAATGTAAAGCATCCTGAAACCATTCATGTGTGGGGTTGCTTCTCAGCCAAGGGAATCGGCTCTCTCACAGTCTTGCCTAAAAACACAGCCATGAATAAAGAATGGTACCAGAATGTCCTCCGAGAGCAACTTCTCCCAACTGTCCAAGAGCAGTTTGGCGATCAACAATGCCTTTTCCAGCATGATGGAGCACCTTGCCATAAAGCAAAGGTGATAACTAAATGGCTCAGGGAACAAAACATAGAGATTTTGGGTCCATGGCCTGGAAACTCCCCAGATCTTAATCCCATTGAGAACTTGTGGTCAATCATCAAGAGACGGGTGGACAAACAAAAACCTACAAATTCTGACAAAATGCAAGCATTGATTGTGCAAGAATGGACTGCTATCAGTCAGGATTTGGTCCAGAAGTTGATTGAGAGCATGCCAGGGAGAATTGCAGAGGTCCTGAAGAAGAAGGGTCAACACTGCAAATATTGACTTGCTGCATTAACTCATTCTAACTGTCAATATAAGCTTTTGTTACTCATAATATGATTGCAATTATATTTCTGTATGTGATAAAAACATCTGACAAACACAAATAAAAACCAGAGGGCAGCAGATCATGTGAAAATATAATATTTGTGTCATTCTCAAAACTTTTGGCCATGACTGTAGGGGCACATAGGGCTCATCACCCTTTCCCCACACATACCTTTATTTCCCAGAAGGAATCAGCCATTATCCAGGAAAATGCACTTTTAAAAATATGGTAATGAGGCATCGGAGCACTGGGAGGTGTGTTCTGCTCTTCTGAGCTCCGCATTTGCGACGCTCTTCTTTCTGCTAACGCCGCCCTACATGATTAAAAAACGCCCGCCTGCTGCATGATGGACAGCGCTAGACTCTCTGGTTAGACTCGTACGCAGATGTAGCTGCGCTAGCGATCACTGTTTTCGCATAGCGTTGCTAATGAATCGCGACTTCTCCTCTTTCACTCGCAGTAAAAGTACGCTAATTAGATAAATGCGTACGCATTAGCGTACAATGCATAGCATTAGCATACAAATTCGTACGCATTAACATAAAATGCGTAGCATTAGCATACAAATCATCAGATGCGTACTCTATTTACGATATTGCTCTGTGCTCACGCGATTCTCCTGTGATCGCTAGCGCTGCTACATCTGTACAACGAGTCAGTGAGCATGCGCGGGATTTCATAATGCAGCAGGGGGGCGTTTTTTAATCATGTAGGGCGGTGTTAGCAGCAAGAAGGCGTCGCAGATGCGGTGCTCAGAAGAGCAGAACACACCTCCCAGTGCTCCGATGCCTCATTACCATATTTTTAAAAGTGCATTTTCCTGGATAATGGCTGATTCCTTCTGGGAAATAAAGGTATGTGTGGGGAAAGGGTGATGAGCCCTATGTGCCCCTATATATAATGCTATATGGTTAAAACTAGTGACAGAGCCTCTTTAAGCTAAGATGATAATGGTTGCATAATGTCAAAAAAAGGAACAATATACTCAATGTAAGATCTCTTTCACATGTCCGTGATGACATTCATGATAAGATGGTCAGTGGTAGATCTGTGAAGATGTCCATGAAGGATCCATGTTTGCTCCATGTGTGATCCCTCTTCCAGACACTGTTAGGCTGAAAATTGGTTTCCAGAGCATCTCCTACCAAAGATCGCTGAAAATCCCATGCCCAACACGAATGACATCTGTGTTTTGTTCATGGGTTTCACTGATCCACTGACTATAATGTGAGTGCATGCTTCTGTGGAAAACCACCGATGTGTGAATACACCCATTAAAGTCAATGGGTACATGTTCTATACTATTCTTTATAAAGACCTTATAAATTCTGAAGAAAATTGAAATGCTAATTTAACATTTTTGGTAGTTTCTAGCATGTCCTAATGAGACAGTATGTCAGACACTAAAACGGGATTATGAATTTAAGGTACAAAGATACAGGTACAACAATGTAAACAGACTCTTTGGGATGCTGACACTGCATGCAGTATTAATCCAGTAACAGTAAAGTGCTGTTCTTTTTTTCCTATGAATATTACTAAAGGAAACTATTTTGTGCATGTTAACAGAAAGTTTAATGGACAATGAAAGCATTCTTTTAAAGGGGATGTTCCAAAAAGTATTTCTGGAACAGGACCTGGATCTGAATACTTTTATACTTGCATATAATAAAATAAATAGTATAGCCACGTTTTTATTCAATAAACTGTACCTGTATAACTCCACCTGCTGATTGTTTTTATTTCTTATTAATCTGTCCACCCTATTAAGGTGGACGTACAAACGTTTCATCCTTCAACTGCCTCTCGATATCAATCTAGAAGAGAAATTAATGGAGATATCTTTGGATACATGTGAGGTACAGAGCTGGTTCTAGATTTGTTAGAAAGAGATTGTTCTGTACATATGTTATGATGTCCGATTTCCTTTTCTTTTTTTTTTAAAGGATAACCCCTTTAAAGCACAAATATTTTATTAAAGTGGTATTTTGCTTATTAGAATAAAAACACAGGATTAATGCGATGGGTTATATAGTGTAAGTTCTTCATTTCAGTACAGAATAGTCTGTATTTATCCTTCCCATTTCCCTGCCCATCGATGTGAACGGGAGAAGCCCAGTTGTTACCAGCTCCATCCAAAAGATGGAGCTGAGGAGTTCCTGCACCTACTTCTGCTGACAAACAGCTGATGGTGTGGGGTATGTGGTTTGGACCGCCACCAATCTGATGTTGAGGGCCCATCCTAAGGATAAGTCATTAGTACTAAAATTCTGGAAAACCCCTTTAATTTTGATGCCTCTCCAATATGATACATTCCTGTATACTTTTATTTAGTGTTGCAAATTAAAAACTACATTTTTTTTTAATTTCAAAATGAAATTAATGGAGATGTCAATTAAACATATTTTCTGACTGGTTTAAAATTAATTTCAGGAAACTTTATGGATTTAAATTATATTAAAATGTTTGTACACTCCAGACTCTGAGTCCTGGGATTTCATTTTATTCACACTGTAAATTGCAATACTGACTACACTCTGTAATTGAAGGCATAGTGTGCCTGAACATTAATCCTTATTCTAAATGAAAATTCTGTGGATCTTTCGCCATCTGAGGGCCGTAGATCACCAGCATCCCATTCTGACTGTCTGCCTTGTCCCTGGCGCACATGGATTTCTCCTTCTCTGATGCTATTATGTACTATAGATTGTGAAATATTCAAAGTCTTTTCAATTTTATGTTGAGGAACATTTTTTCTGAAATTGTTCCACAATTTTTCAGATTGGTGAACCTCTGCCCATCTTTGTGTCTGAGAGACTCTGTCTCTCTAACATGCTCTTTTCATATGCAGTCAAGTGACTTAGTAGCAAATTGCTCCACTAGCTTTTTTTTTTTTATTAGTAGCACATACTTTGCCAGCCTTTTGTTGCCCCGTCTTAACTTTTTTCAGATTTGTTGCTGCCATCAAGTCCTAAATTAGTTAATTTTTATAAATGAAATGGTAAAATGTCTCACTTTATACATCTGATATGTGTTTTATGAGCTATTGTGAATAGAATATGGGTCTATCTGACTTGCAAAGCATTGAATTTTCATTTACATCTTACACAGGGTCCTAACATTTTTGGAATTGGGGTTGTATAATAGGAAAGGAAGCCCAAAAACACTGCCTTAGGCTTCATTCACACGTCCGTATGTGTTTTCCGTTCCGTATATTGCGGATCCGCAAAAAAAAACGTATGGCGTTCCGTTTGTCATCTGTGTCTCCTTTTTTTTTGCGGATCCATTTTAACAATGCCTATCCTTGTCAGCAAAATGGACAAGAATAGGACATGTTCTATCTTAACGGAAATACGGACATACGGAAACAGAATGCATACGAAGTACCTTCCGGGGTTTTTTTTTGCGGACCCATTGAAATGAATGGTACCGCATACGGTCCGCAAAAAAAAAAGGGACACGGAAAAAAAATATGGACGTGTGAATGAAGCCTTACTTTGAAGTGCTGCTGGGTGTAGGTGACGCATTCTCTGACAATTGATATCACCTTAGCATCAATAAGATTGCTAGGCCCTTCCTTACAGCAGCTTCCTTTACAGCTCAAGTTTGCTGACAGGAGCCTGTGCTGCCAGATGCCTGAGGACAGCTAAGCCTGAAAGATGAAAATGCTTTTCTTTCAATCTAACTGATGGCTGGCATGATATTAATTGATATCAATTGCTATTAAACATACTTGCAATGGATGACTGCACTTTGACAGCATGCGTTTCCTCCCAAGGCCCATTTGGATTGCTTCTATAATTGTAATAACAAGTGAAAGTAAAATCTGAGGTATGAAGAATGGAGCTACTGTGCTCGGGATAAATTTCCCCTGACAATATGTATTTAATAACATGTGTCTCGGAGCTAAGAAGGAAACGGAGCAATATTTTATTCTTCACTCACTCCTTTTATTAAACTGTAAAATAATGAAAAACAGCTTTCTTTTAATAAACTTTAAAGGAACTTGTGATATCATTGTATCTTTTAGCAATGGACAGAAAATGATATAAAAAGAGAAGGCTACATGTTATATTCTGAACTTTTATTATTAGAATGTGGAAACCCGAAAGAGTTCTTATTAAAATAGAAGCTAAAAAATATTTCTTCTAAAAGGAACTCCATCCACACTCACCTTAAATTAATGGGAAGGGTTTTCTGGGAGGTAAGTACTGATAGTCTATTCTTTGGAATAGGCTTTCAATAAGGGAATTCCTTCGAACCCTTCTGCACTTCAAGAGGACTTGTGTCTTCTCCTGACATATCTGCTTTAGCAATTACTTGCATTCCCCTTGTGATTACAATTCTGGAGAACCTATTCTTATAAATCTATGTTGTGTCATTCATTTATTATTCCTGCTAGAAGTTATGAATTAACCACTAGCAGTTTACAATGAAGGTCCAGCTGGGTGTTATCAGTTGGGGTGTATCTTCATACAGTCTGACATTATCTAATCAATGATGCCACTTTCAGACTGTGTAGGACCCCGCCAGCCCACCCCTTTCCCCCCCAAACTTGAAACACCCAGCTGGACCTTCACCGTAAACTGCAGGCAATTCATAATTTCTAAAGTCATAACAATAGGTGCTCCAGACTTGTTATTATATTAGGTATGCAAGTAATTGCTAAAAAGACATGTAAGGGGAGGTTACAGGCCTTTCTTGAGCTTGAAAGTGACTGAGGGGTTATTCCAGGCCTAACTAACCGCATGGCAGGGCTGCTCTTCTTATGTGAACAATTAAGGGGCTACAGTGCTCTCTGGAACGACTCTTCATCAGCAGAGGTTATGGGGTCCATTACAAGGCTTTGAGTATTATTGTGTGGTTCACTCCATTAAGACCAGATCAGAGACCAGCTGGCAATAACATTTCAAGTGGACTTACCAAGGATCTCAAAGTCCTAAAATTCCATTTTGCCTGAGGAACATGACAGTGAAATGTTTGAGGTTTCTTCTATATCTTGATCATCTTCACAAGAGGACAGCATGCCTTCAGCTAAGTTCTATGCTACTGCCTGTCTGCATGATAATCTATGCAGCAAGGGGAGACATCCGTGGAGCTCTCCTGGAGCTTGCACTTGACAGAGTCTGGATTTCAGATCTCAATGATTTTAGAAGCGGTGGCCATGAGTTAGGTAGAACCTGAGGAGTGGAGATCACTGTAATCTCCATCCATCTCCATATGTTCGCGTGTAGTTTCTCCTGTGTTCCATTAAGGAATACAATAGCTAGTAAATAAACCAAGCCAATAAACACCTTGTCAGAACAAAATCCTAGAACATGATGTTAATACATAGCTACCAGACAGAAACTCAAATGATCCTACAGGATTTTTCAGTTAGGGGTTAAAGGGAGCCATGCTGCTTTGATTGACAGGGCCAGGCATTGGCAAAGCAGTGAAGGAGGGGCTGGACACAGAAACGAGTGGAGCTCTTAATTTGCATATTAGGAAAAAGTACCATACATCAGGAATGGTGCCTCAGATCAACAAAGCAAAAACAGTGTGTTAATCAAGCAAACTATAGCTATGTGTTTGTGCAAATAGTAGGATATAGAGGTCGGTCTTAAAGGGAACCTGTCATCAACTTTATGAGGGCAGCATAACGCAGTGAAAAACATGCTGATTTCAGTTCTTTGTCATTAATGGCTAAAAGTAAGCAGTTGCTGAGAACCAGCATCATAATCTTCACATTTTGATCCTGGAAAAGAGTCATGGTTACCTGAGAAGAGTCACAGTTGTTTGTGATTTCTTGTTCTCCCTGCCAACTTGCTGATGATTTCCAGTTCCCTCTAAGGAAGAAAACTAAGGAGAAGACTGTCCGTCATCAGCAGGTGGGCAGGAAAGAAGGAGATCATGAACAGATAATGACTCTTCTCAGATAGCATGGCTCTTTCCCTGGCCCGGGCTGCAATGATCATGATGACGATTCTTGGCAAACTCCTTACTTTTAACTTATGAATGACACACTGCTGAAATCAGCTCATCTGTCACTATGTAGCATAAAGTAGATGACAGGTTCCCTTTAATAAACCCTATAACTGGCGGTGGATCCGCTGAAGTTATATAGAGGTGTCGGCCTCTTCATAACGTCAGCGTATCCAGCTGCGGTCTAAATGTACGACAGCTTCCTTGCTGGCTTACATTTAGACCATTTTCTACGCCTAAAACACGAGTACAAATTGACGAATGCCTGCCAGCCCGTTCCCTTCCCCTCTCACACCATGGCCACTTTTTAGACCTGAAGTGAGCAGAGAAAAGGCGCAGATTGCGCCAGATCTGCGCTAGAAATATGCCTAATATCGGTGTATTTTCAGATAATAAATGATCCCCTCTGTCTTATTGTACTTTATAAGCATTATGGTGGTATAAATAAGAAATACAGATCATGGGTTCCTCACTGTTCCTTGAGTCATCAGATCTGAGGGTTACTTATGCTGAAGTATTAATATTGTTACTGGGGAGAACAGATAGCATAAACTGAAGTGTCATACTTATAGGTGAATATTGCTAGGTGGCAGTATAAGACTCAAATAATGCATGCACCGGGTAACCGTATTCTTCTGATAAAGGCTCTGCTTATCTTCTTGATTAAACACACAAATTCCTTGTTTTCTTGCAGCCACTCGTTACTTGGATCATTTCTACATAAAATGTAACAGCTACTAAATGTGCTGTGTACCTCAATGAAAGTGCGCTAATGCACAACTTTCAAATTTGATTTTGTATATGGACAAAAAACTAGATTTATACAAATGATCTTTCACAGACATGTGAAGCATCCATCTTCGGCCTTCTAGAATGATTACATGTATACTTTTTAGGAGGTAGACTGTGAAAAGGTCTCAGGTGGCCACATTATAAGGGTCCAGCAATACATTTAGGTTCTAAATGTCTGTGGGATAAAGTAATGCTATATTTCAAGCTTGTCTATGTAATGGTATGTCAGTAGATGTAAGTAACCCTAACTGATGGTCAAGTTCAGGTTGATGTTTGGTAGAACCCTCAGACGGTTACTTTTTTGTCAAACTATCTGTAGATTACGGTTAGGGACAGGAACATGTAAAGCAGCTCTACAGTGTAGAGTTCTATATCTCCTGGAGATCTCCCATTCACACGTGGATTTAAAGTGTCGCTAACTTTTCAGACAACTTTTGATATGTTATCCAGACATATCAAAAGTTGTGTTTGGTGGGGGTCCGAGTGCTCTAGAATGAGGGGTGAGAAGTGCGTGGATATCACATGCTCTCTCCTCACCACATGAGATGGGCTCCATAGTAGTCTATGGGCCCATCTCAATTGTCTTCACCAACGAAAAGAGAAAGCATTATATGTCCACACTTCTCTCCCTTGTTCTAGAGGACGGTGTGGGTCACTGCATTTAGACCTCCAGCGATCACAACTGTTGATATGTCTCTAGGACGTTTTAATGTTTGAAGTTTGGCTTCAATTACATATCCCCTAAGCTAGTGTTTCTCACTGTTCCTACAAGAAGTACCCTCTAATTATATGAATAACATCAAATTACCCCAAGGCTATGATAATACATTGTGCTGCCTATAAGATGCACAGCATGAGAACAATACCAGCACCCATAAAAAACTTGTTGTCTACCCTCTGGGTACAAGCACTACAGGTTGAGAATCTAGGCTCATAAAATGTTTGACTCAAGTTGGTGGGACCTGGAATGGATCTATCTTGGCTATAGTTTATACCTACAGAAATAAATATTTAATGAGTAAAATCCAAAATATGTGTGCATGCCACTGCTATAAACACAGCAACGTCACTAATTTATCTAAGTATTTACTTTCCTTCCCAAATCACCTAAATACAAAAGGAACGAGGCAAAATGTCCTTGGCTGAAATCTCTAGCAAGGTTAACGCCACTGAAATATTTTTAGCTGAAAATAAACAAGGGGCATTGATTGCACCCATCTGAAGAATGAGCGCAGGTTTTCTTTGTTCTGTTTTAACAACCTCCCACATACTGTAAATACATTTATGCCTCTAAAACATTACTTATTAATTAGATCATATAAATGCAATGTAACTGTCCTCGTGTGACTCCAGACCTAAAATGGGACGGCGTCAGCGCTGTGCTCAGCTGGTCTACAGAGACTCAATTTTGCCCCTCTCATCTCTTTTAAATTTACCACAAAGAAGCGTGGGTTGTTTGACCTTTACACGTGAGATAAAACCAATGTATATTTCACTTTCACTAAATTTAATAAATTAAATCTACATAAATTTGGATTACATTTCACATCAAGAAATTTGAATATTATTTGAATGTCCAAAAACATGGCAACTTTCTTTCATAAACAGTGCCACACATGTCTAAGGGCTGTGGGTGGCATTGCAGATTTCCCTCGTTCGCATGAATCTAGTCAATGACTGCAGTGACCTAACTTTCAAGGTGGAGGCAATCTCTAAGAGAGAAACACTTGGGTAACACAGGTTATTTAAGTACCATAAAGAGGTATCACAATTACTGACATTCATGGTATATCCACAGGCTCTGCCCTAATGACTGATAAGTGGAGGTCCCACCATTCAGATCTCAACTGATCAGGAGAATGAGAGTCCCCGATAACCATGTGGCCATTCTGATGAGAGATATCTCCCAAGATAAAGAAAACCATCTTGCCAGTGCCACCTAAACACCTAAAAACAAAGGCAATTGCTACAGCCTTAAAGAGAACATGTCATCTCCGAAACACCCCCTGAACTAGAGTAAGAGATGTATAGTGTAAGTGATGCTGAATCCGAATATGTAAGTTTTATCTTCATACTCACTTCCATTATGTGAGTGAGCACTGGAGTCCAGTGAGTGCATTTTACTGCTGGTTTGTCACAGCACAGCGTCAGAATGGAAGAGAGTATGAAGATAAAAATTACATAACCAGACTCGACGTCACTTACACTATACACCGCTTACTCTAGTTCAGGGGTGTTTTAGAGCTGACAGATTCCCTTTAAGTACAAAACTAGGCTGTGTCCTTAAGGGGTTAATTCCTTCCGCTTTCCTGTTTTCTTCTATACTTGATCTGAATGGCTTAGGCAGGGTGCTGAATCTCCTTAAAGGGACCAGACCTGTGTGGAAACTTACTGGAATTGCTCCATGCCATGGAGACTTATTGGCAATGCTCCATGAGAAATGAAAATGCAAAGAGGTATCTCCCAAGAAGGAGAACCGTCTCACCAGTGGCACCTATTGAAAGTGGCTCTATATAAGTCAAGATCCGACTTTCCAACAAGCACTGGGATTTACTTTCTCATCTCTGCTTTTTCATTACTTTATTCCCAGTGGCCACAATTCACCATCCGCTTTTATCAATGCACATGCAGAAGGATGTGGTCAATGTCACCACAGCAGAAGAACCATATGTGTGAGAAGGACTTCCCACATAGAGCACGACCTGGCCCACGTACTTCTCATCATTGATGACATCACGTACACATGAGGTGGTGCCTACATTGAGGAAAAATCAAGGGAACAATGTACATCATGTGATGAAGCAGAGGTGAAGAGAGGTCACGTGGTGCAGCTCCGAATCATGCCAACTTTTTAAGATTTATTTATAGCAAAGTGGAAAAGCCCTTTAAGTTGGGCATAAAAGTTAAGGCTCGTAACACGAGAGCACATTTTACACCAGAGAATCTGAAGCTCAGTAGTGTCTTAACAGCTGCTGAATAAACACAACTTTATGGTTCTCCGAGTGGTTTCCACACTGACACTGACAGTTCATTTGAGTTCAGCTGAGAAACATCTCGGGAGAACGATTAAAGCGATTTGTGTGAAGGGTTAGCTAAAATAATATTGCATCCTATAAAGAAGCTTTTTGCATGAGAGCTTTTTCTTGCCTGTCACCATACTAGGTAAAAAGCTGCTCTAATGCCATCTCCCAGCAATTCTCCATTGATTACTATGGAGACCTGATGTTCAGCTGCTACATAGGTTAAAGTGCTAGCATGAAAAGAGCACATGCTGCGTATAACAGTATTGATTAATATGAGCCTCACTACTTTATCAAGAGCACTCATTTTAAAGGGAGCTCAAAGGACTTTTATTTGTATGGACTCCCAAGCATAACTTTAATTATTGTATCCCTGTATATAGTACATACCCTGTATGTAGTACTGTATAATCAAACAAGACCAAACTCGCAAATTTACAATATTATTATCTTATTTATATGTCACCAACATATTCTGCAGCGCTGTACAAAGATTTTCACATTGATCACTGGCCCAATTGGGACTCAAAATCTGGGCTAAAAAATGGTCTCACCTTTGGAGGCAATTTTATTATTATTATTATTATTATTATTATTATTGTTGCATTATACTCATCTTGAGATAAAAATATTTTTTTGAATTGGTCTTTATTAAAAACATGGCGTCTTTTTTTTTCTATACAGAGCTGACATGCTCTAGAAGCACCCTTTGTATTTTCTGTCTTTTTCGTCAGACCAGGAGCAGACGGGCTCCTTTTCTCTGCTCTCTGACCTTATAAACACTCATTATAGCTCAGTTCTTATCTTATTGATACGAATGTGGCTTAAATAAGTGTTTATGACCTCTTAGTAAATTAGAGATAAGGGTTATTAGATGCCTGGCACAAAGTAAAAAGAACCAGTCACACAGCTAGAAAAAAAAAATCATAAAAAAAAATTCCCTCTGAAGGTGTATATAGCCTTTAAGGCCCATGGTATATGATTGAGCCAATTATCGGGAACAAACTTTAATACAAATGCTAGTTCCCAAAAACCAGCCTGACCTAAATGCTCGTTTGTAAGTTGTCCTGGCAAGGGTGGCACAAAATATGTTTTTTGGCACCTTTTTATTTGTGTGTAAATATGGATGTGTGGCCAACAAAAAACAAAACTCTATGGGTATGAATGATTGTATTAACAATTTCTCAAGTCCATACAGCAGCGATGATTGCTGCATGTAAATGCCACTACTAAACAGGCAACGATTGGGAATGTTAAGTCATTATTGTTGCCCGATCCAATATTGTCCCCATATCGCTCCCATTGTGATGCTTACAGGAAATGACTATTCAGCCAATCTCTGGCAGCAGAGGCGACCTGTCTCAGTCACTGATTGGGCATTTCATGTTTGTTGTGAGAGAAGAATAAAAGAAAACGGTATGTGTTGGAATCGGATACGCGGGGTAATTGTAAGGTATCACTTCATGTATTAAAAAGAAAATAAAAATTCAATGGTTGGACAATCCCTTTAAGGAAACCCCACAATGCTTCAGGGGAAAAATAAGAAGCAGGCCAAGCCAAAAACAAAAAAATAAAAAAGAGGAGAATTCTTCCTCCTTATTCATTGTCTCAAAAATGAAGTAGACAAGTAGGCCAAGGTTTACAAATTTTTGAAGTTGTTTTTGTTATTAAAAAAATATCCATGACGGTTTGTTTAAATAAATTCCAATAGGCCTGAAAAGGAAGGGATATTTCCATATGTCACAATCTTATCAAAAAGCTCTAATCCTCCCCAATACACACAGTACACAATCCCCAACAGCAATGGAAACTGTAGGAATTAGTGGGAATCTATCCGGGTTCTATGTGAGAGGGGCCAAGTTCCCCTGTTTGATTGGAGCAGTAGACATGCATGTGTGTCTGCCTTTCAACTCTACTCCATTCTCATGATCAGCGGGGGCCCACCTGTTGGACCTCTGCTGATCAGACATGTATCCTCTATTCTGTGGATAGGGGATAATTCCCTGTAATGGGACAACCCCTTTAACTCCCAATGAATGCATATAGAGTGGATAAGTCGACCATGTATAAGAAATTTGAGTTTGTAAACAGCCAAATGACATAAAAGGCATTCAATAATTGTGATATAACCAGTATAGAGGTACGAGAGCGCTGAATTTCATGATACTAAAATAAAATCTGAGAATGACAATGGAGACCCTTGAAAAAGCCTTTGCAAAGTGAATACATAAGGCTTTTTTGTCAACTTGTCAAACAAAGGTTCCAAATCTGGATAAGTGTCCTCCAATTTAGGTCTGAGACCCATGGTGATCTGAGGAAAGATGCTTGTTCTGGGGTAGCACAGATTCATACTCTTGTTCAAACTGTATTAGGAAGAAAAATAGCTTTCTGTTTTTGTTTTTTTTAGCCCAAAATGATTTGAATACCAAGCAGTATCCAGAGAAAACATTTTTCTTATATACCAGCTGGTAGCCTTCTGCAAACTTACATAAAAGTATACTATTTTACTAGGTGACATAGTGACACAAAAACGGGGCCGTGATAGGTCGTGAATACTGAATACTACAGTGATTGCTACACTTAATAGATGACAGCATAATTAGCCCCTGAACACCGACAATCTTACAAACTCCTGATAAAAATTTAATTAAAGATGTAATAACAAAGCAAAAGATAACATGGGAGTTTGTTACGGCGCAAGCTTTCAAGATTATAGTTCCTTGAACTGCCTCGTCCATATAAAATTACTGCAAGAGGATTATTACTTTTATATTGCAATCAACGTCAGGAAATAATCTGTGACAAAACTTGATTAAATGCTCATACAACATACTATGAAGGTCAAGTAATCAAGTGAAAGGGTATTAGGCATAGAAAGAAATAAGGAATGTCATTACGTCACAACTGAAAATAAATATCAATCCTTAAAAGGAGGTAATAAACGGGTATATTAGACTGGCAGATGATCGCCAACAAGCGTTCCTATGAACGCTCATTAGAGATCATCTGGCAGTCTAATACTACCTTCAATTGCATGATCAACAAGCAAACGCTCGTTCATCGGGCAATTGTTATTTTTAAGCATGCTTAAAAATCACAATGGTGCAGGTGGCAAATTACAAAGTGTAATAGTGATCTGCCGCCTGCGCACCGCTGCCCTGAATAGGGATGAGCGAAGACATAGAGATCGCTCCTGCCCATGCCACAGAGGACACTGATGCATGTAATAGCAGCCGTTTCCTCCGCTAGCTATCTGATGATTGCCAGGAAGGAAATCTAATGTATAAAACGGTGGTAGCACCCACCTACCCTACATGGCCATATCCTCTTCCCATTGTCAGTTCAAGCCATGGCATCATAGATCTACATTTATACCGTAAAATACATTTCAAAGCAAAAGGTCTCTTAAATTCAAGAATACAAAAACTAGGTTTTTGGGATTGCATTTAAAATAACACAGCAATCAGCCAAAGTACAGAACATCAAAGATTAATTTTGATATATTATACTGGAATAGTTTTTCTATCTTACTGCTCAGAACATCTCCTTTGTAAATCATCTAAAATTGCTCAAAGAATAAATGTAATACTTTCTGAAAGTCTGGGATTTGGGAACTGAAATAGAAAAGCTTTCAACTGCAAAAGTTTTAACTGAACAATTAGAAAACCCATTTTCTTTATTCACTGTGGAAATTTGGAGTGTCCTGGTCATCTGCACCTCAGCAGTTTCCATAGAGGGTTCATCTATATCTATCTATCTATCTATCTATCTATCTATCTATCTATCTATCTATCATCTATCTACCTCCTATCTATCTATCTATCTATCTACCTCCTATCTATCTATCTATCTATCTATCTATCTATCTCATATCTATCTATCTATCTATCTATCTATCTATCTATCTACCTCCTATCTATCTATCTATCTATCTATCTCATATCTATCTATCTCATATCTATCTATCTATCTATCTAATATATATCTATCTATCTAGCTTCTAGGAACAATGGTGGCACCTAGAGGTTCTGCTCTCTGCCGCACCCTCTGCACTTTCATTGACAGGACAAGCAGTATAAACATGATCACGCTTGGCCCTGACTTCTCCTAAAGTCAAAGTTCAGACAGTGCGGCAGATGCAGAGAGAGCTGAGCCTCTAGTTGTAACAGCAACACCCTCATTGCTGGAGACTCATTTGCATATATTAAAATGATTTTTTTTTTCTCAGCAATGTGGGCACATATGAACATGAGACCAACACAGATGTCTTCAGCTGCCAAGTGCACATGTAACAGGTCAACCAGTGTCATAGGTACAAATCTGCTGACAGATGCCCTGGCAGTAACCTGATACAAATACTATGCATTCAGAGCTGTGCTTCCAACTCCATTCAAAGTGCTAGTTCTGGTGCCACTGGCTGCCTGAAACAGCTGATCGGTAGGGGTGCTGGGTTTTGGACCCCCAGTGATCTAATATTGATGACCTCTCCTGAGGATAAGTCATCCATATGTGGAGCCTGTAAACCCCCTTGAATATGGGGATAAAACATATGGGAGGAATTCTGTATATGATTTGCAAATTACTGACCAAGCCACATTAGCACTATACTGTTTTCAACTTTTTACTCTTCTCTTTTCCAAGAGGAGTGAAAAGCCTAACAATTATAGGAGAAGAAGTGTTGCGAACAGCAGTGCTTATTAAAGGGAGTTGGGCTTTCACTATCAGGAGTAGTGTAATAATGAAGTTTTATACTGCCAGGTCCTGCTCCCACAAGGTAGTTCTTTTCTGTGATGTTCCCTCTGCTCTATACATTGAGCTGCCTACATTGCACTTGCAGGTGCAGAACTTGGCAGAATAAAACTTTATATTCACACTACTTCTGATAAAAGCTCCCCAGCTCATACTTACTGCTCAGTCAAAGCTGCTGACAGACTCCCAACCCCTTATAATGACCACCCTAATGCCTGGGCCCCTCAGATAGGTTACACTTACCCCACTCCCCGGCACCTGCTTCTGATCCCCGCACAGTCGCCGCAGTATCTCCCTAACATCACAAGATGCTAGGGAGACTCGTCCCTGTCATAGCCCCCCCCCCCCCCCAAGATGTTTTTATCCATGCAACTGAAAGATGAAGCAGTGGCCGTGCGGGGATCAGAAGCAATGTGGGTGCCAGGGAGTTGGGTAAGTATAACCTATCTGAGGGGCTCAGGAATTTGGGGGGTCATTATAGTTAACCCCTTTTAAGCTGGTGAAAACACAGCACAAATCTATGCCTGGTCATAGAAGACATATATTTCATTTTCAGGCACTTGCCTCTAACTAAATATGGCCCATTTTAATCAAATGCTTTCGGTCCCACGCTAGTCTTAACTCTCCCCTCTCAGGTTTTGTATGCGTTATTGGTGCCCGTGTTTCTCTGTGAAATTGAATATTTCACAGAGAAACACATTACATGAATTAAAATCTTCTTTTCCTTCCTTGTGAGAATATATCTCCATCACTGTTGGTGTGTTGTGAAGGCTGTATGGCAGTTTTCTCCATACTTGGCATAGTTGCCTTACACACAATGCTTACCCAACAGTACAAATTCTAAAGATATGGAGCATTAGTCAACATATCCTTTGAAAAAGAAGTATTTCTGCTTACCTTCACGCAATGAAAGAAAGGAATGAATGGCGTGTTTACTGACGGTTGGAGGGCGTTCATCACTATGAAAAATGTATACTATTAAGCTTGGAGGGGAAAAGCACTGCCATCTTCCTGCAACTCCAACAAGTTATTACGCATGGTTGCTACCACATCTATTACCTATGATGAATGTCAATTCATTTTCTGGTGACTGGACAGGTGCTAAACAAGATATATGTTTCACAGACCGCACTTTTATTTAAAACCTTCCCAGAAAGAAGGCCCGGCATGCACATCAGCGCGTCCTACCATACAGTCCCCTAAATCAGTGACGCTGACAGTAATAGGGCTATGTAGGTGTCACATATGGAATCCAATATGTTTCAGTAATTCCTCTGGGAAAATGATGAGAAAAGAGATATAAATCACTGGGGAAGAAGGATGGGGCTGCAATTGTATCCTTTCTTATTTAGCATTGTTCATCTCAGTTTCACAACGTGATGAAACACGTTTTAGCAACAAATATTTGTTCATTTTAACCTTGAAGGTGATAACAAAGTGAAGATAACACTACACGCACAAGGGATGTGAACGCTGGATATGCCTGACTTTCCAGGTCTTAAGGTTCCTTCACAGGGGAAGAAGTACAAGCAGAATGTCTGGAAGGAAATTTGCTGACCGCTAGCTGAGGAGACCGCTGCATTTACATGTACAGATCTCCTCCACAGTATGGGGAGGAGAGAGCGCTAATGCCATTGCTCTACCCCATACATACCTGTTGTTTCCACAGCATGATCTGATACTGGGAAAGAAAGATTTTTCGTGCTGCACAAACGATCCAAACATTCGTTCATTGGGTAATCGGCGGTGCATTTACACTGCCAGATAATCGCTAATGAGCATTACTATGAACACTCGCTAGCGAAGATCTGTTCTTGGCCTAAAAAGGGAAGTTCTTCATTTGCAGGAAACGTGCAGCTTGTGTATATGGTGGTATATTTTAGGGACATTTGTGCTCCTAATCCGGTGCTTTAAAACTTCTGTATAATGAAATGTTCATCTATCTATAGGAGGTGGTGACCAAGTACAGCACTATCTTCATCGGCTTCGTAGGCTTTGGATGGAGAAGTTCAAGCAGTTACCATCTATCTAGTGGATCGTTGAAAGTTGCTTGTTACTCTTTTTAACCAGAATACCTTTTTCCTGTCATGTGTAGCATCCTTACAGACATGCTCTGAACTTAAACATATACGGCAGTGAGGGCTAACCTCTGGCACTTCAACTGTGGTAAAACTACAACTCTCAAGATGCACACTTACTTGGTTGTTTTCAGAACTCCATAGAAATGAATGGAGCATACTGGGAGTCATAGTTTTAGCACAGCTGGAGTGCCGGAGGTAAGCCATGACTGGGGCCATTTACTATCCAAAAATACGGCCAAATTAGGCATATTTCTGTTGCAGATTGAGGCACAATCATTGGGTCAGAGTAAATTCATCTGAATGGGGTTTGCAGAAATCCATTTAAATAAATGGAACTGATTGGCAGTGGCAGAAATTTCTGTAAAAAATATGTTGAATTTCTTTATAGACCTAGTTATAAATTTGTAGATAGCATTTTAATGCAAGTGAAAAATTGATATGAATTACTAATTTGTTGGATGATCATTGGTACCGGGGATTCTCTTGTAGTAGATACAGTAAATAGCATGTACACCGCTTAAGACATACACTTTTACAATTTGATCTTTGAGAGCACGGCTACTGATGGGGTTCAGCTGGTGCCCTTTCTTATAATTTTTATATAAAGGGGTTGTCTCACTTCAGTAAGTGGCATTTATCATGTAGAGGAAGTTAATACAAGGCACTTACTAATGTATTGTCCATATTGCTTCCTTTGCTGGCTGGATTTATTTTTCCATCACATTATACACTGCTCGTTTCCATGGTTACAACCAATCTGTAATCCAGCATTGGTGACTGTGCTTGCACACTATAGGAAAAAGCACTAGATGGAACCATGGGAGCATGCATGTGCAGCTTCTGCCATCCTGGCCACCTTGTAACTGCACTGCAGGGTGGTCTGTAACCCCTGGATATGAGCCGTGTATAATGCGATGGAAAAATGAATCCAGTCAGCAAAGGAGGCAATATGGACAATCACAATACATCAGTAAGTGCCTTGTATTCATTTTCTCTATATGATAAATGCCACTTCCTGAACCACTTTAAATAATTTCGGAAATCCATTTTACATGGGAAGCAAAATTAAACTCACCCTTGTTGTCAGCGGTCATTTGATGCTCCTGGGCTCCAATACTAAATTGGTAACAGTGCCCCCCACCTGCAATGTGCCATTTACATTACTAGTGTCTTCTTATGTGTCAGAGAGGCGTCTGGGCACCCTCAGCCCCACGTGCGTCTACCACCCATGCATTCTATACCACTACACCTCAGTGTCTTGTAGAAAACTACAATTTATGAAAATCATTACTTTTAGGGCTCATTCACACGATGTATAAATGAGTCCTCATCCATTCCGCAACAGGTGTGGACCCATTCATTTGAATGAATTCGGACAGCACCGCAAAAAAGATAGGGCATGTCCTATTCTTGTCTGCAATTGCAGACAAGAATAGGCATTTTCTATGATAGTGGTGGCCATGTGTGGTCCGCAAATTGAGCAACGCACACGAGCCATTATCTGTGTTTTGTGGATCTGCAAAACACTGCAGTTGTGCGAATGCTCCTTTAAGCCGAGTTCACATGTGACTGAAAATCAAGCTAAAAAAAAAATCGGTCGCAGATTTTGCTACGTTTCTGCAGCAAAAATTGCAACAAAACTGCATGTATTACATCCGTTTATTACCGGGGAAAATAATTTCATCCTCTCCATTGCAAAGGATAACATCCGCTGTATGCATCGGATTTCTCATCCACTTTGCTGGTACCGTACAACGTTGTGGATTTGCTCCGCGAAAACCCGTGCCGGCAAATCTGCACCTAATGAGTCACATGTAAGGGTGTATTTACATCACCGTTTAGCTTTCTGTTCTTCTGATCCGTCAGAAGAAGAGAGAGAGAAAAAATCCCAGGATCCTGTAAAAAAAACGGATGTTGCATCAGTTAATGCATAGCCCCCTGAGGAAGCCAACCGCGAAATGCGCGTCGGGGGTACAGGAGACTGTGGTCGGTATAATGCACTATGGATTATGATTGAACTTTGGGGTATTTTATGACTATACTATTTTGCACTGGCACTTTATACTGTAATTATATTATAATGATGTGGTCACTTGACTTACTTGATGTTCAGTATGTAGCAAAATACTCGCATGAATTGTTATTATGAATTGCAAAGCATTGATTAATACCGTCCTATATCTCCTGTTTTGATCATGTACCTGATTTTTCTCCCCCATCATTGAGATGATTTTACTGTATGTTTTTTTAATTTTGTATGAATAAAGATTGTAGCATTTACTGACTTGAGCTTGTCCTGACTATAGTTATAGTGTGTGGGTCTGGTCTGGGACTTACAGCAATTTTTGACTCTATAATTATATAGGTTTTCAGTTAATGCATAGGATTGCATAGGATCCGTTTTTCTCACAGGGTCCAGTAAAAAAACGGATCCTGTTTCATCAGTTATCATCCGTTTGAGCCATTTCCCTCTGAGATGCGTTTTCTTTTAGACGGAAATGGCTCAAACGGATGATAACTGATGAAACAGGATCTGTTTTTTTTTTTTACAGGACCCTGTTTTTTTTTCTCTCTCTCTTCTTCTGATGGAACAGAAGAACAAAACGCTAAACGGTGACGTGAATGCTCCCTAACCCCGGCCATAGTGGTTCTTGACTTGCTGCCAGTACCACCACGGCATCTGAGTTACAGTCCACCACCTCTTTTATTCTGTTCAGCTACTGTATATTTGAAAAGTTATTAAACCTAACTATCGAACTATGAAGAAGCCGTAAAAATATCAAGACCTGATATGACATGTCTTTTTCTTTACTGCAAATCCAATATACATTACTAAGTGGGGCTGTGCTCTAATTGCCGCAGTTTATGTGTATTTCTTCCCTGTCCTCCTCCTTCCTCCCGACACAATCCCTTTTCTCTTTTTCTTAACTATCGGGCTTAAGATTTACCGACCAGTCGTATCTTAAACTCTCCCCGGAGCTTCTGTTTCAGCATGTTATGAAATTAGGCTATTAACAGCCAGGTTATAAATCTGTCTCCCAGATGATAAATGTGTTGCAGAATCTCTCAACTTGATTATTTTGGATTACATGTGAGCTACAAGCAGTTTCCTTCCACTGTTAAAGAGAAAACACAATGCCAATGAATTATCCCTAATTTGTTTCTTGACTGCTCCCGTTACTCATTTTTTGCCTGGGTTGCACAGAAGCGGACATTTTTTTTCCATCCCTTGTGACTGTAAAGACAAGCATGCACGCTTGACAGTGGTGGCGATTTACCTAGTTATTAGCCCCCATGCAAATTCTGCTGTTATTCATCAAGCCTTAGCCCTTAATAACAGGTAAAACCTTCTTTTACTATTCTGTCACACTGCTCCTTGCCTATTCCGTGTCTGGATTTTTGCCAGCGCTCTATCCATTAAGAAGGCACATTGCTGAGAGACGAACATGCTGCTCAGAATGTTTTCCTTTTCTTTTAATTTTAATCTACCTGTCTGCTTTTAAAAGCTGCTTTTTTTGATGTTCTGCAATTTTTATATTAACTCAATAGATATTGCTTTAAAAAGCCAGCCATTTATCTCCCGAGAGACTGCAAACATAGATGCTTTCCACTGGGTAAATGTAAACTGAAATAAGAGAAAACATACATCAAGACAGGACTAAAAAAAAAACCTGACGAGACTAAACACTTTGCTTTTTGTACTAAAAATATTTGTTTTGCTAAATAAACTGTGTGACAGGATTAATATGTGAGAAGTGGATCTTGGTGTTGATTATTAAATGTCCTTAAACGGAACTTGTCGTTAGAAAATGACCTATTGCTTAAAGGGGTTGTCCTATGAAAAATATTCTACAGTTTATTCTGGATCTGAATACTTCTGAAATTAATTGTAATTAACACTCAGTTATTCAATACATGTATCTGTATAGCGCTACCTGCTGTTTGTTTTTTTTTCTTATTTCTTTGTCCTGCTCGCTGAGATGGTCGCACATGCTCAGTTTCATCCTTCAACTGTCTCTTAAGCTGTGATAGGGAAAGAGATGCAGCAGAAAAGACGCGCCCCCTGAACTGCAGCAATAAGGACATTCCCCTTGAGCTGCAAGTTTGATATAAATCTATTAATGAATGGGGGGATCTCTGGATCCATGTGAAGTACAGGGCTGGATCTAGCTTTGTTAGAAAGAGGATGTAATTTACTATATGATGTCTGATTTTAATTTTTTACATTAAAGTAGTCCCGCAAAATTTTTTATCCTCTGACCTGTTAGAAAGGTGCATGATGTAATCTGTAGTGAATGCAATCTTCTCATCAGAAACTGTAATTTTGAGTTATCCCCTCTCTTCTTATTATCGCTGGAGGCTCCGTCACAGTTTTATAAAAAATGGCGGAGAGAAAAGTCCTGCATGCAGAACTTTTTTCTCCACTAAAAATGTGCTCTCCCAAATGGAAAACAAACAAATCCCAATATCGGCTGACAACCTCTGTCCTGCAGAGATTGCCGTACTTTCCAGCAGTAATTTCATCATCACAACCTCTTAGCCAATTCCTGGCTGCACCATTGACCCACAATAGCCAGAGACTGGCTAAGAAGGCATTGTGAAGAACATCCTGGGGCTCAGGCTCGGTGGAGGTGAGTATCCCTTCTTTTATGTTTTTATAAAACAATTTATTTTTGCTTAGCTGGAATACACCTTTAAGTCAGAACTGACAATTTTCAAAAATTGTGACAAAAGGAAATCTTCCAAAATGCTGCTGTATTGCCACAGTACCGCACACACAGGACATGGCCACTAAGCCAATCTGAGAGGTAATTTCCTACGTGTTAAGAGGAAGCAGGAAGGAAAGACCAGCGGCCACGTGGTAAGTCTTGGTACGGGAATTCAGAGTTAGATCATATGGGGTAGAGATTAATGTTTTTGATGATAGATAAAATACATTTTCCCTAAATGCTGAGATAAAAAAGCAACTAGAATCTAATGTTTCCTTACACCCCACTATGCATTCAAAATGATAAATGTGAATCCGCCGTATAACATAAAGACAAACCTTGTTGGCAGCGTGCAGCATCCATCAGCCGTCAGTCGGACTTGCGCTGCGTAGCTGTCTGGTGGACACACAACTTGTTGGACTGGAGGGCATTCCACAGTACTGCAATCCACACTGAAAACTAAAAGAGAACAAAGATTTATACCGTTATAAGGAACGTCAGGCAATATGACAGAATGCAAATGGCGCATTATGATTTCAGCAAAAAAAAATAAAAATTCTCAATACACTATCTGCATCAGATCCTCACTGTTTTCAGACCACACAAATACACAACTTATTTCAGCACACCGTAGAGCCTAGCAGCGAGCTGTGCGATCATGATTTGAGACACACAAGGTCCTTACTGGATCACTACAAGCAGAGATGTTAGAAATCTTCAGAAACAGAAGGTATATTGGAAAGCTGTATAATGCAGATGCTTCCAATTCCCCTTTTTTTCTTTGTAAGTTTGTACTGGAGGTGTGGCTACTCCATTTGGTCATGCACTCCTGACTAGCCCCGTCTGCCCCATAGACTGATTTTAATTAGTGTAACTATAAAGCCGAGTGGACTCGGCATGCATGTTGGTACCTGCATCCCTGTATTAGTGGAGGCCTTTGAAGCACCAGAATTGGCAAAAGGCACAGGGGACCCAGCATGCATGTGGAACCAACACCCCCTGATTATACGGAAGCCAAGGTTGGCACATAACAGGTAAGAAATAGTGTTAGGTTCCCGTCCTACAGAGATCACCTGGACGATTTGGTGGACGGGCTCAGATAATTTTGTACAAAATATATTTGCCAAGAATTTCTAATTTACTAAACAAGCATAGCATTAGCTTCAGAATACCGCATATCACTATGGCATTTTGTGCTTTATCTGGTTGGCAGTGTGCCGCTGCATTGTATGTATTTTCCTTTCCAATATTTCTAGTTGCAATAGGTTAGCTAAGCTCCAGTGAACATATTCTGAAAGGAAAATGATGCTTAAGATATATTATTACTAAAAGTAAGCGGAAAGAAGTTTAAGAACTTCAGAACATGTAATAAGCAACTTTATGACAAGCCTGTGATAAAACTGTATCAATCCTTTTACTTGGGAGCTGCACATTGCTTGTGGGTTGACATGCAGAAGTTTTTT
Organism: Rhinella marina; assembly: GCA_900303285.1. Classification (NCBI taxonomy): domain Eukaryota; kingdom Metazoa; phylum Chordata; class Amphibia; order Anura; family Bufonidae; genus Rhinella; species Rhinella marina. Next base: position 328,484 of record ONZH01027660.1, read on the forward strand.
TCTTTTTTGTACCCGATTTATAAAAGAAAAGCAGACAATCCAGCAAATATAAAAATTTAGAGGTCACAACACTGTCAGACCCCCTCTCCCCAACATTGTGGTGTGTGCACAGTGTCAGGTTTATTTAAAGGGGTTTTTCCACCTTTTATACTGATGACCTCTCCCCTTGATGTCATCAGTATCTGATTGGTGAGGGTCCAACACCCGGCTGTTTCAGAGGGCACCAGCTCTCGTAGTAGCACCTCAGCCTTCTTGAAGCTCAGGACATCATGCTCATTGATCACGTGGACTAGGAGCAGCTCAGCCCAATCAAAGTGAATGGGGCTGAGCGCAATACCAAGCACAGCCGCTGTACAATGTACAACACTGTGCTTGATAAGCTGAGAGAAGACTGCGCCGATGCCTTCCCAAACAGGTGATTGGAGGTGGTCCTGTGTGTCAGACCCCCACCAATCAGATACTGATGACTTATCCAGAGGAAATGGATGTGAGAAAGGGATGTGATGTGTGCAGGATCTCCTGAAACATTTGGTCCATGGGGGTTGTCCAGTCTTTTATAAATATTGTTTAATAACTGTATAATGAAAACCGTTTTCCAATAACTTTCTGTTTCAAATCCTCATCATTTGCAAGATCTGTGCTTGCTGTCAATGGCTGGATTTCTTCTTAAAGATGGTTTATTGCTTAAAGCAGTCAAGCTATAGAATAGCCACAGCATGTGTGATATATTTTAGTTGGTGGTTCCACTTCTAAGATGTAGATAAATATACATAGGAGGATACCAGATCTTAGACACGGCCAATCCTAATTGGCTGTTTTCATACCCCCCTCCCCCAGGAGTCAATGTAAAGAGCCACACACACACACATAGCATCTTCTCCATCAAGTCTATCCATATATACAGGTGGTTGCTGAACAGGGGGCTGATAACTCCCCTTCTCCCAACAGCTGGGTCATAGAGATCACCTAGAGATACATATATCCTGTCGTATGGCAGAATTAACAACACTTTTTAAAATTCTATCTCAAATAATGGGCATTGCCTTTAATTGAAATGAAGGTAATAATTATTTAAGTATTTTTTAAAATGTTTAAGTATTGTTATATTTTACATTGTTATGGTTTACTTTCTTGTTACAGATTTTACAGATGTAGATGAAGGGTTAACATACAAACCCAAATTTCTCGTTATCTTGATAATTGAAGGTGTTTGCTTAACGCATTTAGTTTAAATAACACGTCTCAGAAAGCATGTGTGTTAACTCTACTACATATATATATATTCTATTTAATTAATTCTGCTCTAACTAGCGCTAACCACCCCCCAACCACATACACCTTCCTGCTCCCTCATACATGTGTCCTGAATATGGAGTGGGGAGAAATCCACTACCAGACTACTCAGAGAACAAAATGAACAGGCAGTGCAAATCCTTTCATGTAATATGTCAGAGGAGAGGCGGGAGGCCCCATACACAGTATGTGGTCAGTCAGTCCCAATAAAAATCAGTGGGACTACCTCATTTTTATCCGCTACGTATGGCCTGCTTTACACTGGAGATAGTTTTTCAATTTCTAGTCCTTTAAGCAATTCATGTATAAAGACGGATGACTTCTAAATTCCTTTATAGCATCCTTTTGTTTGCACCTAGTGAATGGTCCCTTATCTTTTACCTCCTGCTACAAGGTCTTTGAATCGGGGTCATTTTTACCGTTTAATTCTTTTGAAGTGAGCTGTTCTGTAACTTCTGACTTGCAAATGATTTATTAGAATTAAATGCTTTACTTTAGGAAGTCATAAAGAAATATTGCTAAGCATAGATTCCTTTGAAACTCACATCTCATTTCTCGCTTCTAAAGTATGACATATTTTCAATATAGAATGATAGATGTCTTGAAAAAGGAATGCCAGAATGTCAGGTTATCAATGGGTTGGGATAACAATGCTACGTCTTGTAGCCTTACAGCCTTGCATTGTCATCATTTTTCTACACAGGGCACTTCTCCATCAATGACATCTTAACCTGGATGCGGAAATAAGAAATCAAATCAGAAAATGAGACCCATTCAGCTTGACCTAATAGGAATATCGCCACACGTGGACTAATTCTGCTTCTGGCCCAAATGACAGACTCTAGTGCTAAGCTGCTGACGCCCAAGTCCTTTATTAACAGCTCTAAGCGTTTTATAACCACAAATACTAATAGAAATGTCCAGAATTTAGAAGTTAGAACAATTCATTCAAATCTTACCAATCAACTCAGAATTTCCCTTAGAAAAATGTTTGCTCAACAAGGAGTAGAAAAAGAAAAAGAAAAGCGCACTGCTCTGCATCTATGACATTATTTATTAAAAACTTACATAAAACACTATAAATAAAGGCTAGCTACACATTTCAGTGGCAGGCCACCACCTTCATCAGGCTGATCAACATTTCTCCAGCAACTGGTCACCTCCAGACATTCACAGACTGTTGCTTAAAGGAGAGAGGATGCAACACAATGGTAGACATGGCCCTGTCCCAACTTTTTTGAGATGTATCGTTGCTATGAAGTTGTAAAGGAGTTACTGTATTTTTGAGATTGAAAGACACACTTTTTTTTAGCAAAAGTGAGGGAAAAGTAGCAGTGCGTCTTATAGTCTGAATGCTAATGATTGCGTCCATTATGGAAGTGGTCATCAACATGTAGGAGGCACAGGCAGGCAGTGCTGCGCTGGCTGATTGGGTCTCATCTGAGGCTGATGGGGGCTGGCGGTTCTGATTTGAGGCTGATGGGGGCTGGCGGTTCTGATCTGAGGCTGATGGGGGCTGGTGGTTCTGATTTGAGGCTGATGGGGGCTGGCGGTTCTGATCTGAGGCTGATGGGGGCTGGCGGTTCTGATCTGAGGCTGATGGGGGCTGGCGGTTCTGATCTGAGGCTGATGGGGGCTGGCGGTTCTGATCTAAGGCTGATGGGGGCTGGGGGTTTTGATCTGAGGCTGATAGAGCTTGGGGCTCTAATTTGGCGTCTGATCTGAGGTCTAATGAAGAATAGGGATCTATTTGGGGGTCTGCTCTGAGGTTATATGGAAAATATTTTTTTCTTATTTTCCTCCTCCAAATTCCATGATAAAATGTCTCACCTTCAATGTCTGATATGTGTTCTAGGAAATATGATCTACTGTAAATAAAATATGGATCTATGGCATTTGGAAATCAAAAATAAATATTTTACATCTTACCATTTTACACATCATTCCAGCTTTTTTGGATTTGGGGTTGTAAAAGATTATATATATATATCCACCTTAGCCATGTTAATTAAAAACCCAGTTATTCACAATTCCTGACATTTAATGCTAGCACACATTCCTCTCTTAGCTCAGTTAGGATCACTACTATTTAAAGAATGTGAAATGTCAGAATAGTGCTAGAGACAAAATTTATTTTAGCTTTTATTTCTTTCATTACATCTCCAGTGGCTGCGAGGTTTACATATACATGGTTACTATTTGGTGGCATTGCTTATACATTTTCTAACTTGGGCCAAATGTTTTTGGAAGCCTTCCACAAGCTTCTTAAAATAAGTTGTTGGAATTCTGGCCCATTCTTCTGACTTCCTGGCAGAACTGGTATAACTGAGTCAGGTTTGCGGCCCTTGCTCCTGCGAGCTTGTTCAGTTCTGCCCATATATTTTCTATGGGATAGTGGCCAGGGCTTGCTGATGACCACTCCATTACCTTCACTTTTTTGCCCTTTAGTCATTTTACCACAACTTTGGAAGCATGCTTGGAGTAATTGTCAATTTGGAAGACCCATTTTTGCCCAAGCTTTAACTTCCTGGAGGATGTCTTGAGATGTTGCGCCAATATCTCCACATAATTGCCCTTCCTCATAATGCCATCTATTTTGTCCAACAAATAAGAAGAGTAGATCCACGTCCCTGACCAGTCGATAACAATTCCACTTATTTCATTCCATTAAGACAGTACTGAGGAATAATTGAGCAGAACAAGTACAAGGCCTATTTCACATCCTCAGAGGCATACAAAATATGTGAAAAAGGGATGATTTTGCATGCAAGCGAAACCAGTTTGGTTAGTGTTTCTGTTTTTACGATCCACTTGTCATCCGTCTTTCACACGCGTGACAAATAGTGAGGAATAATACACAGCATTTTACACTGAATGGGCTTATATCCATTGAAATGAATGGGTCAGTGTTCACACTGGATGCTGTTCATTCACAAAACAGACCACGCACGGACAGAAAGATCGCCTGTGTGAAACTAGCCTTAGGCTGTAGGCAATCTTGTGGACCACAGCTGTCACTCAATAGTTAAAATCAATCCGTAATGCAGTGTAGCCCCAGCCTAAGTGAGAAGAAAATGTAATTTGCAGTACGTACACATATTCCTCTCCGCTGGTGTATCACATACATAGTAAGATTCATTCATATTTCCTGTGTATGACAAACAAACGCCAGAACAACACTCATTTACAGCAGGACAGCCTCCCCATAAAATCAGCTAACAATGCAAGTAGCGGGTGCCGAGTATTTTTATTGATTCATTTGGTATTCACTGCGATAGCATCTATAGCTGTGAATTAATGTGCTAGCAATCCATAGAGAAACATCAGAGAGTGGAAGAAAAAAACATCACACACATTTCAGTGCTTCAGAGAAACTGTGAACTTGAAGGCACGCTGAGAAACGGCAATCTTCAAAAGTTTCCCTCCACCTAGTTAAGTTTCAAGTACTCGTTTATGGAATGGAAGTATGGCATCCCAAATCTGACAAAAGTCACTGTCATCCATCAATGGATATCCCAAATGTCTACATCACATCTTGTGGAAATAGATTTACGATTTAAAGAGGATCTGTCAGCAATTCTGGGTAAACACATGAAATAATACTGCTGGAGCATCTTCTCTCTGCATTGTGCTGACCGTCTGTAAATGTGAACTGTCAACTGGGCGTTACTATTCCCTCACCCAATATGGCAAGTCTGCCACCGTCAGCTGTGTTTCAGATTGCATGCTCTGCTGACAAGGGAAATGGTAACACTCAGGTGTCAATTTATTCATGCATTCCCAGGAGGAATAACAGAGGGGCAGCATAATGCAGGGTTTTAAAAATGATGCTCCAGAACTGTAATTTTATGAGGAAAGTATTTACTAAAACAGACATGTCAGGCTATGGACAACTTTGGGGGCATTTTTTTTCTATTCATTTTTGGCTAAAAAACTTAGTTGGTCCTTATTAGAAATCCCTGTAGTTTTCCCTGTACCTCTTTCAGTTTCTGGGTATTTACAGACCCCACAGTGAATGCCGTCAGACAGCAACTCTGATGGTTGGATGTCCAGCCCTTATCACTGAACTCCTGACAGAACTTCGTCATAGATTCCACTACCATGAACCAAAAATTATGGTCTATATTAGCGGAATCCATAACGGAATTCTTAGAAAACCCGAATCTTGTACGCCGAACTTGAAAACAGAAGTTCACTCAACACTAGTCATCACTCATTATACTATAGCTCAACTGCTATCAGACTGATAAAGTAGCTTAAAAGAAAGTCTATAAAGTGTCAGGAGTTCAGAGAATAGGGCTGCTTTCTGATGGGATTCACTGTAAAAGGAAATCCTACCAGTCTGCAAATATACAGAAACTAAAAGCAGTATAGGGGAAACTGAAAATTTTAATAAAGACCAAGTGAAAAAAAAAGGTTTTTAAGCCCAAAATGAGTAGAATGTGACGTTTGATGGCAATGTGGGTTATAGAACCCTTCAGAGCATACCATCACTTTCAGATGAGTGTACAGGATAAGGCCTGTTTCACAATGCCAGCATAGGTCTGGCAGAGAACACTTTACCAGAGCTATCTGGAGCCGGCATTGCTGGAGATTACCGGAATGGCCACTGGCCCAATTGACTATAATGGGATCCAGCAGAGATCTGTCTTTTACCCAGCAAATGTGCCAGGATTTGGATAGACAAATACCCCTGCACTCAACCTCTGCCAGAACTCTTGCCAGCAGTGTGAAGGAAGCCTAAGCTATCATGTGTATTCTCAGTTCTTCCTATCTTTTTGTAGCACACCATTAGAAGCAACAGCAGAATGGATGACACTACATGTACACTGAAGTACTGAGCAGTGTAGATGCGAATCCAGTAGCTGTGAGACAGTACAACAGTATTAGCTCCCGAAGCATATCTGTGTCTCTCACTCTGCAGCTCACTTCTCCTTATTCCTCCCCTCTCCACAGACTTTTTATGGGTAGCAATATTATTACTGTGAGCTGACAGTCTCCAAAGATGGATTCAGCATAAAATTCAGATGGGTGAATAGTTTAGGAGAAAGTGGGAAAAGCCTAATAAGTGGAACTTAATAAGCGGAAAAAGAGGCATTTTCCTCTGTTAAAGGGAGTCTTTCACCAATATAACTAACAGCACTGCCCCACAGAAGATTGCAGACACATCCCAGACATACCTGTGTGCACTGTGTGTCTGTATTACATGTCCAGGAAAAGCACTTTTATTCCGCAGGAAAACAGCTCCCAAGTGCCCGGCTCTGCTGCTGCAAGTGCCCAAAGCAAACCAGACTGAAGAGGGGAGGGCTGCTTTAGCTGCTCATATCTTGGGATTGGTAGCAGATAGAAAAATGGTTCTGATCTTCTTTGAAAGCTGACATTCTGAGGTTTCAAATGATACCAAAATAGCATTATATCCAGTATATCAGAAGATATAGCTGTTAGAAATCGAGTCAGGAGAGAAAGCTGTTTTTAGTTTCACTTTCAGCCGGGCACTTGGGAGCTGTTTTCCAGCAGAATAAAAGTGCTTTTCCTGAACATGTAATACAGACACAAAGTGCACACAGGTATGTCTGGGATGTGTCTGCAATCTTCTGTGGGGCAGTGCTGGTAGTTATATAGGTGAAAAACAGGTGAAAAACTCCCTTTAAGCTATACTACAAAGTTTCATATATTCACTTATACTATTGATTTACAGTCTACAGCTGCTGTGCAGACCTGTGCCTCTATGATTTCAACATCTGTGTAGTGTAATCTTATAGTCATATTGTCTTTTGTTTTTTTTTAATTCTCTTACGTTCCAAAGGTTATAATTGATATACTGAGTGTGCAGTTTTTGTCAATAATCCCCTTTTATGTGCCAGCTTCCCTTTTATGTGCCAGCTTCTATTATTGTGAGTCTTACTAAATAGGTCAGTTGAGCTGAGTATTAACGTAAGCCTTTTTATAGGGTATAAGGGTGTCTGCAAACAGAGCATACACATAACCGCTAATTGCCTAGCTTCACCTGTACTCACGACCACCATCGAGGCAGTAGTACTGGTACTCCTGTCAGGGGCCTGATGAGAATCCTAATCTTGAGGGAGTGCGGCAATTAGTCCAGGGCTTGCCACTGGGTCCCAACTTACAATTCTCATCCCCATACCATGCGTCATGGACTCCTGCAAAACGCAAACTGGATGGATCGGTTATGCAGGCCATAGACTTCTATTATGACGGAATGCATTCCGTCATAGAATTGCGTTATGGTCCGTGGTAACGGAATTCATAACGCAATTCAGTATATACCACAACATGAACCCGCACACAAACTTCAAAATATGAAATTCGCTCATCCTTAATATAGATATAAGTGTCACCCAGTTATTGAGCGCTATACCAGACCGCCTTCCCCAACGCCTGCTTAGCTGAGTGTAGCTTTGCACACTGGAACTTCAGGTATGACTATAGCTTCTCCATTCATAGATTTATTCTCTCTACACATGACATTATTTTGACTGTGGCCATTTATATTTCTGAAACTTTAGCCTCTAGTAACAGATTTAATGCTATTACATTGTGGTCAGAACCGTGATACACATTTTTATTAAAGTCTCATTGGTTACGAGTGTAAAAGTGGTTGTTATTAGGTGCCATTTATACCGCTACATACTAGGGTCTGAGGTGTAATTTCCAGTGCATTCCTTTCCCCTCTAAATGCAATTTCATTCTCCGCACTCAAAAGCTTTTTGCCTTGAAACTCTACAAACATTAATTGTGCGTTTAAGCCTCCGCTTCTACAATAAATGCTGCAAAGTCAACTTTACATTTAGCAATTCAGCCGAATCCATTTTAGCAGGTTAAATGCTGCCGCAATGGTAAAAGGACAATGCGAGTTACATAAAAAGCAAATAGGGTGCAGATTATTGTGTAGTAAACCTGTGACACTTTTCATTAGCAGGTTATGTGAATGCAGAAAAGAAATGCTCCACTTAAAGAGTCACAAGTACTTTAGTGTGAGCTGGATAACGCAGGAGGTGTTGGCAGAGATGTAAATTCTGCCATCATCAAAGTCTTCATCTTTACACTGTGGCAAGACGAAATGAGTAATAAGAAACAACCCATCTTACCTGGTTTGCATTCATAGAGATCGCAACACTCCCCGGGCTTGCCTGATGCTTTGGACACGACGATGTTTAGGTAGCCCGGCTGGCAGACCTTCCTCAGGCACCCGGCGGGATTGCACACACATCGGCTGGGAAGCGGGCAACATTCCCCAGGAGGAGCGTAGCCTTCAATGAGGACTGAGTCTTCTGCACATCGCGGTGAAAACTGCACTTCACATCGGGCGGCGGAGCAATCCGGCTTTTCCTCTGGAATAAAAGATTGTGAAGACTGCATTTAGATAACCCAAAAGAATATTTTCTCATCAGCTGTAAATGATGTGATTTATACTTCGCTATATACTTATTTATAGCCAAATCTGAACAATATATAGTTTCTATGGAAGTATGTGGCCAGGACAGCGCTCGCACATTTTTTCTTTGAGTCTGCCGAAACTGATTTTCCAACTAAACCTATGGACTTGCTATCTTCGCGTAACTTTCTATGGGTTAAATGAATCCCAAAATGGTGATCTTTCGCATAAATTTGATAGGCTAACATTTACAATAATAGTCAATGGTAACTTTATCAACACATAGTATGTATTTTTGTGAGAAAAAGAAAACAAATTCCTACTTAAAGGAGTATTTCAGTAATCGTAAATCATACAATTTTCTAATATAAATGTACAAAAGAATACATTCATGTGATAGGTAAATAGGACTAGTAGTGGATTCATGATTTCCATTGTGGCTATTACAGTAACTACATTACTTTATGTTTTTATATGGATGCCTGTCTTTAGGTGATTTGTAAAATGGCTGCATGTCTCTAGGTGATATTGTTATTTTGGTAATAAAATTTAATGAAAAAACACAAACAAACACAACACCCAGATCTGTTTCTATGTTGACCCTAACAGACATGATGTTGCAGTGCTTCTGCAGGAATTACTAACTGTACAGTATACACTGTATATGTTCTGCTCCTCAATACACTACTATTCACCTGTAAGATAACTGGGTGGTTAACTGAAGAAGCCAGGTCACATGACTGGCGCCATGTTTAGTCCTACCTAGCTCTCCTATCAATGCATTTTACATGAGTAAAATGGTCGGTACCATTTTTTTTTCTTTAGGGAGAGGCAACTGTATGGATATAATAAAGGTCTGCAAGCAAAATTTTAAATAGATGTATATCACAAAATTCTTCAACATTCTATTCTTTAAATAAATAAATGTTATCATTAAGATTGAAATACTTCTCTAACTGTATGGTCAAAATATTGTGTGAATAGAGTCTATCAGCATCAACTGTCAGCCACAAGGTACACTTACAACCAGTAATAATTAAGTTTCTATGAGGCTTCAATTGTAAGTGGTTATGTCACTGAATATGGGAGTGTTTAACAATTTACACTTGAACTATATGCATAGACACAATGATTTATGTGGTTGCTGTCTGCTGCAGGTGGGTGTGGCTTGGCTGCATGTTGCCTACCCCACCGATGGCCCATTGTCTGCTGCAGGTGGGTGTGGCTTGGCTGCATGTTGCCTACCCCACCGATGGGCCATTGTCTGCTGCAGGAGGGTGTGGCTTGGCTGCATGTTGCCTATCCCACAATTGAGCCATTGTCTGTTGAGGGTTGGTGTGGCTTGGCTGCATGTGGCCTACCCCAACAACAGGCCACTGGCTGCTGCAGGTGGGTATGGCTAAGCTGCACTTGACCTGCTCCACCGTCAGGCCAGTGTCTGTTGTGGGTTGGTGTGGTTTGGCTGCATGTGGCCTACCCCAACAACAGGCCATTGTCTGCTGCAGGTGGGTGTGGCTAAGCTGCATGTGATCTGCTCCACTGTCAGGCCATTGTCTGCTATGGGTGGGTGTGGCTAAGCTGCATGTGACCTGCTCCACCGTCAGGCCACTGTCTATGGGTGGGTGTGGCTAAGCTGCATGTGACCTGCTCCACAGTCAGGCCACTCTCTGCTAAGGGTGGGTGTGGCTTGGCTGCCTGGGCTACTGTCTGATGTGGATGTGGCTTGTCCACATGTGGTCTGCCCCACCATCAGGCCATACACTCAAGGTAGCAGCTGGGGGCTCAATAAAGGGGGAGATTTCTGATCCAAAATTAGTAGCAGGTCAGGATAGACACATGGGCAGCACGATGGCTCAGTGGTTACCACTGGTGCCTTGCAGCGCTGATGTCCTGGGTTTGAATCCGACCAAGCACAACATCTGCATGGAGTTTGTATGTTCTCCCTGTGTTTGCGCAGGTTTCTTCCAGGTTCTCCAGATTCCTACCACATTTCAAAGACATACTGATAGGGAACTTAGATTGTGAGCCCCATTGGGGACAGCCTGATGCTAATGTGTGTAAAGTTCTGCTACAATATATAAATGCATATAATAAATAAATATTTTGTATAAAAGAGATCCCGTGCTCCTGCTTTGTACATGTCATGCTTTGATTTTTTTTTAAACTTAATATTGAACTAAATATTGTATGAACTTGCATGAAACAACTAGTTTCTTCATCTCACTGATTTCAAGTATTATGACCACTGAACTGAACTTGCAATTAAGCTGACGGGTGCAAACAGTCATACCTTAAGTTATTAATATTAATAATGATGGTCATAGCAATATATATGCTAATAGAATCTACTTCACAGGTTAACAGGTTCAACATGGGCATGCTGTGCCCTTCAGGGAGAACCAGCTTATGTCAGCAGAGTTAGCGGCCCAGAACACACAGCGAAAAGACAGGTTGCTCCGAAAATATCACTTTCCACCCTTTACATGCCAGATGAGAGGATACAAAAAGCAACCCTCTAAACTCTGCTCACCTGTATAAAAATGCACACTAAAGTAACAGGGGGAGACTTATCAAAACTGTGGTAAAGGAAAACTGGCTTAGCTGCCCATAGCAGCCAATCAGATTCACCTTTCATTTTCCAAAGGAAAATGTATCTATTATATCTATCTATCTATTATAGCTATCTATTATATCTATCTATCTATAGTATCTATTGTATCTATCCATTATATCTATCTATTGTATTTATCGTATCTATTATCTCTATCTATTGTATCTATAAATCTATTATATCGCATTCTTTATTCTATCTATCTAGCTATCATATCTATCTCATTCTTTATTCTATCTACAGTATCTATCTACAGTATCTATCTGTCGTATCTATCTATCTATCTATCTCATGTCTATTTATCTATCTGTCTATATCTATCTGTCTATATCTATCTGTCTATATCTATCTGTCTATATCTATCTGTCTATATCTATCTATCTATCTATCTATCTATCTATCTATCTATCTATCTACAGTGCCTTGTGAAAGTATTTGGCCCCCTGGAACTTTTCAACCTTTTGCCACATTTCAGGCTTCAAACAAAAAGATATAACATTTAAAATTTTTGGTGAAGAATCAACAAGTGGGTCACAATTGTGAAGTGGAACGACATTTATTGAATCATTTAAACTTTTTTTGTACTAATAAAACTGAAAAGTGGGGCGTGCAAAATTATTCGGCCCATTTACTTTCAGTTCAGAAAACTCACTCCAGAAGTTCATTGAGGATCTCTGAATGATCCAATGTTGTCCTAAATGACTGATGAAGATAAATAGAATCCACCTGTGTGTAATCAATTCTCCGTATAAATGCACCTGCTCTGTGATAGTCTCAGGGTTCTGCTTAAAGCACAGAGAGCATCTTGAAGACCAAGGAACACACCAGGCAGGTCCGTGATACTGTTGTGGAGAAGTTTAAAGCCGGATTTGGATACCAAAAGATTTCCCAAGCTTTAAACATCCCAAGGTGCACTGTGCAAGCGATCATATTGAAGTGGAAGGAGTATCAGACCACTGCAAATCTGCAAAGACTGATCAGAGATGCAGCCAAGAGGCCCATGATCACTCTGGATGAACTGCAGAGATCTACAGCTGAGGTGGGAGAGTCTGTCCATAGGACAACAATCAGTCGAACTCTTCACAAATCTGGCCTTTATGGAAGAGTGGCAAGAAGAAAACCATTTCTCAAAGATATCCATAAAAAGTCTCGTTTACAGTTTGCCACAAGCCACCTGGGAGACACACCAAACATGTGGAAGAAGGTGCTCTGGTCAGATGAAACCAAAATCCAACTTTTTGGAAAAAATGCAAAACGATATGTTTGGCGTAAAAGCAACACAGCTCATCACCCTGAACACACCATCCCCACTGTCAAACATGGTGGTGGCAGAATCATGGTTTGGGCCTGCTTTTCATCAGCAGGGACAGGGAAGATGGTTAAAATTGATGGGAAGATGGATGGAGCCAAATACAGGACCATTCTGGATGAAAACCTGTTGGAGTCTGCAAAAGACCTGAGACTAGGACGGAGATTTATCTTCCAACAAGAAAATGATCCAAAACATAAAGCAAAATCTACAATGGAATGGTTTAAAAATAAACATATCCAGGTCTTAGAATGGCCAAGTCAAAGTCCAGACCTGAATCCAATTGAGAATATGTGGAAAGAGCTGAAAACTTCTGTTCACAAATGCTCTCCATCCAACCTCCATCCAAATCAAAGAGCTCGAGCTGTTTTGCAAGGAAGAATGGGCAAGAATTTCAGTCTCTAGATCTGCAAAACTGATAAAGACATACCCCAAGAGACTTGTAGCTGTAATCGCAGCAAAAGGTGGCGCAACAAAGTATTAATGCAAGGGGGCCGAATAATTTTGCACGCCCCACTTTTCAGTTTTATTATTACAAAAAAGGTTTAAATGATCCAATAAATTTCGTTCCACTTCACAATTGTGACCCACTTGTTGATTCTTCACCAAAAATGTAAAATGTTATATCTTTTTGTTTGAAGTCTGAAATGTGGCAAAAGGTTGAAAAGTTTCAGGGGGCCGAATACTTTTGCAAGGCACTCTATCTATCTATTGTATCTATCGTATCTATATATCTATCTCATGTCTATCTGTCTATATGTATCTGTCTATATCTATCTATCTATCTCCATTATTTTTTAGCTTATTTGTACATTTTCAACTACTATTAGCAGAATTATATTTAGGTAAATGTGACCACTTCCTTCTCCACCAACAGTAAACGATTTGCAAAGTACACAAGTCGATCCTGTCACCGGAGGAATGAGCCATCCTCTCCCCACATGATTCATGGGCACACAAATATCTCCGATGTTATGTTAGGTGAGCACTGAAGGCTTGAAGTAACTACAAGACAGTCTTCACTGAACCTTTTCACTAATGCATTTTGAAATGAGCAGCAAATGAGTTGGAAACAGGAGAACATCATAGATCAGGGACATAATCAAATATGAATTCCAAAGTGTTGCTACTTATGTATTCAGGGGCACGCTGTCGAGCAATGTATCAGAAATCTCAATGATTTGTGGAGGATCCTCTCCGCTCCATGCTAATAACGCTCTGCTTTTAAAGCTTGCCACGAAAACTTTCAATAGCATATTACGACAAGGCGCTGGATTTATAATGCACTGGAAGTTCTGCAGACATGGATGGTAATGCAGGATTCTTCTCCTTTTTAACCTAGCTCCTTTTGGAATATAAAAGCTGAAAGAATCGGCGGTGGAGCAGGAGAGTCATTTCTGTTAAACGGCATTTTATTTTTAAACACAAGAGGCAATCTAACCTTCAGGTAATATGCCACCGATGAATTCACAATGATATTCCAGGAAGAAGCAGCACCTATTTATACTGCACCACTAGAAGGGAAGACTGCTATTTTCGTGGTAGACTGCTTCTCATTCCAGGGGGTGGGAGGCATTTTTAACCTTTTTCATGAACCAGATACAAATATATGTTTTATACCAGTTTTTCCTTAAAGGGGTCATGCCATGATTGATTTCAAAAATGAAAATCAGACATCACCCTGTACCTCACATGGATCCAGAGATCTTGCCATCAGTGCTCCAATTGCTCTGCTAGATTATCTTCAGCCTGTCATCTCAGGGGATGTGTCCTTTCTGCTGTAGCTCTCTACCTGTAACTGTCACAGCTTCTAACAGAAAATATGGCTAGTGGCATTTGAAGATTTAAAAAGAGCAAGTTCAACCAGCTCAGTGAGACAGACAAAACGATAAGGAAATGAACAAACAGCAGATGGCGCTATACAGATACATTTTATTGACTAGCTCACTGGCTATACAAAATTTTTAATTAAATGCAATTACAAAAGTTTTCAGATTCAGGTGATGGTTTGAAACATATAGAATATGTTTCTTGACACAGCCCCTTTAAAGGGATTTTCCCATGAGCCTTCTATTTCAATGTATAGGCAATGCAAACGTAAAGATTTACTGGAAATAATTACAAAGAGATCTGAATCAATGCTTCTCTCCATACTTGCTCCCTGCTCAAGACTGAGAGCAAACCCTGATTCTGTCCCAATGTGATTATACTTTTTCCATCTGGAGAACCATATTGTGCACACTGAGCTCGTATTGTCACAGGCAAACACCCACGATGGGCATGCTGGTCAGATAAAAGCATGGCCCACCTGGGAGAAGTCTGAGGGTGGCTAGATATAGAGCACTACTCTCACCAAGAGTTAGAAGTTGAGAAGCCAAGTTTGTCAGGAGCTGAGCCGAAGCAGTAGTGGTCAACGCATCAAGGCCGAGCAGAGCAGTACCCACAGAGTTGTGAAGAACCGTTGTTGTACCCAACCCTCCTACCCACCAAAGTGCCGACCTGCCGTTTCTAGTCTCATGAGTTGGTATCTGAAGTAAACTGATCCTGGTTAAGTTCCTGCCTCTTCCTTTTCTGCCATGTTGAAAAGAACCAGCGCTGGCGATTACAAGAAGACCCTTTAAGTCTTTGTAGAGCAGTTTTTGATACATAGAGCATGTGGTAGACCTGAAAACTCCCATTTTTTTATGATACTGTAATTTAATGTATATTTCTACAATCTGAAGAAATCTGCACCATCAAAACATATTGTTATGGCCCTATGTTCGAGCTGCCTGTGTAAAGGTGCCGCAGACGAGCAAAACTCTTCTTCATCGGGTCAAATGACCTTTGATGCGGACACCTCAAACTTCATTTCTGGGCAGCAGATTGTGCTGTGTAAACAGTCATCTGCTGTCCACAACCAGTGAGGACGAGTGGTTGCAGTGGACATCACTCATCCCCATGCAGTGTAGGTGGTCGCTGCATGTAAATGCACCGCTCACCTCCACCGACGAGCAGGCAGCTACCGGGAAGGAATGCTCCTTTACTGTTACTGCCCATGTGGTATGGATTTGCAATACGATGGCATCAGCCTTCTAGGAACACATACTGTGCCACATGGGCGAGACTAATACAGTTAGAATATTTGACTATTGAATGCTATAATACAGATCCCATCATGGAGGATCGCCTTCGGCCGGACTTGTAATGATCCTTAGATAAACAGTCTGTGAGGGAAGCTATGCTGATACAGAACATCATTTTGGTATTTAGAAAAGCAAACAGCTCTTCGGTTTCTCTGTACTATCCTAATGTTTGCTGTTCACAACCTAGCTAAGAAGCCAAGGCTGGCTACCTCAGTGAAGTAACTTAATCAGAGGGTTTAATCTTCTTGGAAGAGCAGAGAAAGTATTAATAGGAGCCGAGGATGTCGCCAAGACATTCATTCGCAGTTAAACAGTTTGGGAATGATTTTCCCATGTATTTCAGTGTCAAAATATGCAAATATGAATGTGCCTTAGATATCAATTATCAGAGTCTGCTAAGGGTTGGGGACTCTGAACTGTTCAATAAAAAGCAGATTAAGGCCTTTTCCGTTTTTCACTGACGAGTGCTATACGCATTTTCCATGGACAGCTCACTTACCTATTGACTTTAATGTGTTTTTTCACACGACAGTGGTTTCCCACTAGAAGAATCACAGAAGCATGCACTACTTTCACTGTAAGTGAAAAACCACAGACACAACATGGATGGTATCCGTGTTCTGTCACTTGTTTTTCAAGGACCATTGGTAGGAGATGCTCTGGAAATTAATTTTCAGCTGCAAAGCATACATGCAATATGGAAGACTCATGAAAGGCAAAAAACGGATACATGGACCAAATAAGAATCCTTCACGGGTGATTTTTTCACAGATGTCAAACAGATATGGACATGTGAATGAAGCCTAATATTGTACCTGCCAGGAACCTTTGTTTATATAATAGGACGTCATGCACTTTTCTAATATACTTTTCGATTGACCCCTATAGCCAGTAAAATGGTATAGCCCATGTATCAGTCCTATGGCGAGGTGACGTAAAATGGCTGCCTGTCTCTTATGTTGTCATGTTAATAAAGTTTAAGTATAAAAAACAGACACACAGATACTGAAAGACATGATGAGGTACTGCTGCAGGTAATATTACTTTAAGTACTGTATATCTTCTGCTCCTCAATACACTACTGTTCACCTGTTAGATACCTGGGCAGTTAACTGAAAGCCAGGTCATATGACGGCTCACGTGATTGGCGCCATGTTTAGTCCTATCCAGCTCTCCTATGAATGCATTTTACAAGAAATACATGGGCCATACCATTTTTTTTGTTTAGGGAGAGGCTACTCTGCAAGCAAAATTTTAAATAGATGTATATTAGAAAAGTATTCAACATCCAGATCTCTAAATAAATAATATACCTTTAAGGCCTTTTTACATGGTCCAGCAAATGAGGCAATTATTGGAATGAACCATTCTTTAAGAAGGGGGAGAGAGGAATTTAAATGCAGTAATCATCTCCTCTGTAGGGGGATTTGTGTTGTTGGCAAATAATTATTTAATGTCCTATAGGAAAGATGTGATTGACTAATGAAAAAGTGTTTGCCGTTCATCAGGTGATTGTGGCATATTTACACAGGTCAATTATCAGGAAAGTACATTCCTAGGATGCTAGTTCCCGATAACTGCCCCAATTGTCAGCCTGTATAAAACGGTCTATGGTGGCCATCTATTGGCTGCAGAGGTCAAGTGCCCCTGCCATCAACAGGATGAAGGGAGATGAAGAGCCGGCCGTGGAGTGATAGAGACCGAACCCAGCAACGGGGACGAGGTTAGTACGATTACCTCCATGGGTTGGTCACTCTGTGAGGTCTGATATAATGTTGGATAACCCCTTTAATATCCAAGATTTAGGTTACTTTTGGGCGGTTACCCAAAGTCAACAATGTCAAGGGTATGGAGATTCAAGGAACTCAAAGTGGAGACGCATTCACCCTCCTATTAACACTTAAAAAGGCTATTAGTAGAAGAGGATAAGAGAGAGTGAGGCACGTCATATAGCCTTTTACTTTCAAAGGCTTGTTAGATCATTACTCGAAAAGAAACTCTGATCAATGCTCAGACTTGGCAGGCACAACCGAGGGAAACACCTGCATGGCTATTGACAGGGGACATGGGTAAACAGGAGCTCATATAAGAAGCCACAGCATCAGTAAAGACCTGATAACCCCAAGAGTCAAATCCACCCAGGAAAACTATACTTCGATGTTGTGATTTATCATACAAAGTGGAGAGCTGAAAACTTGATGTACCTTCATCTACCGGCTCGAAATCAAAGTCCGCTGACTGATGTATTTGAAGAAGTAACGTATAAATATTTAAGATCATTGCCCAAAGTTGAAAAGAACTCTTCTGCTGCAGTTATTTAAATGGAAGGGTTCATGTTGGAGATGGTAAGTTACTAGTGAAATGACAATCGTGAATAAGGGAAGACCAACAACAAAGACGAGCAGAACAGTCGGCAGCTACAGGTCTTCTGTCAGTGTTAAACTGAAATCTCACATTACATAAATCTGTTGGTTTTTTGTACTGTTTATCTCTAATACCTTCATCCACAATCATCAGCTGAAAAACCTAAAGTGTCCATGTAATAATAAGGCTGATTTCACCCGGCATCTTGCAGAGTCTGTCTGCCTGCCGTGCAAAGCCCCAGATTTATACAGGGGTGCACCTAGCCTGTCTGCTGCCTGAGGCGAAAACTGAAACGCCCCCCCCCCCCCCAATACAAATTCCTTAATCTAACCCCTTCCCTTCAGCCTATGGTCATTTGGCTGCCCCCCACTTGCCCCTACCTGGTGCTGCCTGAGGCAATCACCTCATCTGGCCTCATTTGTGGTACACCCCTGGACATTTATGTCAAACACATTCATAGGACCCACTTAACCAACAGTCATTTGGCCTCCCTTGGGTATACACTGTTGAATATTTTTTCTCCTAAAGAATAGCGTAGTCTGTGTATCTAGTAAAATGCATTTAACATGACGCATACACTTTTTTATCTTGTGAGCCTATGAGTGACAAATGACACCGTACATACACATATGCCTCAGGTAGACACTATAAAATGAGTAGGGAAAGCACCCTCAATCAGAAGGTAAATGCAATAGCCATAGTTTGAAAATAAAGCTCCATCCAGATACAATGGGCATTGCTAAATTGCCAATAGAAAGCGCAGCCATAATGGTTGTTGGTTTTGATCTTCTTCACCATTAATGGTTACTTCACTATTGGTAGTAAATGAGGACAAGATGTCAGCATTTTTCTGAATAGCTAGTCAAAAAGTAACAGATAACATGGCTGCACATTCTAGTGACCACTTATGTAGTGTCAGTGAATTTTACTAAATTAGGGTGCAAAGAATGTGAGGGACACTATTCAATGAAGGGATCAGGTTCTAAGGAGGGGGTGAAAGGAAAGGAGTCTGATTAGTGAGAATAGGATAGGCCTGCCTAAAATTACTTGTAGGGCTTGCTTAAAACTGAGAATTTGGGGAAATAATTTGATTGAGGTAGCAAATTCCAAAAACTGACGCAGTACAAGCAAAGTCTTGGAGATGGGAGAGAGAGGTTTGGATTATGGAAGAAGTTAGCCGATCGTTGGTCAAAATTAGAACACAGGCAGAGTGGCTTACGGATAATGGAGGACATACAGGACCAAGCAGCATGAAGAAGAGCTTTGTGGGTGAGAAGTTTAAATTGTATTCTATACTGTATTAGTTAGGGCAAGTTCACATCCGTCAGAAGAACAGAAAAATAAAGTATAAAAATAGATCCTTTAAAAAACGAATGGATCCTGAACATTAGTTATGCACATTTGGCATCTGTTCGAGCCATTTCCATCAGAGATCCGTTATTTTAACCAGTACAGTGACTGTCACATAGCAGAGGGATCGGTGTAGATGATGGACAGGTAGTTGAGCATGGCTGCTGCATTCATGGCTGTTTAATGAGGGGAAGAGCAATTAGAAATGATATCGATATCAGAATGGCATGGGTCCGACTCCTGACACCTCTGTCAATCTGCTGTTGGGGTCCCAGAAACAGGCATCAAGACGTCACAGTTATGTCCATGGTGTAGTGAACAGGTATAGTTACTGTAGTGCTATTACCATTATGACAATCAGAGCTCCTGCAAACTGCATTGAAGACCAAGTGCTGGTGAATCCCTTTAATCTGTGAAGATCAGATCTGCCTTCAACATAACCCCAAAAACAGGGGGTGTGCATCCTAAATTTTAATGCACCTAGGGGTCCTTAAAATATAAAAAATATTTGAATATACTTCTAGTTTGGTGCTTGTGCAACACTGGAATTCCTTGCCAATAATCAATACAGTTAAATTATGGGGAAAGTGTTAAAAGGAAGCAAAACACAACCAAACAAATTCGTAGGCAAGCAAACCGGGGTACATTTACATAAGACCAGAGTTTTAGACGCTTATATTTATTAGTGTACTAAATATATTACATAACATAAAATGCCAACAAAATATGTTTCCATCAAAATATTCTCCAACCACAAAATAGTTCTCATGCATCAGGGGGTCATACAAAAGCCTAAAAAGGCCAGTCTGCAAGTCGCCAGTTAAAGATTTCTGTTCAATGTACCGTAATCACCCATCCCAGTGCTATCTACTGTTGTCTGTAGGGCACAGGGAGTGTAAAGAAAGGTTACTGTAAGTGCACTTAATGAAGTTTTATTGCTTGGACCTCTGCCCTTTGAAAAAAAAAGAAAAAAGGCCCACCAATATGTCATTTCTTTTCGTATCTGTAAAGACAGAATAGAGGTGCAGGATTCATGGGAAAACAGGGGTCAGGTCTTCCAGAAATGAATCAAATATGCGCTATCCTGTGTATAGCTGATGCAGAGTACAGACTGTGTCAAGCGTTAAGCAGTTTGGAAATGGCATAATTTCGTATATGCCTCATATGTCCTGGTTAGATTAGTCTGAGCGCAGGTCTATTAAAGCCCAGACTCTCACAATGTATATCACAGCGGTAATAATACAGGCGCACTTAACCATGTAATGCTTTTTCAATTATACTCTCCATTTGTTTTCACTCCATATACGTGAAGATCAGCACCCCAGGCCGTCGTAAATATCTATACCACAGTTTGAGGAAAAACAAATCTACTTTGCTTGAAGGACATCTTCAAAATGTAGCAATAAAAATATAAACCAGTGAGAAAAGCTACATTGTGATCTTTGAGTAATACAAGTTATGGCTGCGTGACGATTCAAAATAACGAAGGAAGGAAAAATAACAGATATGATGTGGTATCCCAAGTCACACAACAACTATACCAATATCAGAACATACAACACAAACCAAGTCCTCATGTAGTACCAGCCCAAAGTTGGCCATATGTATTAGATACATATCAGTAGAAACTGCCAACTTCAGCGGTACTGGCCGACCAGCTAATCTGCATGGGTGACTCCTGGCTCTCCTTCAATGGCAGGTGTCAGGGGAGAGAAGGATGGGGCTGTTTCATTTCAACACGGCAGACCCCTTTGTTGTTAAGGAGACAGGAGAGGTGTCTGGCAGCACTATTCTCCCCTCTTGCTAGGCATGTGTGTATACGGTGGGCATAGGCTTGGGTGACAGATGTCATCTGAACGAGCATATCTTCTGTGTATGGAGAACCTTAAGAGCTCATGCAGACGGCTGTGCCGGTATTACGAGCCCTGGCCGTTTGTGCACTGAATCACGGATGTGGTCCTGTTCACTTGAAACTGTTCTATTTTTTGCGGTGGGGACTGACACAGATCTATTCAGGTTGAATGGGTCTGGGTCCGCCTGTGGCAGCCTCACGGATGATGCCCGTGCATTGCGGACCACAAAATGCGGCCCCCAATGCACAGAACGGCGGAGCAACAACCATGTGCATGAGCCTCAAGGCTGTATTATACTCACCGATATTTCGGACAATAATTGCTAACAAGCTCATTAGCAATCATCTTGCAGTGTAATACTGCCACCGCCCGCCCAATGAACAAGCAAGCGCTTGTTCATCGGACAATTTTGATTTTTAAGCATGCTCAAAAATCAGAGCTTGCCGGCAGCAGATTGTGCTGTCTAATGGCGATCTGCCGTCTGCAAATCACTACACATATAGGGACGAACGATGGCATAGCGATCGCTCCTCCACATGCTGCAGAGGAAATCGCTGCATGTAACAGCACCGATCTCCTCCGCTAGCTAGCAAAAACCAGGAATGGATTTTTTAAAAAAAAGAGTTGTTTTATTTGTCCTTCATACTTTCTCTCCTTTTAGGATCCAAGCCTGATTTTGGCTTCTAAAACTGCATCAAAACTAAAAGCTTGCTTACAGTTCCTTTAACAACTTCTTCGAGAGTCTCAGTGACCCTGTAATGAAGCTATATCCATTGGGTATTGTCAGATAAAATAGAAACTAGTCGGTAAGGATCCTCCAAAACACCAAGTAATAATTGTTTTTTGTAAAATGTCATCCTTGAGAAAAGCAGTGAGTCGCTAAAATGTTGATTTATAGGGCTGCCAGAGGAAAATTGCCACTAACCAATATTCGTCAGAGCTTTTACAGTTGTCGTTGCCACAAGGCCCCCGATTTAATCCAATTAGGGTATCCAACGTGGATCCTATCAACCAGCGAAGAACGGTTCCTCTTCCCTAACTACCATCTATCATTTCTATAAAAGTCGGCAGGTTAGAGAGATTTATTGAGGCAGTAAATAATAAATACACACACCTTCAAGGTTAGAATAACTATAGGTATGGATAGAACAACAGACTGCCTCTCTGGGGTCCGCAGGCAGGGAAGGAAAACCAGAAGCCGGCAAATTGTAATTAAACGTGGCAGACTCTATTCCAATGCCTTCGTTGCTCTATAGATTTATTACACAGATATCAAATCTACAGCAGAGTTCGTGGCCAGGACTGAGTTTGGTGAGAAAAAACTAAGTAGCTCATATCAGCCGAACCAGAGACCCGTCTGTAGACAGCACTGTTTCGGGGCTTCTTGACACTCATCGGCAGAGAGATAGGTCCAGCTTCGGACTGAATTTCCTTGGAGCCACCAGAGGGAATCATTCTGGAGGCATACCCTTTGCTGGACCTTAGCGGCCCTGCTTCATAAGGGGCCCTGTTTTATAAAGTGTCCTTTATTAGGTCAGAGCTTGGGCCTACAGAAGGATCCTCTGGTACTCTGGTGGGTCAGCCCGACCCTGGATAGGTCTCTGGTTTGGCTGATGTCAGTCAGTTTGTATATAATCTCCATGCAGCATTGCATGAAAAAAGTCTCTATTCAGTATGGAGTCTCTTAACAAAAGCTAGCAAACCCCTCCACCTCATACTGTGCTGGTGCCATTTCAATACGGGAAGCATATTGTGTTCTGAGATACATTGCCCAGAGCTGATAATATTTTAACAAATGAACTATGGCTGACTTTACCGATGGATGCCACGTTGCTTTCATGAAAAGGAACCACAGAAAGTCACAACCGTGCAGCAAATTAAAAAAAAACAACAATAAAAGAAGATGATATATCTGTTACTTCAGTCTACTTATTAATCTGCTTCTCATAATTATCCCTGTTCACACCTATTGTCGCCCCTGCACAGCCATTTACCCTGTAATGTGAAATGTTATCCTTCTTCTATGAAAATCATAGTTCAGATCATGGCATAGATTTCTAGATAGCCATATATAACAGTATAGGCATATGAGTAAAAGCCCTTATGTGAGGCTGGAAACGCGTCAATGTCCCAGGATATATTATTCTTGATTTTTAACTTATGAAATAAAGACGTGTCTTTAACCATCCAATTGCTGAGTGCAGGAGTTACTGTTTCTTTACTATGGAAAGGTATAGGTATACAGATGTGCCCTTCCTTACCTTTCCTCTTGGCTCGACCTAATGCCAAGATGAGCGATGTCTGATGACCGTGTTTGTGGTAAAAAAATAAAAGTATCATGTCACGATACACTGTCGAAAGATGCGTATGTGATATGTTTCTATATGTGGTCACCCGGTAGTTGTGATAACAATTGCAGCTTGTAAAGGGTTTTTCTAGCATGTATGATAATGCATGGAGTTCTTCTGTATGCACCGTCATAGGGGGAAGCTGTCAATCACTGATAGGACCTGATTACTGCCTACATTAATCAATGTGACAGGTTACAGAAGGGTAAGGGTGAACATATTTGTAAAACCGCTACGTAATTACGGATGTGTTTGGTGGCACACTTCAAAAAAATGTATGCTCTAGTGTAACGTGAACAGGCCCGAAGCCTGTGTGATGATACTTCTACGCTGCACTGAGCTCTTCCCTAGGTGGAAAACATTGAATTAACAAATCATATGACTGCCACAAATGTCCAGCGGCTGGGCAATACCTGTTCCTGAGATATAGCTATAATACCTCTATTGTTATGCGGAAGGCTGATGAGTAAAAGCCTCTCCAGTTGCTATCACAGAGGATCTGCACAATTGGAAGCAATAAATCAGTTGCGGTAATTTTGCCTCCTTTCTGACCTGTTGTTAGAGCCAGGAGATTATCACCATAGATTTCTATGCCTTTAAAACTCCGGGAGCTTGTAGCTGCGTGCAGCATACAGATCAGTACAAGGCACACTTCACTCAACCCCAGCTCATCGCGTTTTACTGCTTAAACAAACCTGACTACCTGCGTCTCGAATCCAGCTACCTTTGAAGCCTTATGTAACGCGGAGACTTGAGGTGAAGTTTGCTCAGAGCTATTTGTTCAATCCTGACAATGTTCATGTACATAACCCATCCCTTAATGCACTGACAAGGTGCAAAAAGGAAAAGTTGCCTTCCAAAATTGTTAAGACCAAGCGGCTAAAAGGTGCGTTACCATCTCAAGTCCCCGAGGCGACGGCTCTGCAAAAAGTAGGCGACTGATGCATAGAAATGATTTTGTCAGTCTCTCTATTTTATCAAACACCCAAATGTACCTACCGTAAATGATTAAATTCTTGTGAAATCACCAGTTAGTAAAAGTATGTATTTTTGTTTTGATTTTTTATATTTTCCAAGTCGGTCTGGTCAGGACTGTGCATAACATGTAGGTCATCTGAACCACAGTTCCTACACATTAGGTCTCATGCACATGACCATATGTATTTTGCGATCTGCAAAATACAGATACCGCCCAGGTTGCATCCACATATCTTGACGTAAATGACGTTGACATCGATCCGTTGGTCTGCATTTTATGCTCAAGTGTAGGATCAACCGTGTGCTTTCCGTATCCGTAAATCTAAAAATGCAGACAACACACAGATCTCATCCGTATTTTGAAGATCCACAATGTAAACAGATACGATTGTGTGCATGAGGCCTCTCTGCATACAGCTCTGATGTGTACATGATATTCACATGCAAAAGAAATTTCTGGGACTGTCCCATTCATCTTGATGGGGCATGCTGAAATCCATGCATCTGTTGCAGAAACAACCCCATTTATTTCTTCACCAAATACACAAAAGGAGAGCTCTGCCCTAGATTTTTTCCATAGTGCTGCCCCCAGTAATACAATACCTTCATACAGAATGGCCTATAAAACAAGTATGGCATCCTCAGTGCTGGATCGGTTATTTGTGTAATGTGATAAATGTCTCCGAGCATGCTTGTTACCCTCAGCTGCCATATTGTATCAGATCTTTCAATATCATTTTTCATCTCTAGCATTTGATGCAGCAACGCTGAGACGTGAAATATGCCAACTCCAGCACCATGAATATGCATAAATGACAGCATGAATAGAAAAATACTCCTGTTCTCACGCTATGGAGATACGCACCGGGATCCAGTGTCTGCAGGATGCATGGAAATAGCATTAGGTGTTTATGGAAAGTATTCTCATTTAACAGTCAGAGAATTGAGATTAAGTAATTCATCCTAACACTTCCACCGCTGGCTAGGACTCATAAAGCAGGCAGATCAAATCTTCTGTTTTATGGCACTCCTTGAGTACAGGGAAGCAGTGTAATCTATGGGAAGACACTTGGGGAGGAATGAGGAATGATACTATTTTATTGTCTGGTGTAGAAGGTAACATCAAGATATATTACACACGTCAAATGGGGTAAAGAGACGCATACATCATTTTCTAAATGTCCTGTCAACATACGTGTCTGTGTATGCAGGAGATAGGTGGTCCTGGGTAGAGACCGACAGACCATATAAGGCTAGTTTCACACTAGCGTTTGAGATCTCCAGCAAGCTCTTATGACAGGGAACAGCCTGCCGGACCTCTCGGAATCCAGCATTGGCGGGAGCTGCCTGAATGCCCACCAGCCCCATTAACTATAATGGGGACCAGCAGAGATCTGTCGCAAACCTGTCCAATATGCCGAGAATCGGCCAGACTAAAACCGCTGTGGGGAGCTTTGAAACGCTAGCGTGAAACTAGCCTAAGGTCTATAGTGAATGGGGCTGGGCGGACTTCCGACAGCACACATGTATACACTGTAGTACCGATCCGGCAGGCTGTTCCCCTGCCGGAAAGGATAAACGCCAGCGTGAAAGTAGACTAAGAGTGTATCCACACGTGGCAGATTTGGTGCAAAAATGTCTTTACTGAAAATGTGTTCCCTATAGGCAAATGGATTTCCACAAGCCCCATTCAGATGTATGGGACAGTCGCAGAAACTTCCACAACAAATCTGTTGTGTGTGAATATATCCTAAAACCCTTTACAGTCATATGCTCACAGAGCAATTCTATCCAATTTTAATAGTTTTCCCCAGGAGTTCGATATTGATGACCTATTCCCAGCATACGTTATTAGTATCTAATCAGGGAAGGTTCTGACAACTAGCACCCCCGCCGATCAGCTATGTGAAGGAGACTGCGGCGCTCACCAAAGTGCCAAAGCTTACAAAGCACAGCACCATACATTGTATAGTGGCTGTGCATGGTATTGCAGCTCAAGCCCTTTCACTTGAATGAGACTGAGCTGAGTCCAGACCAGGTGACTGATGAACGTGATGTCACAGAGGTGGCCTCTTCCAATAGCTGATTAGAGGGGTTGCCAGGAGACAAACCCAACCAAACAGATAATAATGATCTATCCTGAGGACAGGACATCAATATCAAACTCCTGGAAGACCAATTTAACACATGCATTGTATGGTCTGTAGCAAGAGATGATGGCATGGCACTGTGACTTCTACTCCTGTTTCATTAGTATTAGGCCTCATGAGCACTGTGATATATATATATATATATATATATATATATAGATATATATATATATGGCCATGCTACATACAGAGAAAAACAGAATCCGACCAAAAACTCTTATAGGCGGGAGACAGTCTCTTCTAAAAGCATTGCAATATGTCCATACTCTGGATAACAGAAGTGAGCACTGTGCAGGGGAATCTGCTATACAATATCCATACTACCTAACAAGCCATATAGGCTTATCATGGGCGTTCAACCACTTTAAAGCAGTGTTCCTCAGCTCCCGTCCTCGGGGCCTACTTGCTGGTTATGATTTGAGAGTATCCCGCAGAATGAATACCTGTGGCAAGTCCAGATGCATTGACAATAGCTATGTCACCTGCTTAATAGTAAGGAAATACTGATAAACATGACCGGCAGGTGGGCCCTGGGGACTGGAGTTGAGGAACTCTGGTTTAAAGGGAATGTGTCATACTGAACAAGGTGTCCGAGCTGCAGTCAGCGTGTTATAGAGCAGGAAGCACTGAGCAGTCCAGTGGGTGACAACCTTCCCTGTATAAGTACAGCACATACATACTGTCTTAGCTGTCAGTCACTCCTTAGGGCCACCAAGTGGACTCCTAAGCATAGAGAGAGATGATATTTAAATGAATAAATCACAAGTTATTTAGAATCTTTACCCACAATACTACATATCAATCTGCTCAGCTCCTCCTCATCTATACCCTACTACCCACAGATAGGACTGCATGTGGAATCTGTAGGAATCTGTCACTCCGATCTTAGACCATGGTCTACAGTAATACATGAGTATATGAAGATAAGGGGTCCAGATCTCTAACTTTTATTTTCCTACTGCCCCCCATTCCCCTGCTGTCAGCGTTCAAAGCTGCACTAAAATACATTGTCAGGGCTGCTGTGCCTGCGCTCATGAGTCCTCTACATTCTATTAGCACAGCAGTCCGGACTGTGTATTTCAGAGCAGCATTGAGCGCTGACAGCAGGGGAATGAGGGGCAATAGAAAAATACAAAATAATTATCTGGACCTACCAGTCATGTATTACTGTAGATGATAGTCCAAGATCAGGGTGACAGATTCCCTTAAAATGAGTTGTATGCTGCATTGTACAAAGGTGAAATGGGCTGTTCTTCTGCTATACATATAGATGAAAATCCTGGAGGCAAACATTTTTTTAGGAAGGTAATTAAAACCTTTAAATAAGAGGAGATCCTGCAGTGCCTTGCCATGTACTGCAGATGACAGCAGTAGCCAGTATATCACAGCATGTGGAGCGAGGCTAGGCAGTGGCTAATGAACTAAAGTATATTGGTTTATATAGTTTGTGGACTGTGAAAAAACTTCTTTCTTTTTGCAATTAAGCTGCCAACAAAAGTGTATTTTAATGATCCTGACAGATTTGCTTCACTTCCCTTTCCCATTAATTACCCCGGACTGGATGGTGGCGAGCGTGCCGCTGCTCTTATTGACTGCTTTAGGAGTGTGGCCTGAACAAGAGGAGCGGTAAATGAAAGTCAGGTGCCTTCCACAAAACACTTGTCAGCTGCCCAATTCATTGAATTGACAGAATAGGCTGTGGCTCGGCTCCAGTGACTGATGGGAACATGGACAAGAGAGATCGGCAGTGACGGGGAATCAGCAATTAACTCATCAAAGCTTACCGCTAAAATGCTGGTTGTGTCTGTGCTGTGGGAGCGGCAGGCATTATCCGATGCAATCAAAATATTCCTACATACACATGTAAATATAAGTGATGTCAGCAGAGGGCATGCTGGGAAAGTTCCCAGACGCAATCACGATAGAAACGAAAAATGAGCAGAATTGGATTTCTATACATATAAGATTGTCTTCCCTACTGTATATACTGACAATAAAATTACCTAACTGTATCCAAATGTATTAGCATAGAAAAGATGATGTCTTGTTGCCAAGCAATCGAAGAAGAAAGCTTTTCTTGGGTGTATTCTGTAAGCAATGGGAGACGTATGTGTCCTAAAGCTGTATGATCCCTATCCAAGGGAGTCATTAAAGGCTATGTACAACTTCAGAGGCAAATTTCTTTAGGATTCCATTTTGCTCATTTTGGGCTAAAAATCATTTTTTCAATTGTTCTTTATTAAAGATATTGAGTCTGCTTGAAGTCCCAAGAGCATCACTGCTGACATCACGTCTACAGGGCAGGGTCCAGGAGAATGAGCCAAACACCGCCTCAAGAGGCAGGGTCATTAATGATGTGTCTACAAGGCAGAGCCTTACAAGCTTTACCACAGCTGTAGATGTGATGTCACTTGTATCTGGTATTTAGCAGTTTTCTCTTCAATAGGCTAGGTCTTTAGTTTGCACATCTCCCAGATTTGGTGGGTAGAGATTAGCTCCCATCCACTGCACACAGAAAGTACAGGAAAATCTGCTTCTCAACATTCACTCAGAAGCAGCACCATGATCATGGAGGACATTACAGAGAAGTACTAACCTGAATGGATGTAACTATAGCACTTGAAACAGTCTATTTAGCCTACTTTGACAGCTACGCTTTCCCTTTCCGTCATAGGATCTCAATAGCGATGGGAAATGCTTCAGTTTTGTCACCATTCATTGTCAATGGGGACAAAACTGAACTGAACGAAACAGAGTGCACCAAAATGTGCCCGTTCCATTTGGATGTGTCCCTACTGCGGACAGAATGACGTTGCAAGCAGCGTTTTTCTGTCCACGATGTGGTGCAGAGAAAGATGGATCCATCATGACACACAATGTAAGTCAATGGTGGCGGATCCGTTTTCTCTGATACAAAAGAAAACGGATCTGTCCCCCATTGACTTGGTTTTAGAGACGGATCCGTCTAGGCTATTTTAGAGATAATACAACCGGATCCATTCAGAACGGATGCAGACGGTTGTATTATCATCACTGAAGCGTTTTTGATGATCCATGACAGATCCAGCAAAAACGCTGGTGTGAAAGTAGCCTAGCTGTGCAGTCCTTTTTGTTGTATGTGTGTCTCTAGTGTCTTCCTTAGTTCCTGCACACTTCTACCCCTCCACTCTCCATAGACCTGTATGGGATGATGTAATCTGATCCTTCAGCGTGCAGCAGTTGTCAAAGACGGATTCCTCATGATTTTCAAAGACAAAAAGTTATGTTAGAAAAAGATATTTGGAAACAGCTTATAACTCTAACAAAAGGCATTTGTCTCTGATCAGATATATTACAAAGTTTCTTATATTACTGATTTATGCAAACTTGTGTGAAAAGTTAGTGATCATTTAAAGGGAATCTGTCAGCTCTGAAACACCTTCCAAACTAGAGTAAGTGGTGTATAGTGTAAGTGACATCGAGTCCGGTTATATAATTTTTATCTTCGTACTCACTTCCATTCGGACTCTGTACTCTGACAAACCTGCAGTAAAATGCACTGAGAGGACTCCAGTGCTCACTCACATAATGGAGAGGATTCAAAGAAGAGTCCTCTCCATGTTTGTGGGATCACAACGTCGGAATGGAAGTGAGTATGAAGATAAAACTTACATATTCGGATTCAGCATCACTTACACTCTACACCGCTTACTCTAGTTCAGGGGGTGTTTCGGAGATGACAGGTTCCCTTTAAGCATTTCTTTTAAAAAATAAAATGTGTTGAGGTGGCACGTCACTTGTATGTGTCTGCATATGGGAACACAATGTGTCTTCTTTTATTGTGAGTACATTATACTGGTAAATACTACAGATTTGTGTCCTCCAAACCAAATGTAGCCTGCACAGTGCTGCTTTTTCGGAATATGGGCTTTTGTCTGTAATCTTGAACATCTATTGAACATAGCATTAGCTTCTGACATTTCAGGATGCCAAGGACAGCAGCCATTCAGTTTCCATGGGGAAACAGTCACCACCCTTTACACATTAGTAGTAGTGCGTGCTTCAGTTACGCACATAACTACAGTAACCTCTTGGTCTCTGGAAGAAATTAAATATTTATTTCTGAAGACAACCTTGAAACACCCAATAATTAACATGGAACACACCTATGACACATTCTGCAGATATTGCTCAAATAATATCTATGACTTTCATAGAAAAAAATATGTGGATCGAGTTGCATATTTCATTGCATGCAATGACTGTAAGCTGCTGTAAAAATTTCTGCAACAGATCTGAAAATCCGCAGCATGCCTAAATTCCACTGTGGCTTTATTTTACATTGTGAGTGAATTGGCTTTGATAAAAGCCTATTCATTAATATTGTACTTTAATTTGTTGCCCAGTGTGTCAACCCAGCCACCAAGACTGCCACTAATAGTGCTGATCCAAGGGAATCTCTGAAAATGGACAGCCCCATGGAACTGCCATTATTTGTTCTACTCAGTATGAAAAGGGGACACAGCCGACCGTATCTGTCAAAATGTATGAAAATGTTTGTGTCAACTGAAAATAGCACCTTGCTCTTGGACATATGTGGCATTAAAGGGGTTGTCAGAGCCCCGCCAATCAGCTAGTAATGCCTATCCTGAGGACAGACCATCACTTAAAGGGGTTGTGTCACTTCAGCAAGTGACATTTATCATGTAGAAACAGTAAATACAAGGCACTTACTAATGTATTGTTATTATCCATATTGCCTCCTTTGCTGGCCTCATTCATTTTTCCATCACATAATTCATTGCTTGTTTCCATGGTTACGACCACCCTACAATCCTGCAGCGGTGGTCGTACCTGCACATTATAGGAAAAAGCGCTGGCTTCGATAGTGGCTAGGACTGTGGGAGTGCACATAGAGTACAAGCACGGCCACCACCGCTGGACTGCAAGGTGGTCGTAACCATGGAAACGAGCAATGTATAATGTGATGGGAAGATGAATCCAGGCTGCAAAGGAAGCAATATGGACAATCACAATACATTAGTAAGTGGCTTGTATTAACTTAATAACATAATAAATGCTATTTGCTGAAGGGGGACAAGCCCTTTACTGTATGGTGCATAACCCCTTTAATACTAGGCTGAGTGGTAATGTTTATATCTTTTCTGCTAGTTTAATAGCAACCTTACCTTTGTTTTCCTATAATACATATGTTGGGTGGATTTCTATGGTCTGGAAAATGACAGATAAAAGCACTAGAAAACACGCACTTGGCATTCATTGCTTCAGCAGCTTGCAAACAGGGCTGGAAGTGACTCGGCAGTCATTGTGACCAAATAACCCCATCAGCATATATCTCAGAAAAGCTCATCTCAATGTTTTTACCTTCCAGTAACATGGAGCAAATGTAAAATAAAGAGCGAGATGTGCGCTCTGACATGATATGGGAAAAAGCCTGGCGTTGTCATTTATCAGCAAGCACTGATTATGCACTGTGCTGGAAAGCACTGCCTGTGACATCCAAAATTATGATTCAGTGGCTGAAGGTGCACCTCTTCTGACAAGAGATGTTTAAGAAAGCACGCAGCTCAAAAGCCAGGTCAAAGCCACTGACCTCCATCATCAAAAACCACAGCTCCAAGGGAAAATGAGTCTAATGTTCCGGCTTGTGCCTCCCACTTTCATGATGGCCAGTGGAGCTGAAGGAGCTGGTGCAGCGTTCGCTCTCTGCCCTCATCTACATGTCATTAACCTGCTGCCTCTCCATGTGGGTGAACACATCAGTGACCCAACCACCCTCAGCACGAAAGCTCAGATTTCTGCACTCAAGGACTCCGAAATATTTGCTGTGCTTTAATGGAAACTATCATACAAACAGAGAATGTGGCTGAAAAACAAACCAGTCGTGCAATTGTATTCTGACCTATTTGCTTTAATGGTTGCATTTCCAGTTTCAGCGGAAAAGCATATGTTTAGAAACCGCCACCAAGATAAGCGACTGTCCGACCGCTAAACTCCCCACTGTCTATTCTGTTGATTAAAGACCAGATACAAAACAGCATTAAGGCTTCCTTCACACCAGATTTTTTGTTTGCATTTTTTCCGGGTGGGTTGGTAAAAAAAAAAAAAAAACACGTATTGATACCATTTTAGGTTGTGGCCACATTATGACTTGATACCATGAAATTCATGTGTACTGTGGTCACAAGGCAAGACACCAGGAACAAAAAAATCCACTTTGTAGTGAATTTCATAAATCACTAAAAGTAATATCTGGCTGCATGAAAGCTAAAACACTGCTGCAAAAAATGCAAAAACACCGTAAAAACCCTATGTGTGAAACCAGCCTAAATGGAAAAACATTTGCATTTCTCTCACAAAACTCTACCATATTGTGGGTCATATAGTTCCACGTAAAGGGTGTGGCATACTACATATTCATCATCTGGCAGAACATGCTACATTTTTTAAGCATAGTTTGAACTAAAAAATGCATGACCCCATGAAAATGCATTGAGACAATGTATGGGATCTTTGATATGAGGCTGAAATACAGTTGTTCAATGAAGCCTAAGAAATACCATTTTTGCCTACAATTTCCATGTCCATATGCCCTATTAGTGCATATTGATGTCATTGAGTCCACTACACTGCCAGAGAGGAGAACCTCCTCTAAAGAGTTAGTTCTCATCCTGGAGAACCCACACAAACCATGGTTGACAGGGTTTCCAGTAGTAGGACCTCAGCTATCTGCTCACCAGTGAGGGAACTGATTCATACTGCAACCTTTAAGACACAATAAGCAGAAATTCTTTCAATCTGGAGAGCCTCAAAGTATGTTTGTTATTCATAAAAGCACATCTTTGCTACTCTGCGATTCATCTTGCCTGTGAAGAATGACAGTCGTCATGTAAAATATAATCCTACTAAAGTGTACAATAACATTGCAGACTATTGCGATTTTGATCACAAATATCTTGAAAAATGGTCCAGAACAGTCAAACATCTGTGGTGTCAATGACTTCAAAACGTATTTAATTTGGAAGACGTTCTTCTTGCCCCTATCTCATAGGATGCTTTCCTAGCTATTCGATCAGTCCTTACATATGACAATGTGCAAATTCATATTCAACTGGGATTAAAAGTGCTTTCCAATTTTTTAAGTTTTTTTTAAAAATATGGATAAGTCATCAGTATCAAATCGTTGGGGGTCCAACACCCGGGAGCCTCAATGATCAGCTGCTTTCAGAAGGCAGTAGCGGCAAGCATATAGCGGCTGTGCTTGGTATTGCAGCTCAGCCCCATTCACAGATCACTTTGCCATTTCCTTAGATATCTGAACCAGTTAAATGGTGGCGGATTTTCCAAAATAACAGAAGAAAAAAAGAGTAGAAAAAAGGAACATAAAAAGTGTGAAGTTCATTTAGTCCATTTATTGTATGAGAATTAGATACAATCGCAGAACTATTGGAAAAGATCGTCTTTTTTATTACATTTGACAGCTTTCTTTTCTCCTTGTGTTTCCGCTATCTGATTTATGATAAGGAGAGTGCTTTAAGAATACTCATTTATGTCAGAGCAGTCAAGTTAATGGCGACACGGCTGCATTAAATAACACTTCTGTGCCTCTATTGTGGGGCTGGCATTGAGGTTTATACACTGTTGTGTCTGAAGAACATAAAAATGCAATAAATAGTGAAGGGTGTTTTTTCCTTAAATTTCAGTCGCAATAACTTTATACAACATCAGAAGACAACCAAAAGGAAGTAGCCTGTAACTCTAGAATAACCTACAAAACTCTAAAAGTTATCTATAACTTAAATCCTTTTACCTATTCTTACTTAGCCAATACAAACATCAGCATAATGGCTTGTGCCCACGAATGGAGGGGCTCAGTGCCCGTGTTGTGGACCGCAAATAGTGGTCTGCAGTGCACGGGCACCAGCCGTGTGCAGACCGTGCTGCAGAAATGGACCCACTGACTTGAAAGGGTCTGCGAGCCGTAAGATACGGCAAAAGATAAGACGTGTTCTCTTTTGCAGTGTGGAGGCATGGACCCGAAAACCCAAGGAATTGCTTTGTATGTGATTCCGTGGGCTTCCAATCCGTGCCTTCGCTCCGCAAACTATAGGACATATCCTATCCTTGGCCGGAACTTGTGGATCGCGGACCCATTCAAGTCAATGGGTCCACATCTGCAGCACGGTCTGCACGCGGCCAGTGAATGTATATTGCAGACCCGGCATTTGCAGTCCACAGTACGTGCACGGAGCTCTTGCGTTCATGGTCATGAGCCCTAAGGCTGGGGCTCTACTGTGACTTTTGTGGCTACAATTTCATTGCTACTCGCACACAAACAAAAATTTATATGGCACCTTAGCCTTTAAATGTCCTTTTGAGGAGTCAAAATAGGTATTTTGCAAATCATACATTTAATTGTGCAAAGTGCTAATAAAAACACCAATATAAATTATGTGGTGTGCAAAGATTTAAAAAAAAGCTGTATCAGTGCTTCTTTCATCTTGGTTTCACATGCACTAATAATCTTATTGATTGCTAACCCATGTAATTAACTGATGTTTTTTTTAGATTCCAACAGGAGGGAAGGGAAAGTTATGTATTTGTCTCCTAGTACCAGGTAAACAGAACAAGCAAGGGAAGGATAAAATATATGTAATGGCAAGAATGATCTGGACAGTTTTGTGTTTCCGTCCAGGTGTGTAGTGAATGCATGACATCTGGACCGAATCCTGACCCTTTAATTTCAACTGGTCTGTGCACGAGTGTCATCTTTCATGAATCATCTCTGCGTTCAGGAAAAAATTGCAACATGTTTTATATTGTGCATTTTTCACATAACCCTGGCCCCATAGTAGTGAATGGGGCTTGAGTATAATGCAGAAGGCATATTTCATGTGAACCTACCCTAAAGAAGAATCTCTGCTCCATATAAGACTGTGGTCACCTCTGCAGCGGAGGAACATTTTGCAGACTTTGCCACATTTGATGGAAAAAACGCACTGCACACAGTGACAGACACCTCCGTGGCACTTGTTGGACACCATTAGAAGTCACTGCAGTCCAGCAGGTACCATTGGTGTCAGTCATGTGAGGGATCCGGCTTCTGCAGAACCTGAATAACCTTGTGTGCTGTTGCAGATCGCACATTTATCGTCAAAAAGAATGACTTGTTCTTCTGCTCAGAGCAACACAAGCACACGCATAAGAAACACTATGAAGGTGAGATGATAAAAACAGACAAGTGTTCAGATGACATGGTTAGGTCAGCGGCACAGAAGATAAGTAAATCAGTCATGTCAAGTTCACTCTACACCCATACACACAAAGAAGTGGGAATGTCTTATCTCCAGCACTGCTTTGCTGATGAGAGGGGAGCATATGCTACCAGGCTACATGCTACTCCCTGCAAATCAAGTCCTAGAGATAAAACAAGAGTCTGGAGATATCCAAAGCAGACCTCACTTCTTTCTAACAGATTAGATAATGAAGCTGATTCCGAAGTACGTTCAGGGTGCCAAAATCAGCATCGACATAAATGAATGAGTGACGTCTTCACAGTTGGCTATCAGCTCCTGTTAGCTGCTTTTTCACATTTCCGCACAAGTAACTGCCTAATTTCAATTTGTAATAACAACATTAACATAACTTATCCACACATTCCATGGAAACTGTGTTTATTCCGTAAAACATTGATTACAAAGGGAAAATAAAGCTGGCACCTAGCACAAATCAAGAACATTACACCCTCACAAATGGTGGTGTGACTATAGATCTGAATGCCTAGTTCCCTACTGGGTGATGAGGTCACTCAAAATTTGTGATGTTCAGCAGTCTGATGTTGCATCTCTGTTACAGACCTCCCTGCATGAGGTACAGAATTAAAAGCTAAAAATTCTCACTGCCTGCAGCCACCACTAGGGGAAGCTCAGGAGCCTTCTGCATACATTGAACTCAATACAGATGTGTATAGAATGCATATAAGTTCATCCTGGTGATGGAACACAATTCTATCATTTAACTCTATGTCTGAAGGACAGCAGGTTGTTGGAAACTCTGCATCAGAAAAATGGAGCTCTAAAAATGAAATGTAAAATTAACTTAACTAAACGTTGGCATTAAACGTTAGGTCTTCACTTTGTAGCTAAGTTCACACAATGCAGCAGCATTTCAGTTGACTTGTCATAGAGTATGAGCTATGTTTGGGTAAAAATGAGCTGAATGAAGTAGCCTTAAAGTGTACATGAATATCTGAACAAGACTAATATAGATGGTCCATGAGCTGAGATCCCCACAGATGGTTGAGGTTCCCATAGCCCTCTCCTGATTCCCCATACACAGTCAGTTTGGGCAAACATTATGTGTTAGCAATGGGGAAACAGGAGAAAGCTGTTGCCACAGAGAGATTACCTTGTGGGAGAACCAAAGAACTGAGCAAAAAAACTAATCATCTGTCGAGTGAGAGGTGGTCAGCCTCTATGTACATTACACTGTCGAGCCAATCCAGACGAAACAGCAGGTTTGGCTGAAAATACTCTAATGTGTATGAGGGCCCTTAGAAACATCAGAAAGCTGCAACCTTCAAGATTGTCTCATGTCTCCTAACTGCAAACACATACTTGCTTGGCTGAGTTGATATGTGTATGAGGGAAACGGGGTTGATGGATTCATGTGTGCCTTAAGTGCTAGTTGGAGATACAAAAATGTCCATGTGAAGCTGATTAAAGCTAAAAGGGTATGGCACTCTCTATGGCACTGCTACCCCTCTGGTTTGTTCAGTTCACAACCCCCACCAGTAACACCTCCTGGCCTGTCCTACTGACCTCTCAGAAGATGTTTAATGGAGCACGACATCTTACCTAAAGATTGAAGGTCTCATTTACACCGACCTTGACCCTCGTTTGTGTGACCATCATGATGTCCTAACATAGTACACTACTCAGTGTGCTTTCATTACTGTTTTGTCTTCCGAGGGTAAGACTCTAGATTTTTTTTCTTTTACTCTTTTTGTCTTTTTTTCTTTTTTTTTTTTATTTAAATAGGAAGACGAGAGTTGGAAATAATAAATTATGAAAACCTTGTACTTATGTAATGCTTTTCATCCTTAGAAATCAAAGGCCTTTGGAGACAAGCTTTATACATCACTGCAATTATTCCTACAAAATTATAATTGCTGTAACATAGAAAAGATTTGGTTAACCCCTTCAGTCAAAGACTAAAGTGAATACAGGGACAGTGATGCAAAGAACGCAGCTGTCAGGTATTCTTCTTCTCCCAGACTGGTTATTATAGGCTAAAGTGCACAATATCTGGCTGATTAAGCTGTCAATTACGAGTCAATGTCGACATCACATTTCTTTAAAATCTCAGGCTTATAAATAATACATCATGCATAGTGTTTATGGGCTATTTTTTAATATTGTAGCTACACACTGACAGCCATACATTATACAATCTGAACACAGTGTCTTGACAATGCAGTCCAGGCTGGATTAGGCTAGGGCTACACGACGACAGTAAGTCACGCGACACATAGTGCACAACTACATGCACGACATTGTGTCGCACCAATGTCGCGCGACAATTTTTATAATGGAAGTCTATGGTGTCGCACTGCGACGTGCGACATGCTGCGACTGCGACACGACAGTCGCAGAAAAACCCATCCTGGATGGACTTTTCTGCGACTGTCGTGTCGCAGTCGCAACATGACGCACG
This sequence comes from Rhinella marina, assembly GCA_900303285.1. Taxonomy (NCBI): domain Eukaryota; kingdom Metazoa; phylum Chordata; class Amphibia; order Anura; family Bufonidae; genus Rhinella; species Rhinella marina. Next base: position 366,976 of record ONZH01027660.1, read on the forward strand.
TCGCAGTGCGACACCATAGACTTCCATTATAAAAATTGTCGCGCGACATTGGTGCGACACAATGTCGCACGACAACTGTCGTCGTGTAGCCCTAGCCTTATGCCTACAGTGCAATGTTCTGGTATCAGGGGCGTAGCTAAAGGCAAGATTTCAGCTTGGACCCCCTTCTCTCGGTACTTTGTGGCCAGGGGCAGGCGAGCACATAGCCTTTGTGCTGCCTGAGTCAAAAATTGAACTCCCCCCCCCCATGACAAATTCTTGACCCAACCCTTCCCTCCAGCCAGAGGTGTAAATTGAACTGCATGCACTTTCTACAATACTGGTTCTTATGCACCAAAAGGGTTTTTGGGCCCCTCAGGGGGGCTACCTCTGCACCCCCTACAGCTACACCCCTGACCGGTATAATAGAGAGCTTGTCTTTGTTTTATAGGCTCACACTCTTGGCCTAAAGACCTGATCCTCCCTACACAAATGAAAAAAGGTGCCTTTCATCAGTTATTGGATTTGTAAAGTGCTACCGAATATGTCGCGGTGCTGTATAAAGATTGTACCAAAAATGAATCAATGTTATAATATATCATCATTAGCTTTTGAGCTTTACCAGCCAGAAGATGTCTCTACAGGACGACTTAGCTAGATCGCTGGACAGCAACTGTTCACACCTGACAGATTTCTTGCAATTCAGTTCTACTCATCTGTCGGATCCGTATTACTGTTTGCACGCATGTACAGTTGGAAGTCCGCACGGCCCCATTCACTATATTGCATGCAGCGGTATTTGTCCTGCCGCGGCCGGATCTACGCCACTCCCCATTATAGTGAATGAAGCCGGGTGTACTTCCGGCAGCACATGGTCGTACGGATCTGGCAGGCTGCTCCCCTGCCAAAACAGCCTGCCGGAAAAGCCTAACGCCATTGTGAAACTGGCCTTACACTGGTGATGTTCCAGTGCAGGTAGTGCGCCATTCATATGACCCACACCATGTCTTGCCCTTTCCTGCAAGCCGATGGGTAAAGGCACAGGATGATTCGATGGAACATCACAGCTGTGATATTGAAGACCTTTCCCTAGTATTTCCTTAATATTTTTGAAAATTGCCCCAAAATAGAGAGACTTTAAAAAAAAAAAATCGCAGTAGTAACAGATCCACATTACACCTGTAAAAAAAAAAGGAGATTTCTCATAAGTACTGTGTTTCATTTTTTTTCACTTCGGCACACGCCCAGCAACAAAAGTCCCACCAGCGCAATCATGAGAAAATGAAACAAATTGGGAAGTAAATCCTTCCTGCCAGTGCAACCAACAACTACCAAGCCCTAGCCCCAGGGAAGATTCGTATATAATCGTCTTTGGATGGTTTCCAACTAGTTATGCAGCCTCCAGACACTGAAGAGATTATCAGCAATTCTGACATGTGCATTATTGGAAAAATTGCTGTCCATTGCTTCTACAGTACTAGAAAGTACGGCCCGGGAACATAATACATCAGCTGATCCAGTTAATTTAGTAGCAGCCAACAATTCTACATATACATACACTCCAATACATAAGAATACACTACAAGTTACTGAAATTGATCACCCCAGCATTGATTGGGAGGTAGACACTAAAGCTGGATCTACAGGGCACGATGTTTGAGAATCAACGTTCCTACGAATGCGAGTTCCTGATAATCTGCCTGTCACAGATCACCCAATGAATGAGCAAAATGCCTCTGTTAGACACCTCAATGATCTTTCCCGGGCAGCAGATCATGAGGTCTAAACAGCATTCTATGCCCAGGAACAATGATTTGTATGGGTTGAGTGATAGCAGTAGCAATAACTCGTCCTCATACTGTGGAGGTGATCGCTGAATGCAAATGGGGCTCTTCACCTCCACTGAACGAGTATCTGATTGTCGGGAAGAAACGCTTCCTTCCCGACAATCGACTGCTACTAATAGCATCTCAGTCAACTCCAACCTTTCTCGCAAGGGGGAAGGGTGAAGAATGAATTTCCCTTAGGCTCCACACCATAGTTTAATTGGCTCCAATCCATCTTTGGTTCCAAATCTACCATACAGGTCAGCAAACATGACACCCCGTAACATTTAACTTTCTAGTACTGTTGTATATGAAGCAAAGAGAGATATCATAATACATACCATGAATACTTGATTTCACCTCAGTGCCGGTGAGAAGGCTTAGTGGACCTCCTGGGCAATGAAGGAGTAAATAGAGCTGAATGAGGTTAGTGGACTTCAGGAATCATAGAAGCCATGAATTGCTACTGTGAATATGTAAAGAGGACTGCAATGCTTAGAACGTGAAGCAAGATGTCTGCAAGGCTGGGTCCTTGCGTCTGGGAATTCATTAGGAAAATTTGTGATGTACGACTTGCCTAGGTTCTGTCAGTTTGGACTACATTAAGAGACAAATCCATAAGTCTTCTTGACTGACATGCATGGCCACCGTAAGACCTACTGCAGGCTATGTGATATTCCAAAGCCATTTGATAGGTTGAATGATGGCATGAATAATTCATAATTGATAACACCACTGTAGGGTAGAGCCTGTGAAGCCAAAAATATCCGTCATTTCCCTGCAATCCCATATCAAGCACACATCGGTAAGCTCACCGTACGGTCTGCTTTTTAGTGATACATTTTTATGACAAAATCAGCTTCAAATTCACTCTTATTTACACGGCGTCTCCGTAATTTCTGCAGCAGCATGTCCTGTGCGATATGTGAGCCTGCTGAAATCTACACAGCCACAGAGTCACTTAATGTCTTGTCTTTACTCTAAAAGTAGGACTGATAGAAGGAGATACACACAGGCAGTGCCCATGTGCACAGACCAGTAATATTTTTACGTCTTGCTGCATTCACTGCGGTACCAGCTGGCAGATGAGACTGGTGGGGTTTCTGGATATAATAAAATAGTAGATACTTTTTTTCTAACTCAAATAACTTTTTTAAAAAAAAAAATCATGGCCACCACTTCTGAGAGCAACAGGATGGAGCTCAGAAGAGTGACCCCCGCAACTAGTGGTTCGCAATGCATGGGCACCGGTCGCATTGCCACAGTTTACGGATGTGGTCCCATTCACTTGAATGTGTCCATGATCTGCAAGATTCAGTCCACACCACAAAAAAATAGAACATGTTCTGCGGTGCGGAGGCACTGACCAAAAGCCCACGGACATAGTTTCAGTGGGTCTGCAAAAAGAACTGATGTAACACGGATGTCAGACATCATCCATATTTTTTGCAGATCCGCATTTTGCAGACCACAAAATACATACGGTTGCGTGAATGCACTCTAAATCGGAGATTTGATGACTAACTCTACTCAACAGACTTGGCGTTAGAATGGAGTTTTGGAGAATAGATGATATATACATACAAAACACATTTTTGCTGTACAGGTTACTTCTTGTACCAATGATTACTACTTTCACATATGCATTAAGGGTTCGTGGGTACACTGCCGTTCACTGCAGAAGCCCATTGACTATAATAGGATCTGGCAGGGATCCCTTCAGTTTTTTGGCATGAGCATACACCAGTTTTTGTCTGGCTGTAACCCGGCGCTCATGCTTGGAATGGCCAAATCCCCACCGGATCCCATTATAGTTGATGCTTTCCGCCGGTGCACAGTCCTATCTGGCTATGCCGGATATGGTGAACTCCGGCAGGCTGTTCCTCCAGTAGAACAGCCTTTTGGACACCTTTAGCGCACATGTGGAAGTAACCTAATCATTCGTAATCTTCCATATATTCACACAGTAAAACACTGGTAGATGGGGATTTACATGGCAAATATAAGCATATCAGTAACACTCTAGAGCAGTCTGATGCCTCCCAGGAGTGCCACCGGCTTGTTTCATCTTACAAATTTCCCTCAGCTTTCTGCAGCAGCTATTAGCTGGCCTGAGCATGCAAATAAATATGTCAGCTCCATCAATCCTGGTTCTCTTCACGTTCAAGGAGCGCTATTTACCAGCATTTCATAGACTCTGAGGACAGTAATGGCCGGCTGGGAGGACAATCTATTATTCAGTCGGTTGTCTCCACGGAATGAGAAGGTCAATGGTATCACACAGTTATCTACAGTACATGACCGGATTTGTTATTTATCAGAACAATCCCAATAACCCAAATTTTCAATTTTCTGGTTTTAAAGTCCTACAAGTCTTGACCTTGGATGGGTTATCCAGGATTTATAAAAAGCTTAAAGGGGTTGTCCGAGTTATGACAAAAAATATATAGCACTGTAAATCTGATGGGCAGCAATATATAACTAAGTTAAGCAAGTTGTAGGCAAAAAAAATCCATATTTCCTAATTTCCCTGGTTCTCTTCTGGTCTTTGTTTACATGCAATAACAACAATCTCAGCCCCTCCCCCTTCTCCCCCCCTCTCTGTAAAGGGAATGAATACAAGTGCTGAGTGACATGTCTGCCTGCTGGAATACTCAGCAGCATGTTGTTTGTGTAGGACTACAAGTCCCAGCTGTACAATGACACTGCTAATACATACAGGAAATTCTCCCTACCTGTTCTTGTACAATACAATTCCTCTACAGCTCTTGTGCCCAGCATTTGTCTCCTCTCACTGCTGCAGCTACTGTTTGTTCTAAAGCCTTGAACCCTCAGTGTGTTCTGGCTGAAGGGGTTAATGTTTTATCTGAAGGAAACCAGGGAGAGCAGATAGCAGGAGCCGGCAAAGAAAGGGGGCGTGGCCAGTGACGTCTTGTGTACAGACTGTTATCTGAACTCTGAGGCTTGTGAACGAAACATCACAGAGCAGAGAGATAAGGTGACATCACAGGTCATGTGACCCTCAGTCAACTCTGAGAAACCAGCAGCTTTAGAAACACAAAGTATATGGGAAAGTTGTTATACCTGACAAGTTAGAAACATATAAAGAACAAAAAAATAACTCGGACAACCCCTTTAATAGGTGAAACAAACTTCGTAGTATACGTATTTTTCCATTTCCTTGCTGCTGCTCTCCATAGGTCTCCCGGAGGCTCGTGACACCAATAATCTCACCACTTTATTGCTGCTGCCACTGCTGAGACGTTTTCTACGTAGTTATGGTATTTTGCTTCCACAAACACATTATTATGGACAGATTCTCAGAGCTCAGAAACACCCTGCAAGTAAAGATTTTCAATCAAGATCATAAAAGGAAATGTTAAAAAGGTGAATATAATAGATATAAGATGAAGAATACATTAAATATATAGAAGGAGACTCTCTTTTCTACTAGAACATGCTCACTTCCCTGCAGGGTACTTGCATATACTTTTTCCTATAAACAGAGATGTACGGGATTCTCTAAATGAATTCTTTTAATATAATATGCAATTCTCTGTTTTTGCTCAAATTGTTCCCCTTTTATTATTTTCTTAAATTTCCTTTACAATAAAGCTTGGGATATTCTTCTGAAGAAAGCCTCGGCATCTTGGTAACTGGTTCAGGAGAATCAGAGAAATTGTGCACGTCAGCATTTTTATCTGGAGCCTCTGCAGACCCCTCTGGAAGCGAATGGATTAGCGATCTCCATAGGCGCCGCAGCTGCATGGTTTTCACTATTTTTAGAAGGATTTCTGCGTGATACCGGGTGGCATCCATAAAGGACCCTTTCATGTGTACACAGCTGGAAAAAATGAGTGATTAAAGGGAAAGTACAACTAATGAGTCTGACATCACGTACAGAGTCTTACCGACAGTAATATTCCTATTTACCGTTTTATTTAACCGCTTGTGGAACTTCTAATATATTTTATAATGTATTCGATCAGAAACGCATTGATTCTGGGGGTTCCCCTTGCTGTACCCCAGGCACTATGGGGGACATTTACTAAGCATGTTGCACCAGAATTATGGCGTAAAATGCGTAAAATTATGGCATAAATGTTTTGATTTGCACCAAATATATCAACTGTTTTCTCAAGAATTTTCACCATAAAGAATGAATCACGCAAGAATTGAGTTATAAATGTCAAAGTGGGCGGGGCTATGTAATCGGCGCATATCACGCCTAATTTATCATCCTCTTACTGGCAGAAATAGCTCAAATTGTTGTGGACAATTAAGCCAGCTTATGTGGTGCTGTTTTGTGTAAAAAGTCACATTTATGTTCAGAAAGATGTGGCCTGTCAAAAAGTTGCATTTATGAAAAGGAAACCAACTCGCCGTGGGAACAAGTGATAGATAAGTAATAAAACAGGCGGCATTTATTTTTTCTAAAATAATGTGAGCTATAAAACTGGTTTTGTCAGTAAATTGACATCCAACAAAAGCAATCCCAAGACAAAAGTCGCTATTTACAACTGGAAATGTCGCAAATAGGCTTCGAAAGTCTCAAGTGTGGTCTGGCAGGGGGGGTGGCTGAAATGGCGCATTTCGGTTTTAAAAAGTTGTGTTTTAGTCCCATTGGTGTTAAAATGTTGCAAATAGAGAGAAACATTTTAAAAGTGGCGTGCGCCTTTTGATATATGAGGTGAAATAAATCACCACTTTTGATTTGTAATGTTAGTATTTTTTTGGTACAAATTACGCCATTAATGTCCCCTATGCATCCTTCTGAAAGCTGAAATCTTTCCCCCAGCAGCAGGTGTTGGGGAAAAGAAGGATAGGGCATGTTGGACATCAATATGCCCAGCACTTTGTACTCACAAGAGAATGAGAAAACAATGGGGTGGACACAAGTTGCTTCAAAAAATGCATCAAAACCAAAGCATCAAAAACCCATGTGTTTTTTAAATCACAACACAATAAACTCAATGTTAAATTTCAAGTACATTGAAATGAAGGGCACTTGTCAGCAGGATCAACCCTCTTGAACCAGCCAAACTGCACGCATGAACCCTTATAGGGCCATACAATTTTCTAAGCCAGGGTTCAGCAACCTCCGGCACACCAGCTGTGAAACTACAACTCCCAGCATGCTCCATTAACTTCTATGGGAGTTCTGAAAACAGCTAAGCAAGTGTGCATGCTCGGAGTCGTAGTTTCACCACAGCTGGAGTGCCAAAGGTTGCCATGGTCACGTTCCTGCATGGTAGGGCAGGGCAGTAGGGGTGTGGCCTGCACTGGAAAGAGGAGGTGCACTGGAGGGCTAAGCCCCACCCTTTGGTGCACTGAAGCCCTTATTTGTATAGAGATAAAAGTTTGTTTTACTCATGTTGATCCTGCTAACAGGTCCTCTTTAACATGTTTTACTTTTTTTTTTTTTATGCAATCTCTGTAAAATAAAATGCATGTCTTTTTGATGTGCTTCATGCAATGCGAGTATTTTTAAAAAGCAATGAGTAAACTCAGCCTCACACAGAATTCTTTATTTTTTTTTGTAGCAAAATTTTTCTAGATTTAACAGCCGTTGTCCAAAGGACTACATTGAGTTTGTTGTTGTTTTTTTTTTGTTTGTTTGTTTTTTAATGCCATTTTTGAAGTCTAAGCCTGGAGTGGTTTCGAAAAGAGAAGGCTCAGGGGGGATTTATCAAGACTGGCGTTTTTAAAGCTGGCCTTGATATCCCCTGCGCCACAGGAGGATGTTCTTAATTTATGATGAGGCGAACGCCTTGTCATAAAATAAGCGCACCCTCCAGCAGTCCATGTGCCCAGAATGAAATCTATGCCAGTTTGTAGCTGATGTAGTTTTCAGGGGTATTCTGATTATAGCAAGTTATCTCTGGTGAGGGCCTATTGCTGGAACCACATTCGATCACAAGAACAGGGGCCCCGTACCCTGTGGAGACCACTGAAATGGGAGGAGTGGCACTGCTGCTCCATTCATTTCTATGGGAGCGCTGGAGGTAGCCCAGTACAGCGCTCTGGTATCTCTGGCAGTCCCATGGAGTGTAATGGAGCTGAAGCACACCTGCATGACTGTCGCCCCATTCAAACGGGAACACAGGGACCCCATTCTGATGACTGGTGGGGGAACCACTTTCTTTCACTTTCTTCATGTCACAAGACAATAGCCCCAGCCTCAATATAATAAAATCAATTTTGCAGCATTATAAAAAAAATATCTAGTTGTAGCTTTAGCCTTAGATTCTAAGTGGATCTCTGGAGGCAGGGTTGGACTGGGAACTTAAAGTGGCCCTAGAAAAAAATACTAAAAGTGGCCCGTTTTATAGTTGGGTCCAAATTGATGGAAGGCAGGGCCAGCAATACCACATTATATCACCTCAACAGAGCCAAATACCACAGTCCATCATAAAATACTACCAGCAGCACAAAATACATCTCCAAAATTTCTACTGGCCGGCCATAATAAGGGTCCAGGCGGCCCACTGGCCATCAGTCCACTAGGAAATTTCCCTGTAAAGTCTATGGTCAATCCGCCCCTGACTGGCGGTATGCTTTAAGCTCTGTTCATACTTGTACTGAGCCCCTGTAAAAAAAATAAAAATGTTGACAAGAAGCATGGCGCTACTGCAGCAATATTTTTTTTCTGTGAAGATGATGGACACCATTGCAGGTCAATGGGGTCTATGAAGAATTGGTGGTACTGGTCATTTCTTCTCTCTGCACCTGTTTTAAATGAAATATACTGTATTGACACTACTAGATCATGCGGCCACTGTTTATCTAGCTCAGTACATAAACCGTTAGTTGACTTGCGGTGATATAACCTCGACATGATTGCCAAGATACAGAAAATACAGATAAAGAGAGCAATCAAAACTTTCTTTTAGGACACGATATAGACCTGGCTTCAAATGTTCACGTTGAATCCCCTGGTCTGTTAAGCACATTAGATAAATGTCAGCTGAACCCACTGATTTTGACGACACTGGACAACCATGAGGGGCCCCTGATTACCCCCGATGGCAGATGTTGAGGAAAGAAACAGTTGGGCTTGGTGATTTCAATATGTCCAATCCTTTAGTTCTTGGAGAGATAAGCCACCCCCAGCGGTATCTGGTTGAGGCTTTCTCCCGTTTCCCATACACCACAAATGCACGCATGGCCGATCACTCATGTCGATGGGAGTAACGGCTAGGGCCCGCTTCACATATATCAGTTGTGTACTGATATATGTACACAGTACTTGAGTGCACAGATCCAGCATCCATCCCATGATAGCACCGTACAAAGACAACTCAGAATACAGCGTTTGTCGGGCGCTATTTGGCATCCGGCACCACAACCAGATGTATTACAAGTTACAACAATCCCAACTATGGGATCAGTTCTGGATTCAGTTCCCCTTTGGTGTTTTCTACTTCATACCAGAAGGAAACTGAACTGGATCACCAGATACATGTGAAGGAAGCCTTAAAGGGATTTTCCAAGATTTTTTTAATTGGATCCGAAAGACTGGTACCTCGGGACCAAAGGCGAGTTCGGATCCAAGTTTTAAAACTTTTTTTTTTTTTTTTTTAATTTAAAAATCAAATACCGAGGTTATTCACCTTTTAATACATTTTAATGCTGTACGGAGACAGATCTCCATACAGCATTAAAGGCTATGTGCAATATTTTTTTTAATTATTGCATTGTACTTATTTTGAGATAAAATCATTTTTTCAATTGGTCTTTATTAAAAATATGGATTTTTTTTTTTTGTACAGAGCCGATATGCTCTAGTAGCAACCTGTGGATTTTTTGTCTTTTCTGTCATCTGGGGAGCAGACAGACTCCCTATCTCTGCTCTCTCTGACATTATAAACAATCATTATAGCTCAGTTCTTATCTTACTGATAAGAATGTGGCTTAAATAAGTGTTCATGATCTCTCTAGTTTAGAGATAAGGTATAAAGTGAAAGTACCGGTCACACAGCTAAAAAAAACAGCTAACCCTTTGTGACAGAATGGCTAAATTGAAAATATGATTTTTAGCCAAAAAATGAGTAAATCATAAACAAAAATTGCCTCCAAAGGTGTACATATTGTAGCCTTTAAAACAAAGTTTTGAGCAAAGTGACTTGCATTGCTCATCACTAGTCATCAGTATAAAAATCTTGGAAAACCCTTTTAATGAGCACTATCTTATATGTATGGCCACCTTCAGTTCCACTCTGGAAGGTTTAATGCTGACTTTCCAGAAGCACAGCATAGGATACTAATTTATCTATCTATCTATATATATATATATATACACACGTCTTTGGAAAGTGAAGTCTGGAATTTTACCGGCAGATGAGGAAAGACAACCAGGATATTACTGTGGCAGCATGGTTATAGTGTTTCAGTCTAGGACTCATTCTGTACTCAGCAGAAAATGGAAGCATGTTCCATCTCCATCTGCCTGCTATGTGTAAGCAATTCTAGGTGATGACAGAGTAAAGACGTGCGCTCTAGTTACCATTCTAGTTAGAGGCAGCACTTGCACATGTGGCTGGAGAAATAAACAGGACCTCAGCCGACCTGACAGAGATCATGGTAATTCATCCACGATGTGCTGTATTTCATATAATCTGTGTACAAGCTTCATCCACAATAACACCGACAGTGGATAACGCTGCCAAAGTACACGACCGCTAGACACAGAGGGGACAGTTTTCTTTTTAGTTTTTTTCTGCACAAATTGCGAACTTTCTGTGGCTCAGTTAACACTGGAATGAAACTGATTAATGAATGTGGGGTGGAGTAGTTATTATTTGCCCTGTACCAAAGAAGCCTCAATCGATAAAAAATTGTGGACATAAAATCTGGACAGTTATAGATTTTCCCCAGGGATGGCCCTGGTCACTGGGATGCTCCATGGCAATGACCCCAAAAAGTCCACTTTTAGTTCCTGTTAACAAAATCTGTTGAAAGAAGTATTGCTTGTAGAGACCTCAGCCGAGTTGTGCACGTATGGTGAGAGAGGAATGAGCTGCTACCAGGCACCTCCGGCAGTGTATTTTCTCCCTTTTGGACAAAAGGATCAGGCATGCTGAAATCTAACATGCCCTTCGGCACTCCAGCTGCTGTTAAACTACAACTCCCAGCATGCACACTTACTCAGCTGTTCTTGTAACTCCTATAGAAGTGAACGGAGGATTCTGGGAGTTGTAGTTTCAGAACAGCTGGATTGCTGGAGGTTGCTGAACCCTGGTCTAAAACATATGGTCATGTGCTTATCTTAGTATACTTTGTACTAATAAATGCAGAGATTACTATGTATTACACGCAGGGGCAGACACAGACAGCAGTGGGCCCCAGTGCAAAGAATGTGCCTGCCCCCCCCTCCCATATCAGATGCTCATTCAGGACCCCCATATGCCACTTGCTCAGGACCCCCCTCCCATATCAGTTGCTTATTCAGGCCCTCCATATGTCACTTGCTCAGGAGGACCCCCCCTAATATCAGTTGTTAATTATTTATTTATTCAGGGCCCCCCCATATGTCACTTGCTCAGGACACTCCCCCCCCCCCCCCAATATCAGTTGTTAATTATTTATTTATTCAGGCCCTCCATATGTCACTTGCTCAGGACCCCCCCCCTAATATCAGTTGTTAATTATGTATTTATTCAGGGCCCCCCATGTGTCACTTGCTCAGGACCCCCCCCCCCCCCGATATCAGTTATTTATTTATTCAGGGCCCCCCAATATGCCACTTGCTCAGAATCCCCCGCCCCCTAATGTCTGTTAACTTGTTATTTATTTTTCTATCCTATTCCAGGCCCCAATATGTCAGTTGCGCTTCCCCCCCAATTTGCTCATTCAGCCAGACCCCCCATATCCATGCTTTGTGACAGACCCCCATCAGACTAAAAATAAATACATAAAACTTACCTCTCCTGCTCTCCGTGTCCGCTGTGGTGTTCAAGTGAATCCCGGCCTGCCCTGCTGTCTCCAAGCCCGTGCTGCACAGTCACGTGACCTGACTGCGTACAGCGTCAAGTCATAGTGCGCGCTGTACGCAGTCAGGCTACAGGAGACCAGGGAGGAAGTGGAGGCCGGGGTAAGTATAAGCGCTTCTCTCCACCGGCTCTTGCATACTAGCGAGCGCTTCCAGAAATGCTCGCTAGTATGAATGGGCGGCATGGGCCCCTCTCACACACTGGGCCCCTGTGCAGCGAACCGATGTCCGCCCCTGATTACACGTGTGCTCCACTAATCTAATGTTATTTTCTGATGGGCTCCACTAATAAGGCATCCATCACACTTCTGTTTATTACCATTGCTACTTGAAAGGAAAGGAGAAGCATCCACAACTTGATGGTTGCAGCTGCACATGGAGCTGGGGGCTATCACTGCTTTTAACAGACATTCAAATAACTGCAATAAAAATGGCCGATTCTCAAGCGCACTACTGCCTCCGTTCATAACCCTTGTGTCAATGAAGCCAAACAAGGAGATTTAAAAATAAAAAAAACTGTTATAGATTGTAAGCTCTTGCGGGCAGGTCCTCTACCCCTCTGCATCAGTCTGTTAATAGTTTCTTGTTTATTGTATTTTTATATTTGTGCATATTTGTCTGAATGTACAGCGCCATGAAATTAATAGTAATAATAATCACATTATACAAAAAAGGAAAGAATACAGCACTATCTAAATGTCCCCAAGTGGCACAAAGCACATTTCCAGAGCGCTCTGCAGAAAACACACCAGTAATCCGTCCAGAACGCGGAGTGATGTCTATATTTACATGGCAGCATTACGAGCTCGCAAAACGTTTTGACAGAAGCAAAAGTACGAATGTTCTGCTTGTATTACTGGGGGGAAAAATGAAAGGAGAGATCAGATTATTAAAATGGAGTCTTCTGTGTTCTCTTGTGAAAGCGTTTGACAAGTTGAATGACCTTAAAACCCCCAGTCATACATTCATGTCAACTTTCAATGGCTGATTATGTAGTAAAAGAAAAAAACATTCCAGCTCAGGACTGGAGCGAGGGAACAACTGAGCTTTGTTTGGGAAGTCTGACATGCTGCTTAAGATTAACCACAAAGTGCTGCTGACCAGGATACAAAGCAAGTGTATGCCAAAAACACAGCTCATGCTTTATGTCCCTGCGCTCGCAGGGTGTGGGGAACAACCGCGCATTGATATACATGTTGTTTATGTGTTCAGAGCCCTGCCAAGAATGAGGTGCCCTGTGGTGTTTGTGGGTAGCCCTGTAAGCCAGGAAGGAGAGCAGCGGGCACTCAGCAGAGCATTAAGATTCCTGAAATGTGCCATACAGATGAGGACAGAGGGGGTTACACATAAAAATCATTCCGCTTGCATTGTGTATGGACAGAATTACTTCTTGCCTTCTGTATATTTTCCATTTGTAATACATCAGTGAATTTCGAATTGTGCACTGCTGAAATCGTCACGTCTTATGGAAGTCACTAAACTTAAAGGGCATGTCACAGAAAAAATATTCTACAGTTTTCAAACCAGCACCTGGATCTGAATACTTTTATAATTTCATGTAATTAAAAATGTAGCTTAGCCACTGAGTTATTCAATAAAATATATCTGTATAGTACCACATGCTGTTAATTTTTTTCCTTATTTCTTTGTCCTGCTCACTGAGAAGCCACACATGCTCAGTTCCATCCTTCAACTGCCTCCTGAGCTGTGATAGGGAGAGCTGAGACACGCCCCCTTAGCTGAAGCAGAAAAGACCCTCCCCTTGAGCTGTCAGCTTGATATAAATCTAGCAGAGCAATGAATGAGGAGATCTCCGGATCCATGTGAGGTACAGGACTGGTTCTAGCTTTGTTAGAAAGAGATTGTCATGTACTAGATGATGTCAGATTTTCATTGTTTTTTACATAAGTCATGGGATAACCTCTTCTAATATATGATTCTAGAAATTTCATAAAATAATTGCATGTAAGTAGGATTGTGTGTAAAAGTCTTGAGGGAGATTTATAAAACTCACAATACAGTGATATAGTCGGCACTACCTTATGTGTTCCTCGGTCTAGCAGCTCGGAAGGACTTCAGGGAGCTGTGGTTCTCCTCAATACAGTGGTGCTCAGCATGAAGGCAAACTATAATCCACAACATGGTAAAATGTGGAACTCACCAATGATAAAATTCAAGCTTTATCTGATCCATCAATGGCAATGGTTATTTCAAAATAATACACTTCTATGTGCCAATAGAAGCATATTATCGCATCCTCGTGCCTGGTGATTTATGGACTATTGATGGATCAGTAAGAGCTTTGATGAGTGCCGCATTTCATCTATTTGAGGTTGTAGATTTATCAAAACTGGTGTAAAGGAAAACCGACTTAGTTGCCCATAGCAACCAATCAGCTTCCACCTTTCATTTTTCAGACCTTTGGAAAATAAAAGGTGGAATTTGATTGGTTCTTATGGGCATCTGAGCCAGTTTTCCTTCGCACAAGTTTTGATTAATCTTGCCCTTTACCTTTATATCTAAAAGGCAGCAGCTCTAAAACTACAACCTAAAATAACAGCTCCCCCCTCCGTGTGACATCGTTTAACAGGCTAATAATATTATTTCGCTTCTGCAGCGCGCTGTGATGCTGACCCAAAATAGCAAACACCAACCTGACAAGCAACGTTGACAACAGTTCACTATTCAGAAGGCGACTCATTTACACCATGTCAAGGATGGTGATTTACAGGAGTAACGTGGTGTAAGGTTTACTTTGTTACCTTATGTATGTGTATGGGGGGAAGTTATCATGAGGCCAGTTTTGCGGGAGTTTATGTTGTCATTTATGACAAAATTATCAAATATCACACGTTTGCTAAATTTGGCACATCTTTAAATATGACACTTTTGTCTAGAGATGTTACTCCATTTTGTTTTCTACACCACCACTTTAATTGAATAAGACTTCAGTATTGATAAACTGGAAGTGAAAATAGTTAAAATAGCAAACCACGTCCACTTTCCACCCACTGGAGTTAGGGGTGTAGAAATGTAAAATGGTGCAATTTATGAATGCAAATAAGTCCAAAAAGTCCCAAAAACAGATTTTACCACTTTTTGAAGTTAAATTTCAGAAGTTCAGGTCGTGATAAATTCCCCCTATATATAATTAAAAAGATGTGCTGCATATCTCTGACACACTGCTCCTCTGACATGTTCCAGAGGTATATATATTTCTACTATACCTGTAATTTTGCCAGTCCATCCATTGTTAATTTATACAATGTGCCTTGCTGCCAAAAGGTAAGCACTGTAGTTATACTTTGTATCTAAGTTTGGTTGCTGTACATTGTTGCCCTGCTGTATCTATGAACAATAAATTAAAGAGGTTTTCCGACACTTAAAGAAGAACTCCCGCAAAAAATTTTATTCCATGTCCTGCTAGAAATGTACATGATGTAATCTGTACTGAATGTCATTTTCTTACTAGTGTCTGTATTTTTGACTTATATAATCCTGAAGTTTCTTAACTGTGTAATGTGACTAGGAATTAGAATCACCAACTCACACAGAGACTTATGTGTGGACAGGAAGTCTATTTCTCTATGTATTCCTATGGGAGCCTCACTTTCAGTCTCAGAGGAATGAATAGAGCAGTAACTGGCTTTCTGTCCTGGGTCAGTTGGAGGTCAGGGAGTTGGTCACATGACCCAGCTACAATAAGAAGAGAGGTTATTACTCACAATTACATTCTCTGCTAAGAAAATGACATTCACTACAGATTATATCATGCACCTTTCTAACAGGTCAGAGAATAAAAATTTTTGCGGGAGTTCTTCTTTAAAGGAATTATAGGGAATATAAAACATGAAAACCAGACAAAATATAATATACAATCTCTTTCTAGCAAAGGTAGAGCTAGCCCTGTACATGGATCCTGAGCGCTCATCACCCCAAATGCTGTGCTAGATTTTGTTAAGGTGGCAGTTCAGGGGCGTTTTCTTTCTCAAGGAGCATGTTTTTTATGCTGGAGCGTGCTCCTTATCACAGCCCAGGGGGTGTGTTCTTTATGCTTTAGCTCAATTACTATAACTGTCACAGCTTCAAACAAAAGACCGTTTGGTGTCAGTTGAAGGACGTAATTGAGCATGGGCGTCCACCTCAGAGAGGGCAGAGAAATCTGGAAAAGAACAATCAGCAAGTGACGCTATACAGATAGATTTATTGAATAACTCAGTGGCTACACCACATACAAAAGTATTCAGATCCAGGAGGTGCTGCATTGAAAAAGATTTAGCTTCTCCGGATAAATGCTCCAAACAATGGAAACTGCAGTTCAGTCTGTCACTTGGACATAAGGAACCATCTGAGTATCATATTGGCAGTTCTATGTTACCCAAGACTTCAGAAGAGAAGAGTCTAGGGTTCCTGACATCAGACAGCTTTAACATTCCTCCCAGATTTTGTTTTTCTGCCCATTGTGGCCATACCCATAGATCCAGATAGATGTCATATACTACAGTTTGGTCACTCCGATATATATCTACTTTTACAACTGCATGATCTGTCTCATGAAGACAACCCATATCTAACCACATCTTTCCTGGTGATCAGCTGTTTGTGGTGGGTCTGACTCCAGTAAATCCTTGTGATCAGCTCTGATCACCAGAAGAAACTTCAGCCACCCATAAAGTACAATTACAATACGACACAATTCATCCTCTCTACATTTGGGAAAAAGTTATAACTTCATAGGAACATACATGAAGTAGAGGTAATAACGCCACTGGGAAGCAGAGGACTGAGATATAGCTCTGTGCATCTCTCTGGGGACATTGACTTGAGGCAGGTGAAATATGAGAAATTACATTACAACGATAAATTATTGAAAATGATTTCTGGCTCTTAATGATTTAACAATGTAACAGGTTTAAAAATATTTTATATTTAACAAGCTTCTATAATTCACACATGCTTCCAAAATAAAGCACTGCTATGAGCCTCTGGAGGTGCTATTTTACAAGTACAGGCCCGTCTACATCATCAGCACCACCAGAAATAACCCTTCAGCTCGGCCTATATGAAGCAATCACTCCTCCAGTGTGAATAAAGATAAGTCCTTTCCAAATGACCGCAGGTTACGATATACATACACAGCCAACAGTTACCATTTGGATTCTGCAAAAGACAACCGCCCCATATTTCTCTACCACTGATTTTGATATGTCTCCCCCATTACACCTTTCACACTGACTGCCTGCACAGGTATGACGTAAATGCCTAATGATTATTGAGGTATTCTGTCACAAGTCTTACTCCACATACAGTGAAGGGATCATAAGCTATTACAGTGACACATCTGTCCATGGATTGTGTCTGGTACCACAACTTCAATCTAGTGATTTCAATGACTGCTGAATGACAGTGGACTAGATATTTCATATTGATGAACGTGTATCATATCTCAATTAGGATAAAGTACAAGTCTAAAGCTTGCCATACACATAACTGCTGAAGGAACTAGATCATTTGGACAACAGTTCTCTCTCCCGGCCCCTTCATAGACATGCACTCTTGGCTGGGTAAATAAGCCATTTCCAAACCCTTCCAGTGGTCGCTGGAGAACAAAATTATCGGAAATGGTGAAACATCCAAAAGCTCAACAACATCTGCTGAGGCAGAGTCAGGTAGCTCCATTCACGTTAGAAACACTGCCGGTCCTGCGGAAATCGGTGGGTACGTTCGACATTGATCTAATGTGTATGATATCACTTAGATAGGGAACAGTGCACCCCCTAGTTTCCACCCAAACCAATGTCCCTACCAACTTGCACAATCTGCCCTAGATGGCAGCCCCCAACTGGTCGACAATCCCTCTCCTGACAAAGTGCACGGGACCACGAGGGGTAAACAGACACAGAGTCAAACATAAACAAAGTCAAGGAGATCACATTAAAGATAAAGCAGCGGGCAAAGAAAAAGTAAAATAACAAGCAGCAGGATAAATACCAGAAGGTAATGTTAGTAGCAAAGTCAGCAAACAAAAGACAAAGTCATAAGCAGCAGGTCTGAGATCTAGGAATCTAAAGTGAAAGTGAAACCATGCAAGTGAGGTATGAAGGCCTATCACAGGCAACTGTGGCTAGCTGTTGCCTGCTGAAATACCCACTGACAGCAAACATGTGACTCCTGCCCAGAGCCTGATTGGTCCAGCGTCTTTGCTCGTTGAGCAACGCCATGGCAGAGGGGTTGGATTCGGAGCGGAAGCACGAACAGGTAAAAATGTGACATCTACCAGCTTAATTCTCACTTCATCAACTCACATTATATAGTCGCTGATACTGGAATCCGCAATAATGATAAAGATAAGGAATATCCTCAAACTATGGTCTGAGGGAAGGTGGGTCCTATCTAGATGAGGTACGTTTTAGCCATGACTACAGACCACTACAAAGGCAAGACCTTAGAAGACAATATTTCAACGCATCCAGCCAAATAATTTGAGCCTTTACGCTTTTCAGAATACAAAATGAATTGTGCGAATTTTGCGTTGATTGTAAACTTGATCTAGTCTGGAGTCACACATGTAATATTTGATGTGCCAGGAGTGGATCCAAAAAGACGTAAAAGTATAAATCGAAACCTATGTTTAGCTAAATAAAAACTGCATATGTGATTCCAGCATCCAGAGTTTTTTTTCTTTTATCCATTTGCTATTCCAGCACTATAGTTTTATTGTGGAAGAGTCCAAACTGACTTTTTGTAATGCACACCAGAAAAATTTGCACCCTGCAGAACATAATTTATTAAGCCTTAGCTGTAAAGATGTGCAGAGCGTTCTGTAACTGACAAGTGCCTGGCTATACTAAATTGCCCGGCTCTCTCTTGTAACTAGTATCATTTTTCACGTCAAAGGGGAGTCTGGACTATAAATAATGTCTATGGATAGAAAGAATGGTGAAGAGCTAAAAAAAAAAGAAAAAAACAGCAATCTCACCGTTGTTTGAAGATAAGAAGCACGAGGGAGCAAATGCAAGTTTCTTCAGACAGCCAACAAAAAATACATATGGGACTTAAAATGATAATAGGTTTTCCATTGTGACCTTGCTCACTAGTGGTCAGACAAGCGGGGAAGGGCTTCAGTGTAGTAACTGGGGACCGCCTGCATGCATACACTTTCTTTCCTCAAGCCAGCATGGTCTCTTCTCTATGACAAATATTAACAATCCTCCAGGGAGCATCCAGCTGGAGAGGTTTCCAAGTGCAAGGTACTATAAGGTCAGCCATCCATAAGGATGCTGTTTATGTAAAACCAAGGACCCTAAAGTCAAGTTTCCATAATTAAAAACATGACATGGTAACCGACTGCCTGTAATCTGTCATTACCTTGCTATTGATCTGTAACACATTTGGCTTTGCAGTGACCTGACAAATGAAGGGCTATTGTGTGAGAGCGGAGCACAGTTACTACTGAATGCTGCTTTTAACACTATGGGTTTCTGATGTTCTTCTTATGGTTGGGAGAATACTGGTGTCGGGTATGCTCATAAGTCAATTTAGGGTTTGTTCACATCTTCTTTGGAGGCTCGGTTCTGGGCCTCCATAACAGATCCTGTCAAAAAGACTGGACAAAAAAGTTCTGCACGTATCCGGTAAAAAACAGGTTCCTGAAGGCAGTTTAAGGGTCCATTCACACGTCCTGTTTTTCTTTCCTGATGCGCATCCATTCATTTCAATGGGTCCTGAAAAAATGCGGATCAGATCAGGAAAGAAAAACAGGACGTGTGAATGGACCCTAAAAGGACTCATTGTAGTGAATGGAGTCAGTTCAGCTCCACTTGGGTCAATTATGTGCCGAATCTGTCACTTCCATTATTTTTATTGTTTTGCTCCTCTAAAGGACCAGAGCACTGAAAATATATAGCGGTGATGTGCACTCTTTTATGAATTATATGTTGTTATACTCATAATATAGATTGACTTCACTGACTTCTAAGAGCTTCTTGACACCTGCGTTGACTTTTCCGTTATCCTGATCCATCACAGTTACAGAAGAATGGGAAAAAGCGTCAATTGTAATCTCCATCTCTTTAAACGGATGCTTTTGAGGATCAGATAAGCTCTGTCAGGCATTAGGGCTGTTTCACACTAAGGCTACTTTCACACTGGCGGCAGGCCTGATCCGGCAGGTGAAGGGTGCTGCCGGATCAGGCCTGCCGCAGTGACATGTGTGGAGCCGGAACCGCGCTCCGGCCCCACACATGTCACACAGTACATACATACACATAAACATAAACATACACACACATATAGACATACAAACACACATACATACTTACATGCTCCCCGGCAGGTCTTCGGAGCGTCAGAGGGACAGGACGGCTCACACAGGTCACGATTCCGCACAGCGCCCTCTGCTGGGCGCCTGGTGGAATAAGTATGTATGTGTGTTTGTATGTCTATATGTGTGTGTATGTTTATGTTTATGTGCGTGTCTGTATGTGTCTATGTGTAGCCGGATCCGTAATGGACTCCATTGAAAGTCAATGGAGGGCGGATCCGGTTACCATTATGGTCACACCAGACGGATCCACCCCCATTGACTTGCATTGGGGGTCATTCCGGATCCGTCTTGGTGCGGATGCCTGGACCGGAGAGCAAACCGCAGCATGCTGCGGTTTGTTCTCCGGTCTGAAGACGGAACGGAATGCTTTCAGGAGCATTCCGTTGTCTTCAGTTCAGTTTTGTCCCCATTGACAATGAATGGGGACAAAACTGAAGCGTTTTATTCCGGTATTGAGCCCCTATGACGGAACTCAATACCGGAATTTTAAAACGCTAGTGTGAAAGTAGCCTAACGGTAAAAGAGATCCGGCAGGCTGTTCAGGCTGGATTCATCTTTGCAGGGCGCAGCCAGCAATCTGTCCAGCCACCTTGACTATAATGGGGTCCGGCGGAGATCCAGCCATAACCATGCAAATATGTTGAAGAACGGCTGGACAAATACTGCTGCACACAGCAGTTTTCGCTCGGCCGCAATCAGGTTTAGTGGTTATTGCAAAAAACTGAAGGATTTTAGTATTTTTCTTTTTACTAGATACTGACAAGCATCACCAAAAATTCTTTAAAAATGTGTTTAACTTCTTTTCTTTCAAAAACACTGCCATATCTGTGCACGGGTTGTGGGTGATATTACAGCTAGGCTTCATTCACTTCAATGGAGATGACCTGCAATACCATAAAAAGCACACAGACAGGTGTGGCGCTGTTTTTTGGAACATATAAGTAGACCTTTCATTGCATTCTGACATCATTTTGAGTTTGGTCTTTGTTGCATTTGAATGACAGGTGTAAATAATGTTTGGTGAAAGGAGACCACAGGAAAAGGCATGCCAATGAGCTCTCCTCCTGAAGGCAGAAAGCTGAGGCCATCTACAGGACGCCATTTTCCTCCTTCTGGAGGAGAACTCTTTTGCATATTGTTTAATCATTCACACTACTATTTTTACTGCGTCTGGTGGTGTAGCTTGAGGCATCTTATTTGTTTTAGCTCTTGCAACCATCTGTATGTACTCACTTGAACTAAGCGTTAGGAATCCTTATGGTCGGCTACACCCGAATTAATAGCATATTACCGCACTTCTCACTGCAGTTAACAGGGCCCTTGGACGGGACTTGTCTGCTTATAAATGTAAACACATTTTCCTCAGGGTGGAGGCAATCAGGGTACGCCCTCCAGATTTAATGTAAATGAAGTTTGACATGATTTATTCTTGCCTTGAGATAAAACATCAGTCACTGGTATTGAACTGTTAACCTCCTGAGAGATTGTGTTACCACATCACGTCATGCTGTGTTGGCCGGCAGTCTAGACTCTGAGCGGCAGTATCGTGAATGTATTGCTGGTATTGTCCTGCAGCGCTTGTAAAATCTATGTACAAGTGGAATCACATTTTTCCCGTTTTGCACTTAAAGAATGCAATTTCTGGACATTTTTCCTTAAAGGGGTTGTGTCACTTCAGCAAATGGTATTTATCGTGTAGAGAAAGTTAATACGTAGGACTTACTAGTGTATTGTGATTCATTTTTCATTCATTATACATTGATCGTTTCCAGTGCAGATATCGAGGTGGCTTGAGACTGATGCTCTTTCCTATAGTCCGCAAGCACGGCCACGATTACTAGATTGAAGGGTGGTCGTAACCCCTGAATACGAGAGGTGTATCTGTATCCGCATCTTTTTGTGGCCCCCAATAAAATGAATGGGTCCACGTGCTACCCGCAAAAAACGCAGATCACACACAGACTGAATCTACGACCATGTGCATGAGGCCTTACGGGTTTGCAAGAATCCATGTGCTTGCCCCCCAAAACAAACCCATTCAGATTAATTTAACTGATGTTTCCATGGAACAGATTTTCGGTTGCAGAAATTTCTACAACAAAATCTGCCATGTCTCAGAAAAATGGGCAGGAGTTTCAGCATGGTTTCTAGGGTACTTTTGTAGTTTTCCTTCACACTAGCTATGGTAAACCTCTCTAAAAAAAGTCTCTGCATATTCTGGGTGCAATCCAATCATCTTGTAGTGACATTTGCTTTGAAGGCTTTCAACTAGTGTTGAGCGAACTTCTGTTGTCAAGTTTGGCGTACAAGGTCCAGTTTCAAGATATCTAAGTATTCTGTTATCGATTCCGCTACCATGGACCATAACTTATGGTCCGTGGTAGTGGAATCCATAACGGAATTCTTAGATAACCCGAACCTTGTACTCTGAACTTGAAAACAGAAGTTCGCTCATACCTACTTTCAACCTAAAGCCTGTATTACACCAGGTGATTGTTGGGCCAATCATCGCTAAGAAGCGTTCATAGGTATGCTTGTTAGCGACGATCCGACAACAAACACTCATTCATCGGCAATCGGGATCCTTCAGCATCTTCGTTTGTTGCCGGCAGATCATGGTGTCTAATCATGATCTGCTGCCGGCAAACAACTAGACAGCATGGGGAAGAGTGACTGCATTAGTGATCGCTCCTCCCCATACCATGTAATAGCAGCAGTCTCCTTCGTTAGCTAGAAGGCGACTGCCGGCAACCAACTCTTCCTTTCCGACAACTGCCTGCCGAATCGGGCTGTGTAATACAGCCATAAAGAGTTTCTGTCACCACTTTTGTGCCTATTAAACAGGATGACATTTTCAATGTGCAAATGTCACCTGATGCTAAACATGTAATTTATTTTCTTCTCACTGCCCCCGTTTTTGTTTAATTTAAATTCATTTATAATATTTAAAATTATATAATATATGTTAATTTTTAAAATTATAATTTATAATATAGTATGGTGTTCGCTGGAGGTCCCACTGGTGAGATCCCAGGAAGTCACTAGAATGGGGCTCCCCTGTGCCCCCTCACACCTGAAGAGAAGAATGAATGGGGGGCATGTGTTCTGCTTTCAAAGTCAATATACCTGATGCACACAGCCAGAACAATGCTGCGGGCCACGAGCTCCATTTAAACTTCTATTTACCATAGTCAGGCATTGAGAAGGAACAAGGGAGGGAGGCTAGGGATCCCTGTTCTACTGATCATGGGGTTCCCATCAGTGGTGCCTCCTGTGGACAGGTGATAAATGTCATTTGTTGGACAATCCCTTTCATTTCAATTCACTAAAAAAAAACATAAAATGCATACAATAGAGAAATGGAAGACTTGCTTTCCAGTTTTTCTCTCTGCATTTGTAAGTCCATTCAGAGAATCAGAGCTTTGTGAGACAATGAGGTTAAATGTGCATTCTCTCTATGGTATATATTGGATTTACATTAAATGGTAGGCATCCAGCCATGAAACAGATTTCCACAATGTCGACTCCTGTTTTATAGTTTATCCTGCATGTAGCTGAAATCCAAAGCCTGGAAGGTAGTGCCGAGCGTGTAACAAACCATGCTTCTTGTCTGCTGCATATAAACCACTATTATTATTATTTTTACTTTTTTTTTTCGTAACGGAACCCTGGGAGCATTTTAATAGAAATGTCGACTGCTAGGTATATCTTGAAGAAATGGCCCCTGCGTGCGTAAAACAAACATGACTTTTCAGAATACATTAATGTAAATTAATTGCGAGTTTACCCTGAAGACGGTGTTCATTCTGTATTGCACCGATCTGCTAATAAGTCTTTCGGAACCCATTTGTTTTACAAGGTTGCATGTTCCTGCCACAGAGCAGATATCTCCTCACAAGTAATTCTTTTTCCTTGCATTTTTACACCGCACCGAGACCTCACATGCTCATAACAGACTGCCCGCCTTGGAAATAGTAAATCTTCAAGCCGTGCAGCGTTACTGGTGTGAAGACGAAGGACCAACCCACTGTGACTTGGGGACAATGAGTCAAATAATTGGGACTTGATTTTGACTGCGTTTGGCCTTATTTACTAATTTCTGCCTCTGTCAATATGTTCTGAAGTTGTCCTGACTTTATGAGCTCCACAACCTGTGAACAAATCTATTCAATGGCAGGATGCAATAATGATTTTATAGTGTGGAAAAGTCCATTAACAAGTACTTGGAGGCCTGACTTCATCATGACAACATCTATCATGACTACAGTATCTTCACATCTTCCATGTGTTCTCACATCTTCTTTGCACTTCTGTGTTTTTTATACCACATTTTATACACCCCCCTCAGTCTACAGGTTCACCAGAGCGGAGATTATAATTAGGACAAAAATACGAAGATGTACTAACACTAAGGTCGATCGGAAGATGTCAGTATTTCATGATGCAAGTTCTTTTGTAGGATGTTGAGAATAAACAAAGATGTTCGGTATTCTGTAAGTCCAACATTCATGATACAACAAATACCTAAGCTTCTGCATTACCCGTTTGTCCATGTTCTTTCATCACTGCCGTCTTGCACAGTGCATCCTCCTTATGTTCTCTAATGAACCGTGACACATTTTTAGGTCTAATGTGTTAATAGAAGGCTGTTTTGTCTGCCTCTGTAGAGGTGGCCATACACACCAGATAAACATTGGCTGAACCAGTTGATCTGAGCGCAATTGATCAACCATCTAAAGCAGGGGTGCACAACCTGCGGCCCGGGGGCCACATGAGGCCCTTGATACCATTCCGTGCGGCCCCCAATCATCTGGTAACAGACATGTATGTCTATGTCTTGTGGCTGCTCACATGTATTTTCCATGTATGGTATTTTCCATAGACATTAATGGTATGTACTGTGTGTTCAATATGCCATAAATACAGTACTTCAGTTGTTAATACCCCTTTAAATGTTATTTTCGGCCCTTGACGTTGGTTCAGTCGGACAATGTGGCACCCACCCAGAAAACGTTGTGCACCGCTGATCTAAAGTGTATGAGGTTTTCCAGACTCCCTCCTGGCAGAAGTTGAGGAAAGGAGGATCAGGCATGTAGCATTTAGGCATGTATCTGATCGGTGAGGTCCGACACCAAGGACCCCCACCAATCGGCTGTTTTAGAAGTCACCGGCAGTAGCACCACAGCCTTCTTGCAGCTTTGCCTAGGTCATGTGATGTCACGTTCATCAGTCATATCACCTAGGCTCAGCTCAGCCCCATCAGCCTCTGGGCTTGGTGAGATGAGAGAAGGCCGCTGTGCTATTACGAGCACCAGTGCCCTCTCAAACAGCTGACTAGCAGGGGTTGCGGGGGTTGTACACCCACTGATCAGATACTGATGATCTATCCAGGTTTAAAAAAATCTCGGAAACCCCCTTTATTTGAGCTGTTATTTTTTCAATTACTCTGTCCTTTTCACAGAACAGAAGAATGGAAAGCTGAACACAGATGTGAACAAGCCCTAAGGTGTATGGCCACCATCACAGCATTAAATATGATGCAACTAACCACGTGAGACATAAAAAACTGGCCTATAAAACATTTTTGGCTTTTATCGTGGTCTAGACAGTCATTTTAAGTCTTCAAGAGATCTCATAAGTGGATCATCCATATCTCATGGTCAGGAAGGAGAAACACTCCATGATAAATCAAATCTACATGGAGTTCAATGGTACAACATGGTCTGCTATGTTTTGGCAGTGAACTGGTAGAAACATTTCTATTCGCTAGAGGTGTAATCCCCATCTTATAGTCAACATCTGACCCACCAGAGTACTAAGGGGGCCTGGTGGGCCCAGGATCTCATACCATGGTGGGCCCAAAGGTTCATGAGAAAAAGAACTTACTGCTGCAGTTTGTTTATTTGAATCAAAACCTATTAGACTTTATTTATGATGTGGACAGGGGCGTAGCTATAGGGGGTGCAGAGGTAGCAGTAGCTACCAGGCCCAGGAGCTGGAGGGGGCCCAAAGACCCTTGTGCCACATAAGAAGAAACTGGTATTATAGAAAGTGCATCCTGGTCAAGTAACACCTCTGGCTGGAGGGAAGGGGTTAGGTCAAGAATTTGTCATGGAGCGGGGGGGGGGGGGGGGCTGTTTCAATTTTTGCCTTGGGCAGTAGAAAGGCTATGTGCTCCCCTGCCCCTGGCCACAAAGCACTGAGGGAAGGGGGCCCAAACTGAACTCTTGCTCCAGGGCCCCTGAACCTTTAGCTACTCCCCTGGATGTGGGCTTTGGGCAACAAGAATAATTTCTTCTGGTGTGCCCAAGGAAACCAAGTCTGACGATGATTATAGGAGCCAACATGCACATAGAAATGCAAAATGCTGATATTAGTTAGTTACTCAAGGGCGTTCTATACTTTGGATAGACATCACTAACAGCACACATACCCCCTCTGGTATCATTTGGTCAAGAAGTGCTCCACCATTTAGATGGACTTAGTATATACATTTCTACAAATAAAACCAAGTAAAATATGACGACTGATGACTGCCTTTGGGCAATAAATGAAGTACATGTGAATTTATTCTTCACAGAGATAACCTAGGTCTGGCCTGATCCATGAAGAATGGACTGCATGCTATTGAAAGTAGCTAAAGCAAAAGTCAATGTGCATGATTACATACCAGATAGTATCTCTCACAGAAGTGAGTATGTCAGCATTCCAGATCACTTTAAAGCCTCTCACATGAATAACCAATAAGCACTGTGGCTGTGAATGCTAATTCTGTGCCACGCAATCAAAGGCAATGTGGGACATACTGTAAATGAATGCAAGGAAATGCCTTCATATTAATCACATAACTGTTCCTCTAATTGGCGTTATTGTCTAAACTGCTTCAGCGAGAGTGGATGTTTGCGTTGAAGTAATTAACTGATTGCTTTCCTATTTTTGGCTAATGAATTATTGTCATTATATTACAGACTCAACCAGCTCAGCATTTTACTAACCAACGAACCACTATGTGAACCACTAAGTACTGAAAATCTTAAAGTTATACCAGAAATCTAGCTAGGTCGTTGGCAAAAATGGTGCACTGGTGCATGGGACATGAGTCAAGAAGCTGCATGGTAATTTAACAAAAGTTCGGCACATCTACAGCGCACGACTTGTCTTACTCTTAAAATTCTCTTTCTGCATAGAAGTACAATAAGGTTGTAACCCAATTCCCAAACCAAAAGATGATGGAAAAGCAGCTTCTATAAATAAGTACCCAAACCTGCATTATCAATAAGGCACAACACACACTCCATGAGCGTGCCCTATTATTTGTTATATGGAAGACTGAAAAATGAAAAAGAAAGATCGCTTTGTGCTTCATATGACAAGTACTGTACACCAAGTTCCCCTCCCACACAGAGGTGCAAGCTTCTGCAGGAATAATTTGCCATGCCCTTAGGCTAGCATCTTCTGTGCAATTGCTTTTCCAAGCATACTTCTTAAATAAAAAAAATCACAATTTACTCTGCCAGCATTATCATTTATTATTGTTAGGATAGAAAGATACAAATATCTCATTTGTCCGAAGTCTCACATTCTGTACAGAATAGAAGCCGGCCTGGAGATCCATTGATCTAGTTGCTGCAGCTTCTGTGACCTATGGGTGTTCCGGAAACATTGAAAGCTGGTCATCTTGCATCACTCATCTTGGGATATCTTAAAGGGAACCTGTCACTGTGAAAATGTGAATTAATCTGCAGGCAGCATGTTATAGAGCAGGAGGAGCTGAGCAGATTGATATATAGTTTTACAAGAAAAAAGTCAGCAGAACTTGAAATGAATTCATTTAAATTCCTGCTCATTCTGGGCTTTGAAGTCAAGGAGGAGGTCCTATCAGTGATTGACAGCTATCTCTGTATACACAGTCATAGAGGGAGGCTGTCAATCACTTATAGGACCGCCTCCTGGATGTCAAAGCCCAGAATGAGCAGGAATTTAAAAGAATAAAATACAAGTTTTACTGAATCTTTTCTTATAAAACTATATATCAATCTGCTCAGCTCCTCCTGCTCTATAACATGCTGCCTTCAGTTCAAACACCATGTTCAATGTGATTGGTTCCCTTTAAGCCAGAAGGAAAGGTAAAGGCGGATTTACATGACCTGATGAAGCAGATAATTGTCGGGAAAGAAGTGTTACTCCCCGACAATTGCCTGCTTGTCAGTGGAGGTGAAACGCTGCATTTACATGCTGTGATCTCCTCCACTATAAGGGGATGGGCGATGGCTACTGCTATCACTCATCCCCATACATTTTCATTGTTTCTGGGCAGCAGAGTGCTGTTTGGATAGCACAATATCCTGCCCATAAACGATGATTTAGGTGACATGAAAGATTGGGTCGCTTGTGATCCTCAACACCTTTCCACAGGCAGATTATTGGGAAGGAGCATTCATAGGAATGTTTGTCCC
The DNA here is from genome assembly GCA_900303285.1 of Rhinella marina. Lineage (NCBI taxonomy): Eukaryota > Metazoa > Chordata > Amphibia > Anura > Bufonidae > Rhinella > Rhinella marina. The sequence goes on from ONZH01027660.1 coordinate 395,554, forward strand.
ACATCTCTACACGTTGATCATTCAAATAAATCCACAGCAAAATCTACAACATCTTCCCGCAGCAGAATAGTCAGACATCTTTAACCCTTCTGGTGGCAATTCGCACCTTCAGGATAACACTGGCTTTCTCTGCCCCGAAAAACAATAAAGAGCGAAATAAACAGAAACAGCTATTGGCCAGTCAAAGTGAAAACCAATAACATAAAAACAAACAGACCAAACTAAGGCGGCATTGCCAAAAAGCAAGTGAGCAGATCTAACACAATCTGGTAATTAAATTACAATGACAGTGCAGAGAAATGACTTAGATTATGATAATTACTGTTTAGTTAATATTAGCACAATTAAGGCAACCAATTAAAATTATGACTAATTAGTCACGCACTCCCATCCAATGATTTATTAACCTATAGCCGATAAACAGAGGAGCCTATGGAATGTGTGACAGCCCTTAGAACAATAGGCCCTTGTAACAGGAAATTGCAAGATTCCAAGTAGTTACGTCTGTTCGCAAGGAAATCTCTTAAGTATAAAAATCGCAATTAACCTGAATCTAAGGGATTGGGGGGGGGGGGGGGGGGGTAATAAAGAATCTCTGTACTAGAGAGCGGAACGGCTCCAAGAATGATCTGTCAGGAAGATTTTTAGCCATGCCCTTTAAGTTGGATTAATGGTCACAAACTTGACCTCTGGTAAACTCCCATGACCAAACGCGGAAAAACAGAGACTGTGTTTGTACGTCTTTGTAAATTATACTTCCTTCCCATTTCAACACCCGAGCCACAGTCCAAAGATTTTCGTGCAACAAACAGGATACCGGGAGAGAATAGAAATTCACACGCTTCCAGAAAAGTTATCGTGGTTAGACAGAAGACAAAATGAATATTCTGTCAGATGCCTGGGACATAGGCCAAGTGCTGTGATAAGAGGTCAGCCGAGGTTCACCGGGGTCGCATTGTGAACACTTTTATTTATTGCACTTGGCTTTGATGTCCCTCGGCCGCTTCTTGACAAGTAAAACAGTTAGTTGGATGAATGTCCAATCTTAATAACTGTTCTAGAAAGCATCACATAAATGATACAAGCAGAACAATATGAACTGCAAGAGGAAGAGCGCTGGGCGGCAATGAAATGCTGCACTGAATAACGCTCTGCCTGTAAACTGATGCGTAGTCCACAACAGACCTGGGCACAAGAGTGGCCCCCATTTACTAATGTCAGTCAATCTAGACCAGGGGTGGGGAACCTCCGGCCTGACAACATACGGCCCCCAGGATTAATTCATGTGGCCCCCGGCCTCCTGCCAGAACATATAGTGAATATGCTAATGTGGGAGGCAAGGGAGGTGAGAAAAGCACTGCACTGGCTGTCCTCACCTTCCTGGTCTTCATACAGAGTACAAATAGTCTGGACATAGTGCACGTAGATGCGCACTTGTTAACTGACACTGTGCACTGTCAGGTAAGGCTACTTTCACACTAGCGTTTTATAATTCCGGTATTGAGTTCCGTCATAGGGGCTCAATACCGGAATAAAACGCTTCAGTTTTGTCCCCATTCATTGTCAATGGGGACAAAACTGAACTGAAGAGCACGGAATGCTCCTGAAAGCATTCTGTTCCGTCTTCAGACTGGAGAGCAAACCGCAGCATGCGTCATGACCACCAATGAAAGTCAATGGGGACGGATCTGTTTGGTGTGATGCAATGGTGAACCTGCACACATACACACATACAGACATACACATAAACATAAACATACACAGACATAAAAATACACATACATACTTACATGCTCCCCGGCAGGTCTCCAGAGCGCAGGAGGAACAGGGCGGCGCGCACAGATGACAATTCCACCAGGCGCCCAGCAGAGGGCGGTGTGGGGAATCGTCCTATGTGCGCGCCGTCCTGTTCCTCCTGCGCTCTGGAGACCTGCCGGAATCATGTAAGTATGTATGTGTATTTGTCTGTGTATATGTGTGTGTGTGTGTATGTATGTACTGTGTGACATGTGTGGGGCCGGAGCGCGGTTCCGGCTACACACATGTCCCTGCGGCAGTCCGGATCCGGCAGCACCCTTCATCTGCCGGATCCGGGGTGCTGCTAGTGTGAAAGTAGCCTAACAGTACAGCGTGGCAGGGAGAAGACCAGGGAGGGTAAGTGAATCTGCCAAGTGGCAGCACTGTCCAGAGCTGGAGAGGTAAATTTATTTACTTTTGTAATCATCTAATCTGAGGTCTGATTGGGACTGATCTGAGGCAAATTGAGCGTGGGGAAGGTCTGATCTGAGGCTGGGGGAGTCTGATGGGAGTCTGATCTGAGGCTGGGATAGATTTACAATAGTCCTGGAGAGAATGGATGAAGACACGTCAGTATTACTGCAGGATCTATTCTTAAGGTGTTCTGGGGTATGACGGGAATAAGGACTTTTTAGGGCTGTCTAGGGTGCTACAGGGTAGGTTCGAGGACATGGAACCTCCACCTCCAGGAGACGTCTCTGGGCTGAGGGTTAGACAGGGTATGATTAAGGTAAGATATTTATCCCTTTTTCCATGTTTCGATTTCCCTCGGTCATCTCCTTTATGGACTTACCTTGTGACCTTACTAGAGTGATGCGCATTGTATATGCTTTGAGGGATTTTTTTTCGCTCACTGGTTTTGATTTGTTATAGGTAAACCTTGTCTATAGGGCTTTTTAAATATTAGTTTAATAAAGATTGAGATTTTTAAGGGTCTAATTTTGGGTTAGATGTTTTATGCATAATAGCTTAGACTCAGTGATATAGTTTCAACAACTACCACAGTCGGGTGTCTAGTTCATACACATTACATTAACACATTGGCAGGGATAAAAACAACTGTTGACCATGGGGTCATCCTGACTCTCTGGATTTTATGTGACCGATCAAAGTCAAATTCCATCTAACCCCTTAGTGATCAGCCTTTTTTTGTGCCTGAATGTCCAAGCAATTTTGCTACTTTTTCATCATCGTTTTCCATTTTTCTGCCGGCAGAGGGCTTTTCCTACGGGAAGACATTTTACTACCTAGTATTTTTTACTGGCACCATTGTAGGGTACACATAATATATTGTAGAACTTTTACTCATCTGTTTTAAAACTTGTGGCTTTTGTTGGTACCATTTAGTGGAACATAGGAGATCACATGACTTTTTGATTTTATTTTTTTCAATGAACAGAATTCTGACATTTTTTTTTTTTTTGCATTTAATTTATGAGGCATTCGTTGTGCGGGATCATTTTAAGCATAATATACAGTAACATTGTTATCAGTGGTTTTCCACCGGGATGTAGATAATCCTATAGAACTCTCTTAAGAACCTGAAAACAGCTGAATAAATCCAACCCTGCTACCTCCGTGTGCGCATATGTATATAGTGTATATATTTCTACACACACAGATTTTGTTCGTTTTGTGCCTCTGTTCCCATGCGGTGAAAAAGCATTGAGCTCAGCACATCCATTCAGCTCAGCACTTAATGTCCTCCAGCGTTTCTCTATAAGCTAATGAAACACATTTGGTGTGACAGGATGCTAAATAGTTTGTTGTCTCCGGGATGTGTGAAACAACCCAGCTTTGTATCAATCACCCCATTTTATGTAGTGCATTCAGTCAAAGCCCTTTTCCTATAGATCAGCGTCTGGAAAAAGTGCACTTGCCACCCTCTCTTCTCGGAGAGGAAGTTGCTGGTCCATGATATACCTCTTCCAAAGTTCATCGGCAGAGTCAGGCTGTGATAAATCATACGGCTATTACTGACAAAATGTTAACATAGTCTGTGGAAATATTTCCACCTTGTCTCTTTGGAAAGTGACTGCTCCCATCCTTCATTCAATTTTGAAAGAGCGCAGTTCCTCCAGAGCTGGAAGTGTGTAATATCATGTTCTACAAGACACTGACGCAGCACAGGAAATGCAACAAGAGCCTCAATGAATCTTTATGGATTCCAGGAGAGGTGATTTACATGGGGAGAACTAGTGGAGCCTGGCTAAAAGCTGCGTGTCCTATGTGCACTGCATATGATGAGCTGAGAAATAACTGGCTGTTATTGAAAAAAAAAATGTTCTTAAAGAAGTTCTATGTTCTTAAAGGGAACCTGTCATCTCCGAAACACCCCCTGAACTAGAGTAAGCGTTGTATAGTGTAAGTGATGCTGAATCCGAATATGTAATTTTTATCTTCATAGTCACTTCCATTCCGACGCTGCGCTCCCACAAACCTGCAGTAAAATGCACTCACTGGACTCCGGTGCTCACTCACATAATGGAGAGGACTCAAAGAAGAGTCCAGTGAGTGCATTTTACTGTAGGTTTGTGGGAGCACAGCGTCGGAATGGAAGTGAGTATGAAGATAAAAATTACATATTCGGATTCAGCATCACTTACACTATACACCGCTTACTCTAGTTCAGGGGGTGTTTCGGAGATGACAGGTTCCCTTTAAAGGAGCTTCCAGCTTGTATCCCGAGCGAATATCAATCACCGCTCTCAAGAGTCTTGGAACTGGAGAGCATGGAGATCATGCGGAAAATATTTTGCTGAATTATACTGAAGACCACCACACGCATCCTCAAGCATGGCAGGTGACTTTATATTCCACGGACACTGCTCAGCTGAAAATTAATCTCCAGAGCATCTCCTACCAGTGGTCGGTATAAAACGGATCAAATACAGGTGGCATTTATGCAGTGTCAGTGCTTTTTCAATGACCCATGGACATGTTTGGTCTGTATCAAGGACCAAAGTAGTGCATGTTCCAGTGATTTTTTTTTTCACTGAAGTGTGAACAAACACATTAAGGCTAGGGCTACACGGCGACAGTTGTCGCGCGACACCCGTCGCGCGACACCCGTCGCAGCCAGGATCCCTAAGTAGCGGGTATCCCATAGAAATGAATAGGATCGCCACGGCAGTCGCAAGAAATCCAACAGTGTTGGATTTCTTGTGACTGCCGCGACAATCCCATTCATCTCTATGGGATCCCTGCTACTCAGGGATCCTGGCTGCGACGGGTGTCGCGCTACAACTGACTCTGTGTAGCCTTAGCCTAAAGGTCAATGTGTACATGTGCTGTCTGTGGAGAACAAGTCCAGCACATGTCCATGATTCACAGAAGTGTGAACGAGGCCTGTCTCTATATCTGCGTATGGGTTCATTATGTATGATGTATTTTCTTAGCTCAGAACGGGTGCTGGCTCTCTTTGTAGAGACTCCATACTTTCTTCCCATTGAGCATTGCCTAAAATAAGTCTCCATACACCGCTGTGTCTCTTCAGTGAGTGCCAGTACCCAACTAAGCTGCATCTAAGGTATCTCATTCTGCCAAATAGTATCCTGCACAGTTCTGATGGGGGAGCAAGAAAGTTGAAACAGAGCTGTCTACAGATAGGTGTTGGTATGGCTGAGAAACCTGCAAATAAGTCTCCATAAACTGCTGAGTCTCTGCATATAAGGCATCTCACCCAGCCAACCTGTGTACCCTGCTCTGTAGGGATGAGGAGCAAAGCCCCCCCCCCCCCAAAAAAAAAAAAAAAACTGTGCTGTCTACAGAAGGGGATCTGGTTTGTCTTGTAAGAGCTAATTGCATGTATTTTCATGCAAATAAATTGTACAGTCAAGTAGGCCGAGAGTTTCTAAAGAACATGCATAGATACAGACTACAGAAGGTTTTCCCATTTTCCATCATCCAGTACAGGCATGGCTGGAGTGCACACCCTATGCAGCTAGCTATTAGCCTGGATTTAGAGTCAATAGCCCAATTCAGTAAAATACGTTTAACTGCGCAGATCAATTCGTCAATACACAACAGTGTCAATCCCATAAGCAACACTTACATTTTGTGCTTCTAGTATCTCCTGCAAACATCTCAAGCCAGTAATATAAGGAAAAGGGTAACATTTCCTATGTACACTTTACTCCTCTGTGTATTCTGGTATTTTGTATCCAGCAGAATTAGATAAAATCACACTAGACACACATGGCAAAAAATAGAGAAGAGAGTGCATCATAGGGAGGACCCTTAGTAAGTGGAACCTTCCTCACCTACTCGTGTTTCGCTGAGAGCACGCACAGTATGAGAGGGACTCCCTCCAGATCACACCGTAAAGAACAGAAGACAGGTGACGGTGACGCAAACCAGGTAAGTAGCTTGTAGGGCAATCAAATGTTTTTATTATTAAAAAGTTGTTACAGCAACGCCATGCCGCCCCCTTCATCAGGCGTTGAAAATATATGTCATGTTGTCATTGCCTGATGAAGAGGGTGGTACAACCACGAAATGCGTTGCTGTAACAAACTTTTAATTTTAAAACCATTTGATTGACCTAGATCAGTGGTGGCAAACCTATAGCACGGGTGCCAGAAGCGGCACTCGGAGCCCTCTCTGTGGGCACCCGCACCATGGAAAAAGTCTATGGTGTAACAATATGCCTTAGACTTTTCCTGCCATTCATCAGTGAAGGGCGCACTATGAACGGCACAGGCAGTGCACTAAATGTAGGCAGGATATTATAGCTAAATCATAACGTACATGGAAGATATACTATATTGGTATTCAGGTTACATTGCCGTGTTGGCACTTTGCGTTAAATATGTGGGTTGTAGGGTTGCAGTTTGGCACTTGGTCTGTGAAAGGTTCACCATCACTGACCTGGGGGCACATCACTGCTGCAGCCAAAGAAAGCGTAGAGTAAGGGAGAAGGAAGGTGCATCATCGCTAAAAAGAGAAGGGCATAGAGTAGGTGACTAGAAACTCATTTATTACTATTGCTGGCTGGGGGGGGGGGGTTAATATAAGTCAGACCAACCCTTTAAGTACTATTATTCATTGATTCAGTGAAGTAACGTTCTCTTTTTTACAGCAGAGGAAGAAGAAGGCAACGTTATAGATAACAGTGGGGGATCCAGCGTTATCTATATATGGGTGATATCTGTTGTTGCAATCCTGCATTTGATGATAATGAGATGACTGCTGAAAACTGCAGGATTTTAGGATTTAGATAGCAACATGGAACATTTAAAATAACATCAACAAAATTCTTTAAAGAATAGATGGATTCATGGATGTAAATGTAGTCCTCACTGCATGGGGGATCGCGTCTCCTGCATAACCGTTTGGATCTTTTACTTTTGGAACGTCTCACAAGTGCTAGAAATCTCCAACTGATGAAATGGCGTTCTTTGTCGACATCATATGTTTAACAATTCAGGTTGATGGAAACTTGTACAGGCTGATTCTGTACAGTAGTTCTGGTAAGGGAATTTGCAGAAGGCGGAGGTATATAGTTACAGTAAACTAACAGTCCAAAAATAGCAGTGAATAATGTCAGGCGCAGAGTCCACCCCATGCTGTATAAACACTGCACAGTGCCAACGAGGACACCCGGGCAGTGAAGGGTTAACTGCTGTGCACTTCTACTCTGTAATACCCCACTTCCCCATATACTGAGCGGCCATCTTTCACCCTCCATTGCTCAGCCTCAGGAGCAGTAATAAATGCAAGCCACTTGAATTCAACATGTATATGAGATTTGGAACATGAAAACATATGTCACGGATCTATTTCATCACTGGTGTCTCTGCTGTCAGAAACATGTGAATACAGGCAGCCAGGTGGATGTTTCAGCGCGTAGTTCCAAGCCATTACCGCCAATTCCACGCTTAGGTGTGGCCTTTTATTTGTCTGAAGCTAATCAGGAGAAGAACTAGAAACGATTGAGGCTGAAATGTTTCTTAAGGGCTCATTCACACGACTGTATCCATTTTTGAGGTGTGAAAATTGCGGATCCGCAAAACACAAATACCGGCGATATGCCTTCCGCATTTTGTAGAATGGAACATCCTTCTCCATGATAGAAATGCTTGTTCTTATCTGCAAATACAGGCAGGAATAGGACATGTTCTATATTTTTTGTGGGGCCAATGGAACGGACATATGGATGCGGCCAGCACACAGTGAGATGAAATGAATTGATCCATATCCAATCTGCTAAATTGTGGAACAGTTGGGGATAGAAACATACAGTCATATGAATGGGCCCTAACAATGAAGTGGTTAAAGTGGCACAGACAAAGAAAAGAGGAGTACAATTCCTGCCAGTCCATCCACGCCAATTTCCATCTCAGTATTAGGCCTCCTGCACATGACTGTATCCATTTTGCTGTCTGAAAATTGCGGGTTTGCAACACGAATAACGGCCGCGTTCATTTCGCATTTTGCGGAACGGAACAGCTGGCCCCTAATAGAACAGTCCTATCCTTATCCGTCATGGGGACAATAATAGGACATGTTCTATTTTTTTTTTTGCGGCCCCATTGAAGTAAATGGTTCCGCAAAATAAAATGGAATGGACACAAACAAAAAATAAGTTTGTGTGCATGAGCCCTTAAGGACAGATGTCCTATTATCATTTCCTCTTTTTAAAAAAAATTCATTCTAGGCTTTCAAAACTGCATCAGGGATCCTGACCATCTTCTCAGCTCCTCCTGCTCTATAACATGCTGGCGGCAGCTCAATGCCAGGTTCAACGCAAAAGGTTAACATGTAAACCGATGTCCACTACTACATAACTAAAGGCTTATGAGCATGAGTATAGTTGTATTTTATTCTAATTTCACCAGGCAGCTTTCTGGAGGAAGCCTCTGATGGAGGCCCCTGTATACAGAGGCATCGGTCGTCCACAGAACATATATAAACTGAATTTTTTACTGGTTCCTCTCTGTGGATTAGTACATCAGACTTCACTACTTCATACAGCAGAAATAAAGGTGTGCCAATATATACCAAGTCCAGAGAGTCCACAAGGAGGTCCTATGGGTACATTTATTGCTTACGTGTAACCATTGCATATGGCACAAGAACGCCTAATTGAGGCATTACTGATGAAATACCTCAGCCTTTCACTACATTTCAATTTCTCATGGATGTAAGAGGCAAGTATTCCTAACACATTAAACAGGAGCGGCGTATTGCTTTTTAACAGAGTTACAAACATCATGACACCATCTGGCTGCTTCAAACACGGAGGCACCCAATAGAAGTAACATATGTTCCATTAAGTCCAAACGCTTCTTCTGCCGCCTTCAAACTTATTGTGGGAAAAACCCGATATTGCCAATAAATCAGAACCAGAAGCCCTGTGGGAATAGCCAATGCCTTGCTCAAGCAAATTACTCATGTATGAATTGTTCACACAATGCTAATCACCCGCAAAGACTGGGATGCGCTCCCCCCGGGCCACATAGTGCAGAAAAGTACAATAAAAAATATGTCTAAAAATCATTCAAAGCTCACGCCAGATTAAGGGCAATGCAGCTATCCAAACAGGCTTTACAGTCCAATATCCTGGCCCACTGTAAACACAGACGGGGAATTTTGCTGATGCAGACACTGTCGTCCGATCCGATGTGGGAACTTGGGTGAAAGCAGACACACTTTTCAGAAGACGGCTAGGCCCGGGGCCTGGAACAAGACAATAGCCAAGTTCAGCAAGCCAAAATTTCATCAAAGCCCTTTCAGCAGTTTTTGATCTTGCAGACTTAAAGGCCGGAATGTATTTGTTTTATGCAGCCTCAGGTTGCATTTTTTTCCCCAGCTACTGTTTGCATTTCACATCACGATATGTTCCCCTTAGGAAAATGAAAAAGAATTTCTCCCTTTCAAAATTACTTATATGTGATAACACTTTTTTTGGGTAAGAAACACAAAGAATCTGATCCCTGAGCTATTTCAGTACACGCTTATATCAACATTTACGGACACGTTCTCCAGGTAGTTTAGTAAAGTCCACATTGAGCATGCAGATTCAGTCTCACCGTGCTATGGCGGGCTCACACAACATTGCCATTTCTGTAGATTCTACACCAAAAAATGTCACCATATTTCATCAATTTACTACTGATTTTATTTCAGGTGAAAGAACTTGTTGTACTTCTCTCCTTAGCTTACAATATATGGTGTACAACCACTCACATAAGATCACTCCCCCGATCTCCCCATAAACATGCAATCTCAGCCTGGCCCACTCTGCATGCTTACGGTACTGCAAAACTGCAAAATGCTAGGAGGCTGTCTTACATTTAGAAGTGGTGAAGGATCTGGCGAAGTTATATAGAGACCAGCGCCTCTACAGAACTCTGCCAGATCCACCGCCAGGTATAGGGCTTATTAAGAATGGTGTCTAACGCGCTGGTCTTAATAAATTTGCCCCTATGTGTTTGATACCTAAAAAAAAAAGAAAAAAAAAAGATATCTTTCAGATTTTACGCTGCCCTCGCCATGTGGCAAGGGTGGTAAGGGGATGTGGCCGGCCACCCCGACAAATTTATCTTCATTTACACCAGTTTTCTGTTGCAAATGAGACCAGAAATCTACAGCAGCTCTGCGCTGTCGTAGATTTCTGCTAAGACGCACAACGTGCAGAAGACATGCACCTCGTTATACATTAGGTGCATCCTCCATAGGATATCAAGATCAGTGCAGAAAGACTCAGACTTGATAAATCTCCCTCATTTTTATTGTTTAATCTAATCCCCTGTAACATCGATAATGAAGAGGATAATATAGTGAAAGACTTTACTGGCTTCTTTATTCTTGCATCAAATAACTCTGTTCCTGGCGCTAAAGGATCATGTGACCTGCAGTCTGACCACTTGACCGATGTAGCATCTGCCATGTCAGCTGGAAGCAAGATTTTCTCTGCAAGTCTATGAGACTCACATCACGGCTCTCACAGACTTGAATATAAAGACTTAGACTTAACACAGGTCATACTGCATCAATCCAGTGGTCAGACTGTTACATGATCCTGCAGCACCGGGGATGAAGAATAAAGAGGCCGGTGAGGCCCTTACATGTACTACTCTGTCCTTCATCAGTGTTACAAGTGCAACGAAACAGGTTGGGCTGGAGGGTGGTATGCCGTGACATGAGGCCAGACTAAAGGTGGCCATTCACATTACACAGAGGTAGGATGGTGGCTATACAGCAGTTGAACTATCATTTGGTCACCCATCATTTTGCAGACACGGTCGTAAACATTTGAGTCCATAATGGTCGTTACAGTTTTCAAACTGGATTTACATGGTCAATGAGACTGGCAGATGGCTGAAAAATCTTTTCAGGAACTTTTTTTCAAAGACATATCAGTCTTTTCTTGAATGAAAGGTCTTTTGTCTAAGTGTGGGGTAAAAATTTCAAACATGGAATAACTTTTTTCAGATAAGGATCGTCCGTCATCAGTCCTCTATAACTATCACTTGATAAATCTCTTCAAGTGAATGACCACTTTGCTTGAAATCTTTTTGATTAACTTTAGATTAAAGTACATGGGTAACTTTAGAACAAACCTTCCCTCATTTCCACTTACACGGGGTTCATAGATAGCTGCTGTGGTGTATACACAGGGAATGCCATCAGTCACTGATAACGCCTCCCCTGTGTACAAATGAAGTCAGAAAAAGCAGAGATATAAATGTATAAATTACAAGTGTTACTGAGTCTTTTCCCAGAAAGCTGTATATCGATCTGCTCATCTCCTCCTGCTTTATAACATGCTGACATCTTCTCTTTAAGATGATGGGCAGTAATGGGCAGCACAGTGGCTCAGTGGTAAGCATTGGTGCCTTGCAGCTCTGAGGCGTTAGGTCTGAATCTGAGCAAGGACATCATCTGAATGGAGTTTGTATGTTCTCCCTGTGTTTCAATGGATTTCCTCCCACACTACAAAGGCATACTAATAGGGACTTTAGACAACGTGAGCGGTGAGCGATAATAATGCCTGTAAAGCACAATGGAGAGACTTCTCTGTTTTGTGTCTGACTCAAAAAGATGCATCAAATTGCCCTGTGTGAATATGGCCTGTATCTAGGAACTCTTCTTTAATGCTATTGTGTAATTTCCACCAAAACCTCATATTTTTGAATGCGTGCATGTTCAAAAATGAACAAGAAGAGATGCATAAAAGACCAAATTATCCAGGTTTATACTCCCTAAGTGGCTCTGAGTGTGCCATAAACTGTTCCCTGTTCTAACGTGGGAGTTAAATTAATACAGAGAATGTGACAGTATTCAATTTAACAAGTTCGTATGCTGACATTGCATAACGGCTAGAGAACAAAATCAATGTTATGACAGGCTACATAAATAGATGGATTGATAATTTTCATATGTACCATTCTCTGTGGGCTGCACTGACACCTTACTTTCTGATACAATACAGAAAGACATTCGATGCTAAGGTTTTTTTTTTCTTTTATTTGTATATTGTGACTCCTGTTGGAAATGCTTCATGTTCATGAATAATATCTGCAATCCTTTACCCTTTCAGAATGGAATAAATCACGCAAAAGTCTCACATGACAGGATCACACAGAAGCTTCATATGAGAAGTTCAAACAGAAGTTACACATGGCAAGATCAAGCAGACCTTTCACATGACAGGAACATGCAGAAGTTTCATATGTAATAACGCAGAGGTTTCACATTACAGGATCCCACAGAAGCTTCATTTGACAGGATCACGCAGGACTTACACATGACAGGATCATGCAGAACGTTCACATGACAGGATCACGCAGGACTTACACATGACAGGATCATGCAGAACGTTCACATGACAGGATCACGCAGGACTTACACATGACAGGATCATGCAGAACGTTCACATGACAGGATCACACAGAAGGTTCACATGACAGGATCACGCAGAACGTTCACATGACAGGATCACACAGAACGTTCACATGACAGGATCCCACAGAAGCTTCATTTGACAGGATCATGCAGGACTTTCACATGACAGGATCACGCAGAACGTTCACATGACAGGATCATGCAGAACGTTCACATGACAGGATCACGCAGAACGTTCACATGACAGGATCACACAGAAGGTTCACATGACAGGATCATGCAGAACGTTCACATGACAGGATCACGCAAAACGTTCACATGACAGGATCACACAGAACTTTCACATGACAGGATCACGCTGAACGTTCACATGACAGGATCACGCAGAACGTTCACATGACAGGATCACGCAGAACGTTCACATGACAGGATCACGCAGAACGTTCACATGACAGGATCACGCAGAACGTTCACATGACAGGATCACACAGAACACTCACATGACAGGATCACGCAGAATGTTCACATGACGGGATCACACAGAACTTTCACATGACAGGATCATGCAGAAGGTACACATGACAGGATCACACAGAACGTTCACATGACAGGATCACGCAGAAGGTTCACATGACAGGATCACACAGAACGTTCACATGACAGGATCACACAGAACGTTCACATGACAGGATCACGCAGAACGTTCACATGACAGGATCACGCAGAAGGTTCACATGACAGGATCACGCAGAAGGTTCACATGACAGGATCATGCAGAACGTTCACATGACAGGATCACACAGAACTTTCACATGACAGGATCACACAGAAGGTTCACATGACAGGATCATGCAGAACGTTCACATGACAGGATCACACAGAACTTTCACATGACAGGATCACACAGAAGGTTCACATGACAGGATCACACAGAAGGTTCACATGACAGGATCATGCATAACATTCACATGACAGGATCATGCAGAAGGTTCACATGACAGGATCATGCAGAACGTTCACATGACAGGATCATGCAGAACGTTCACATGACAGGATCATGCAGAACGTTCACATGACAGGATCACACAGAAGGTTCACATGACAGGATCACGCAGAACGTTCACATGACAGGATCACACAGAACTTTCACAAGACAGGATCACACAGAAGGTTCACATGACAGGATCACGCAGAAGGTTCACATGACAGGATCACACAGAAGGTTCACATGACAGGATCACACAGAAGGTTCACATGACAGGATCACACAGAAGGTTCACATGACAGGATCACACAGAACGTTCACATGACAGGATCACACAGAACGTTCACATGACAGGATCACACAGAACTTTCACATGACAGGATCACACAGAAGGTTCACATGACAGGATCATGCAGAAGGTTCACATGACAGGATCACACAGAAGGTTCACATGACAGGATCACACAGAAGGTTCACAATACCATTTTAGGTAGAGTCTCATTTAATGTTAGCCATACACGTAGGCAATATGCTATCATATGCTGTTTCCTGCATGTCGTCTTCTGCTGTAAATTACCACAATGTTTAGATTTTCACTGCTCTGCATGGGACTTGCCCACGCCCTATCGGTGAGGGGTTGATGCAGTTTGCCCACTGCCTTCAATGGAGAAAACCAAAACTACTAAAAAATGTGAAGAACTGCTTTCACATAAGGGTTTTCATATATGTAGTTTTACGAAAATATCTTAGAATTGATTATTTAAAAAATGGCAAAACAAGGTAAAACTGCAAGTTAAAGAGGTTATCTGAGAAATTGATAAAAACTAAAACAAAAAGTGGTCTTCTTCTGTTCCTGACACAGTGGAACTCTTGTCAAATGTCAAACCTGCCCAATCCCGGCTTATAAACCTTTGTCTGCAGAATGATAAATGAGGATAATAACCGGCCTACAGAGCTCGTTTTTAAAGAGAAGAAGCCCACTTGATTTTTTTACAACAGGATATGGCATCCTAAGGTAAAAATATGCAAGACATCTAAGAGCAGAAGAAAGCTACTTAAAACAGGCTCACAGTACTAAGAAAGGGACAGAGGAGAGGACACTACACAGGCTACATACAGGAGATGGGCAACTTGCGCTGATTAAAAGATTCCAGGCTCATAATATATTCTTTAGGTTAGCAATGCGCACAGTGATGCCTCAGGGCAGAATCTAAAGCCAACCACTTTCACTTTGATTTTCTGCCTTTCCGCAATGTCAGGAAGCTCATTCTGTAAAAGACTTTTCCTGCGGAGTGCTTACACGTTCCTGCTACCAATGTGCATATTTTATTACTGACCAGCAATGTCGCAATAAAGAAGATGAAGGAGGAGGATAATTGCAAATACTGGAGAGTAGGGTTGAGCTGAAACACCTCATTAGGCCAGGTTCACACCGCAGAACTTGGCAGAGGGTTTGATGCCTTCTTGTTTGGTCAAATCCAGAAATCAATCCTTGCAGGTAACATAGTAACATAGTTTATAAGGCCGAAAAAAAGACATCTGTCCATCCAGTTCGGCCTGTTTTCCTACAAGTTGATCCAGAGGAAGGCAAAAAAACCCTGTGAGGTAGAAGCCAATTTTCCTCACTTTAGGCAAAAAAATTCCTTCCCGACTCCAATCAGGCAATCAGAATTACTCCCTGGATCAACAACCCCTCTCTAGTAACTGTATATCTAGGTATATGCACACAGCAGTGTAGATTATTCAGATTTCCCATGTGGTGTGATGGATTTCTGCACCACATCTACATCTATTAAGCCTCATTCACACGTCAGTGTTCTACATACATGTGCAGTACATGTTCTCCACGGACAGCACACGTACGCCTTCCGTGGGTCCGTGGTTTTAGCACAGAATCATGCTCTATTTTGTCAGTGTTCATGGATCCATCTCGTCCATTATAGTCTATGGGTCAGTGAAAACCACGGATGCAACACGGATGCCATCCGTGCTTCATGGATCAATGGGAAGAGATGCTTTGAAAATTATTTTTTCAGCTGCAGTGTTCATGAAACATGGCACACAGACAGCAAGAAACGGACCACACACAGATCCTTCACAGACATCTTCATGGAGGCGTCACTGACCACCTTTTCACGGATTTGAGCATGGACGTGTGAATGAGGCTTTATTTGTGGATTTTGTTGCAGATTTGCCCCAGATTTCCCCAGGGATTAAATCTGCACAGTTTACACAATTTCAATATCCACACCACAGGTCTATTTCCGCATTGTGTACATGAGATTTAGAAGGTCTCATCTACTTAGCTGGCACAACTATCTGTGCAGAAAATCCGCATTGATCCGATCCCTGAAAAAGGCTTTGGAGACTGCATCAAACTGCATTATGTGATCAAGGCTTTCATGTCCTCCTGTCCACGGGTACAAACATGTGGAGAGTAGTGACCAGGCTGAGATGCGACATGACTGGTGGCAGTACTATGCAGTGAACTGGAAATAGAAGGGGATTTAGTTTTGCTTTTCTTCAAAGAATTGTGCCTGGGAGCCGTCCAAACTGAGGGTGTATTATTTCTAAGTTCGCAAAACTACTGGTTTGCAGCTCATCTTTGCTATTCTATGGCTCCTTCCAGCGCTCGAAGACTCATGAAAAGTGACACAGCATGTGATTTCTATGGATTTCTCTCTACAATGACCTCTAGCCTTGGGCTAACTGAGGACCACTAATGGGCAGCGTCATCTACTCCACCTCTTTCAGACATACCAGACACGTTACGTACACACTAGAGATTACAAGCATAATGAAAGAAAAGTCTGTGGCAGAAGCAACAATAATAACAGAAAACAACCAGAGGAAAACATTAGCAAACAGAAGAGAGAAGAAAAAAGAGGGACTTGATTCGGCAGGAAACCAGTGACACAATGACAGGAAGAAACAGTCTGCAGTCACAGGTCGAGAATCATCGGGAATGTGTGGGGTGCGCCCCTCGCTGCAACACTTACCTTGTGTCAACTGTCACTATCACCAAGGGTCAGAATCCACAAACCATATAAATCCAGGAATTATCTGATAATGATGGCGCAGGCGCTGGGAGGTGCCAGGCCAGCAATGCCACCCTTGGGAATATGGAGACAGCTCAGTGCTTAGTTGTCTCTATATCTTCCATTCACTGTAATTGGGAGCATGAAACCGCATGCATCTGCTCCACCATCCTTAGGATCAGACGTTAAAGGGGTTGTCTCATCTCAGATAATGGGGGCATATTGCAAGGATATGCCTCCGTTGTCTTATAGGTACGGGTTCCACCGCTGGGACCCGCACCTATATCGGGAACGAAGCCCTGGAGGACTCCGGTCTGTCCACCACCAATCGCTCTTCCCATAAAAGTGAATGAGAGCGCACTGCGCATGACCGGCCACCGTTCCCATTCTATGGGCCCAACGGAAATATCGTCGGACCCATAGAAAAAGAATGGAGGGTGGCTGGGCATGCGCAGTGTGCCTTCCACCACTTTCAGGGCTCCATTCTCGATATAGGTGTGGGACCCGTACCTATCAGGCAATGGGGGCATATCCTAACGATATGCCCCCATTGTCTGA
The DNA here is from genome assembly GCA_900303285.1 of Rhinella marina. NCBI lineage: Eukaryota > Metazoa > Chordata > Amphibia > Anura > Bufonidae > Rhinella > Rhinella marina. The sequence continues at coordinate 412,783 of ONZH01027660.1, forward strand.
AATGAGAATAACCCTCTAAGGCCTAGTTCATACTTTGGTGATTCTGTCAGTGATTTCCATCAGTAATTGTGAGCTCGGCCTAATGGCCCTTTTACACTGCTCAACTGAGCCGACGAATGTCAAGAAGGAAATGTTCCTTCCTGGCAATCACCTGTTCTTCAGTGAAGGAGACCGATGCATTTACATCCAGCGATCTTCTCCAAAGTATGGGGAGGAGTGATCACTTCAGAATGATTGTTTGCCGACGGCAGCGGCTGTTTAGATAGCATGATCTGCTGCCAGCAAGTGATGATTTAGGTAACCGCACGAAAGATAAGATCACCTGATCTTTTTGCATTTTTGCACCCCTCAGTAGAAAAGTGGATGTGGTTAGAGATGTTAATGAGTCACTCCAGATTTATCAAAAAAAAGTCCCAAAGCCACTCCAGTAGAGGAGTGGTGTAGAAAACTCGAGTAGCATTTCTAGACAAAAGTGTTGGGTTTAAAGATGAGCAAATGTGGCACAAAGTACGCCAAAGCAGATAACTGCAAAACTGACTTCAAATATTCCCCTCATAGTAAATTTTCCACTTTGAATCTGAAAATGTTTTTTAAAGGGGTTGTCTCGTCCAGAAAACACAAGAACACTTGAGAATAAAATGCCATGACATGAATCCCTATATGACACCGGTAAAAACCTAAATACCATTAATAGGTCATTTACGTACCCTTGCTCTTTGAATATTTCTGCTTTGCTGCATCCCTTTGCCCCATAAAGCTTACAATCTAAGCCTTGTCAACAAGCACAGCAGGATGAAGTGACCGGAGGTCACAAGAAGCAGACACGTGAACCACCACTTCTGTAAATATGAGCCGGTGTCTCTCTCTGCCATACGGTAGTCGCGGTGTTGACTGACAACACTGGTTCAGTGCACACAGTGGGCTGGTTTTGGTAATTCATACAATTCAATGTCTGAGCCTCCTACACACACAATAAAGAAATATTCTTACTAACTCAGTACCAGCCACAAAGCTGTGTTAACCTATTATTGCAGGCGTCATGCAGGGGCCTAGTAGTCCCATTGGCGTTCCATAGGAGTATTAGTAATACACAGGCCTCGTGCTGTGCCGGCTCCACTCCGCACGCCTAGTCATATTTAACCTTCCCTCTAAGTAAGCGATGGCAGAGAGGCAAAAGTTCAGAAAGGTTGCCTGTGCATATGTGCCTGTCTCATAACTTTTTACTGCTCATTCTGCTTGATGAATGGCTTCAGACGTTCTGTTCTTCTGAACAGTAAAGTTAAGAATGTGTGTTCACGCCTGGGCTTTAATCATCAGGCTCTTGGGAAAAAGAAAGCCCTTCCCGCCTCAGTTACGGCCAGCTTTTCTCTTAAGGTTATTATTTATCAATGGAAATGCCAGACCTGTTCAGATCTGGCTGTAATGTAACTGCAAAGCGGGATTTATAATTACAGGTCTACGTTCCTTCTATTTCATCCCCGCTTGCTGGTAAGAAGTATTTAAAACCAGCAAAAATATAAAAATAAAAAATTGTATTGTTTTAACTGACACAAACACAAGGCAAAATCTAGCCAATGGTTCTAGTTATTGTGTTATCTATAATGTAATATTGAGAGGGCTGAAAACATGGCAGGCCTAAAGATGGGGCAGAGCACCTATTGTTTTCTATGTTGGCAAAACCACGTTCCAATTACAGTCATATTATCGCAGCACGTGCAGGCCTACAATGGTGCTGGAATATACAGCTGGCAGCTGCACTGGGCATCTGTGAACTCACTAGAGATACTGAACCAGCTCTATGGTCTTTGTAGGGCCTGTATATGATACTAAAGGTTACTGTACACACTAGAGAACGGCGGGTTCAGCCAAAAGTCTAATGTGTATGGGGAGCTCCCGATTGCCCCCCAACATGGGGGAAGAAGGGGTTGTCAAAACTCTTTTTGCCCAATCCTTTTGTTCTCCTAGGAGATAAGCTAGAAGTCAGGAGAGATAGATGATGGCCAACAATGATGTCATCAACTGAAATCAGCAGGGTCATCAGGGCGTCCCAATAGAAAACATTCAGTTGTAATTGCTCAAAACAACGACATTTATCATTTTTGGATAAAACAATGGCAACGTTGTGAACTTTTGTCGCAAGGGGCATTTCTGCGTCCTCTCTCGCCACTTTCTGAAAACAAGGTACGGTGAGGGCAGGGATGTGGCCAATGGGTCCATCACCCTGCTGTAGCTTTCATTCTGGTGCAAGGACTGCTTGTGGATGCACCTAATTTATGACAAGGCCTGTGCAAATTGAGCTGCAACTGCAAATTGAGTTTTTGAAAAGAAGTCACAAAGACAAAAAAAACACCACCTAAATGACAAAAATGCCAGTAGCAAAAAAACTATGGTATGGCCTGCATTTCATATTTCACACAGACCTTCAGATAACATCTGGAGCTGGCGTTTCTACTGCAAAAATGCCATTAAAAAACGCAAAAGTGCAAAAAAACCTCAGCAAAAATCTACTGTACGTGTGAACCCATCCTTAAAATGTGTTTATATAGAAGAACTAACCAGAGACAACCCTTGGATCAGTAATGTAAACCTCAGGAGACGACATGATTTCAAACATGATGAGTCAGCTCATTAGACTTTCCATTATTTTCCAACCAGCAAATCAATGATACTTTCTTGATTGGTTCTCTTACATTTTCTTCCCCACAAGGCATATTTCATCACGTCAGTTCATTGCAATGACAGAATTCTGACACAATGTCCTGCAGTAAAACTCCCAGGACTCACAACAAGCCAATAGCCAGGAGACGAGCTGCAGCATCTCATCAGCAGTCGAAAATCCTTTCCTGAGCAAACTGCTTATGTAATGCTACAAACACAGTACTGCGCTGACCTAGTACACCACAGACCTCATGCCCCTATAAACATATATGTACAAATAATATTCTATACATTTATTTATAAATACATTTTTATCTAGTTAAAGAATCTGTCACCAGTGACCTCCCTACAACTGTTTGTATAGACAGATAGCTGTGGTTCACCTGATTAAAACGCTGTTTTTATTTAGTTGATCCAAGGCTCCCTTTCCTGAATTATTATACTTTTTCTTAATATGTAAATGAGGCCTCTGGTGCAAAGAGGGCATTCACCCAAGCTCCCCCATTTCTGTGCCCAGCCCTTTCATTCGCTGCTTTACCACTGTCTGGCCCTGTCAACCAAAGCAGCCATGGAGGGACTGGCCTAGAAAATAGTGAAGCTTGGGTGCAACAAGAGCAATGGTGACACCCTCATTGCACCAAAGGCCTAATTTGCACATTACGAAAAAGTGTTATAACTCGGGAATGGAGCCTCGGATCAACTAAAGAAAGACAGAATTTTAATCAGGTGACCACAGCTATGTGTCTGTGCAGAAAGTTGGAGGATGGGGTTCACAACAGTTCGTTTTCTGTTCTGATCTGTTAAAAGAACAGAAAAAAACATCCTTTATTTTGAGTATCCGTTATGCTCATTTAGCATCCATTTAGTCAATTCTGTCAGAGATCTTTTATTTTAGATGGGAGAAAAAACTCTGTGAGAAGGAATTCTTCTCCTGTCAAAAAATAACGGTTGGAAGTGTCAAAAATGGATGCAAAATGAGCATAACAGATGCCGAAAAGAAAGGATCTGGGGTTTTTTCTAAATATTTCTGTTCTTCTGACGGATCAAAAGTAGGAAAAACTAAATGGTAATATGGACCAGCCTAAAGGAGTTCTTTATTTCTTAATAAATAATGAGGAATAATATAAGTTATTCGGACAAGATGACTGAATATGACTCTTATATTTTCTTATAATGGTTATATTTTCAATTCCAGCCTTGAATAAGAGAAATAGATAAAGACTGAGAAATAGATCCAGAAAAAGAAGAATAAACGGTCTGTGCTAAAGCAAAGAACCACGATTATTCACACATCCACAAGGAAACATGCACTACCTTCCTCCATGATGAGGAAGTCTATGGGGACAGAACTTAGCTGATATACCTGAGCATTGTAGGAGATGGTCTGAAAATCCCTTTTAAGTCTAGCAGCGTCTGTCAGTGTCTTTAGGGATGAAACATTGACCACCTTGCCACAGATGTCATCACTGACACAAACATGTGAAAGAGGTCTATCATGAAGTTTTTCTGGATCTGATGACATCTAATGTGTATGAGGGTAACCCAACTGTCAGCAGAAAGAAAGATCGGGCACGTTGGATTTCAATGGTGTCTGACAGCAGATTCTTCCCCTACACCTACACACCCGAGACCGAGAGTAGGGCCTCCACCGACCAGGTATAGATGGTCTCTCCTGATTACATCAATGAAAGTCCCTTTAAGAGCCAGTTACTATAAATCACTCACATAGCCAGTTAGCTGTTATTTAATGGTTCAAATACTCTCAAAGACAAATAATTAAAAAAAGTTAGGCACCGACAGCAAATTTCTAAGCATACTGTTACCAGGATGAGACCAGCCGTGATATACCGTACAGAATGCAATGGGTTTACTATTATTCTTGTGTGTCTGACATAATGTATGGACCTCAGCTACAAAGCTGATGATCAGGAAAGGTAAGTAATTAACACAACATCAGTCTAATCAAACGCCTGATGTTGAAGACTCACTTATCTCACCAGCCCAGTGCAAAACACTGCGATTCGCCTCATTTAACTAATGACAACCCAATGGAGCAGGAAATAAAGATGTGACTGATGTCTGGTTACTTTCTATATTTTAAAGAGAGCTGGGAAGGTACATAGTGTCATCTAAGAAGTGTGACAAGAGGAATCACCTGCCACATGAAACATGGTGTCTGAGGGGCGTCGGGCATGTTATAGAGCAGGAGGAGCTGAGCAGATTGATATATAGTTTTATGGGGAAAGATTCAGTATAACTTGAATTTTATTCATTTAAATGCTTTCTTATCCTGGGGCTGAGTGTGTATAAAGAGACAGCTGCCAATCATTGAGTAGGAACGCCCACTGGACTCCTAAGCTTAGAAAGTGTAGGGATTCAGAAGAACGAATTTCAAGTTACCCCAAATCCTTGCACAAAACTATATAACAATCTGCTCAGCTCATCCAGCTCTATAACATGACTACATGTACAGTGCCGCAGGTTCCCCTTTAGTTTTGCTTTAAGAAGGCTGCCAGTGATTACATTATCACAAATGTTAATTTTTGCAATTTTTTAAGGTTACTTCCAGACTGACACCAGTTTGATCCTTCAGCCATGATTTAAGTCGGATTTACTAGAGGGAACGGTCGGGTTGATTACGGGAACACTAGTACAAATGTTCCCGATAACTGGCCCATGTAAAGATGCCGCAGATCACCTGATGAGAAAACACTCATTCGTCTGGTGAAATCATGGTTTATGAGGACACCTAAATCATTGAGCAGATGGTGCTGTGTAAACAGGGATCTGCTGCCCAGAAACAATGAATCTGTATGAGGACGAGAGGCTGCAGTACCATCGCTCATCCCTATACAATAGAAGTGATTGCTGCATACAGGAGCGGATTGGCCATAGACATTAAAGGAAAAATACCCGGTGGGCTGATGCCCAGGGGGCTGTCTGGGCCCTCCTCACGGCCGGCCAGTGGAGGTTTTTGGGGAGGTATTTTATGATGGACTGTGGTATTTGGCTCTGTTGGGGTGGTATAATGTGTCATAATATGGTATTGCTGGCCCTGCCTTCCATCAATTTGGACCTGACAACAAAACAGGGGCCACTTTTAGTATTTTTTCCAGGGCCACTTTAAGTTCCCGGTCTGCCCCTGGCTGCATGTAAGTGCAGCTCTTTACCTCCAATGACGAGCAAGCAGTTATCGGGAAAGAACAGTTATTTCCCGATAATTTCAAGCTCAGTCACACGGAATGTGTTAGGTCCAGGAAACATGGTCCATGCACTCAGTTCCTATCTGATTGCGTGCCTACTGTACTGTACTCACATCATCCTGTAAGCAGCACAGCTTTCACTAAGCATGTGATGTAACATTCATCAATCACATGGCCTAGGCGCAGCTCAGCCCCATTCAAGTGAATAGGGCCGAGCTGTGATACAATGTACGGCGCTGTGCTTGGTTCGCTTCAATAAGGTCATAGCGCTCACCAGAGAGCCGCAGCTGATTGGTGGGGGTCCCGGGTGTTGGATCCCCACCGATCAGATACTAATGACCTCTTGGAAAACCCTTTAAGCCACTGCCAGACACTTTGGGCATGTTGAAATCCAACTGACCGATTTTTATCTCCCCTACATCTGCTATTGGGAGAGCATTGTGAGGCACCATAAACATTAGCTGGTCCTGCTGACATCAGTCGGTTTGAGCGGCATTTATCTAATGTGTACGGCCAAGGTAAAGGGGTTGATAGCAATCCACCTGTATGAAAGTCATAAAATATGTAATATACGAGAATGTGTCTGTAAAGAGTCCCTTTAAACATCTGGTGCCAAGAAATGCTTTGGATTGTCGATTGCCCAAATAAAGCACAGTACAGTATAATCCTAGTCACAAGCCTGCGGTTTTATGAGACCTATTTAGTGAGCATATTGAGGTTACATTTTAAAGGTGTGCTTAGCAGTGCTTTCTGGTGCCTGCACAGCCTCTAATGTAATGAAATGGCCTTCTATAATGCAGGCTAAGGCACCAGGAGAGTCCTATAAATGCTCAATGCTAATTGACACTGACAGCGATGGAGAAAACGGCAGAATGGCAGGTGTGTAACTGCAGCATTAGTCAGTGCGCTGTGTAAACCAGATTGAGCAGGAGTAAAAGAATATAATGAAGAGCTGCTTAGGGGCGACTTTGTGCGCCCTGCAGTGTCCTAAAGCGCCCGTGCCGAAATGTAAGCTTGGGATGTGAATGGGATAAACACTTGAAAGGCACATGCAATAGCGTCTATGAAGCAGCCGGCCAGGTGACCAGGTATATAGGTGTCTATGAAGCAGCCGGCCAGGTGACCAGACATATAGGTGTCTATAAAGCAGCCGGCCAGGTGACCAGACATATAGGTGTCTATAAAGCAGCTGGCCAGGTGACCAGGTTTATAGGTGTCTATAAAGCAGCTGGCCAGGTGACCAGGTATATAGGTGTCTATAAAGCAGCCGGCCAGGTGACCAGATATATAGGTGTCTATAAAGCAGCTGGCCAGGTGACCAGATATATAGGTGTCTATAAAGCAGCCGGCCAGGTGACCAGGTATATAGGTGTCTATAAAGCAGCCGGCCAGGTGACCAGGTATATAGGTGTCTATAAAGCAGCCGGCCAGGTGACCAGGTTTATAGGTGTCTATAAAGCAGCTGGCCAGGTGACCAGGTATATAGGTGTCTATAAAGCAGCCGGCCAGGTGACCAGACATATAGGTGTCTATAAAGCAGCCGGCCAGGTGACCAGACATATAGGTGTCTATAAAGCAGCCGGCCAGGTGACCAGACATATAGGTGTCTATAAAGCAGCCGGCCAGGTGACCAGACATATAGGTGTCTATAAAGCAGCCGGCCAGGTGACCAGGTATATAGGTGTCTATAAAGCAGCCGGCCAGGTGACCAGGTATATAGGTGTCTATAAAGCAGCCGGCCAGGTGACCAGGTATATAGGTGTCTATAAAGCAGCCGGCCAGGTGACCAGGTATATAGGTGTCTATAAAGCAGCCGGCCAGGTGACCAGGTATATAGGTGTCTATAAAGCAGCCGGCCAGGTGACCAGGTATATAGGTGTCTATAAAGCAGCCGGCCAGGTGACCAGACATATAGGTGTCTATAAAGCAGCCGGCCAGGTGACCAGACATATAGGTGTCTATAAAGCAGCCGGCCAGGTGACCAGGTATATAGGTGTCTATAAAGCAGCCGGCCAGGTGACCAGGTATATAGGTGTCTATAAAGCAGCCGGCCAGGTGACCAGGTATATAGGTGTCTATAAAGCAGCCGGCCAGGTGACCAAGTATATAGGTGTCTATAAAGCAGCCGGCCAGGTGACCAGGTATATAGGTGTCTATAAAGCAGCCGGCCAGGTGACCAGGTATATAGGTGTCTATAAAGCAGCCGGCCAGGTGACCAGGTATATAGGTGTCTATAAAGCAGCCGGCCAGGTGACCAGGTATATAGGTGTCTATAAAGCAGCCGGCCAGGTGACCAGGTATATAGGTGTCTATAAAGCAGCCGGCCAGGTGACCAGGTGTATAGGTGTCTATAAAGCAGCCGGCCAGCCCAGTGTGACCAGGTATATAGGTGTCTATAAAGCAGCCGGCCAGGTGACCAGGTATATAGGTGTCTATAAAGCAGCCGGCCAGGTGACCAGGTATATAGGTGTCTATAAAGCAGCCGGCCAGTGACCAGGTATATAGGTGTCTATAAAGCAGCGGCCAGGTGACCAGGTATATAGGTGTCTATAAAGCAGCCGGCTATAAAGCAGGTGCACCAGGTGACCAGGTATATAGGTGTCTATAAAGCAGCCGGCCAGGTGACCAGGTATATAGGTGTCTATAAAGCAGCCGCCAGGTGACCAGACATATAGGTGTCTATAAAGCAGCTGGCCAGGTGACCAGGTGTATAGGTGTCTATAAAGCAGCCGGCCAGGTGACCAGGTATATAGGTGTCTATAAAGCAGCCGGCCAGGTGACCAGGTGTATATAGGTGTCTATAAAGCAGCTGGCCAGGTATATAGGTGTCTATAAAGCAGCCGAGGTGACCAGGTATATAGGTGTCTATAAAGCAGCCGGCCAGGTGACCAGGTATATAGGTGTCTATAAAGCAGCCGGCCAGGTGACCAGGTATATAGGTGTCTATAAAGCAGCTGGCCAGGTGACCAGGTATATAGGTGTCTATAAAGCAGCCGGCCAGGTGACCAGGTATATGGGTGTCTATAAAGCAGCCGGCCAGGTGACCAGACATATAGGTGTCTATAAAGCAGCTGGCCAGGTGACCAGGTGTATAGGTGTCTATAAAGCAGCTGGACAGGCGTCAGCGCAGTCCATCAACCAGTCCAAAATGCTGGCATCTACTGGTACATCTGTAAAAGAGGAGACAGATTACCGAATGGCACAGAAGCCACAATCCATTGCACTTTGCAGACAGGGAATAACGTGAAAGCAGGGAAGTCAATGACTGGCCTAAGATGAGAAGCAGACACGTGGACATGGATAGGCAGGGTACAAACACAGTAACATTACCACTGGAGGTATTATAGGCCAAAGAAGTGGCTATCTTATTACCATTTCAAAAAGCGACATGGCTGACAGCGACAAGGTGTGCGTGTGGGGAGGCCCATCACATCTAATCATCTCTTTTGTCAGTCAGGCCCCAGTCAAGGACTAGCGGGAGCTACTGACTCATTATGTAAATTTGGCAAAGTACTTCCGACAGCACCCCAAGCCCCCTCCTTATGTGCAATGTGATTTCCACATGAAAGGGACGAGATGAACAAACACACACAGGCGCTAAAATCACCAGCAAGTCCGGGCTTTTGTAGCTGTCAGCAGGATACCTGGCAGGTGTTTTGGCTGCAGTATGTGCGGATACGACCATGAGACCACACAGGGCTCACCGCCTCTCATCTCACTATTTTACTCCAAAGAGAAGCTTTTCTGTCACATTCTCAGACACTGTTTTAATTCCTAGGAAAAACAGGTTGACTTGATGCGTTTTGTTTCGTACCGAGATGAGTTTGACACCACAATCTTCCTGCATCAGTTTGACAGGAGCCACTTATCGGCCTCCATTATCTAAGTCACTCTCGGCTCCCTGCTTACCTCTCTGCCACCTGCAGCCCTGTCCGCACATAATCACGCCAGCAAACAGCACGCTGCGGCTCACAACTTCAGCGTACCTGTCACCTCATGTACTTGGCGACTGGATATGGATTGTTCTTTCTTTATTCAGTCAAAAGCCGGAGCCACAGAAAATCAGAGGAAAACCAAATGCCAACAGAAAATGAGCTCCAACCATTAGGCCTCATACACAGGGCGGTTGATGCACGATGCCCGTAAAACAGCGGGTCCGCAATTTACGGGAACTAGACGTTTGTGCACCGCATCATGGATGCGGACCCATTCACTTAAATGGGTCCGCAATCTGGAAGGTGCGGCGCTGAACGGAGGCACTACGGAGCGCTTCCATGGGTTTTCTGTCCATGCCTCCGCATCACAAAAAATAGGACTTCTATTTTTTTGCTTTGAGGACAGATCACGGACCCATTCAAGTTGAAGGGGTCTGAATCTGTCTGCGCCAGCCACACGGACAGTGCCCGTGCATTGGGGACCGCAAATTGCGGCAGCAAGGGCAGCACACGTTTGTCTGCATAAGCCCTAATTAGGTGAGAAGGTAAGACAAAAAGGTCATCATCAATATAATAATAACTGGGCTATAGTGCGCCATTTTGACATCCTGACATGTCAGGAGCGGTGACAGGTCCTCTTTCTGTGCGATCAATGTGCTGCAAAAGTTACAAGACAATGGGGAGAACTTACATTGAGGCTGACTTACCAACAAGTTAACCAAATGTGCAACAGGAGATAACCAGAAGTTGTCCTCCAAGGTTTTCCTTTAATTAGACACAAAATGGAAAACAGTAACAAAATATGGAAATCGGATAATGATAGTGTATTAATGGTGCGTTCAGAGGCAAATCTAAAGAGTAGAAATTGCCAGAAATACATTTAATGGGTTTTTCCTAATTAATTTGGCAGCTTAGTAGAAGTAATAAATTAAATACTATAGCACAAAGCAATAGCACGTTTCTCATAAGTCATGGATATGAATACTATATGTCTAAGGCCCCATTCACACGTCCGTATAATGTGTCCGCATCCGTTTCCGCAATTGCGGATAGGATGTGGATCCATTCATTTCAATGGGTCCCGAAAAAATGCGGACAGTACACCGTGTGGTGTCCGCATCCATGTGTCCGTTCCGACTGTCCGCATAAAGAAATCCTCCTGTCCTACTTTTCTCCCGAATTGCGGTCCGTAGCACAATGAAAGGCATCCGCATGTCATCCGTATTTGCGGATTCCGTTCCAGTAGGGGTGAAAAAAAAAGATGTTATTCATCCTTCCGTTTTTTGCGGATCCACAAAAAACGGATGACATATGGATACATCCTATCGTTTTTTTACGGAAGAACGGAACTGATGTCCTGGAGCAACGGATCCGCAAAAAACTGACCGTTTTCCAGGATGTGCACAAATACGGACGTGTGAATGAAGCCTAAGGCTCCATTCACACGTCCGTTTAAAACATCCGCAATCTATCAGCATCCGTTCCGCAATTGCGGATGGCTTTTGCAGATATTTTGCGGATCCATTCATTTCAATGGTTCCTGATAATCTGCGGACACTGCACCGTATGTTGTCTGCATCCGTTAATCTGTTCCGTTCCGTTTTGCAGATCCGCAAACAGAAATCCTCCTGTTCTACTTTTCCTCCTGTTTTGCGGTACGTAGCACAATGAAAGTCTATGGATCCGCAAAAAATGCGGAAGAAATGCGGAAAGGCATCCGCATGTCATCCGTATTTGCGGATTCTGTTCCAGGAGGGGTGAAAAAAAAAGATTTTATTCATCCTTCCGTTTTTTGCGGATCTGCAAAAAACGAATGACATAAGGATACATCCTTTCAATTTTTTACGGAAAAACGGAACGAATGTCCTGGAAAAACGGAGTTTTTTGCGGAACAACGGATCCGCAAAAAACTGACCGTTTTCCAGGATGTGCAACAATACGGACGTGTGAATGAAGCCTAAGTCAAACAGGCAGCAGTACTGATAGCTGTCAGACATTGGAGGCCATGTTCACAAGGTGCACATATGCAGCAAATCTGCATGTGAAAGATCCACAGTGTGTTAACATACCTGCAAAGCTGATCAGATTGTAAAGGGAGCCTGTCACCATGAAAATGCAGTGTAATCTACAGGCAGCAGGTTATAGAACAGGAGGAGCTGAGCAGATTGATATAAAGTTTTATGGGAAAAGATTCAGTAAAACTTTTAATTTGTTAATTTAAATTCCTGAACATTCTGAAGTCAGGGAGGAGGAGCTATCAGTGATTGACATCCTGCCCTTTATGACTGTGTATACAGAGGTAGCTGTCGATCACTGATAGGACCGCCTCCTGGACTTCAAAGCCCAGAATAAGCAGGAATGTAAACATATGAAATACAAGCTTTACTGAATCTTTTCCCACAAAACTATATATTAATCGGCTCAGCTTCTCCTGCTCTATAACATGCTGCCTGCAGCTCAAACACAATTTTCAACCTGAAAGCTTCCCTTTAAAGGGTTTCTGTCACCAGATTTGGGCATACTAAACAGGATGGCATTTGCAATGTGCAAATGCCACCTGATGCCCAATCTGGTTTTCTTACTGTAATCAGATCAGCCATTTTGTTAAAAAAAAGCACTTTTATAATATGTAAATTAGGCGTACTAGGTGCAAGAGGCGTTTACCTTGCACCTAGTAATCGCCGTGTTCCAACCTCTAGTGCCGCCTCCTGCTTCCTGATTGACAGGGCCAGGCAGCTTGCTCGATGAGCTGCCGGCCCTGTCCTCGCTCGAAATCCCGCGCCTGCGCCGTGTAGGCTAAATTCGGCGCAGGCGCAGATAGTTCACCCGGCCGCCCGGCTCCTGCCTCTCTCACTGCGCCTGCGCCGTGCGGAGTAAAAGCGGCGCAGGCGCAGTGAGTTCCGCCGGCTCCCGGCTCTCTCACTGCGCCTGCGCAGGCGCACTGAGAGACCCGGGAGCCGGGCGGCCGGCGGAACTCACTGCACCTGCGCCGCTTTTACTCCGCACGGCGCAGGCGCAGTGAGAGAGGCAGGAGCCGGGCGGCCGGGTGAACTATCTGCGCCTGCGCCGAATTTAGCCTACACGGCGCAGGCGCGGGATTTCGAGCGAGGACAGGGCCGGCAGCTCATCGAGCAAGCTGCCTGGCCCTGTCAATCAGGAAGCAGGAGGCGGCACTAGAGGTTGGAACACGGCGATTACTAGGTGCAAGGTAAACGCCTCTTGCACCTAGTACGCCTAATTTACATATTATAAAAGTGCTTTTTTTAACAAAACGACTCATCTGATTACTGTAAGAAAACCAGATTGGGCATCAGGTGGCATTTGCACATTGCAAATGCCATCCTGTTTAGTATGCCCAAATCTGGTGACAGAAACCCTTTAAGAAATCTCATCCATGTGCTGCAAAAATAAAAAATACAAAAATAAATAAATCAATGTAAAATGATCTGTGGTACAGATTTTAAATCTGAAGCATGTCAATTTATGCCGCGTATTTCTAATACGGATTTAACCCAATGCCTAGGGTGAAAATCAGCACCTAAATTTGCAATGAATTCCTCTACATGTGGCCTTATACTAAGAAGGACATGGAGGGAGAAAACTGGTGTAAAGTATGATTGGCTTAGTTGCCCACAGCAACCAATCAGATTTCACCTTTCATTTTCAAAGGAAGCTCTCAAAAAGGTAAAATCTGATTGTTTGCAATGGGTCCTCAAAAATGTAAGGTGGAATCTGATTTGTTGCTATGGGTCCTCAAAAATGTATGGTGGAATCTGATTTGTTGCTATGGGTCCTCAAAAATGTATGGTGGAATCTGATTTGTTGCTATGGGTCCTCAAAAATGTATGGTGGAATCTGATTTGTTGCTATGGGTCCTCAAAAATGTATGGTGGAATCTGATTTGTTGCTATGGGTCCTCAAAAATGTAAGGTGGAATCTGATTGGTTGTTATTTCTTTCAGATGTAGATAAACCTAAAATCTAGAATGACTGAAAACTAAGCTCCACTGGTTCACGCGACCTCTGCTTGTCTGGTCTGGCCGTCTGGGCACCTGTAGAACCAACAGAACCAATAGCTAATGAACCATAGTTGTTTGAATGATCATTATGTTTGGGATACAGATGTTATTTAGCTCCATTAACAAATCTGCAAGTGGAACTTGTAACTTTTATGATGTCATTAAACTGATGTCACCTGCAGATGTCACCTGGGTGATAAAACATGATGGCAGACTCCCCCAATCTTCTCTCCTGGTAATGATATGAATAGCTCAGGGTGAGCTCAGCCTTACAACCGTGACCCGGACTTTTCTCCTGCACGGATTGTCTCAGTATGTGCCCTAATAATATAATATGGCTGATTACAGTCTGAATCCTCCTGATGGAAAGATTCAGACTGAGGCCATGAATTCGTCAATCCCAGTCTTCTTGTCTTTTCATTAATATCGATTTTTCACTACATGCACTTTACTCTAATTTCCTGTGACTTCCATCAATAATTCACTAGCTTCACATAGCAGATATCACAGCCAAAACGTGTGATTGATCTCCAATAATCTTGTACAGTAACTGTCTATATATTTGTCTTCTGCTCTCTGCTCCCGAGCGCACTCTGCTTAAAACCGTATGACACCAGATTATTGCATCCAGTCCAGGCAATCCACAGTCAGCTAAACAGCCGGTACTCCGGGCTAATAAACCTGCAGGATTAGGGCTCTCATACAAGACCGTTGCCTGCTCTGTGGACCACAATTTGTGGATGCGCAAAACACGGATACCAGCTGTGTGTATTCCGTATTTTGCAGAACAGAAGGGTCGGCCCCTAAGGAACAGTTCTATCCTTGTCCGTAATGTGGAATGGCCATGTGGACACATGGAATCAATTTTTTTTTTTTTTTTTTTTTGCAGCCCCACTTACGGGATGTAATAAAAGCGGAACAGACACGGAAAAAAATACACCTGTGTGCATGAGCCCTAGGAGAGAGATTTTTGCTTTTGATTTCTTTATTTCAGGTTCACATATGCATTAGAGCCCCTGTCAATAATGTCGGTCACAAAAGAGCGGAATACAGTGTGGTTCGCTAAAATGTCAGACTAAGATGGAAAACTAATGGACCTCGTTTACTCGTCTGATGGATCAGCTTCTATGCTTACATTTCATTTCGCAGTTTGTATGGCAGGACAGATGAACAGACTGCCCAGCAGAGACGTGACTGAAGTATCAGGCCTCATGCCATATCATGGATCTGCATCTTTTGCCCATTAATTTTTATGGGTTCACAAAATAAATAAAAAAATGGACAGCACATGGATGTCATCTGTGTGCTGTCCGCATCTGTATGTCTGTCCTGCAAATGACAAAACATTGTCTTGTCTGTTTTTTACTTTTCTTTTTACTTTTTCTCTTTTAAGACCTGGCGTGAGCAGGGAAGATCTTTGTGCCACAATCTGCATATGAAATATGCCTACTTTTTATGCCTACTTCCCGCAAAATTTTTTATTCTCTGACCTGTTAGAAAGGTACATGATATAATCTGTAGTGAATGTAATTTTCTTACCAGAGGCTGTAATTGAGAGTTATCCCCTCTCTTCTTATTGTAGCTGTGTCATGTGACCAACTTCCTGACCTTCAACTGACCCAGGACAGCAAGCCAGTTACTGCTCTATTCATTCCTATGAGACCGAAAGTGAGGCTCCCATAGGAATGCATAGAGAAATAGACTTCCTGTCCACACATAAGATGCTGTGTGAGTTGGTGAGTCTAATTCCTAGTCACATGACACAGATGAGAAAGATCAGGAAGATATAACTCAAAAATTCAGCTGCTGGTAAGAAAATTATATTCACTACAGATTACATCATGTCATGCGGGAGTTCTATTTTAATAAATGACCCCGTAAAGGGGTTGTCCCATCATAGACAATGGGGCCATATAGCTGCCTCCATTGTTTGATAGGCGTGGGTCCCACCTCTAGGACCCACAGCTAAAATGAGAACGGAGCGCGGAAACGAATGGAGGGCGCACTGTGCAGCCGCCCACCATTCATTTCAATGAGGCCACCGAAAATAGCTGAGTGTTGGCTGCAGCCACAGCTCTCCCAACTCCGTTCTCCCAGAGGTGCGGGTCCCAAACTGGCATAGCAGACTTGATAAATGTCCCCATAATGTAAAAATGTTTGGATTTATCTTGAACGTCTGGCTACAACAAGCCAGTCCGTGGTTTTCACTGGGTAATGGGAAACCCCCATGTTTTGTTTTCTTCTCACTCCACTTATCATAAGTCCATTTGATGACATACGCTATGAATAACCATGGCTGGAGTTCTCCAGAGTTATTAGACATAACATTCAATCTGACTTCATTATTTACTGACTTCTGTCATTGAAAGGTCACTTGGAGCTGCTCTAGAACTTCCACTCAGTTCTTCAGTCCACAGTCGCACACCCTTACTTAACTAGATACAGGGCCTAAGTATAGCAGACTGGAGGGTGAGTGTGGTGCGCAAAAACCAGGCGTTTGCTAGCAACAGGAACACAGACGCTAAACAGTGCCATTCTGTGGGACACTGGAGGTATAGCATAATGGTGTAAAGGAGAAATGGCTTAGTTGCCGATAGCAACCAATCAGATTTTACTTTTCATTTTCAAAAGAAGCTCTCAAAAATGTAAGGTGGAAACTGATTGGTTGCTATGGGCAACTAAGCCAGTTCTACTTTAACCAGTTTTGATAAATCTCCCCAATGAGTGAAAAAAATACCCTTGGCCTGCCTCGGCCTTCCCAATCCACCATCAAATCTAAGAGCATGGCCACATGGAGCACCTGTGAGATGTGCTCATGTGCGGTTTTACTGCAAGATGGTGCAGTTTCCATATTAAAGTGCTTTTCTGGCATTTTAATACTGATGACCTATCCTCAGGACAGGTAATCAATATCAGATTAGTGGGAGTCCAACACCCGGCACCCCTGCTAATCAGCTGGTTGAAGAGAAGGTAGCGCTATGTGCGAGCTCAGCCTTCCCTTCATTGTTTACCTGCTCGCCGTTGACATCACAGCGGCGAGCAGGTGTAAGTACAAGAAGCCGTCCCATTGACTTCCTATGCACTTGAATAGGAAGGACCCATCCCATAGACGTGAATGGGACGGTTTGTAGTTACACCTGCTCACCGGTGCGATTTCGACAGCGAGCAAGTAAACAATGAAGCGAAGGCTGCACTTGTATGGAGCGTGGCCTTCTCTTCAACCAGCTGATTGGTGGGGGTGCCAGCTGTCAGACCTCCCACCAATCTCATATTGATGACCTATTCTGAGGATATGCCAACTAATGGGTGGCTTACTTTCAAACAGAATTTTATGCCAAAATTGTGTTGGCACCACTTTTTGGTGGTGGGCGCGTAAAAAATTCTAGGCCAATAACCCAACATATTCACAATTGCATCAGGAAAAAAATGTTTCTTTTGGTAAAAAATAACATTCTTGTTTCATTCAGGACGCATATAGTTCACATTTCCTGCTGAATCCCACTCACATAACCAATTAAATTTGTAACTGTACGGTGAGAGCTGCTAATTGCACTCAAGAAAATAAATCAGCATCGAGCGTGATATCCCAAGCAAATTTATAGACTGGAGAAACAATTAATCTTCCAGCATTTTCACACAGGAAGTCGGTTCCAACCTAATTTAAATCACTGTTCACATTTGGAGTGATACCAGAGGGACGCGTGTTCATTTTCAAGCTTAATATTCTGCATTTCCCCAAAGCGGAATAAGGGAGGTCGGGCTGAAGATGATCATATTTATGCCTGTCTAGTCATAAATGTGTCTTCAAGCAGGAATCATGTACCATCAAGAGAAGTCACACTGAGAAGTATATACACATGGCAGAAACCCAATTACGTACAAAATCTAGGAAGACATGGGGGCGGCTTCAGCAACATACTGGGTGTACGGCAGTTTTCTGGTGTAAATTGGTGTTTCAGCCAACAGCAGATTCTTTGACAGGTTCTGTGCCCTGTTGATAAAACTGCCACATGCTCCCAGCGCTAAAGGCGCAAATTATGGCACACGCCATATCTGCACCATAATTTGCAACTTACAGCTTCTTGTGGCGGGAGGTTGACTGCTGGATTTACTCAAAAACTGGTATAAGTTATAGCTTACATCTACTCTAGCACCCAGCTGATGCAGATCCGAGTTTCTGGTGCCAGAAATGCAACTAACTTCTCAAGAGGCACACTGATAGCATCACTATTTCGTAGATACACGTTTTTGCAGGTTGTATGCAGGAGGCCTGAATCTGACACTTAGTAATCTTATAATAAGCCAGAAAAAATGTAAAGAGGACCTGTCACCACTCCTGACTAGGGATGAGCGAACTTCAGTTTTTGAAGTTCGAGTTCGGGTTTACGTTGAATTGCGTTATGGATTCCGTTAATATGGAACATAATGCAATTCAAGGAAGGAATTCATAACATAATGCCTTTAAAGGGAGTCTTTCATCTGTTTTCCACCAATATAACTAAGAGCACTGACCCACAGAAGATTGCAGACACATCCCAGACATACCTGTGTGCACTTTGTGTCTGTATTAGGCCCCTTTCACACGAGCGGGAGACTCGCATGTCTCCCGCAACGCATCTACAGGGCTGGACTCCGCACGGACAGGGATCACATATAATGCTCTGCGATCCCTGTCAGTGCGGAGTCCAGCCCTGTAGATCCGTTGCGGGAGACATGCGAGTCTCCCGCTCGTGTGAAAGGGGCCTTACAGGTCCAGGAAAAGCACTTTTATTCTGCTAGAAATATGAACCTGACCTTATTTGAAAGCTGGCATTCCACCCTTTCAAACGATACTAGAATCTTAGCATTGTATACTCTATATCAGAAGATATAGACGTTAGAAATCGAGTCAGGAGTGAAAGCTGTTTTTACTTTCACTTTCAGCTGGGCACTTAGGAGCTGTTTTCCAGCAGAATAAAAGTGCTTTTCCTGGACATGGAATAAAGGCATAAAGTGTACACAGGTATGTTTGGGATGTGTCTGCCATCTTCTGTGAGGCAGTGCTCTTAGTTATATTGGTGAAAATTAGGTGACAGGCTCCCTTTAAGAAGTCTATGGACAGCATAACGGATCCGTCCGGTTTCCGTTATGCAGGAGAGGACTCCTTGGTGATCCAGCCACAGTAGGTTTTTCTAGAAGTAAATTCACCTAATTTATGGCAAAGCCTTGGTGCACTCAAATTGGTAAATCTTTCCCAGTATTTTTGTTTAAAAACATGCACTTTTTGTGACCCTTTTTCATAGTTTTTTTCTCGGTCAAAAACACTGAGGCCGGATATTACTACATACAGTGGGGCACATTTACTAAGGTGGTTTTTACGGTCTTAGGTCCCCCCTGCTTTGCCATTAGATTTGTCTGATTTATGAAGAGGCACAAGAAAACTAGATCAGACCCCCACTGGTGTAGTTTTTCACCAACATTTACACCTGTTTCCAGGCGTAAATGTTAGTAAATTTGCCCAGCATAGTCCCCAACATACCCCTCTCCATCCCCCTCTGCCAAACACAGCGTGAAACTAAATATTGTCACACGGCCAGTGCGACTATTTTTTCAGCTAAAATAATCACACGTTTCTTAATAAATGATTCTGAGTGTACTTTGGTTAGTTTTGCCATGTTTTTTAGGTCAGAGAAGTTTTTTCAAAATGCAACATGCTGTGGGTATGGCGCCATAAGCTTCTGCCACATGCAAGTACAAAACAACACTAAACAAAAAGCTCCACCAACACACATTATTCATGAAGTTTAAAACGCCAGAAAATAGCACTGTGAGGAGTTGTAAGGGCACCTTCACACATTTTTTCTGCATTTTAAAACTCACTTAAAGAGCATCATGCTTTTCAAGCTTATTTTATCGATCTTTTCAGCATGTATTTTTTGTAGCTTTTTTTATTGTGCAACATTTTGTACATTTGCTTTTTTCTTGTTATTTTTGAAGTCCTACAGAGAATCTTTGAAGGAAAATGATGGGCAAAACGCAACTGACTCAAAAAATGAAAACTCTAAATTCTGTGCACTTATACTCAAATAACTGATTATGATAGACTGGCGCAGACAGGTGATCGCAGAGGGTCCATGGCCAATTCATGGATTAGCAAAAATACAGCACATTAAAAAGATAAAAATCCAACTTGACCAGAAAACTGTGTGGTTATCAAATGTAATAGGTGAAATTATATTTTTTTCTACAAATTTTGTTTTTTTTTCCTGGAAACGGTGCTTAGAGTCATATCTAGTAATCCAGCTAAGCCTAAGGGCTCAAGCACATGGACGCAAGTGTTTTGCAGCCAACAAATCACGGATACAGAAAAAATGGATTCCGATCGAGTGCATGCCACCATTTATTTTTTAACCTGGGTAGAAATGTCCTATTCTTGTCCGTAAACTGGACAAGAATAGTATATGTTCTTGTTTTTTGCGGGGCCGCAGAACAGATGAGCAGATGCAGCCATCACATGGTGTGCTGTCTGCATATTCTGCCGCCCCATGGAAATGAGTCGATCTGCATCTGATCTGCGGATCAGGCCTTAGGCTGGGGCCACACTGCAATCTTGGCCCGACATCCAAAGGATCGGTGTGTAGCAGGTGTGAAGGCGCCCATATTCACTTGAATTGGGACAGGCTGCAACACCAGACAAAATCCTTGGACATGAGTGCCACCACTTCTGGAAAACGTTACACACTGATTTTCCTAGTCCTGGACAAACCCTTTAATTTCAGAAAGTGACTACTAAAGAGAGTGTTGAAGGAAGAATTTATAGGGTACCTAATCCTGAGGGGGAAATCTCAAATGTGCAGAATCGACTAATATTACTAATATATTATTACTAATATACTAATATTTATTCAAGTGTAAAATTCTAGCCCTTCGCTGATTCAAAGCTGGTGGCTCATACATAACACAACAAAAACATAATTAAATGAACCCTGTTTGCCCACAATCCTCTGACTCGGCTCAGTAAACATACAGAACCATTAGATCTCATTTTTGTTCCATGTAAAACTGAACATTAAAGAGCAACAAATCTCTAGGCCCCACATTAATGGCAAATGCAAAGTCGCATTTTCATTGTCAGAAAGCACATTGGGTTTTTAGTTGAGAGAGAATGACATGTCACCATGCCAGGAAGGAAATCTGGGGATAATTTGTTAACCATTATCTGCACAGCCCCAGATGCATGTTATGTCATTAGGGTATGACTGGTATGCAATAAAAATATTTTTTTACTTTTTAGTGCAGTCACGTAAGGGTCTGGAGAGAGGCAGAGGGAACGTCTATGGAATAGCATCTTCATGTAAATATGCAATCAGTGCAATCAGTAATATATCCAGATTTATCCATTAGCCCATTAGAATAGTATTAAGCGAACTTGTGTTTCAAGTTCAGATAAGGGTTATCTGAGAATTCCATTATGGATTCCACTACCACGGACCATAAGTTATAGTCCGTGGTAGTGGAATCCATAGCGGACTTCTTAGATGCCTCCATATGAAAGCAAACGTCCACAGAGGTACCATAAGGCCAAACAGACTTCCATGGGTGCTGCAATAGAGATCAGTGCACAGCATCTATACTGCTTGACAGGATGCACTCTGGGCCACACCCTGGATACTCCTTTAGGCCTCGTTCACATTTTACTTTTTCACTGACGAGTGCTGTCCGCATTTTCCATGGACAGCACACCTACCCATTGATTTTAATGTGTCTGTGAACATATCAGTATTTTTTACTGACTTTAGTAAAAAAAAAAAATCACAGAGACATGAACTACTTTGGTCCGATGCGGACCAAACATCCCCATTGAAGTCTATGGGTCCGTAAAAATCACGGACACAACACGTATGGCATCTGTGTTGCATCTGTTTTTCACTGAAGACTGAAAGGAGATGCTTTGGAAATTAATTTTCAGCTGAGCAGCGTCCGTGGATTACGAATGACACAATGAGGGTAAAAACGGACACATGGACCAAACACGGATCCTTCACGGACATCTTCACAGATGAAACATAGATGCTTTTTTTCACGGATGTGAAACTGACACAGAAATGTGAACAAGGTCTTGCCCATTTGATAAAGACTCTTTATTCAAATTTTTGCACTCCCCAATATAGCACATGTGTCATCTGGGTCACTCCCCTCTGGTTTATTTAACCCAGGGCTCAGCTGTCCAATCTCTCTGTAGTCATCATGTGCGACCCACAATATACAGTAAAAGCATTTTTCGCTGTAGGCCTTTGCACTTAGTAAAGAAGGGACAGCCGACCAGTTGTGGGCCATCATCTAGGACAGATCATGCAAGCAGGTGGGGACAGTGGCAAAGTTTAGGGCTTCACTGATCCCTACTGTGACAACTATTTAAAAAAGTTGCAGATGGTAAATCTGGAGTTATTAACATAGCTAATCATGCCCACTTCTCCACCCACTTTTCAAAGCTGAAATGAGTGGTGTAAAAAGGCAAAATGCCCCCCAAAGGTGGTGCAAATAAGCCCCAAAAAATCTCAAAGTCCTATTTAGTGACTTTTTGTCGCCGGCTTCTAGAGTGCGAGTCGTGATGAATTCGCTTCTATGAGTTTTTCACAATGTAAATTATTTTGGTGCACATTGTAAAATGTAAGCACACAATGTTCTGAAGCTGATATTAAAACCCTACGTTATTTTGGGTTCGGTGTGGGCAGACTGCTGCCTCCAGCCCCACAGACAGGCCATTTTATGACTTTATTGCTTGATTATGTAGAAATGTGTACAGTGCCACAGCAGGAGACAGTACAGGGAGACACAGTCACCTGTGAATTCACACAAAGACTGCATGAAATGAATAAGCAATGTTATCCCTTCATAATACAAGAAGAATTTTTTTAAGCCAAAAATATAGTCAAATTAGCAAAGGCAATGTCTCCTTTGGGATACATTGCACCAAAAATGTAACAATTAAACCTAAGGAATACTTTACAAATTGGCACAGAATGGAGGTGTAATAATATTCCTTTCTCCTTGCTTCATCAGCTTTAACGAGTTCCCTTACAGTTATTTTTTTTCTACGGCTGCTTAACATGATTTTTCCTGGGAAATATTAAGAAAAGTATCCCTAAACAACATTACCTCCATATACAGATTTATTGCCGCCATCATTTATCCATTTATTTTAATAGCCAGGCTTGCAATTTGATTTTGTTATCAAAATGATTAATCAATCTCTTCCTGTGATGAATCACTTTCCCACGTAGATCCATTACTTTGGATTATCACCACTTTGTGTTTAACTGAGCTGAAATAAAAAGCGTGACGTTCCGGTGATAGATCAACAGTATTTTGTTATTTTGCAGTGGTGTCAGAGACACATAATCAAGCAGAAGGTGTATTGTCATGTTAGAGTATGGCGACCTTTCATGTAATGTATTACAATGGTGTTGCAATGTGACAGTCCAAGTTGGATATTTTTGCGACCATCATGTTACAGTATGTTGCATTGCGTTTGCGATACCATTGAAATATATTACATGAAAGGTCGCCATGTAGCCATTCCCTTGTGTGTAGTACAACTTTTCTGCGACTTGCTGAGGTGTACACTTAAAAGGGTTGTCCCATGAAAAATATTCTACAGTTTTCAAACCAGCACCTGGATCTGAATACTTTTGTAATTGCATGTAATTCAAAATTCTGTATAGCTACTGAGTTATTGTAAAATGTATCTGTATAGCGCCACTTAATTTCTTATTTCTTTGACCAGCTCATTAAGAAGGCCGCACATGCTCAGTTTTATCTTTAAACTGCCTCCTGAGCTGTGATAGGGAGAGCATGGACACGCCCCCTGAGCTGCAGCAGAAAAGACCCTCCTCTTGAGCTGTCAGCTTGATATAAATCTAGCAGAGCAATGAATGTGGAGATCTCTGGATCCATGTGAGGTACAGGGCTGGTTCTAGCTTTGTTAGAAAGAGATGGTCATGTACTATATGAGGTCTGATTTTCATATAGTAAGCAAAGTAAGCAAATCTACACTGTCATATTAAAAAAAAAAAGCTCTAAAGTTTGTTAGGCTCTTTTCATAACTATGTTGTGGTTCTGCCATAAACAGATGCCATGATAAAGTGGTGGGTCTCTCAGCCAATGGACAGCAAGGACGCCCAATAGACTATACCAGGGGCATAGCTATAGGGGAAGGGGCTGCTACGGGGCCCGGACTTAGAAGACGCCTGCCAGGAAAGAGGCCTGGAAGATTTTATTGTCATTTTATTATACAGTGACATGACATATACGTGAAGGAAACAAATGGAGCGCGGGATGGGGAGGGGCGGCTTTCAAAAATTTGCTGTCAGTTATAGTTACACCACTGGAAGAAACTAAAATAATAATTACAAACCTCCCTGTAAATCATGCTTAAAATCTATGTCAAATATGGTATATTAACAGAGAACAAAAATAAGATATTTTTCCACAGAAAATCTCTGAGAAACATATGGCTTTCTTCAAGTACATCTACTAAAATAGATGTGGAGCATATTCCTACACGGTTTCCTAGAAAACTCTCTTCTTGCTTTTATACAGCTTCCGCCTAATACACATTGATACAGGGATGCCGTTTACAAAAGAACTTGCCCTAAAATGCATCTTATCATGGTCATCGATGTCTGATTGGTTGGGGTCTGACTCCCGCCATCCTCTCTGATCAGCTGTTTGAAGAGACCGGTTATATCACATCCATCGTCACATGGCCTTTGTCCTGCTCAGACCCATTCAAGTCTGCAATATCATGCACGTTCACTATACAATGACATTATGTGTGAAACAGAGAATAAGCTGGGGGGCAGATTCCCACCAATCAATGATGACTTGTTCATGAGTGTAGATCATCAGTACTCCATTCACAGAAGACTCACTTAGGCCTTGCTCACATTTACATTTTTCGCTGACCTTTGCTGTGCGCATTTTCTGCAGACAGCACATGTACCCATTGATGTTAATGTGTCTGTTCACATATCAGTATTATTTTACTGACTGTGGGTCAATGAAAAAAATCACAGAGACACGCACTGCTTTGGTCCGTGATGCGGACCAAAAGCGCCCATTATAGGTTGCGAGTCAGTGAAAAAACACGGACACAACATGGATGGCATCCGTGTTGTGTCCGTGTTTTGTCCATTTTTCACTGACCGCTGGTAAATTAATTTTCAACTGAGCATTGTCGGTGGAATACAGATGTCAAATGGAGGGCAGAAAACAGACACACAGACCAAATGTGGATCCTTCATGGACGTCTTCACGGATGAAACACAGACTGATTATTTCACAAACGTCAAATGGACATGGAAATGTGAATGAGTCCTTATATGGAGTGAAAAGTATCAGTGAAAATTTTTTTAAGCTGTAAAGGTGGTGAAGCATGTTGGTATATTAGCAATATATCAAAGATAGGAAAGATGGATGGATGGATAGATAGATAGATTGATATGAAACAGCTATAGAGATATAAAGATAGATACTAGATAGATAGAAATATATGAAATACGCAGATAGCTCGCTCAGGCACACACTTTTATTAAAGTCTAGGTGTACCGCTCCCGGCAGCAGCATTTTACAAAAGATACTAAAATGGTTATTGTTCAGCTCAATATACTTCCTCTGACAGATTCTTCATTTAAATGTGCACAGTTGCTGATAAAATTTTAGCTGTGAGGTGCTGAAGACTGTGGAAAGTTTTACCTATTTCTCTATAAAACATGCAACACACTAACCATTCATGTTACAGCAAGGATTGCACTGAAGGAAACACATTTCTCGCACTAAAGAGCAATTATGAAGCTTCACAAAAACAATGTACTGGGGCAGAGTGCAAACTCAGATAAATATATTTTCTTATTCATGGTGTATTTTCATGAGCGGTTTTTGTTACATTGTTACAGCATGTATCATATGCACATTTGGCAGAGGATTGCCCTGTGGATTCACTGCAGATTCACTCCTGCCACTTTGAAAGTGGTGACATCTGCAGTGAAAGTCTATGACAAAGCTGCAAGTTTTGCAAATTTTACTCAGCTTTTAGGTGGGGAAAATGCCCGCAGGATGCAGATAAGATTTGGAAAATCTGATCCACTAGGCTTAGTACTGAGATCTGCAGGAAATGTGCCACAGGAGAATTCTTCCTTACTGCATTCCCAAAAATTACACAAGGAAATACACCATTACAGGGTTGCAGGAGACAAAGTACATCTTTTTGTTGTCAAATTTTAAAAAATCACCATTATTAGATGTAAAATATAGAAAGCATTTACAGGAGACTATGGGTGATCAATGCCAGTGCTTATATTGGACTGTGAATTGACTGTAGCATTTGAGTTCTTTGTGTGTTGTCCAACCTCAGCCGCCACTAGAGGGAGTTCAAGAGCTTAATGCATACTGACATACACTAAATTCTATAATAACACATCATGTACTATTATAGTGGTGGCAGACAGTATGTTATGTTTTACATCTATGACAATGAACCACTGATCCAGGATTCAGGGTATAAAAATCACTTGCACATGCCTTTATGCGTTAGTAGGGCAAGATAAGTCTAAATGCATCCCTGTATGTGTCGCCAGGTTGTCTTGCAGTATAGGACACCAGCTATACTGTCAGCTGTGGGCCAGTTATCTGTAGAGTCAGGTATATGGATAACTAGATGCCATTTGAATGCTCTATTGCATCCACATTTTTTGTGGACCAGTTGACGTCAGTGGGTCTGTGGTCCGCATTATGTGGACAAGTATAGGACATGTTCTGTTTGCAGAATGGACATACAATTGTGGAATGCAAACAGATCATACGAGTGCTTTCCACATCCATGTGTCTGTTCCGCAAAAATGCAGACAGCACAATGACAGCATCCATGTGAGCATGAGGCCTGAAACACAGGCCTGAGACATTTTCGTTTCCTTCTGTGCTTTACTGGTAACCTTATCATTCATTCAACCCTTCACTGGTTAATAACACTCTTAACATTTTCTCATATTTTCTCGGATTCCTAGGTATGAAAATAGCCACAAGAAAGAGGCTGAGAAGAAAGAGAGGTTGAAATTGCTGAGGTTTCAGGATAAACCACAATATAAGATGGCTTTAGCCACAGCAATGCTCCTTTTTTCCTCAGGCGCAGCGAGTAGAAGCAATCTACTATGTGTAATGTCAGAAAGTTATCTGCCACACATTTGCAGCAGCATAGTAATGCTGAACAGAACAAAAAGTATCTGTGGTTAGACTGCCCTGCTTCACATCGGCAATTTCATTCCCAACACATCAGCGCTCACATCTAAAAGCCAGTATATTTTATGGGTAGCTCTGTCTTCCCCTGCCTTCATTTTGCTGATGTATGGTGTTAAAAACAGTTTTCAGGCTTCCTTCTGGAAAAAAAAAAAAAAAAAAAAAAAAGAGAAAATCTAGCGGCTCCGCTTTACTCACAGGAAAGAGACAAATAGCTTAACTGTTTCCCTGGAAGAATGGTCCAGTAACGCTTCTCCCATGTATGCGAGGCCTCTGACCACATGTATGTTCTGTCCATTCGCAGCTTTTACTGCAGATCAGTGGACATCAGGGGTTGAGGGTAAAGGTGAATTTAGATGGGCCGAGAGAGTGGCTAATTATCGGGAAGAAAGTGTTCCTTCCACAACGTCGGCTGCTCGCTCAGTGAGCTCCTTCACTGTATGAATCGGATAGATGGTAATAGCCATCCCTCGTCCCCTGGGCAGCAGATCTTTGTTTAGATGGCACGATCTGCTGATCAGAAGTCATGACTGTGGTGCCTGCACCAGCGACAGGATCACCCAATGAACAAGCGTTTCGACCATTCTTAAGGTGATTGGCGGCACATTTAGATGGCCAGATTATCGGGAACGACTGTTCACAGGAAAGGTCGTTCCTGATAATCTGGACAATTATTGGGGCTTCTAAATCCACACGGGGTGATTTTCCCGCAGCAGAATTTCCACTGCAGATTCTGCCGCAATTCCACAGTGAAAATTTCAGAGATCTCTTCTGGAATTCCTGCGGATTTGCCACAGATTTCATCCTCAACATTGTAAAAGGAGAAATCCACAGTGGAAATCCACAGGTTTAAAATCCACACCATGGGTCAATTTATGCTGTTCATCAAGCTGATTGGATTTTGCAAAGGGAATCTGCCAGAAGGATTTCACTGTTAAACCAGGAGCAATCAGCTGAATGTAATGATACTTTTCACTTAGTGATCGTTGCTTCATTCTTGAGAAAAAGTAATTTTAATCTGTATGCAAATGAGCAGTTAAGTGCACCAAGGGTGGGCCCAAGCAACTCTGTGCACCCCCGCTTCTCCTGGTTCCTCTGCCAGACCCCTCCTTTCCTTCTTGACAGGGCCAAATGAGATGACTAATCAGGAACCTAGCCCTGTCAATCAAGAACAGGGAGTGTCTGGCGGGGAATGCAGGAACAGTGAGGTTATAAGAATGACTTGGGGCCGGCCTTGGTGCACTTACCTGCTTGTTTGCATATAGTGTAAAAGTACTTCTCTGCAGAATGAAGCAGCGGATCATTAAGTGAAAAGTATCATTACATTCAGTTGAGCTAGTCCTACAAGACGTTGTGCCTGGTTTATCAGTAAAGGTCCTGGTGACAGACTCCCTTTAAATGTCATCCACGCTGAAGATCTGCAACATGAAAATCCACAACGGCAAATAGGCAGTGTATATGTCCTGTGTAAATGTATGTTCCATACAGTTTGGAGCCATATTTGGTGGGTTAGGAGATGCAATACCACAGATTTACTATAAATGTCTTACTTGCTGTAGTATATTAGCATGCGTTCATCAATAGGGCTATGCTTGTTGGGGGAATTGGAAATAGGCTACTTAAAGCAATAGTACACACAGAAATGCACAAAAAATAAAAAATGTCCCATCCCTTCCTGTTTCCATTGTCCTACTTTGGCTCATATTACTTTTCAACCTTCTCTCTGTATTCCAGGAGATCAGCCATGTCCCCTCCTCCTCACAGTCCTGTAAAATGAGAGGACACAGTGGCGGTGATCTCCACATTAGTCTATAATTTAATTTGACTTTGATGCACTCAGAAGGCATCTTTGGTGTCACTTCATGCTAAAGACCCCTGACAATGGAAACTTCTAATATGTCTCAATGTCATGCTCATAGTTTTCCAAAAACTGGATGCAAACCTGGATTACTTGGAGTATCAAGAACCCCGCCAAAGATCTTGCAACAGCTTGCCGTGTCATGATCTACCCCTGCTGGATCAAAAAACATCCCTGAGCGTGTCAAGATCCAGAGAACGCTAGAACCTTCCAAGATTTCAGCAGACTTAAAATGGATGTCCCATGAAAAATTTTCTACAGTTTTCAAACCAGCCCCTGGATCTGAATACTTTTGTAATTGCATGTAATTATATATTTTAATCAGCAGGATCGACCTTTGTCTGTTTTAATAGGTCTGATCCTGCTGAGATGCTCTTTAATTTTTATTTATCTTTACAGATATAGATATCTATTCTGGTGATAAAGGAAAGGCCAAAGCCTTATAAGTAACTGATGGGTGGCAAAATGTCTGCCATATTGTTTGCACATGACAGACACATTGTACATTTTCAGGATGTTAAACTTATCTATTCAGATTGGTATAGTACAATGTTTCCTTCTCACATTATACCGTATCTCTATTCGGGAAAAAAATAAAATGATCCGCTACCGGCAATTAAATCCCACACCGTTAAAAAGATATATATCTAAGCAAACAGAAAAGGGAATGGAAAGGCACTTAGCAGTGTGCTTCTTCTGCATCTTTTATCATGCAAATGAAGATGAAGGATGGAGATTTTCATACCCCATTTAATCTGTAAACCACATCAATCCTGCGCTACTGATCTGCTCTCGACCACCGCTATTTTGCCAGCATGTGTCGATAAGCTGAATAGCTTCACTAATTGACACCAAAAAGTTTTCTCTTCGTAAATGTATCTTTTACAATCAATTTAACACCAGCAACAACTCAATAAATCAACTTGTTCATATTCTTCAAACTTCCTTGCAACTTCAAACACTCCAGGGAGATTGATGTCAAAGTGCGAATGGTCCATGGAGGTCACTGTAATGTGATAACACTGAGCTGAGGACATGATTTGGGTAACACATAATACTGACAATACCTGGAACGTAACTACTAGAAACTTCTCATGTACTAACTTTTTTTCTTCTTGGCTCTAGCAGAAGCTCGATTTGAAAGAGGTCCCACCACTTATACATATGGCATAAGGACATGATATGCCATAAATATATGATTTTATGGAAAAAGGTGAGCCTCACCTAAACTAAGGGGGCGCTGATGCTAAAGCAAATGACTAAGAACATTTGCAGGATGGGATGACTCAAGGCTTCTCCTTGCATGTTAGTGGTCATATATGATCAGGATCATGTGTGTCTTTAAAAAGAGGACCAGTCACCGCTCCTGACATGCCTCTCTGAATAGCTTTGTGCATTCCCCGTGTAATAACAATTCTGGAGCATCTGTTCTTATGGCTCTATGTTGTTCCATTCCTTTATTATTTCTACTAGAAGTTATGAATTAATTGCCATTAGCCTTCAGTAAGGGTACAGAGGGGTGGTGACCAGTTGGGGGTGTGTACCTGCACAGACTCACTCTATCCAATCAGTGCTGCCATTTTCAGTCCACTAAAAACCTTTTTTGCATATAAATAAAAAGCATTTCTCAGGGTTATAGGACTGAATTTTCACAAGAAAACTCTGGTTATGCTTCGGGGCATCAATCCTACATGGGGGTATGCAGGCCTTGAAACTGATTTTGGAGGTGACAGATTCCCTTTAAAGGGAGCATGTCACCACATGATGCAATGCAATCTGAAGGCAGCATGTTAGTAGTGCAGGAGGAGCTGAGCAGATTGAGATATAGATTTGAGGGGAAATATTCAGTAAAATAATTTTATATATTTAAATCTCTGCTCTTTCTGAGCTCATGATGGTCCATTCAGCTATGCATTCTCTGTGTAAGAACTAGTACACAATTCAGTGATTTGATCAGTGATTTCCATCAGTGATGCACATGACAAGTAGTGCGGCATGCTTAGTTCTCCTGGAAGCACAATGCTCAATAATGGCATGAGATATTTCAGGTCTTAGATATCCTTTTTACAGAGAATGGGTCACCAAATTTTTTTTCTAACAGTTAAAACCAGATAGCGACAATATCCTTTTTTTTTCAATCTGTTTTCTTATTGCAGATTTATTTATTCTATTTCCTTAACATGAGTATGGAGTCTGCCATCTTGCCTGAGCCGTTCTTAAAGGGGTTCTCCGGGAATTAAGAAAATGGAAATACTTAAATATTACTTTATAATAAATATATTCCCAAATACCTTTCATTAGTTATAATGGCTCGTATTGTCTGGGGAGCAATCATCAGGGGAAACAAAATGGCCGCAGTCCTATTAGTACACACAGAACCTGTCCTAATCACACAGCAGGACAAGTTGCTTCATATCACTGAGATAAAGAGCTGCCTCCTCCTCTCTACTCTGCTTGTCAGGGATTATGATCCTAAATACAGCTGACAATATATTTAGCTGAATCTCTGTAGGAATGGAGTTAATGGAGTAGGAATGGATAATAAGCAGCAGCACTTGTATGCAGTTTCCATTACCACAGTCTGTCCTGTCTGTCTTCTCTGTACTTCATGTCTCCTCATGAACTCCATTCCTACAGAAATTCAGCTGAAGTTCTTACCAGCTGTATTCAGGATCATAATCCCTGACAGGCAGAGCAGAGAGGAGGATGAGGCAACTCTTTACCTCAGTGTTGTGAAGTAACCTGTCATGCTTTCTCCTAATGATTGCTCCCTAGACAAAATGAGCCATTATAACTAATGAAAGCGATTTGGGAATATATTTATAATAAAGTAATATTTATGTATTTTCATTTTCTTAATTCCCAGAGAACCCCTTTAATAGCATTTAGAAAACATTTAGAGACTTGCTTTACAGCAGCCACACGGGTCATGGAAACAAGGGTCGGGAGGGGACCTCATTGACTTCTATAAGAGTTTTCTAGGCATGCTCTGTGACCTGTGCAAAGAAGAATCCTGTCTTATCTGTACACAGAGCTGATATGTTCCATTCTATACCTGCCTATAATGATAAGGAGATAACTGCAGTAAAGTGATCTGTACAAACTGTGACAATTCGGGGGTCACTTAGTTCTCCAGGATCGCCGTCTTCTCACCTTAGACGGTTGGCACACATCAAGAAGCCACTCCAACACTGCAGATTTGGGTGCAAACTGGTCACAACCAGCTTTTATTGTCACTTTTACAGCAATCCAAACAACTGATAAACATAAACCCTAGGCCGTCTAGCCACTGACTACACAATATTGTCCCTCTCTATTGGGATCTGGGTCTACCACCCAGCTCCCCAAAACACACCACAGTGCTTACCCCACACAGGGTTAAGAGGGTCCTGGCTCCCACAGGCCTTCTCGCAGCCTGCTCCTTCCCAAGACTGGGAGCGCTGATTGAGGAGCCCAGCCCACCTTCACCTGAGCTCCTCAGCTGGCTGATAATTACTTCTCATTAACAGCCAGGCTGATACACACACTGAGGAAAAAAACTATTTCCCCAGCCTTTCTTCTTCTCATCCAGCTTCCTCTGGGTGAGATACAACTTTTTATGGCCCTCATATGGCCCTCTGGCAGCTGCACTGCACAAAACCAAGAAGTGGTTTCTGTTATAAGGCTTAGTGGGAAGTGACTTAAGCTGAAGACTACTTCTGTGACATTAGCTTCTGACCACCACTGCAACTTAACCACTATGAACATTTTACTAAGATCCAGAACAAATTATATCAGTCATTCTGGTTACAGTCTCACTGAAGGATTCATTTGGGTATTTTGCCGTCAAGTCTCAATGGCCTGAAATTAAATTACAGACAAGAATTTTCTGTTACTCCATTACAATACAACTGAACGTGGCTTTGCAATTCTATCTTTACAACTAAAATGTATGTGATTGAGAATGGGGGCCCTGTACCCCAAAATGAATGAACTGTGTGCCACTTCATTCCTTGTCTATGAGACTGATGGAAACAGCTGAATGTAGTACATGGCTATCTGTGGCAGTCTCATAAAGAATGAATGGAGTAGCAGGGCCTGTGCTTGGTGTGGGTCCTGGACACTGGACTTGTAGCATGTAAGTGAAATGGGTTATAGGAAAGTTAAATGTTTGGTCATACAGCCTTGTGACAATATTTCATTGAATGAAATCTCATTTTTTAGAGTTACTAAAGTTACTAAGTAACTTTAAAGGGGTTCTGCAGTTCTGTAAAACTGATGATCTATCCTCTGGATAGATCATCAGCATCTGATCGGTGGGGGTCCGACACCCGGGACCCCTGCCGATCAGCTGTTTGAGAAGGCAGCGGCGCTGCAGGAGCGCCGCGGCCTTCTCTGTGTTTACCGCCGGCCCAGTGACATCATGACTAGTATCACTGGCCTGGGCTAAGCTCCATTCAAGTGAACAAAGTTTAGCCCCGCCCAGGCTAGTGATACTAGTCGTGACGTCACTGGGCCGGCGGTAAACACAGAGAAGGCCGCGGCACTCCTGCAGCGCCGCTACCTTCTCAAACAGATGATCGGCGGGGGTCCCGGATGTCGGACTGCCCCCGATCAGATGCTGATGATCTATCCAGAGGATAGATCATCAGTTTTACAGAACTGCAGAACCCCTTTAACATTGTGCAAAATAAATATAATTATAAAAGGATTTCTGTTAAAGGTGTATTTCGGTTATAGGACGTTATTCTCTGTCTGCAAAATAAAAGATAACTATTAGATTGGTGGGGGGGTCCAATGGCTGGGACCCATATTAATCACATGCCCGGGACCTCAAAATGGATGAAGCGGCTGGAAAAGCATGCATCCTGCTACCACATTCATTCTTTATGGCTGTATACTCCATTCAATTCCACATGGGCAGAGAAGGATGAGATATAAATCACTTCATCTATGCTAACAGAAATATAGGAACATATATAGCTAAAAATACAACTTAGAAAAATTAAAAAACTGTGACTGTGTGTCTCTACTGGAAAGTTGCCGGCTAGTGAAGTCCTGTGATTACAGCAGCATTGGCATTGATTCAAGCAGATAATCTCTCTCTGCAGTAGGAGATGGGAGAGATGTAACATGCAAGGCAATAACAATTCCCTGTTAATGAATCATAAAGACAGAGAGACCGAAGCACAAATAATGGATGATTAAGGAAAGGCTTGATACTAAACTACTATTGCATTAGTATTTTCAGAGGGTTGATAGCTGGAATACCTAGTCTAATCCCGGATTATTGAGGAATAAGGAAATCAAAGCAGTGGCAAGGGATGAAAAAGAGATAAAGGGTACAGAAACTAGACTCAAAATACAATGTCTTAGACTCAGATCCC
This sequence comes from Rhinella marina, assembly GCA_900303285.1. Lineage (NCBI taxonomy): Eukaryota > Metazoa > Chordata > Amphibia > Anura > Bufonidae > Rhinella > Rhinella marina. The sequence continues at coordinate 447,093 of ONZH01027660.1, forward strand.
ACCAATTAACATGGTCATTTGTCCGGTAAAACACCTGTACTGGATGTCTAGTAGCTCCTCTTTACATTACATAGCAGTATTACATGTCCTATACTGCTCTCTGTCTGGGCCAACTTACAATGGCCATCCCAGGACCAATTAATATTGTAATCTGAGAGACCACTATCACTGTAATTCACTGTAATGGGGGCGAGCCGCGGATCTGGCCGCAGCACGTTAACCCCTGCTGAGAGGCGGCCGGAACGAAAATACAACATGTTGTATTTTCGTTCCGGCCGCCTCTCAGCAGGGGTTAACGTGCTGCGGCAGCACAGATCCGGTGGGCCACTTCACCCGCCGGATCCATGCTGCCGCTAGTGTGAAACTAGCCTAACCTGTTTGGTTAAAAAGGAAAGTGTATTTCTGCATCACAAACTTGTGCCTGGTTTTAATTTCTCATACTTTAAATGCCAATATTATCTATATACAAAATTCATGTCAAGTACTGAAAATGCATTGTCTGGCCAGTCCTATAGCACCATGAAACTTACAGACATATGGAAATGTGGATGGAGGCAAACACCAATTTATTTTTTCTCTGTAGAACATCATAGCCCTGAGGCGTAGTGTTTCTCAAGAAAAAGATGCATATTTTATGTATTTCTATTGAATGGTAGTTGGTTTCTACCAAACTTTACATCTACAGACACAAGTCATATAAGGCTGTAATGCCTGAAGCACAATTTACAGAAAATTCAAATTCTTAAAGGAAATGATGAGTTCAAGATTGTAAAAGCAGTAATAGAAAAACTGCTTCCATTCCTTCCTTTTCTCTATCCGAACCTCAAAGAGGTTTGTTTTCTAGTATGTAGATATTGATGGAACTGCAGGAGAATAGGAAGTGGCTGTAGCCGGAAGATCAGTTATTTTAGACCATTTTCAGCATTTGGCACCGATTTTAATGGGATGACAACCCCTTTTTTATATATATTCATTCTTCCAGATCTCCCCATGAACTTGCCGTATTGGTTCAGCCAAGCAGCACACATGTATTCTCAACAGGCAGAAGTAAAGAGAGCAGCTCCCGATCTGACCGCCTTAGACTTTTATCTTTGAGTTCATCTGAAGACAATTGTCTATTCTGTGAAGATACGAGATGTGCAGCACCTGAAACGACGGATACTGGAAGCCTGTGCTAGGATTTCTTCTGCGGTGTTGCTATCAGTGTGTGAAGAGTGGGAGAAGAGGGTTGCATTGACAATCCAACACAATGGGCAGCACTTTGAACACATTTTATAAGTGGTCAGAAACTTGTAAATAACTCATGAAAGAATAAAGTAACGTTAAAACCATTCTCAATAAGTTTGATGTGTCACATGACCCTCTTCCCATTGAAAAAACTAAAGTTGGATCCAAAATGCCCGACTTCAAAATGGCCGCCATGGTCACCACCCATCTTGAAAAGTTTCCCCCCTCCCATATACTAATGTGCCACAAACAGGAAGTTAATATCACCAACCATTCCCATTTTATTTAGGTATATCCATATAAATGGCCCACCCTGTAAATGTATAGGCCATCACCCTACGTTCAGACTTCTGCAGTCTAGCCATGTGGCTTCTTCTTGTTTAGGCTGTAGTGAACTTGACTGGGGTGTTTTCTGCAGGAAATATGTACACTATATAAACCTATAAGCATAAAGTGTGTGTAATATACATATGACACTGGAAGGCACAGAACTGATCAGTATACTACTATACATTAGCCAGGACAGTGATACATTTGTTTTGACAGTCTGATATTTGCCAGTGATACTTAGTGCCAAAGGGTATGAGCGAGGTCAGCAAGGTGTGAATGGCGTTGGCTGAGATTGAGCGAACGCAGCTGATATGTTTTCATTAGGAAAGCATTTTCTTTCATGTGACTCCGCTGCATCCTCCCTCTTGTTAGCTCCAAGCTCGGTCTCTGATTATAAATAATTTATGAGCATTGTTTTCTATCCTAGTTTCCATGTGGAAAACGTCAGGTGCTTTAGTCTTAGCCAGGGCAGATTAATGCCCAGGAAACGGCTGATAATGAAGAATGGATCCTAATTTGTAAGGTAACAATAGCAATAATGCATAGCCTGAGGCCATTGTTTGTAGTTATTCAGCAAGCATTTATTCTTCCCCTCTCATTCTGACATATTCAGAGACCAGCTGCAGGGCAATATTCAACCTGTCAGACAAAGTGTAAGAAGGTAGAAGTCCTACAAGCATGAGAGATATTATTAATAATATTGTGTGTTACGAATACATTCATTATGAACCAATAATAACATTGGGTTATTGTTTAGCCATATACCAACAAGCTCAAGTATATGGTGACCAGTGACTGTAGATGGACTGGGTAGGTTGGTTTTCAACCTACACAATAAGTACTGCTTTATGGTACCTCCACATGGTCAGGTTTCTTCATGATGTTTTGACAGCCAAAACCAGGAGAGAATTCAAAAAAGAGAAGTTGTATCTGTCCTTTATACTTATGCATGTTCAAGATACAATACTGATCAGTAAAGCAGAAAATGAAACAAGAATGATTATATTGGAATTGGACTAAGGGTGCGGCCACACGGTCAGGTTTTGATCGATTTTTTGGCCAACAGATAATGTCCTTTTGGCAGGCCCAGCCACTGGTGTAGCTTCCAGGCCCTTCATGCTGCCTGTGGGGGACAAACGCACGCCTGTAGGGCCAGTTCATTCACCCTTATCATGCCCAGCCAATCGCTGCTCAGTCAAGGGTACTTAAGGCAGCTTGCCTTGCGGGAAGGTGTCTATGTAATATGTTCTAGTCCGCTAGTGTCCTGCAAAAGTGTGCTGTTCTACATTCATCTGCCTGTGTACCAACTTCCATCTGTTTCCCAAATTTGACCTTTCACTGGCTGACCTGACCACTGCCTGATCTCTGTTTTGACCATCAGCTGTCGCCCTGATCTTGGACTGTTTATTAGATTGAAAAAACTCTGCTTGCCCTGACCTCTCTGCAAACTCTGCTTGCTCTGCAGTGGCTTCTCTTGACCTCCATGCATCATTCATCAGTGTAGAGAATACTCCAAGAGGTGATGGCGTGGTGATTCCCATGCAGTGAGGTCCATATCTCTGTATAGGGGTTACAAGGTGAATACCAAGGGGGTCACTTAGATAGCTCCCTTAGGAGTAGCCCCAAGTCAAATCTGTTCAAGTGGCACAGCAGAACTTTATCTACTTCATAACAGAATCTTTCAAGTATAAAAATGTGCAACCAGGGAATGCACTGCCAATGAGATGCAAAACTACATGGGGGACAAGCAATTGTAAAAGCTATTCTTTGTCCCCATGCAGTTTCCATGGTCCTGTATTGGGTCATGCAAAAGCACCCTTATTATATAGGGATTTCCAGCTTAAATCTGAGCAAATGCTTGATATTGCTGTGTAACCTATTCCCAACCTCCTAAATGTTGCTTACCTGGTCCTGTTATACAGAGATTCTGGGTGAGAGAGTTCTTCTGGTCTCCTTTCTGTAATATCTGGCAGCCTAGGGGCAGGCAAATAGTGATGTCATGATTCACCTACTCCTCCATTGATATATAGCTTCTCTACTCTTCAGGATCCAGCAGAGGGATATTTATACAGACGATTAGGTGACCACTCTATGAGGAATTACAGATTACCAGTTGTGGGTGGAAGTGCCACCAAGCACTTGTAGGATACAGGTATATAAGGTTATGGGAGGTGGGAAAAGTCAAATTCATTAAAATTAAGATTTTTTTTGTCTAGTTTTACTTTAACATTCATATTAAAGTCTCATTATTACCTATGAAGCATCAGAGAATAAATTTTGTCCAAGGTACTGTATAATTTGAAAGCAAAAGCTTGTTCATCAAGGACTTGCCTCACAGAAGCTCTTCTGGTTTCTCTGAAGTTACTGCTCAAAGTTATCCTAATACCTCTTTTCAGCAAAAAGATGAACATAAAGTTTACTTAGCTAGGTCTTGATCGATCTGTAGAGCCTGGAAGTCAGTCTGAATCCTTAATTCATGTTGTGTTCGATAAACACCATCCTTTCATCTACAGACAGAGAATCCCATAAATGACCACTGTTCTCTCTTTTATCCTACATGCTTCATTGACTTTTACAGTGCCTGGCAGGCCATGTTATTTCTGATTACCAGATACTGCCAACAAAGCCAAATTAATAATGTAGTTTTACCACAATTTCTATGCCTGGTTTACACTCTCTTTTCTCATTTTTATAGCTTCTAACATTTCTAGTCAATTTTGGAGTTGCCCAGATTTGTACTGATAAAATGGTTGTCTTGGAACTATTAGATCATTATTATTAATGTATGACCAGGATCGTTTTCTTTATTGATTAATGCTGCATTATAAAGGGTTTTTTTAAAAACCAGGCAGCAGTTTTTGATATGTTTTTTGAGCCAAGGCCAGAAATGGATACAGCAGGAAAAAGATTTATAAGTTCATCCTTTATATTTCTCATTCCCTTTGAATCCATTAGATTTGGCAAAAAAAAAAAAAAAAACGTATCAGTGGCTCAGTGGTTAGCGCTGGTGGCATGCAGCACTGGGGTCCTGGGTCTGAAGAACAACATCTGCATGGAGTTTGTATGGGTTTTCTCAGGGTACTCCAGTTTCCTCCCACAATTATAGGGAACTTAGACTGTGAGCTCCATTGGGGACAGTGAGTGATGATAACGTCTGTAAAGCGCCGCGGAATATGTTAGAGCTATGAGTACAATACACTAAATAAATAAAAACTGGACTTTTTCAAAAGAAGAAAAAAGCTGTGTGTGAAACCACCCTAAGACCCCATTCACACAGAATTTTTGCCAGTGGAATTTGCAGGCAGCCACGCTGACTCTGTCTCCCATTATTTTCAATGGGAGGTCACAACCGCGGCTGCAGTTTATATCCGCAACTGCACAAACATGTCCTTTCTTGGCGCAGTGTCTGAATGGATGCATGCTGGAAGCCTTGTCAGGTGTCTGCTCGCATTTTAGCTCCATTCATATAAAAAAAACCATGGCAAAAGAACAAAGCCGAGGCCTTTATAAAATATGCCATGTGAATGGGGCCTAAATGGAATTTTTATATTTGTTTTTTTCACTCAAGTAATTATTTTCTTTTGGGACATGTAGGGATAATTTTGGAAATTGGAGTTGGAGTGGATTTTTGTTTTTGTTTTGTAGGTTTGTATTTAGTAACACAGAAAAGGGGGAGAGGAAACACTTTATCTCATTCGTTTCTTATTGTTTTCTAAAGTAGCTGGTTCACGTAAATGATATTCCTTCGCTGTAGTGGTTCAGGGTGGTCTGTCCTGAACAAGCACAGCAGCAAAATGTGCTAGAGTATGCAAAACAGCAGGAACTGAGTCGTAAGCCTATTAACGAAAGACTTAAAGGGAACCTGTCATCTCCGAAACACCCCCTGAACTAGAGTAAGGGGTGTATAGTGTAAGTGACGCTGAATCCGAATATGTAAGTTTTATCTTCATACTCACTTCCATTCCTACGCTGTGCTCCTACAAACTTGCAGTAAAATGCACTCACTGGACTCTTCTTTGAGTCCTCTCCATTATGTGAGTGAGCACTGGAGTCCAGTGAGTGCATTTTACTGCAGGTTTGTGGGAGTACAGCGTAGGAATGGAAGTGAGTATGAAGATAAAAATTACATATTCGGATTCAACATCATTTACACTATACAACACTTACTCTAGTTCAGGCGGTGTTTCGGAGATGACAGGTTCCCTTTAACATGTCACCACGAAATGCAGTGCAATCTGCAGATACCATGTTATAGAGCAGGAGGAGCTGAGCAGATTGATATATAGTTTTGGGAAAAAGATTCAGTAAAACTTGTAATTTATACATTGAAACCTCCACTTTTTCTGAACTTAGTGGGGTTATCACATGATTAATGTAAAAAATTAAAATCGGATACCATATAGAACATGACATAATAACCAGCCTTCTACTTCTCATGGATCCAGAGATCTCTCCATTCATTGCTCTGCTACATTTATTTCAAGCTGGCAGCTCAGGGGGCAAGTCCTTTCTCAGGGGATTGTCCTGTCACAGCTTCTAACAGAAGATAAGGGTGGCAGCAGTTGAAAGACAGAACTGAGCTTGTGCGTCCACCTCAGCAAGACAAGAAACAGCTGAAATATACATCTCTTATGGCAAGGCAATATGGACATTTTATTTACATTGGGTGGTCGTAAAATGGACCTTGTTATTTCTGTGGATGGTAGAACATAATTGACAGCAAGGCACCGTGTGTGGTTTTCTGGAGCTATAGGAAGGATTGCAAAGATGGATATCCAACACATCAGCCCACGTACAATCAACTGGAGGTGGGAGTAGTCGGTTGTCCCCATAGAATTTGATGGTCATAGGCCCCTTTCACACCTGCGGCACAGGGGTCCAGCAGGCTGTTCTGGTGGGTGAACAGCCCGCCGAATTCGTGCTGCCGCAGGTTCACGTGTAATGGGGGCAGGCCACGGATCCAGCCAAAGCACGGCAACCCCTGCCGAGAGGCGGCCGGAACGAAAATACAACATGCACGGATCCGGCGGACTGTTCACCGACCGTAACAGCCTGTCGGAGCCCTGTGCCGCAGGTGTGAAAATAGCCATAGATGTTGACAAAGCTCTGCAGTCTGTTTAGATAAGATCATATTATGCTTACAGATAGGTGCCAGGAGTGTCCTTGTGAACTCTGGAAGGGTCATCAACATGATGTGCACCCATTATCTTTGGTGGTAGTGCACAGAACTTGAACACTTACTGCCAGGTGACCCCACCGCTTAAAGGGGTTCTCCAAGTTAAATTTATTGATGACCTATCCTCAGGATAGGTCATCAATATCAGATCGTCAGGGGTCCGACACCCCGCCGATCAGCTGTTTGAAGAGGAGGCGCTCGTGCTACCAGCTCTGCCTCCTCTTCACTGTTTACATGCTGGCCGTAACATGGGTTAGTGGTGAGTAGGTGTAATTAGACCTCACCGCCCCATTCATTTCAATGGGAAGGATCGCTCCCATACACTTGTATAGGAGGGATCCTTCCTATTGAAATGAACGGGGCAGTTAGGTGTAATTACACCTACTCACCACTACCCCCGTTACGGCCAGCATGTAAACAGTGAAGAGAAGGCAGCGCTGACACGGCGCGCGCCTCCTCTTCAAACAGCTGATCGGCGGTGGGTGCCAGGTGTCGGACCCCCGACGATCTGATATTGATGACCTATCCTGAGGATAGGTCATCACTAAATTTAACTTGGAGAACCCCTTTAAAGCTGATCGTTAAGGGTCTGAGCAGGGGACAGTCTTTGATCTGATTAATGTCAACGGTGTAAAGTGGAGAACCTCCAATTGTCCTGTTTTTCGCTTCTGTACACAAATAAGACCATGAAACAAGCAGCAGCTTCACTTTCTAAACTGCTCTATAAAACAAGAGAACGTGACTTCTTCCAGACCGCAGCACATTTGCACACATCACTCTGCCTTATTAACTAACTGACTATTTAGAAAATCACTAACATCTTTATGATACTCAGGTAGTGTAAAAGAAAGATTGGTAGAAAGTTTTTTTTTTCCTTCTACTTAACAAGACATAAGGTAAGACTGTGCCAGCATATAAGTGGCTCCAGGAGCCTAAGAACAGATGCGTAATTGTCAACATATTGAACAGACCAGTAATATTTTAACCATTCAGAAGATATGACCTTATCCAAAGCCTATTTTTTATCCATTAAATATCAATGCTGTGCAAGTGGTAAGAGTTTTAATGAGCTACAACTGCCAACAACAGATGTAGGGTTTTAATTTGCCTCCGTCTTTGAAGTTTATTAATGCAGAAAGCCGTGTGTGACGTATTCTCAATCAGCTCCTCGTTTATTTCCATTTACCACCGAAGTTTGCTGTGAAAGCTTTAACAAGCGCCTAACCTTTGTAGCCATCTCGCAACATGGCCATTACACATCCCTGGTGGCCAAATTAAAGGAACCACAAGCATGAAGTCAACTCTCCCTGCTTATCACTTGCACCACGCAGTAAAGTTGATTGAGCGTTTTGCAGGCAGTAAAGCGCTCACAAAATATGAGCATCAGGTCAAAAGTTAAGCCAAGGTTTACCATGCTGAGAAAATGGTCAATTACACACTTACGAATAACCAAGAAAATTGCACACCCAGCCTATTAATTGCGACCAACCTAAGGACGGCATTAAATAGGCCCCTTTATTTCGGGCTCCAAGCATTGTGCATTTTGTAAAGAAAGATCCTTGTTTCTATCTTTAAATGGCATCAGCCCATTTAGCTGGGAATATTGAAGAGGCATTGGAGTGAACACGATTAGCCGAGTAAAGCGTCCAGCCCTATTTCAAACCACTGTTTCATTATTCGCAGGGACTGTTCCACATGCAATTAGTTTCTTTGGAATATTTAATTACTCCAGACACGAAACCTCAAGCTCGGAATAAGAAAAGGCCCTTTATTTTAGTAAGAATTACAAGCTTGAGACACATGCTTCCTTTACAAACAAGGGGAAATAATAAAAAGGTTACATATTGACACTTCACAGCAGAAACAGCTTCAGGTCAGAATCAATGGAAACTCTGTAGATGACAGAACTTTTTTTTTAAAGGGGGTTGTCTCGTTTGGACAATGATCAGCCATTACCAGTGGTAGCAGTTGATGAGCCCTTATTTCCATGGATAATGAAACCTTACACAGAACACAAGGGACCTTCCACATAACGTACAGATACACCAGGTTCCCCAGAATGTTGCTTCTTGTTATAACTCTCCTCTCTGGATAGAAGGAGTATTAAAGGGACGTTCCGAGATTTCTTCTGCATAGGTCATTGATCGGTGGAGGTCCGACACCCAGGACCAACGCGGCTTTCTCTCAGATCACCAAGTACAGTACTGTACATTGTACTGGAGAAGTGGATGGTACTGCAGCTCAGCCTCATTCACGTCAAATGGGGCTGAGCAGCACCTAGGCCAAGTGACTGACGAACCTGACGTCACATGGGCAAAGCTGCAAGAAAGCTGTAGCGCTACTTCTCAAACAACTAATGACACAGGGCAGGAAATCAGTTACTTCTCTATTCATTCCTATGAGACTGAATACACATAGAGAAACTGGCTTCTTGTGTTATTTGGAAAGTCAGAGTGCTGGTCACATGACATAGATGAGGATCAGAAGGGAGGTTATAACCCACAAATACAGTCACTGGTAAAAAATATTACCTTCACTACAATTTACATCTATTGTTAACTTAAAGGGAACCTGTCACCTCCTGTAGGGAAAAAAAACTGTTAGCAGTACCTTAATCTGGTGGCCAGGGTGACGCTAAAGAAGGTCTTGATAAGGAGAAGAGATTCCTGTAAATAGAAGAAATTGATGTTTTAATCCTGTTCAGAACGCTGACTTGACTCGGCTTGAAGTCAAGGGGGCAGCGGCTAGCCAAGAAAACCACTCCCCCTGGTCAACTTGAATGACAGTTGCCGTTGGGCCGGGGATCGCGCAATTCTCGCGCATGCGCGGTGCGCAATTTCTCCCTGCGCGATCCCGGCCCCGGCTCTTCACTTCTGCGGCGCTTTTGTCCCTACAGCGCATGCGCCGCAGAAGCAAGCGAGCGCGCGGGGACGGCGGGCGGGCGCGCTCTGGCAAGCGCGCTCGCTTGCTTCTGCAGCGCATGTGCTGTAGGGACAAAAGCGCCGCAGAAGTGAAGAGCCGGGGCCGGGATCGCGCAGGGAGAAATTGCGCACCGCGCATGCGCGAGAATTGCGTGATCCCCGGCCCAACGGCAACTGTCATTAAAGTTGACCAGGGGGAGTGGTTTTCTTGGCTAGCCGCTGCCCCCTTGACTTCAAGCCGAGTCAAGTCAGCGTTCTGAACATGATTAAAACATCAATTTCTTCTATTTACAGGAATCTCTTCTCCTTATCAAGACCTTCTTTAGCGTCACCCTGGCCACCAGATTAAGGTACTGCTAACAGTTTTTTTTCCCTACAGGAGGTGACAGGTTCCCTTTAAAGAAGCAAGTCAGGCAATAACAAAATGGTGCGGTGCTTCTTTAAGTAAATAGCAAGAAACTTTTGACCATTTCAATGGCTTCCAATGGTATCTGTACTGTGGTATCATAGTAAGACGTGACATCAAATTTATCACTGCTACATCTGTAACTACTTACTGAAAAATGTCAGGAGAGCAAAGAGCTCCTATCTAAAATCATATACTGTAGATCTGGATCTATGTAGCAGCAATTAATCCTGCTCACCTTCAGTTTGTTATTTTATTATATTTTCATCTTATGTCTGTTTACTGTCTTACATAAATGCTTGTAGGGCAAGGGGAGAGCCTTACTATACTTGTTGTTGTTCATAGCACAGGCTGAGTACTATTTTATATTATTGTACTTTGGCCCTCATGTAAAAAAAAAAGAAAACATATAAATATAGCGATTATGGGTACGATTATGCTGTAAATACAGTACAAGAAGATTCATAGACCATTACAACACAGCAGACAGCTGAAAATCACATCTCAAATGTGGAAGAATGAAATCCACAGGGACATTTTCTCTTACAAATCGTTGTCATGGTAAATTGGAGACATTAAATATGCAAGCATTTATAAATATAGCGATTATGGGTAAAATAATATGATTTTCCACATAACAAAAATTATAGAAATATTTAGGTTTCTCATTTCATGACTTGAAGTGAAAGCTGCAGAACATTTCCATAAAAGAAATACAAATGTAAGAACAACATTTCTATATAATTACCACACAAAATGGTACAATGAAAAGGTAAGCAAAACATGCTGCACATTAACAAGTCATTACTGACACACGAGCCTCAGCAAAAAGGAGCGAAAGCCATATGCACATCGTAATAGATTTTTCTTCCATTTCATTTTTTTTAAAAACCATATTGGCAACATTATCTTCTATCTTCTCATGTTCGGGACAAATGTCATTTTCCACGATCCAGTAAAATATTGACAGTAGCAAGCTGTGACAATCTGACATGCAAATACCTGAGAAGAAGGAGAACATGTGGAAATATGTTTTACGGTACATGCACAGGATTTCTGTGTGGAGAATCCGCACTGAAATCTACAGGTGTTCACAGGGAAATCCGTGAGGACAATCTGCATCAATTGATGCGTATTCGGTGAAGATTTTACTCTCCCCATTGAAGTTAATGGAGAAAATTTTGTCAGAAAAAAACAAAATATATTGGCATGCCGCAGATCTTAAAATCCGCACCGCAGATCTAAATTCGCACAGAAAAAAATCTGCATCGTGTACATGAGAATTTCAAATTCTCATACAATACAATGTACACAATCCTGATTGTGTGCATTTAGCCCTAGAGTACTTTCACACACACAGCATTTGACACATTTTAAGTGGCTTTTTTGCAAAAAAAAAAAAAAAAATTTAGGCCTTTTGTTACTGTAAATACTGTAGAACACTATTGTAGTCTACGTACAGAGTGAGGTACTAAGAAACGAATAAGAACCAACACCAAGCACCATACAGAGTAGTATAGTAAGGACAGTGAAACGGCTACTGCAGCCAGACAAACTTAAAGGTAAGAGATCAACTTGTGTTGTTGTAGACAGTGTTGAGGAAACTTGTGTTTTCGTGTTCGGCTTACAAGGTTCGGGATATCTAAGAATTTTGTTATGGATTCTGCTACCACAGACTATAAGTTATGGTCCATGGTAGTGGAATCCATAACAAAACTCTTCAATAACCCAAACCTTGTAAGCCGAACTCGAAAACAAGTTCACTCATCCCTAGCTGTGAATGGTCCACAACAACTTTGTTAGCGTAATACGAATCTCACATTTGCTTCAATGGTTGCAAGATCCAGAACCGTCACAGAAGAGGAAAGGACATGAGTAATTTTCAGGAAGACATGAGTTGATCTTCAACTTTGGAAGCAGAAAAAGAAGGGTTCTTGCCCAACCAGGGACGAATTGGATAATTCATTATTAAATCCACATATAATGCGTTTTGAGGATGAAACTCTACTTCTTCGGATATACAGTGCCTTGCAAAAGTATTCGGCCCCCTGGAACTTTTCAAACTTTTGCCACTTTTCAGGCTTCAAACAAAAAGATATAACATTTTAAATTTTTGGTGAAGAATCAACAACAAGTGGGTCACAATTGTGAAGCGGATCGAAATTTATTGGATCATTTAAACTTTTTTTTGTAATAATAAAACTGGGCGTGCAAAATTATTCGGCCCCCTTGCATTAATACTTTGTTGCGCCACCTTTTTCTGCGATAACAGCTGCAAGTCACTTGGGGTATGTCTCTATCAGTTTTGCACATCTAGAGACTGAAATTCTTGCCCATTCTTCCTTGCAAAACAGCTCGAGCTCTTTGAGGTTGGATGGAGAGCGTTTGTGAACAGCAGTTTTCAGCTCTTTCCACATATTCTCAATTGGATTCAGGTCTGGACTTTGACTTGGCCATTCTAAGACCTGGATACGTTTATTTTTGTAATAAACGTATTACAAAACATTATCTCCTATCCATGACATAGGGGACAACTATCTGATCATTTGTTGAGGGGTCCCTTCAGTCATGTACAGTTTTACAATTGTAATAATAAAAAAATCTTTTTAAAGGGTCCTGTATTTTTCTTAGTAGGAATAAAGTGTTTTCCAAGCTCATGAACAATGTAGAAAAGTATTATGAATGCTGACCAGATGATGATGCCATAGCTCAGAAGTAGCTATTTTTCAGTATCGCGCTGTGCTCTGTACAGTGTACACTGCTCTTTTGATATTACCTTACTATGGGTGGGATTATGAAAATCTCTGTTCACATCTACATTGGAGGTTCGGTTCACAGCTCCTGTCATACCTGCCAGAAAAAAACAGAGCACCATGCTGCTCCAAGTTTTCCATGAAAGAACCCAGGGAACCCCATTATAAGGGATCCATTTGGCTCTGTTGGAGTTTGTCAAAATGTTTGACATTAAAAAAAAAATAAAAACATTCGTAATGCAGATATGGCTTCGGTATAAACAATTATAGTTCCCATGGCTTCTCTTACCTTTCATAGACATTGGGAGTCTTATACTAAAGACTAGTGTTTCATACACAATTCTTAGTAAAAACCCTGCTAGAGAAAGGTCTCACCAATTTATTAAGAGGAGCAAGCCTCTTAATCAGGGATGCACAACTTGCCGCCCTCCAGCTGTTGCAAAACTACAACTCCCAGCATGCCCTAATAGTTATAGGGTGGGCCGCAGGTTGGGCATGCCTGCTCTTAATCAGTTAGTCGCATCTTCTGCTGTCTGTATGCTAGAACTGAAATCTATTCCAGCCAGAAGCTGTTCTGCTACTCATTGACACTACACAATCTGCTGCCCAGCATGTGAAACATGATACATCCAGAGACAGGGAGGGAGAGCCATGGAAGAGAAGTGAAGATGGCATGCCATCTCTGACATTCTGTAACCACATGTTCAGAGTACAGAGCAACACACAAGCATGAAATAAGCACCATTAGCATGCTTGTATCACTGCAGGTGACAATGGGCATTTTAGCTACACACATAAAAGTCAGAAAACTCCTTATATCGTTTACAGTATATATGATAACGTTGAAGATAATGTAGGAAAACATGGATGGGCGTACAGCCAGATTGATCACGCTAAAAAACGTAAGACTTTGTAATACACCCCACGATATAATACCTATAAAAACGTCGTCACAAGTGAACTTCAAAGGAAAAGAGGAAGCAAGAGACAAGGGAATACAACTGCTCCAATAAAAAGATTCTTATCAAGCGGAGGAAATGCTTTAACATGTATTGTATATGTTCAAGGGAAAGCCGAGAATCAGTTTGCTCTAGGAATTGCAAGTAATGTTTGCACAGGGTATTAAACGGCCTGTAAATTATTCTTTTTTTATGAGTTACACTTTCCACCTATCTAGTGTTCTGCAGTAAATCCCCCTTGCACTTAAAAGTGGATGCCTAACATATGCAATGTGAACTGATGGTTGCGGCTGAGCCTCTGAGATTGTTTATGTGCATACGAATGATATCACTTCTTTATACTACATTCACACCACCTGACCTTAATTTGCATAGAATTTCTTTTCTGCCGCTGAAAGAACCGGGATTTCAACAAGCAAGAAAAAAAAAAAGTCAAATAAATATATAAATAAATGTACCGCCGTCCTCGACTCCTCAAGCGATGCTGAACGAATGAGACAAGGAGATATGAGATATGTATGGTTCTGCTTATGGATTCTCAGCAGGTGCTTTAATAATCAGATGCATGAGATATGCGCTCATATATGCTCTCCAGAAAACCCATAATAAAACAGATTGTTCAGTGAGGAAATAGCAGCCCATGCATTAACTATGGCTCTGGGATAATGCCTACCTCTCCCTTTAGTAGGGGGCATCAGTACAAAATTGCTTCCTTTCCCAAGACATGAATCAAATCTAGCCTTGGTATTTACAGGAATGGTGTCTGAGGGATGGGGTGGAAATCTGCATGTGAGCCTCACAGATAACTGCAATATTCTACTACAATTTCTAGCCACGATATAGAGCACCCACATATTCCAGCATACTGTACAAAATATGGGGGTCATTTATCAAAACTGGTGTAAAGGAAAACTGGCTTAGTTGCCCATATCAAGCAATCAGATTCCACCTTTCATTTTCCAAAGGAGCTCTGAAATATGAAAGGTGGGATCTCATTGGGGGCTATGGGCAACTAAGCCAGTTTTCCTTTAAACTAGTTTTGATAAATCTCCCCCAGTGTATTCACTGTCCACATTAGGGCTCAAGGTCTAATTGGCCTTGTGTAGCCGTTTTTCACCTATATAACTAACAGCACTGCCCCACAGAAGATTACAGACACATCCCAGACATACCTGTGTGCACTGTGTGTCTGTATAACATGTCCAGGAAAAGCACTTTTATTCTGCAGGAAAACAGCTCCCAGCTCTGCTGCTACAAGTGCCCAGAGCAAACCAGACTGAAGAGGGGAGGGCTGCTTTAGCTGCTCATATCTTGGGATTGGTAGCAAATAGAAATATTCTGACCTTCTTTGAAAGCTGTCATTCCAAGCTTTCAAATGATACCAAAATCACAGCATTATATCCAGTATATCAGAAGATATAGGTGTTAGAAATTGAGTCAGGAGAAAAAGCTGTTTTTAGTTTCACTTTCAGCTGGGCACTTGGGAGCTGTTTTCCTGCAGAATAAAAGTGCTTTTTTCTGGACATGTAATACAGACACAAAGTGCAGACAGGTATGTCTGGGATGTGTCTGCAATCTTCTGTGGGGCACTGCTGTTAGTTATATAGGTGAAAAACAGGTGAAAGACTCCTTTTAACTCAAGCCAACTTCATGTATAAAACTTGCCTCTAAGAAAGGTGACCACAGGGACACATCAGTATCAACAGTTCATAATACGGATCTTCTATGAGCCACCAATAGAGTGTACTGCTACCATTCTCATCCCCTTATTTTATCTTGCTTATTTTGATGTGTAAGGCACCATCAGGGTACTCCTCCTCAATTTTTTCTGGACAACTGAACCAAAAATCAGGGATAGACCAACATTTTTACATGCAGATGCACGCCACCTCTTTTTAGAGACCAAGCCCCCATATCATACTCTTGAATTATAAAAACTCCAAAATTAAGTTGCCCAGTAGTGGAAAAGATTCGGGCAGCAGCATGTGAAAAAAAAAAAAAAAAACCATACATTTATCACCTAAATCCAGACAGCCCCAGATATACCTGCAGAGTGCAGCAAGAGTCAGGACTCATGAGATGAGCTCCAGCCCAGGCAGCCTCAGACACCTGCCATTTCTTTGCTTTTATTGGATGAAACCTTGACTCCTCCTCTACCATCTGGTCTGGTCCCCGGGGCAACGGCGAGAGTTCCTTCATGGTTCTTTGCACTAAGTATCTCAGTTCTGGCACATGCACAGGGCAAACTTTGGGCAGATGGGAGAAAATCATGGATTTTTTAGTTGTTGTTTTTTTTTTTTGCTGGATGCGATGGACAGCAGTAAAATGTATGGGCGGTTGGCACAATAAGTGCCTAATTTCACATGGATGTAATAAGGCAGCATTTTATTGTCCGTATATTAACGACAACTTCTAGTCCCCCAAATTTCTACAAAGCTGAACTTAGGTCACCATAAGATTCTGAGGTGATCTAAGTTAAAGGGGTTGTCCGGGTTCAGAGAAGAACCCGGACATACCTGCAATTTCACCCAGGCAGCCTGCCTGAAGAGGACATCGGAGCATCTCATGCTCCGATGCCCCCCCTTGCCCTGCGCTAGATCGCGCAGGGCAAGGTCTCTTTTGTATGTAGACACTCGCTGCCGGGCAGGTACTTCCGCCCGGCAGTGAGTTCGGTGACGTCACCGGCCTTAATGGGCCGGCTTTAGCGCTGCCCTAGCCGTTTTACTGGCTAGGGCAGCGCTAAAGCCCGTCCATCAGCGCCGATGACGTCACCGACTCACTGCCGGGCGGAAGCCTCTGCCCGGCAGGGACCGGTACGTCACCGGAACTGGCTAAATTCCTTTGCCCTGCGCTAATTAGCACAGGGCAAAGGAGGGCATCGGAGCATAGGATGCTCCGATGCCCTCTTCAAGCGGGCTGCCTGGGTGAAATTGCAGGTATGTCCGGGTTCTTCTCTGAACCCGGACAACCCCTTTAACAAGAGTTTTATAGACCCTAAGGCTAGGGCTACACTGGTCACGGCCAGGATGGCTGAGCAGCGGTGATCCCATAGAAATGAATGGGACCGCCATGGCAGTCTCAAGAAATCCAACGCGGCTGGACTTCTTGCGACTGCTGCGGCGATCCCATTCATTTCTATGGGATCCCCGCTACTCAGCCATCCTGGCCGCGACCAGTGTCGCCATGTAGCCCTAGCCTAACACTCAGCCCTATTATGTCCCTAAGACCCAGCCTCATTACTTCCATGCAAAACTGACCTTAAGGAGAGATGCTAAATTGCTGGCAGCCCTAGGCCGAGGTTTTGAAGAGCACGGTAAACATACATTTCATGGAGCTTTTATTATTCGAAGTAGTGTGAACATGAACCTATATATATCAGGGCACTGATGCTTAAAATTCACTGGAGGAGGTACTCCGCTGGGAACTGTTCTCTCTACATGATGACTGAAGAGGGGAATGCCTCTGATGCAGCTCAGAGAGTAGATTTCACAATGAAGCACTCGCTCAGGTACACCTGCAGGAGAAGAACCTGGCAAAGTAAAAGCTCACTAGAAGGCCTTATTCAGACACGCAGTCTAAAACTCATCTGTGTTCTGACCGCTAAAAACTGAGGATTTTCCATCCAAGTTAAAGGGAACCTGTCACCTCCTTTTCTGAAAATGAGCTGTTAACAGTACCTTAAAGTAGAGCCGAGTGTGATCCTAATGCTGTTGTTGAAACTGAGAACTGCCGGATGAAAACGCTGAAAACTGAACTTTTAATCTTGCTGCGCGGGCTTTCCGGTGTGGGCTTGAAGTCAAGGGGGCAGCGGCCTCCTTGCTTCAAGTCAAGAAAGCCACTCCCCACTTGCGCTTGACTGACAGTTAGCCCGGGTGCCGGGATCGCGCAGTACTCAGTCACGCAACGTGTATGCGCGAGATTTCTGCAATCCCCGGCACCCGGGCTAACTGTCAGTCAAGCGCAAGTGGGGAGTGGCTTTCTTGACTTGAAGCAAGGAGGCCGCTGCCCCCTTGACTTCAAGCTCACACCGGAAAGCCCGCGCAGCAAGATGAAAAGTTCAGTTTTCAGCGTTTTCATCCGGCAGTTCTCAGTTTCAACAACAGCATTAGGATCACACTCGGCTCTACTTTAAGGTACTGTTAACAGCTCATTTTCAGAAAAGGAGGTGACAGGTTCCCTTTAAATCAGTTCCGTCTCTGACTGTATTCCATTTGTCCATTTTTTCCACCAATATGGCATCAGTATGTAGTATCCTTCAGTGTTTGGTAGCAACTCTGAAAAAACGCATCTGTGGATTGTACGTTCTTTTTCATAGACCAGCTGAACAACGGTCTGTGAAGAAAAACGGACAAGTGAATTGGCCATTGACTATAACGTGCCAGTTAGTCCACTGTGTGATAGATAAGGCTATGCATCGCAATTCCAGATATAAGTGGAAAGCACAATACAAGTGTGAACAGAGCCATCAGTCTCTGCTGATCATAGTCGATGCCAGTACAGATCATTTGCAACAGAACAGGACTTTTAGTTTTCACCAGGGAAACATCCAATATAAGAGTCCATAGAAGAGATAAGACAATATGCACTTTCTGAAGTGAAATTCTATGATTGAGGAATGTACAACAGCAATTCTAAACCAAGGTTTTATTACAATAACCATGTAACAACACAAAAGCCTATTTATGGGAAGACAAAAACCACTTACATCTATTCTGCAAATCTTGAGAAAACACTATAAAAAAAACACTATAAAACACTATAAAAATACTTAGAGATTTTCCGATCTCAGACAATGGGGGCATTTTGCTAGGACCCGCACCTATCTAATAAACGAAGCCAGCAAATTGAAGGAGGGCGCACCGCGCATGCACGTCTGCCCTTCATTCATTTCTATGGGGCCGGCAAAAATAGCTGAGTGATGGGTCAAACATTTCCGTCGGCCCTTAGAAGCGAATGGAAGCGGTGGCCGCGCAAGTACGGTGCGCCCCCATTCACTTCTCTGGGGATTTCGAAAATAGCCAAGAGAGGTGCTCAGCTATTTTCAGATGGCCAATAGGAAAGCTTGGTAGTGGCCAAACTGGCTTAGTTTTCGGCAGCGTTTACAAGATAAGGCCCCATTCACACGTCCGTATTTTGCATCTGCATCCTCTCCGCATCTGTTTCCGCATTTGCGGACAATTATGCGGATAGGATGCGGATCCATTCATTTCAATGGGGCTGCAAAAGATGCGGACGGCACAAATTGTGCCGTCCGCATCCGCACTTCCGTTCCGCGGCTCCCGAAAAAAATAGAACATGTCCTATTCTTGTCCGAATACACGGACAAGAAAAGGCATTTCTATTATGTGCGTTCCGCAAATTGCTGAATGCACATTGCCGGTGTCCATGTTTTGCGGATCCGCAAAATACGAACGTGTGAATGGGGCCTTAGTGCGGGTCCCTGAGGTGAGACCGCACCTATCAGACAATGGGAGCATTTCCTACTGATATATCCCTGTTGTCTGAGATGGGAATACCCCTTTAATATAACTTTAACAGAAAAAAAAAAAAAACTTTGTTTCGCCTTTTCTGTTTCTCCTTCAAGAATTGATTTCATGTTCAGGGTGACCATGATAATGGTAATGGATAATGAGCAACGGAAAAAACATTGGACTATTCAATAAACGAGAGGGGTCCATTTTGCTTCTTTGGTGAATATAAAAGCTGAAACACACATAGGTATTTTCTGCACTTTTGCGTTTTTAGTGGTGTTTTTTGCAGCTTGGCGTGGTTTTTGCAGTAAAACTGCCAGCTCCACCTATTAGCTGAGAATCTATGGGAAATATGAATACAAGTTAAAAATTGTGTGACAAAAGACACTAATTGTGTGACAAAACACTTGTAAAAATGCAAGAATTTCAGTGTCTTTTACAAGCCAAAAAAATGGCAAGAAAAAAAGTTGTGGCCGCTCATAGCTCGTGAAGCTGGCAGAGGTTTTGCAGATTTTTCTACACTGAAAACCTGCGGCAAAGTAGAGAACAATACAAGTGAATGGGGTTTTTCAAAATCCCACTAACATGCTGTAGGAAAAAATCCATGATGTGCAGGCAAGCTGGACATACAGGAAACGGAACCATGACAGATACGGCTCAGATGCCCTGAACAGTAAAACAGGACACAACTAGCTCTGGTAACATCCGCAGACTCTATGGGGGGAATTTATCATTAGGAAAATATTTGAAGTCAGTTTTGCTTTCATCTATGTTGGAGTACTTTCTGCCACATTTATCAAACGTCACAGGTTGTTTGATAAATGTGGCTTGTCCTTAAACCTAACACTTCTGTCTAGAGAAGCTACTCCACTTTTCCTACTCCACCCTCCTCCTGGAGTGAGATTGCGACTATTTTGCGACTTTTTTTAAAAAGTCGCAATGATAAATCTGGAGTGAAACTCATTAACATGGCTAACCACACCCACTTTTCCACCCATATTACAAACTGGAGTGAGTGGTGTACACATGCAAAAAGTCGCAAAAAAATGCGCAAAAAAGTTGCAAAATCCCTATCGTGCGACTTTTTGAAGACAGAATTCTGGAGTGAAGGTGTGATAAATCAGGGCCTATGACCTTACATTTACAACTTGTAATGTGTTCATGGAACTGGTGTGATTATAAGGCCCCAAGCATACAACCGCATCCGCTTTGTGGTCAGCAAATCGCAGATCCACAAAATATGGATGCGGTCCGTGTTGCATCTGCATTTTTTGCTAACCTATTAGGGGGTCATTTATGAAGAGACTTGAGACTATTTTTGTTTTGACCAGCCGTGCAACAATATTTAGTCCCATGGCCTGTTTTACACTGTGCTTGGCAGTTTGGTGGGACAGGGGCACTGGAAACAGCTGTAAATGTTGGCACGCTGACTGCCGTAGATTTACCCTTCCACCTCCGTATGTCCATTCCACAAAAAGATAGACTATGTCAGCAAAATGTGGACCACGGACCCACTGAAAACAATGGATCGGCAAATAAAATGTGGATGCCGCACGGACCACATCCATATTTTGAAGATCTGCAATTTGCTGATGGTAAAACAGATATGGTCATGTGCATGAGGCCTAAGCTGAAGACATCTGCCATTCATATAAGCAGCAATATATTCCACAATGTAACGAGTACAATCAGTAACTTGTGACCCGCTACTCATTTTCACTTATAGCTGCTGAGTAAATAGATGATGAGTATGAGCGGCACGGTGTCAGTGCCTGACAGGCTAACAATCACTTCACAGTCCATCCATCACAGCTTTTTTTTTTTTTGCAAATCAAACCTAATTATTTTCACATTAGACATGTATTACACAAGGCTCGATCGGTTTAAGAGATGCATGAAAAGGTTTTGAGTGAATGGGAAAAATGACGTATATTACCTCAAATACGACATGCCAATCGCTCAAAACTTTTATCGCTCCACTTACAGCTTCTCCGGGGGCAATCAGCAACTCCCGTTCCTTGCACTGAGGGAGCACTTAATGCATCAAGTTCTTGAACTGACGTAACTCCGTTTTACAAATCAGTTACCCTCATACAGTCATATATGTTTATGGGTTAATGGTGCTATTTTACATGGTAAAATCCTGCTACAGATGTTAACTGTCACAGTCATAATGTGTTAACTAGATTTGATAACTCACCATTTGCATAGACTTACATAAAGCCTCATCCACACGTCAGTAATTTCCATCAGTGATGCTGAGCCAAAACCAGGTGCGGATCTCAACACAGAACAGGTGCAGATCTTCCCCTTATACCTTATGTCTGTGGAGGCTCCAGTCCTGGTTTTGGCTCACAATGGCTCCTCAGACAACCTGGAAGGTCCTCATATACATTAGAGGGTCAGTCATTCCTGACAAAATCAGTGGGTGCAGCCAATATATGTCTAATGTGTATGGTCAGCTTACGAGTTTATGTCAAGCGGGTTTTCTGAAAGAGGACAACTAGTACAACTTATGCATGTCACTAAAAAGATTCTGGATACAAAAGCACCCCTCAACAATACTGATCGGTAAAGCAGAAAATGAGACAAGCATGATTATATTGGAACTGGATGAAGGGTAATGATCCACTCCTGATTTTGGCTTCCAGAACTGCATCAGGAAACGTGACTATGTGGCCGTACCCTAAGGATCATGGAAATCATTTCTGGTTTTACTTTGAATCCTGAGAGGTTCCAAGGGCTTGACAGCAACAAAAACATTGTAGCAAGAATCCCCACAAACTTTCACCCTAGTACAAAGGGTGAAATCTGCACCAACAATCCACACTGCATGTTAATTTCCATGAGGATCTGTTGAGCAGCGTGTGGAAAGTAAGGTTGGGTTCACACCGACGTTTATTTTTCCGTTCTTCTGATCCGTATTTTAAGCATCCGTTATGCACATTTTGCGTTTGTTTTATCAATTTCCGTCTGAGATCTGTTATTTTAGATGGAAGAAAATACTTCCTGTAGGACTTTTTTTCTATCTAAAATAACGGATCTCAGATGGAAATGGCTAAAACTCATGCAAAGTGTGCATAACTGAGCATAACGGATGCTTACCACACAGGATCCGTTTTATTTGGTTATTGTTTTCTGTTCTTCTGACAGATCAGAAATGATGTGAACCTGACTTTACCGTCAGTGAAAATAGACCACCTTATTATCCAGGGGCTGACCTTGTCCAATATACTCAGTTTACTGTTGGATTCACACGTCACATCTTTGTGTGAATCGACCCTGCCCTGAAATCCTACAACATAGGACGGTACAATGTAAGTGAATGGGGTTTTACAAATAAAAAGTCTGCGGCGGATGCTAGGCATGCTTTGGGTTTTCAAATCTGCAGCATGCTGTATCTCTTGCAAATGAGCTCTCTTTCCAAGAAAAAAACAAATCAGAGCCTCTAATGCCACCAGATGTAAAGTAGAGATCCTATAAACTATGTCTTAACAGGCCTTGAGACATAACGGAGATTTACAGGCACGCTCCATAAGGAGAAATAGTGCCCCCCACCCCCGGTATCTGATGCAGAAATGCTGTGAGAAAAAGACACAGAAAACTGCTGTAGAAGGTTAATATATGTATAAATGAGCTTTATCTAGGTAAAACTGGTAACCTCATTCAAGCAGCAGTTACATACAAAATTAGGAAACTTTCAAAGTGCTAGAATAAATTGCTTAAGGAATCTGTCGCCCCAAACAGCTGAATCCAACGCACTTTGCTCCATCTGGATCAGTGGCCCCATTCCCAAGATATATTTAAATTAGCTTCTTGGTGCAATGAGGGCAGCACCACTGCACCTAAAGCTCTGCTCATATTCTCTGCTGGCCACACCCCCCCATGCTGCACTGAGAGTGTGACAGGACCAGGCAGTGTAAACAGTATCCTACCTGGCCCTGAGCCTCTGAGGTTGTCGCATGCGCAGTACAGGCCTGAAGCTTCTTGGGCAGAAGGAAACTGTACTGAGCACGCAGCGACAATGTTCACTTCTTCTGGATGCAGAGCGGGGTCATCGGAGACACACACACACACACAGTCCCGATTCCTTCCTCCCAGCTTCAGGCGTGTACTGCGCATGTGCTGATCACAAGGGCGTGATTAAGTCTACACTTGCTGGCCCTATCACTCACAGCAGAGGGGAGCTGGCCAACAGGGAAAGTGAGTGGAGCTTTTTATGTGCAACAAGTTTGCACCAAGGGCTAATTTGCTTTAAAAAAACATTGCAAATATCTACAGAATGGAGCCACTGATCAAGATGGAGCAAAGTGCGGTGGGATCAGCTGCCATATGCACATTTGGATTTATATGCAGGTATGTGGTGACAGATTCCCTTTAAAGCGACAAATGGCAATAAAATAAAACTGCAAACATACTACGGGAAAAAATATATATATATATTGGGGGGGGGGGGGGGCGCAAAGTAAAACATCAACTGATACAAAAGAACAACCCATCTGCAAGTCGTGTAGTGTAAGGCTCTGGACGCCTCTCATGTGTGGTCGGCATCTGTACAGTTCACTCACTATTTTATTATTCGGAAATTAATAGGCATCTCCAGCAGCTGCTGCCATTATTGTCTGTAAAGATGTGGGTTCCAGGGACAGAAAAAGAAGAAAATGAGATTTATAGATATCCACTACTTGTACACAATGTAACCCATCACCGCTCACACAGGATACACTGTGCTCTTCAAATCCGTATGTTTTATTTTAGAAATAAAAGCAGCCGCCATCATCTCGTCTAATGTGCCAGGTGTAGTGGTACTCCAAAACAATGTCTCCTAGCAACAATCCTTGGCCCGCAGCCAATCAGTGGCAGCGCGGATAACCTGAGATACCGGTGCTTAAAACACAAATTATCAGTATACAGGCAGCGGGCTGGGGGGGTGTCATGACCGTACCAGAACATCTGATACTGGAGCTGAAGAGCAATAATGGGTGCAACACGGATGTATACTGTTACCCATAGCAACAATGGGCTGCATTTATTACATTCCACCAGTAAAATAATAAAATCTAGATGGTTTCCGCGTGACTGGCTTTGACCTTCCCCACAGTTAAGACTCGGTATAACTTTTTGCAGGTCTTGCAGTTGGATATCTAGGTCTGTACTGCTACAGAGAACACATCGGGTCCGGTCCATCTCATTCATGAAGTAAGAGAGCCCCCGCACCCAACAGCAATGGTGCTGTCCACAGCAGTTCCACCTTTCATATTTCAGCGCTCCACTGGAAAATGAATCAATCTGATTGGTTGTTATGGACAACTAAGCCAGTTCTCTGTTGCACCAGTCTTGATAATTCTCCCGCTAAAAACTGATGCAAAGAGAAACCAGAGTAGTTGCCCATGGCTCCTATGGGCGATCCCTCCACTTCCCTTTGCACCAGTACATATTCTCCTACATTTCTCTGCCACCAGTACATGCAGAGTTCAGACAGGACAGGTCAATTTTAATAGTCATATTATAGACAGGGTAAGTGGTTTACAGCAGGGGTAGGCAATCTCCAGCACTCCCGCTGTTGTTAAACTACAACTCCCAGCATGTATACTTGCTTTGCTGTTCCCAGAAGTCCCACAGAAGTGAACGGAGCATGCTGGGAATTGTAGTTTCACAACAGCTGAAGTGTTAAAGGCTGCTTGGTTACAGTACGATGAAATATTATGTCTCACCGACAAACAGCACGATAAATCACTTGCCAGGTACCAGCTTATAGGACTACCAAGCTGAAAGCTGAAGAAAGCTTCTGTCAGGTGACCCATACTTTAATGCCAAGGTAGGTACTGGCAGAAATATAGTGGGGGTTGTCATAGCTGCAGTTTTTATAAAGACGGTACCACTTTAAGGATATGTCCACACTTGCAAGAAAAAACTTGCTATGGATTTCACCTCAAAATTCGTGGGGAAGTACTGCCACTGCGGACTTCATCCTGCAACACTGAAAGGGGTGGAAATCCAGAGAGAACTCACATTCTGCAGAATTAGAAGTCCACACAGAAGGTCAATTTCTATGCATATGGATGAGATGAATTAAAATCTCTTTGCTTTATTGTAAATCTGCTACGTGTGAATGTAGCCTAATTCTTAAACACCCATCAGATGACTAAGGAGCATTTAACAAAAAAGCGGAGAGAAGAACACGTGGAGAAATACTACTTTGTACACGGTAGTGCCTATTACAGCAAGGACCTGCATACAAGGACACCCTTAATCTGCCTTCACTTTCATGGATGGTGCCAATAGAGAGACCATGAATGTGCACCCTCACCATCCGGCAGACAGACAAGTGATCGTCAGCGGAAAACGTCTGGCTGTCATAAAGAAAATGAACTGACATTAAAAGCACAATAGAAGACATTTACTGTAATCATCGGAACTAAATGCTTTAATTTTATTTGTCTGGAAACCTTAGTTAAGGCTCCGTCTCCCGGCTCCCTCGTTTCAGCGCTCAGTCACAGATAACAAACAGCAATGTTATTAAGAGGGGATGCCGGAACGCAGGCAAACATCTTCCCGTGCAGTATTATTCTGCAGAAGAATGACATTTATTTGGTTCCTCAAAGGAAAATTTCTGTCCAAAGAAAGCATATGTTTTAATGCAGGAACAATACTCCAATTAATTATTTATGATTCTCCCCCTGTACTCACTTCTTCCATGGTAACTGTTTTCACTTCGGGGGAATAAAGCCTCCATTGTTTCCTGAAAGCATTTGGCAAATCTGTAACATCTACTCACATCACGCTACGCACATTTGTGCAGCTGTTCTGGAACTACAAATACCAGCACACACTGCCAGTGATTCTCCTTACTGTACCGTGGAGAGTAGTACTATACCACCTGAATAAGAGCATGCTGGGATGTATAGTTCTATAGCAATGGCTTGGGAAGACAATGGATGCTAATCAATGGTCTAAAGGAAAAGTACAAGTCTGGTTTCACACGAGCGAGTGTCACGCTCCAGACTCCCAGCACTGCCGGGGTCGCATAGCATTATATTGATTTATGATGCTATGTAACCCTTAGGCTTCATTCACACAACCGTATGTGTTTTGCGGTCCGCAAATTGCGGATCCCCAAAAAAACGGATGACGTTCCGTATGGCATCTGTGTTTCCGTTTTTTTTTTGCGGATCCATTGTAACGATGCCTATCCTTGTCAGCAAAACGGACAAGAATAGGACATGTTCTATCTTTTTTGCGGAACACAAAAACACAATACATTCCAGAACTGTAAGCGTTACATAGCATCATAAATCAATATAATGCTATACCACCCTGGCAGTGCTGGGAGGTCAGGACAGGAGCTGCACTGTGAGTCAGGAGCGTAACACTCGCTCGTGTGAAACCAGCCTAGTATATGAGGGGTCAAAGGAAAATATAGTAAAAATCATAATAATAGCATATGCCTAATAGATGCTAGCTGACTATACATGCTCATAGTCCCTGGATGGTCACAGTAACCAATAACAGGCCAATAGTATTCAACCTAGTAATTCAGATTTCACCACATACAGGCCTAGACCTGCGCCAAAAATTGTGCTTTGGAAAGTGAGTGGTACGCTCTCAAATCACATTTTACTTGTTTTTTTTATCTCCTTATGCACTTAGCTTTTATAGGTTTTTTGTTTCCCAAATAAACCAGTTTTTATGGCATCGTTCTTTTTTTCATCTCCAGTTTCTCCATTTTTTCTAACATGGTCAACAAAAGGGGTGTGGCTTAGCGGAAAGATTGGGGCTTAACAAGATGCTAAGATGCACCATTTTGCACCAATACTGCGCCAGATTTATTATCCAGCCCGAGCCACTGTGATAAATCTGAGGCAGGTCTACACAGCTTGTCTAAGCTTACGCCATCTTTAGAATTAGTAGATTTACAGTCCCACAAAAAACTTGTCAGTCAGAAAAAGTCTTCTGGATAAAGGTTTGGCAGTGACTTCTACTATAAACAGGATTTCCACCCAAAACTGGTTGTTTATTGGAAATTCAAACATTAGACCCACAACCAAGGTTTGAACTACTGAAGTGGATTTTTACAAAATGGCCTCCTGAAGTTTTGGGTGGATTTTACCAATGGAAGTGTCAACGTGCCCAAGATCAACTAAAACGGGTAACACAAAGTGCGCAGTCTTATGGACAAGGTGGCGCCTCAGCATTACCAGAGGTTTTGTAAATTAAATGTTGACGGCAAGCTAACCATGATTAACCCAAGCTTGGGGATACAGATATGGAAATGTATTACTTGAGGGAAAAGTATTAAAATTGTCCACTCTG
Organism: Rhinella marina; assembly: GCA_900303285.1. NCBI lineage: Eukaryota > Metazoa > Chordata > Amphibia > Anura > Bufonidae > Rhinella > Rhinella marina. The sequence continues at coordinate 474,649 of ONZH01027660.1, forward strand.
TCAGTGTTCACAGGTTATCACATTTATACCTGACGTGCTCTAAGGCTGTCACATATCTCCAGCGTGCTCAGCAACAAATGGGAACTTAACTAGGGCTAAGAGCAAATAAATTGTCACTGTCTAAATGGTTTCAAGTTGTCGTCCCTGGTCCTTGACAAGAATTTGAATTCATTGTTCATGGGCCGTCAACGTGTCTATGACAGCTGGTCATATAGTTAAATGAGTTTTAGATGGGAAGTTTCTATTTATTTGTGCAGTGAGAAACATCTGAATGTCGGTATTGTTCTTGTTGGTGCTTGTTATAAAAAATATTTCTACGGTATGTTTTAAGGTAATTCCCTTCCATCTTTGCTTTAGAGGTACCTAATAATGTCAAACCAGAGGAGCACAATCAAATTGTGATGTTTAAGAAACACTATACACTGACATCCATTACGTAAGGTGTGTTACTGGTGACAGTGGTTTTAATGTGGTTTGACTGACTTGGGCAGCCACTTCTTAGGTTGCAAGTCTTTCATGTAAATTTGACTGATTGGACCTCTATCACCAGAACATTGCTCTCTCACCTACTATTTTGCTAATATGTGTATGTCCTTTACCTAGCTACTGATGCTGCTAAAATTGAACTTTTTATACCTCTCTCTGCTCTCGGTGTTAGGACACATTCACATGACGGCGCCGTGTTTTGCGGCCCACAAATCACGGATGCTGCCTGTGTGTGTTCCGCAAATATGGGCAGCCCATTATAGAAATGCCTATTCTTGTCCGCAATCGCCTGCTCTATATTTTTTGCAGAACGGATGCGGATTCATTCATGCAGTCGTTAGCATGAGATAGTAGCAGGGGGTTTGTACACCACTGCGTTGAAAGGGGTAAACCATTCAAGGACAACCTCTTCCAAGACTGTGAGCCACTTAAGTAAAGTTGACTGAAGGAGCCCCTATCATTGGAACAACGCTGTCACCAAACACTTCTTGATGTCTATTAAAGAAGAACTCCCGCAAAAATTTTTATTCTCTGACCTGTTAGAAAGGTGCATAATATAATCTGTAGTGATTGTCATTTTCTTATCAGAGGCTGAAATTGAGAGTTTCCACTCTCTTCTTATTGTAGCTGGGTCATGTGACCAACTCCCTGACCTCCAACTGACCCAGGACAGCAAGCCAGTCGCTGCTCTATTCATTCCTTTGAGACTGAAAGTGAGGCTCCCATAGGAATGCATAGAAAATTGGACTTCCTGTCCACACATAAGGTGCTGTGTGAGTTGGTGGGTCTAATTCCTAGTCACATGACACAGATAAGGAACTTCAGGATGATATAACTCAAAAATTCAGCTACTGGTAAGAAAATGACATTCACTACAGATTACATCATGTACATTTCTAGTAGGACATGGAATAAATTTTTTTGCGGGAGTTCTTCTTTAAAGGGATTGTGTCACTTCAGCAAATAGCATTTATTATATAGAGGACGTTAATACAAGACAGTTACTAATGTATTGTGATGGTCCGTATTCCTTCCTTTGCTGACTTGATTCATTTTTCCATTACATTATTCACTGCTAGTTTCCATGGTTACGTTCACTCTGCAATTAAGAAGCAGTGGCTGTGCTTGCACTCTATAGGAGAAAGCACCAGGCTCTCTATATCACCAATTTCATCCACAGCCACTTCCAGTGTTACCGAACCAATCCCCCCAGCCAGGCTGCAACGAAGACACGGCCGTTGAGGCCACTGACTGGCTGCAGCAGCATGTAGGGTATACAGGCACGTCACTGCATGCAGCGAAGATGATGAGGTCAAGACTGAAGTGACAAGGAGGATCGGAGTAGCAGTGCTGGAAGCAACGGTGGGGGACACATTTTGCAACTGATGTGTAAATACTGTAAGGCCGTATAAAAACTTTTAGGGGAAGGCTAGTTAAAATCTCACAGATCCTCTGCCATAGTTAAGAGTATTGCCATATAATTCTTAATTCTAATTTTGTCATTCTGATGTTTAAGTAATGAGGCCGTATCCTTTATTTTGTCCCCATCTAAAGCAAAAAGCACCGAGCTGCTATTCATCATGACCAATTCAATAGCTGTATTCACACTAGTAAATATATCTTCAATTCACCCTTGAGTGTGTGATCTTGTGCAAAGAAAGCATTCAACAGTGTACATAAAATCCTTACATCTGTAGAGTAAATCCATTAGTGTCCATTCTCGTCCGGCTTCTCATGTGGATTTACTCTAGCGGTGTAAGGATTATATATATATATATATATATATATATATATATATATATACGCTATGCTGAATGCTGTGTGAATACAGCCATTAAATTGGCTGCGATTACCCAGGTGGTGGAACTTGGCGCTGTGTTCTGAATCTAAGCTGCGTATTTTGTGAACTGATTTATTGAGAACCCACTATTCATCATGGTCATGAAAAATTTACCTAGGAGCCCCAGAACAACGCTGAACAGCTTATACTATTACATTAAAGGAAATAAAAGAATGTGATACTTAAGCGTAATTAAGATTTATGATTTACTTAACCTGCTTGTGCCATTAGAACTGAAATGACTTCCCTCACTGAGGAACATAACTTCATCTATAATTAAGAAGCAATAACTGTACTACATGTACGCAGAGCGCAAAAACACACTCCTTCCTACAAAATAGGAAAAATTGTACTGGATAAGAATGACTGCACTTAAAGGGCTATTCCCATCTCAGACAATGGGAGAATATTACTAGGATATGCCTCTATTGTCTGATAGGTGCAGGTCCCAGAGGTGGAGACCGCACCTACAAGTATCTCATAAATTGAGCCGGCAAAGTGAAGGAGGGTGCACCGCGCATGCGCGGCCACCCTTCATTAATTTCTGTAAGGCTACTGAAAATAGCCAACCACGGACCCATTGATTTCAATGGGCTTGCAAATAATGTGGTCCGCATCCATATGCTCGGTCCGCAGTCCCGCAAAAAAGATAGAACAGGTCGTATTCTTGTGGACAAGACTAGGCATTGTTACAAAAGATCCGCAAAAAAAGGATGCAAATTGCGGTCCTGTGAATGCACCCTAATATGCATTAATTCACATGCCTTTGTTCTGAAAAATAAAAAAAAAAAAATGAATTTTTATCTGAAAATTCTTAAAAAATAAATTTGTCATAGTAATAAAGCTGCTTTTGAACTTTCATAGAATTCAAAAATGGTTGGGTACATTAACCCTTATATGTTGGTCAGCGAGTGCCTCCTATAAAGGATTACAGCGTGATTTATGGCATTGTTTCATTAAGTCTCCGAATATTTTAAGGCCATAAATAACTAGGTCTCTGAAATATCTTACATTTCGGGGTAGACTGGAAAATAAACAGAACATGTCAGTCATTTACACCGGCAGCAAAATGACTTCATCTGTATGTAACTCAGTGTGATTCTTGACGATTATCTGAAGGCTTCTTGAAGCACCTTAGAAATCAGACCTTCACCAGTAAAGTGGCTTTGTTAAAAGTTGCCCGCTGCAAAAAATGACATTTTCGCTGTGTGCTGAAGGTAATCAAGCTAACATCAAGAGGCTTGGCTCTTTCTTTGGCTTGTAAAGGCTCTCACATGTATTTTTAATACAGAATCAATTTAAGAAAAGGTCCAAGAACATTTCTGAAGATTGCGTGTAGGAACTCCCCCTACATTTTGAAAAGTCTTTGCCTGAGGCTATTGTCTACATCAGTGCAACTCATTCTAGTTTCTTTTTCTCAGTGACAGAGGAAGAAATGACAGGATGTCTCTACAATAAAGGTTCTAACCAACATCTCATCGTGGAGCCATACCAAACATGAAATTGGCAAGGGAGAAGCCATTGGAGGGAAACAATAGAAGAGAATATGAAAAATGTCACTTCTAGGAAGCTTTTTTTTTAGTTCTGATTCAAGCCATGTAAACCATAATTAACTTATGTGATAAAGAAACCAAAAGTAGAAAAATATCAATGTAAACTCCCTTAAATAATTTTCTAACGTACTCTATCTTCTAGAGGTCCCTATTTCATGCCTTTCCCAGTGGTTCGGCATTATTTTACCATGTGTCATAGTCATGAATCATTCTGCAATCAATAAAGACTATATTTTCTTGCATTATATGAAGAGAATGAGGAGCACAGTATTGTGAAGGTCATCCCAAATATCTCCAACACTGAAAATTAGGCATGTAAGGGTTTAGTGTATTCCAGGAATTATGAAAGTCATTAAAACCATAGCTAACTAGAGGTCAGAAAGTCACTAGGCTAATAATATTCTCTCCACATCAAATTACTAGCGGAAAACCACACGCAGAGTTTAGCTGGAGGTAATGTATAAAACTAATCTCTCTGTCTTCTCTGTATTAAATCTTGCCAGTTTCCTTATTCCAAATTACATGTGAAAATGCATTACTGTACATCTTAAAGGGGTTGTAAACAATAAAATAAGGGACAATCACCTTACCGATCCTGACCACTGTCATTTCAGCACTTCCTAGATGCCCCATTACTTACTCTTTCCTGGTTCCTCGTGACAGGAAATACCCGCTCAGCCACAACAGTGACCCACCGCAGCCGGTGACTGGCTGAGCGGGCATTTCCTGGAAGTGGAGACCAGTGGGGACCTAGAAAGCAGCATAAATGGAGCAATAATTTGAGTTTCCCTTATTTTACTGTTTTAAATAGATCTCAGCCAGTTTAAAAAAAAACATGTTTTTTGCCCTCAGTACCTGATCTCTTGATGATGTCTCTAATGGTCTTATTCTTCATTGTTACCTCATTCATCTAAAAAAAACTTCATAACTTGTATGTAAATTAACTGATTCAAGTCAAAGGGGTGAAGAGCTGGCCTTATAAATCAAGCTCTCCACACCCCTAATCCAGCAGTGGAAACATCAGTACAAGACTGTAGAAAGTCTCACGCTTGCGCTGTTATGCGTCATGACTCTTCAACTCTGGCGCATGTGCTGTAAGCCTCTGAAGCCAGCACAAGTTTACAAGGCTGTAGCACAGAGTGCGGAGGTGAAGAGTAATGGCACACAAGGGCGACAGACCCTGCTATGAGTAAATTAATCTATTTAGTGCAACTGATATTCCTCGTGAAACGGATCTGGCACATCATTGTGGCTTCTGTTATAAACAGGAGTCACAACACAGATATGTACAGAGCCTAAAGGTGGATTTACACATACATGCAAACTCTGGTTCCCGATAATCTGGCCAATCTAAATGTGCCGCCGTTCACCCGATAAACAAATGAAACACTTGTTCATTGGGTGATCCTGTCGTTCATGCAGGCACTCCAATCATCGTTCCTGGGCAGCAGATTGTGTGGTCTAAACAGCGATCTGCTGCCCAGAAATAATTATTCTGTATGTCTCCTTCTCTGAGTGAGCAGCCGACTGTCGGGAAAGACACTTCCTTCCCGACTGTCGGCTGTTCCATCGGCCCGTGTAAACCTGCCTTCACTACTCCAGTAGTAAACACAAGCAGTTGGCACTGTTAAAAAACAAAGCTTAAAGAACCAGTGTGAAACAATCCTAAAAGCAGACATTTCTCCAATTAACTAGACATGAAATATTTTGAGCACAGCCCCAGATTTATGAAGAAAGTTATGCCTGCTGCTCTGTAGGAGTCATTACTGAAATCCTATGATGTGCCTTTTTATCTGTAATAATATTCTCCACTGAAACCTTCATATAGGACTTTAGTAACAATATGACATGATTTCACTCATCACTGTATAAGGAACATATCTGCAGAGAATTGTAATTTTCTCCTTCTGCAACAGTTTATTATGATGTAGAAGTCTAACAACTTCATAACCTTAGTAAGACAAATAGAAGCCCACTTTTTTTTTTTTTTACAATATTCCACACATTCTTCCGAAATGAGTTAAAGTCAGGAACCCTATTGGCAAAGCAGGTTACGCTCCCAGGTGGCAGCTATGCTATAGATTCTGCCCTGAAACTCAGCAACAAATGTAGAGCACAATACTTGATGGAGAGAATATCTGGAGGGATTCAAGGGCATCTATTGTATTATAGATTCTTTAGGTCTCACTGCAGAAAGTATCTGCAGCGCCTGATCATGCCAAAAAGAAACCAGACCTTCACAAATCAATCCTCTACTTTGTACTAACATACATTTGGTAGGTTAACAAGAAGTAGGGTACAGATGGAACGGACAATGGCTGCAGGATCATACTTCAAAAGGTTTGTTTGTAGTCTGTTACCATGGTGACACTTGTCTACATAGATACAAAATGATAAGAAACGTTTGATCAAGGCTATCTGCAAAGTTGCTCAAATTCTTCATTTTAGATGTATTAGAGTAATGGGGAATTGTTACAAATATGCATGCAACCTTTAAAGGGAGTCTTGTCGCCACTGGTGACTTTTTAACCCTTTGCATCACAGTGCAGCTCTCCTATTGTGTTATCCAATTATAGCTTTATGTTCTGCTCCCTCTTCTTGTGGTCTAATAAAAGAGCCCAAGAAGCTTTACTCCCCACCAAGTGCTCACGTTCATATATACATAAGCCTTGCATCAAAAGAGGACACATAGAGGGTGACCGAGTTGCTCAGAAGGTGATGGCGCCATACTGTACTTAGTGTACAAGTTGATTATTATAACAGTAAAGTGACAACGGTCCTTTGAATAATAGAACTTGTGAAGACATCTCGTCACGATTTACCCACACAGCTAAGGAACGTTAAAAGCCTAGATGATCTCTTCATAGCACCTACAGACAGTAGAGGTGCCCTGAAGGTCTTTTCATCCAACTTAATGTACAATTAATATATAATGGGCTGTAATTTAAGCATTAAAACGTTTTCTTACATTGCTATTTGACTTCAATTTCACAGAACCAGAAAATAGGTAATACTCATCCTTAGCCAATAATCAACACACCTACGAGGAATAATCCCGTTATTCCATGTGTAATGCGGTATGCACTATTTCACTGACTTAAGGTTAGAGTTTTCTTAATTATGCATTAAATATATTTCACCAAATGAGTAATGTTCGAGTATGTTTATGATGAAAACAGCCAGGATCGAGCTGGAGGTAATGAGAGTCATAAAAATGCCAATTACATTTTTTCCTTTGCAGCTTGTTCAGTGATCTCTGCAATGGCTCAATGCATATAATGACGAAACAAACAATTTACTACATAACCTTAATTGCCAATGGGAAGCAGTTCCTGGTTTCCCTACTCAGCTTTAACTGAATCAATTACCATGTGGACTAATTTTATAATGTACACCAATCATTCTGAAGAATTAAACTTTGGAGACACCAATCGGAGGAAATTCCTTTTCACTTACCAAAAAATTAGGACAAGGATCTCTAGAGTAGATCACAACCAAAGCTAGCCATAGACATAAGTCAACTATTTAGTGTCATCTGCACAAAACTGTCCCATAAAGTACGAAGAATACCTGATAACTCTGATTCACTACGGGTAGTGTCCTTAGATTATTATTTAAAGGGGTTATGCCATGATTCATATAGGGCATAACAATCTCTAACAAAGCTAGAACCAGCCCTGTACCTCACATGGATCCAGAGCTTCCCCATTCATTGCTCTACTAGATTCCTTATAGGTTGGCAGCTCAGGGGGTGTTTCCTTTTTCTAGAGCATGTTGTTTCTCAGGGAGTGTTTCCTTTTTCTAGAGCATGTTGTTTCTCAGGGAGTGTTTCCTTTTTCTAAAGCATGTTGTTTCTCAGGGAGTGTTTCCTTTTTCTAGAGCATGTTGTTTCTCAGGGAGTGTTTCCTTTTTCTAGAGCATGTTGTTTCTCAGGAGGTGTTTCCTTTCTCCTGCAGCTGTCTCTTTGTATCTGTCACGGCTTTTAACAGTGGCAGATGAAGAATAGAACTGAGCATGTGTGACCACCTCATTTGGTGGACGTGCACATTGCTATATAGATTAAATACCAGTGGGTGCCAATATAATGAAGTAAAGAGAGTATATGTCACAACTGCAGCATTTTTGTAACAAAAAGCAAATACAAAAGAAACTTGTTTTTTCATGCTGAAATATTAAAATAACATTTAATGGTGGAACAACCCCTTCAGATGAAAAACAGACATTGAATAAGGCTGGCCATTCACATTAACAACGGCCAACCATGTAATGTTTTTGGATGCCTCCTGACTTTCTCCGACGGCAGATGTTGGGGGAAAGAAGGGTCAGGTATGCTGGATTTCAACATTATTGATCCTGTTGTTCTCAGGCGAGATAATCTCCCACCAGAGGAGTCTGGCAATGGTTGAGCATGCATGTGTGTAGGAGGAAGAGCGGACAGCCAATCAGTTATTTGGCTGACAGCCATCAGAAGTGTATGGACATCTTTAGACTCTGTTCACATTAGCATAATGGTTTCCATGGTTATGAAATCCATGATACTTTGGGTCCAATGTGAAACATATCCTGACCCACCCCATTGGCTCATAACAGGCTCATGGTGTTTCCACTTTTATATGGCAAGAACAGAGTTGCAGACTGCGGGTCAAAGAGCAACTCCAGCGAGAATATAACATTCCGTCTGCTCCCTGTAGCACTGCATTAGTAAATTACTTTAAAAAAAAAATCAAATCTGTCAACTCGCTCTCAGTAGATCAATGTAATATGTTGGCACTATATAAGCAACAAGAAATAACTCTTCTCAATGAGACAAGTGTCTACATTTAATCTTTCCCTACTCGAGTATACAACACCTACACAGAGTAAAGTTTCTACAACTTAGGCCCCTTTCACACCTGCGGCATGGGGCATACATGTTGTATTTTCATTCCGGCCGCCTCTCGGCAGGGGTTGCCATGCTGCAGCGGATCCGCGGCCCGCCCGCATTACAGTGAATGCATGCACCTGCGGCAGCACGGATCCGGCGGCTGTTCACCCACCGGAACAGCCTGCCAGAGCCCCGTGCTGCAGATGTGAAAATAGCCTAATCCCACAAGTCACGTGGGTGCTGGGTGGGTCCCATATGATAATTTGGCATTGTCGTATCTGTAGCTCCTCAACAGATTGGGTGACACTGGTTGCACACCTTCATCCTAGATACCACATCTGTCACAGAGAAAGGTGCAGTAAGTAATGAGGATGATAATAGGGAGGTTTTGCCTTTTTTCTTTAAATTATGTTCAAAGGATTCAATCAGTTGGCGGCAGACTTTGATGTCCTGAAAGCACTTTCCAACAGCTATTCCTGTGACCTAGAACACATTACACAGAGCAATATCTTCTCATCCTAGTTTGTGCAACATTTTACTTTTTAAACAAGCAGGTCTTTCAAATGCTTCCCCACAGCTACTAAGTTATTCATTACAAGGCTTCATTTCATTGTTGCATGTAGGGGATCTACATAACTCATGCTTTTTACGGCCATGAATATTTCATATCATCTTATATTGAAGTCTAATTCTCTGCTAAGTATTCATTGTGATCATATTAGATGCCGCTCTGGGAACACAGTCTGTTTCCTTAAAATTTCTGAATATGCTTGCAAGATCGTTTCGATTCTGGACAGACGTAGCCTCATCTTTTTTTCCTCACCCACTTTTTATGTCTAAGTGTGCTGACATTTTATGTGGTTTGCTCCAGGTAAGCTCCAGCTGGGCCTCACAAGTCCCGTTACAAGAAATGAGAGTTTGGTTTCAGTGGAGAACATTACTTCTGCCCCATGGATACACATCCTCTTCTACAAATACCCAATAAAGCATCTCACTTTTGACTTGCTTTTGTAGATATAACAATTTTTCCACTGAACATGGAGAAGTGCTCGACTGTGTTAGCCATTGATGAATGTTTAACCAGAAGAATGGACAAGCAAGATCTTGAAAGACTAAGTCATAGTCGGCATGCTGTTCTGTGAGCCTACACTCTCAATACTTCCAGTAATCCAATGAAATGAATCCTTGGGGTTTCTTGGGCCTATCAGAAGGAAAAAAAACACGCAAAGTCCATTTTTTACTGCACAACATACATGGCTACTATCATTGTTCACACAGGACATAATAAAATGGTCCATAAGACCCATTAATGTCAGCTTGGGCTCGCCAAAGAAACCACGAAAATCAGCCATCAGCATGGACCCGTCCATATCCCCTAATATGGTATGAACAAATGCATGGCATTATGTGTTAAAGGGTTAAATGGGAGGCGCATGGTGTTATTAATTTTAAACCTCCATGTGCCTCATATTAATAGTAAGTGGCACCATCATTAAGCCTATGTTGCCCATTATATGAGGTAATACATGATGGGGGTCACTTGCTATTAATGTGCTGCACACGGAGGTACTAAAGTAATAAGGCCCTGGGCCTCACATTAATACATGTACAAAGCATAAAGCACATACCTATTAACATTGCAGAAAGATCTTCCTGGATGCTAATTAGGAGGGTGTTTGATGATGTCATCACCATGTGACCAGTATCAAGTGGATGTTACTGGTCACATGGCGATGACAACAAAGGTTCTTTAACTTATCAGGATCAAGAACAGCCCCCCTTATCAGGATCGAGTTTCCCTCCCTCTGCCATCCTAACCTTCCTCCTCCCTCCCTGACACTCCCCCATTGGGCCACTAAGTGTTCTCATTGGTGGCAGTCGCCGGCCGTGTCGCACTTAGGAGGAAGGGACATTCTCCCTCCTTCTCCACTGTGCGGCCACTTATGAGGACAAGGCGTGCGCTGCACTTTGTGCACGCCATGTTCTCTGGTAGTATTGTATCGAATGGGGTATCAAAGTATCGAGATATCGATACATGGGGCAACCCTTTTGGGAACAGTGGCTCAGTGGTTGGCGCTGCAACCAAAGACAACATCTGCATGGAGTTTGTATGTTCTCCCCGTGTTTGCGTGGGTTTCCTCCGGGTACTCTGGTTTCCTCCCTCACTGATAGAGAACTTAGATTGTTAGAGGACAGCGTGATGCTGACATCTGTAAACACCGTGGAATATGTCAGCGCTACATAAATGAGTAAAATACATAAAACACACATTGATATGAACACTCGTTACAGATAATCATCCCATGTAAAGGTGCTGATGATCACCCAATGAACGAAAACACTGCTGATGTGGACACCTACATCATCAAACTGCATAAACAGCGATCTGCTGCCCAGAAACAATGATTCTTTATGGAGATCAGCATTAGTAAGTAGTAGCACTTGCTTGTCTCCGTACTGTAAAGGTGATTGGCGCATGTAACTTCCTCTGACGAGCAGGCAGTTATCAGGAACAGCACATTTCCTTGTAACTGATGGCACAGGTAACACAGTGTACAGTATATTAGTGTGTTTTATTTTTTTATGATCAGTGTTCAGTCAACACTGATTAGAACTAGAAGCACCCCAATAAATATATTTTATATACTGACACAGTGTAGTTGAGATCCTGTAAAACTGAAGATGAAATCTTAGGCTAGGTGCACATGTGCGCTAGGATTTTGGTCTTCTGTTCCAGCATAGGGGGGCACTGGATCCGGCATGTGCCAGACATAGCTGATGCTGACACATCTTATTCACTAAAATGGGGTCCTCTGTGAATACCAGCATCTTGCCCGAAAAAATACTGTTGTATGCAGCGGTATTTCGTCCTTTTTTTGCCAGAATCTCCACTGCAGAAATGAACCTAGCCTAAAATGTGTACTTACTGCCCTGTAAATGAACGTTCTCACCCATTTATTGCTGGTAGGCAATTGCCAGTTTTCCTCTTCACTGACTTTCTATCACTTTTGATTTATTTGTCTTATCTCTCGGTGATTATCATTTCTGGTTTATCAGAAAAATTAGCTACTCATTATTCCATGTCAAAATTTATTTACTTAGGAGTAAACACAAGGGGGTAGATTTATCATGAGCAAAACTTTTAAAGATAGAGACTCAAAATTTTATCCACTTGGCATAAAAACAGTAAAAAAAGTTAAAAAAAAAAAATTGAATCAGAAAATAAATAATCAAAAAATGCCCGTAGTGTTAAAATATTTTTAGAAAATCCCATACGGTGAATGGCATTAAAAACAGAAAAAATGAAGTCCATTTGGAGGCCTAATGAGTACCTTGGAGGACTTGAAACTTGGATAACGTTGTAAGACAATTTGACAAACTGCTTTTCATGACACTAGGTGGTCTCCTGTCTACAGAGCAGTTTTCGTTCCGGACTAGATTTCTTATATACTTATCAACCCAGCTAATTCACACCAGACAAGCTTTATTACCTTTAACAACAGGCAAAGACAATCACTCACTTGCACAATATATATTAATTCAACTGAAAAATTACCATTGTGTGCTAACCTATATCATTGTGAAAGGTTTCAAGTCCAGTCCTGAAGAGTGATTAAGCAGGCTTTCAAGTATGAAATCTAAATTATTTTTGCAGGTAAAGGAACCTTAATGGACCAACATGGGGATTCATTAGTGTCTTGGCTATACACGTGCTTTTCTGACAACCCTCTTGTTCATGTTGATGTACAAAGAACTCTCCTGTGGGTAAGTTAAGGAGAATTCTGTTCAATAAACATTTCCCTAAAGCTTCAACGCGAGGTACTACCAGGTGGTTGTCCGCTGAAGGATATTAGGAATTAAGCAAATAAAAAGCAAGATGATTTGTTCATATTCCGATGATTACCCCTAGATCTGACAGCATACATTGCATTATGTTTTATTCACATTGGTCAATTATCTTGATTATCTTGTTTTCTAAGAAATCGTAATGATAATTGGCCAGTGTGAATGCAGCAAAATATAAGACTGATGGCTACGACAAAACCAACCGGCGAGAGCAGTCGCCAAGCAACATCTCTCTCCTGGCCGGGTGGCATTTCCTCCCCAATAGCTATAAGGTTTGCTGAGGGTAGAAGGTCCAGCAGAAAGGATTTTTCAAACCACCACCAGTTTCTTGCAGGTTTGAAGAGTCTTGTTAAAGTAATAATGGACTGGGTGTAAAACCATTATTGTGCTTTTTGTAGGAAGCAGAAAGCCATACTGCAATGATGTGAAGATCTTAAAATACAGATGCATCCGTTCGTTCATCCTGTAGTATTATGTAGACAACCTGGCTGGTTTGGCATGTAGAGAATTAAAGAGGTCTCCGAGACTTAAATCTATCCTTAGGAGAGGTCACCAATAGAGAGGAGCGAAGACAGCTTTGGATATTACATCTGAAGTCACTTCGCTTATCACTAGTCACCAATATCAAATTGGTGTGGACCCAATCCAGAGAACCTCAAGCAATGAGCGGTTTGAAAGGTCTGTGGCCCTCAGTGAGACTTGTGACCCGCAGTCATTGGTCATATACCCTTTGTAAAGGCTTGGTCTCATTCACTGGCACAGCAGATATAAAATGTACCTGGCATTCAATGAAAAGACCGCATTACTGACCTGAGCGCCATCGCCTCTTCAAACCGCTGGTTGACGGAGGTCCCAAGAGTCGGACGTCCACCTGATTGATACGGATGACTTATCCTAAGAATAGGTCGTCCATGCTTACATTGTTATTCCCATCTGTACATTTATGGCACAGCGATATGAGCGCTGGATCATCTTTTTGTATTAGACTGATAAATGTTGAATAGATATGGATCCCACCTCAAAGACCCACTACTATGTCAAGCAGTGGGTCAAAGTGTGAATTAATGGCATGCCATTCACTGCTATGGGATTTACAAATATTGCTGAGCACTGGCTCGGCTATTTTCAGAAGTTCCAGCAGTGAATGGATTGGCAGCCACTCGCGCGCAACATTCTCTCTATTCACTTCTATGGGACCCAAAATAACTCCGTGCGCCTGCTACGATAAAGTCCCACAACAGTGAATAGATGGATGCCACGCATGCTCTTCATTCATGTAGGGATCCCATCTTGAGATACAAGTGGGTCCTAGAAGTGCCATATACGTCCAGATGGGATACGCCTATAACATTCCACTGCATAGGACATAGACAGAATGTAATAACAATAGTTTGTGAAAACGTGAACAAATAGAAAGTTCCTTTGACACCTAAAAAGTGCTTCCCATTGCTGGAGTATGTTTTCTACCCTCTCCCGTACCACTCCCCCTCTTCATCTTTTTACTAGGCCGCCCTCTGAAACAACAAACCATACAGCAGTGCCCGGCCCAGGAGCAGAGAGCAGAAACATGTTGCTTTTGGCAGGGCTACTGTTCTTCTGTCCACTTTTCAGAACTCTGAGCAGAACACATGAGGACTGAGTGAAAGAAAAGGGCTGTAGCTGTAACCCTGCCAACAAAATATAAAGACACAAACCCAGATGCAGGAATCTAAGGCATTTCCTTTGCTATGCGACTGTCCTTTTTAGAAGGTCAAATGAACATAATGAAAAAAAAGTGGATATTTTTAAGGGATTGTTGGATATTGCTTGGCTCCTGGAAGAACTAACATTGCCAATGCCAAACATATTTAACTAGTGCTTAATTTTTATTCATCCCTCACTTCAGCCAACAATCCTCTGTGAAGAGCCTGAATCATTTCATTTAGAAGTCGTCTTCCAGTGAAACCATTTTTTCCTGAAATGAATGATACTCTTTAAGCAGTGAAGAACTTTTAATAACTGCGTAGAGAAGAAAGAAGATTCTTAATGTTTAGTATTTTTCCCCATGACATTGTGCATTCGAATCTCTCTGACCAGATTGCTCATATTCCATTCCCCCTATAAATCTCCAATATGATCAGCCTCCAAGCTCATGCACATCATCTACATGAATATACTGTAAATGCGGTTAGCTGTGGTCTTTAGTGTGATGTGGACAGCACCCGGACACGAATAAGAACCGAGCCGTATTCCCAACAATCCATATGCATTCCACATACTGCCTCAGAGGCCCTTGGAACAGGGGGACTACAACAGTAGCCATGTGATGGTCTCATGTAGTCCAATAAAAATAAGAACGCAAGACTGCAGTGGGCATGTGAACTGCAAACTGTTCCTGCTATTTAAGTTAATTTTTCTTAATAAGGGATCATGTCTGCACATGAGGAATGATACCATACCTGCCATTATATGACTAGTATTAAGTATTTTTCCTCTCTTCAGCCCGCATCTGCAATTCTTAGTTTTCCCTGAGGTAGCGGGTGGAGGCTAGCTAGTGTGATGTCTCCCATACACAGCAGAGAAGAGGTGATCCCTACTAGAGCCAGCAGCATCTCAATGTATTTGTGCCTCTGTCTCCCTCCAGCAGTTAAATGCTCCTTCTCCCCTCTTCATGGTTTTTATGGGCATCACGTAAGTTGATCAGTCAGTGAGCTGATAGTCTCATCTCTCAGGACAGAGGGTTATTGATCAGTTTAGAAAGTGTGTGTGTGGGGGGGGGGGGGGGGGCAGTTAGAAGAAATGGTTTATATGTGGATAAAGAGGTCTTTTTTGCCAATAAGATATATTTTAAAGTTTCATGTTTTTGCTTGTACACAGTAGTATAGATTTATTGATTTGTTGAAAGATCAGACATCATTTATTACAGCGTTGTCTGCGTTGTGCTGGTAGACTAGAAAGAATTAGGTGCTATCCTTTCCACAATAAATGTTTATTGTCTGCATAATAAATAGTTAGGAAACGTCCTTATTTTATTAAGTTAACAGCTACTGCCAAGTTTTTTGTTTTTTTATTTAGATGAATTGTGAGTTTCGTTTTCATTAAAACTTTTGCTTCATTTGGCTTCTGCAGCTTTTATGTTTTACAATACATGGCAGCTGCAGAATTCTGTTCTGTGATAAATCTGTCAGAATGGCTGCCTGACTGTTCGGTCTCCAGCTCCTCTCCTGGATGATGTTCTATACTGATTCATAACCATATCAAAGTTGAAGACTCTAAATAACTGTTTGCTTCCAGTGCTAACAACAAAGTCTGATGTTATGGAAGAAAAAAGACAGAAGACAGAGTAACTGCAAAATAGACACAATGCCCAATAGTCCTGTTGGCTGCACATAAAGGGTCAAAGTTGCTGACTTTGCACTACAGCTTTGAAGGAGATTTCTGGAAATCAGTCAAGCTAGTGCAAAAGAATCTCGCTAATTCACATCTCTCATACTTTTCTCCTTTCCACACCCGGAGAAAATATTTGGAATTTTGTTTCAGTAGCACAACTTCCCTTGGGTGCGGTGGTTTATTGTAAATGCCAGAAAAACTGCAGGAAAAGAGAGAAAGATAAATCCAAAAACTACTAAGAATGAACTCTTGAAATAAAAAAATGTCATAATTCTTTCCACTAATCCATCCCAGATGTCTCCTCTCAAAATACTTGTGTTCCATTTATGGAACGTCATCCTCTACTGCTTCCAGGTCATGGCACCAAGGCATCAACAGATTTCAAAACCACAAGAGAGAATGTTCCTAAGACATACCATTGTATAAAGGACCATAAACATTTGGGACTGTTATATACACAAAGTAATCACATACATGTACTTAATTTAATGTAGCTGTCTTCAACATGCATGCAGTGAATATTACAAACATCCAGGCATTTCCAGGCTGCTGTACACAAAGTTCTTGTGATGATGTCATGGAGGCAGGAGCTCGGCTACAGACCAGACATTTTCATCACCTTTTTAAAAGAGTGAAGCTGGCCATACACATAACCCTAGAACGGCAGGATTGGCCGATATGCTAATATGTGTGGGGAGCTCCTCCTCCAACAGATGATGTCGGGGGAGACAATCCGGCAAAATGAATATTCAGATCTTTTTGTTCTCCTAGTAGATAATCCACCGCCAGAAGTGTCTGGCAGCTGCTTTCCCTGCTCCCCTCATAGAGCCAAACACGTACGTGTATGGGGAAGCCGGGAGGGATAGCTGTCGGCAGCTCAAGAACCCTCACTCCCGAACCCTCCATACACATTCCCCACTTAGTTTGGCCGAGCATACATCTGTTCTGAATGTGGAGAGGGGGGAAAGAAGCTGCCAGCTTACCTCCCCTGAGGACAAATGGATCGCATGCACTGAAATTCAACAGGTATCCTAAGGTATATGGCAAGCTTAAAGAGGACCTGACATGTTTAGTAACTGATTGTATTCCCCATGTAGTAACAATTCTGGAGCATCTTTTCTTATAACTCTATACGCTTATGAATGAATTGCCAGCAGTCTTCAATAAAGGTCCAAATGGCACCAGATTTAGATGGGGGGGGGGTGATTTCTATTTGTGATTGTGTGTCAGAGATAAGGTATAATGGGAAGATTTGCTCCTTTTTTGTGTTTTTGACACACACCTGGTTTTGGCTCACAATCACTGATGAAAATCACTGAACAAACACTGATGTGTGAATGAGGCCTACAAGTAAACAAGGCAGCACAGTGCTGACTGCATTAAAAAGTTGATGATCAATATGGTTGTGGAGTAATATAATGTTCTTCAATTTTCCTATGTAATGAAATATTAAAGGGCTTGTGTCACTTCAGCAAGCGGCATTTATCATGTAGAGGAAGTTCATACAGGGCACTTACTAATGTATTGTTATTATTCATATTGCTTCCTTTGTTAGCTGGATTCACATTATACATTGCTCGTTTCCATGGTTATGACCACCCTGCAATCCATCATCAGTGACTGTGCTTGCACACTATCGCAAAAAGCACCAGCCTATGTGACCATCCATGGTGAACTTTTTTCTATGGCAAGCACGGCCACCGCTGATGGATTGCAGGGTGGTCGTAACCATGGAAATGAGAAGTGTATAGCCAGCAAAAGAAGCAATATGGATAATAACAATATATTAGTAAATGGCTTGCATTAAAGAGGCTCTGTCACCTGTTTCAAGTATACCATGCTAGATATATAGTGAGGTAGGGCTCCAAACGCTGATCACAAATATACCTTTATTTCTCTTATTTCAGGTCCGATCACACTGTAAAATCCACTTTTAAAAATATGCTAATGAGCAAACGGAGCACTCGGTGGCGTGCTTATTGCTTCTGAGCACCACATCTCCGACGCCCTCCAGCCTGTTAGTGCCGCCCCGTATGCAATAAAAACGCCCCCCATTCATTTGATTGACAGTGCTAGACTCACTGGTCTAGCGCTGAGATCCCGCACGTACGCATTCCAACGTATGACGGCGCGTGCGTACTTCACTTGCACCGAACTCAGCAAGTCCAATTCTTTTAGTGCGCACACTCCGTCATACCTAGGAGTGCGTACGTGCGGGATCTCAGCGCTAGACCAGTGAGTCTAGCACTGTCAATCAAATGAATGGGGGGCGTTTTTATTGCATACGGGGCGGCACTAACAGGCAGGAGGGCGTTGGAGATGTAGTGCTCAGAAGCAATAAGCACGCCACCGAGTGCTCCATTTGCTCATTAGCATATTTTTAAAAGTGGATTTTACAGTGTGATCGGACCTGAAATAAGAGAAATAAAGCTATGTTTGTGATCAGCGTTTGGAGCCCTACCTCACTATATATCTAGCATGGTATACTTGAAACAGGTGACAGAGCCTCTTTAACTTTCTCTACATGATAAATGCCGCTTGCTGAAGTGAGACAACCCCTTTAAGTGAGTTGGACCAAATGAAAGCATCAAGGCTCAACCACAGATCTGTCACATTGTACTGCACATTCCAGTCCTTTCTAACACAAACCAAGCAAGGCTACCATCCACAAAAAACTGACCATCTAAACAAAAATAATAGGGTATAATAATGGGTATAGAGACTCTGGAGGACTCCCACCTCTCCAGAGGAACAGCACCTGCTCTACTGGGTGGCAAAACCCAGGACTACTTTATCAGGGCTTTCCGCCACACTTAATAATGTACAAGTAGCTGCTTGAAGTAGAAATCAATATGACACAATCCAGTGCTGGCACGAAGGTGGCCAAATAAATAATAGAAAATGACGCCAAGCAAAAGGGTACAGTCCTGCTGCTGTTAAAACAAACCCCAACTAGATGAGCAGCAACAGTTTAAAAACTGTAATGTGGCAAGTCATCATTAAAGGGAACCTGTCTAGAGATGAGCGAGCATGCTCGGCAGAGCATGCTCGAGTGCCATTTTTGCGTATTTGCGCACGCATTTTAAAATTCCTACGCTATTCATACGCATATTTTAATCTATACGCAAATGCGTACGAATTGCGTACGAATAGCGTACAAATTCAATTTGTACGCTATTTGTACGCAATTCATACACATTTGCGAATAGATTAAAATATGCGTATGAATAGCGTAGGAATTTTAAAATGCGTACGCAAATACGCAAAAATGGCACTCGAGCATGCTCTGCCGAGCATGCTCGCTCATCTCTAAACCTGTCACACACCCTGGGACTATTATCTGCAGTAATACATGACCTTGTCCTACATATAAGGAAACCACATCACTAGTTATTTTCCTTTTGCCGTCCCAGTTCTTTCACTGTCAGCGTTTAAAGCTGCATTGAAATACATTGTCAGGACTGCTGTGCATGCGCTCATGAGTCCTCTCCATGATGTTAGAACAGCACAGCAGTCCGGACTGTGTATTTCAGTGCAGCTTCGAGAGCTGAAAGCAGAGGAACAGTGGGCCAAAGGAAAGTAAAAAATTGTGATCTAGACTCCTTGTCCCTGATTTATCATGTCTTTACTCCAGAATCCTTACACTCATTTGCACAAGAAAATGTATGACTATTTGCAGTTTTACACCACTCACCCCAGTTCTGAACTATGGGCGGGAAAGTGGGTGCGGTAAGCTAGGTTTATGAGTTTCACTCAAGATTTATCATTCAGACTTTTTTGTCTGAAGTGGCAAAAAAAAAGCCGCACTCTCACTCCAGTAGGAGAATGGAGTAGGAGAACTGGAGAAGCTTTTCAAGATAAAAGTTTTAAGTTTAAGCATAAAATAAATTTATCAAGTAACATGCGACAGTTGATAAATATGGCATAAAGTCATCTAAGGCATGATCACCTTCACAAACTGAGGCCACTTATTACCACACTAAAAATACAGACTTCTAATATCCCAAACTCCTGATGTGAACTTGAGTGTTGACGAATCTCTTGATATTTTGAGGGGTGACTGTCATTTAGACAGTATGTTCCTTCAAAGAGAGCCAGGTATGGCGTTAAAGTATACAAAGTTAGTGAGAGTAGCACAGAGTACATGTGTGGCTTCAATGTTTATGAGGGTAAGGACCATGACGTAAGTCCCCCAGGATGCCCAGAAAACCTTGGTGGCAGTTAAAAAATTGTCTGGAACCTAATGCACATGGACAACGTTCACTCCGGTGTAGCTCAATTCAACCGCCCTTATTCTGCTGTGGGACTGTCTGCAGAAACCAAAAAGGACTGCCTTCCTTCTCAATGCGTCTAGCAAAGGGGAAGACATTTGCTTTAGCAAGTGATGAAATTCTTGAACTTAAGGGCAATGACCACAAAGAGGTGTTAATGCTAAGCCACGGTCAACGCAAGAGAGAGGCGCTACTGCAGACAGACAGAAGCCAATCTGTATGAATGAATATAACAGGTTCATGGGGGGTGCTGACCTCTCTGATGAGGCTCTACAACCTTATTTGATAAAAAGGAAAACTAGAGCCTGGTACCAGATGGAGGCAATATACAAATTCTTATGTAATTTACAAAAAGGCTCAGGGAACAATTACATTTTTAGAATTCCTAAAAAAAAAGGTTAAACACCTTTTAATTGCAGGAGAAGGAGCAGGACTCCATATGTCTACTTAAAGTGACCCTGGAAAAATAACTAAACGTGGCCCATCCAAATCAAAGGAAGGTGGGAGCAACACAAGTAGGCAGGATGCAGGCCACAGGAGGGGTGACGGGCAAAGCAGGAAGCCACGAGGCTCCTGTGCCCGCCGCAGTAATGAACGGTATCACTATCCTCATAATGGTAATTCAGGAGGACATTGTGGTAATGATGAGAACATCAGTTTGTTATATACCTGGCAGGAGGCCAGGGTGCAGCCATATTTCTTATCCATGAAATCAGAACAAACAGAAATAAATCTAGAGGTATACAGAAGTAAAAACTCAATTTATTTTAAAAATGTGACACCACATCTTTTCCACATTTCTTTGCCTTTTTGTAAATTTTTTGGGGAAAAAAAACAGATAAAATGCCCACAATACATAACCACTAAATGAATGCCAAGTTTCTTCTGAAAAAAAAAAAATACATGGATGTACATAAATTACTCATAAACATATAACATGATAGATAAAGGCATGGCAAAAGTGCAAATTTTGCTTTGGTATTAAAGGGACCCCCGCCAATCAGCTGTTCGAGAAGACTGTGGAGCTGTTTTTCCTCGTCCGAGACATGTTCGTCGGTCATGTATCCTAGGAGCAGCTCAGCTCCATTCATTTGAATACCAAGAAGAGCCGCTATACAACGTACAGCACTGTGGTTCGAGAGCAAGGAGAAGGAAGCATCGCTCACAGGAGCTCTGCTGCCTTCTCAGTGTAAGGGGTGATGGACCCCCACCGATCAGATACTGATGACCTTTCCTAAGGATAAATCATCAGTAGTGAAATCCTGGAAAACCCCTTTTAATGCCCAGAATACATTGATGCTATGTCCCTAATTGGATCCTATGGTTAGATTTCAAAGGTTTACTTGAAAACTGTACAATTGTGAAATGGATAATAATCTGCAGCGAAGTTACACTGTTTAACATGGAAAATAAAAATGGCCACTGCAGCTTGTTCACCATACGGCCATAATGCGATTTTATTCCCCGAGAGTTTGTCTCTCACATCCCGACACATGTTTATTGCAGATAGCGGGCGGCAGGCAGCGTCACGCACACACTATGACTTATGCATGATTTTCTTCGGATTAAGCTTACTTCCACCAGGTCTGGAGCCCAGGGAGATGAGAGAAGAGAGAAGACCGTGCATGATGAAGGCGATCACTGCCAAAATCTGGAGGAATACATTTCAATGTAAAGTGGCAGAATTGTTCTTTACAGGAAGAAAAAAAACAGGCGATACCAAAGGAAAACGTTACATAAAGTTGTTTTAGGAGAAAAGTTGACTATTTTAGAACTTTGAGTACAAGTTATCTTTTTCAATTTCCTTTTTAATAACTGAACTTGAATATATTTGAGAATCTAAACACAAAGGGAAAAAAAGCTTGTCAAAAAACTGAAAACGGTGTCTTGTCAAAAAATGAATCACATGAGTAAAAGACCTGTATCCGCAGTTTACACAGCTGATGAAGTCCGGTATGACAAGAGGACAGTATTTCCCATTTAATAAAACAGATTACTGTACAACTTTTGTAAAACTGACGTGTCGGCATAAATCTGCCAAGCACACTAGATAGCTGCTCCCCATATACATTAGCTTAGCCAAATACACATGACCATATTTTTGTTCCACATTTTTCGCGGACAGGACACATGCTCTCTTATGCTTGTCCGTTTCCAGGAAAGAACATTTCTACAGAAGGGAGAAAGAAAATGGCGACATGCACGCAGCCGGTATCCGGTTGTGCGAGGTCTAAATGTGTTCTCAGTTGGGAGAGAAAAAAAGATCTGGCAGGACTGGACCATCTAAGGCAGGGATGGCCAACCTGCGGCTCTCCAGCTGTTGTAAAACTACAACTCCCAACATGCCCTGCTGTAGGCTGAAAGCTGTAGGTAGTCTGGACATGCTGGGAGTTGTAGTTTTGCAACAACTGGAGAGCCTCAGGTTGGCCATCCCTGATCTAAGGTATATGGGGACAACCTGACTTTTATCGAAGTCCAACATCTCGATCCTTCTTTCACCTAAGGCAGGTGTCGGGGGAAAGAAGAATCAGGCTGTCAGATTTCAATTAAAGTCAGGACACCCCCAATTACGTTTATGTAGATGACCAGTCCTGCCAAAATTGGCAGGTTCGGCTGCCTTAATCCAATGTGCAAGACCATCTTAAGGGGGTTGTCCAGCTTTTACTAAGTGATGGCCAATACCCAGGACAGACCATTACTAGCTGATTGGTGGGGGTCCTACATCACGCTCCGCTTCCAATCAGCTGTTTGGGTGTAGCTCCGGCGCCAGAAGTCGGTGACAGCTCTGTTAACTATGTAGTGGGGGGAGCTCATTACTACAGAACTGCACCCACTGAAATCAACAGAAGCAGCACTGCAGCCACGAGCTATGTCCACTACACAGATGACCAAGCTGTGTAGGTCCAGTGCTGGCTACACCCAAACTGCTGATTGGTGGTGCTGTGTTCCGTTGGACCTCCACCAATCAGCTAGTGATGGCCTATCCTGAGGATAGTAAAACCTGAAAATCCCTTTAAGTCGCCAGCTTAACAAGATTGTTTGGCTTAAACTGCTATATACACAACTTTTTGTTCTCACTCTTTGCAAATATCAGGACGTTGCAACACAAATGTTGAATTTGGGAACTGAAATCTGTAGTTTGGAACAAATCCGATATATTATAGTTTGGTAAGGTGTCTGGCCATAAGCAGTTCAGAAGAATGCCAAAACCTATTTTTTGCATATGTGTGGCTAATAAAGTTCACTGAAGATTTTCCCACAGATGCCGAGTATAACCTATATCACTTTAATCATATGGGCAATTCTCATTACAAAGCAGATATATCAGGCGATTAGTTGAAAAGTATAAAATCTCCAAGTGTATGGGCAGCTTTACAGGAGCGGGAGGACTTAGCATAAATCTGCTCCTACTGGGAACTAGCGATCGCATTACTATTCAAGGCCAACTATCGACTGTTTTCTTCCATGAATTATTTAAATCCACTTATTCGGGAATGATTGGGAGTTAATCATAATGTGTGCAAATAGGACGGCACCTCCACCTCCTCACCTTTACAGTGAAGGTCTACTTACCACATATATTAGATATTCTTATGCACATTTTTCTCCTGCTTTCACCCAGTGCTTGTGAAAAGGACAACATATAAGAAATGGCATCAAACAGTATAATGTATGGAAGTTGCACTTGATATTGGGGACCTTATAATAATTAAATATGGATTTAATGGAAGCTGGTAAATTTCGGCTTGTTGGGACAGCTAAGAGACACTGCATTGTCCTAGTTCAACTAAAACAGAAAGCACCCCTGCAGAGGTGGCTACTATACCCGTCAGTGGACACAATCAACCAGAAAAAGTCCCTAAGACAGCAACAGCCAAAGCATTCACTACTGTTCCGTAACCTAGGCACTGTAGAAACTGCGGTCAATGTCACGGTGTAACCATATGTTGGATAGTCCAGAGTAATGCCCTGGTCAGTGGCGCCCCATGTGGAGTACGTGCAGAATGTTTCTGTGATGTCAGGGATTTTTCTATGTTGTAGGTCCCATTCACATGACCGCCGTGCCCATGTTATAGACCACAAACCACGGGTCCAAAAAACACGGGGACTCGGATACCTCTCTTACCAAATCTGCATATGTTCTTAATAGGAACAGGGCAGTCGATCTTGGCAGACACCTCTGGCAGTGACTTATCTCCTGGAGAACAAAAAGATCCAACATGCCTGACCCTCCCCATCAGAGAAAGTCAGGAGGCCTCATACACACTAGATGGTCACCGGGTCACACCAACATTATTAGGTTTGGCCATTACACAGAACATCTGTTTTAGCGGTCTCTAAATTTTTACTGCTGATACTTCAGTGAGGGCAATAATTGAAGTGAGGTGTTTTTTTCTGTCTATTCTCTTTGTTACCTACACCCCTCTCCATAGATTAATAACTGGAATGGTGTCCGATTAGAAAAGAAGGTGGTAAGGTAAATTTGGGCCTGTGCTTCTACAGTTCTCATCTCAAGTAATCTATCAAGTCGCAGTTTAAGGATTTCCAAGGATCACTTTTGTAAGTTACTGCATATTGGGGAGATCCTCAACAGATGAGCGCTTGGGGGGGTACTTAGGACTGGAACTGAGAAACACTGTTTTAGTAAGAAGGCTGAAAATTATTATAAGCTCCAAAAATAATCCCCTTGCACTGTTGGGTTGGAACAGCCAAATTTCTTTCTGTTTAGCCACCTACACTTTTTTGAACAGTTCTGTCCCAGCCAGAATTAGCTTTTTTTCTGGCCAGTTTCAGGCTAGGATCACATCTGCAGCATAATTCCTTTTCCTGTTCAAGTCTAGGACGAACGAAAGAAAAAAGGGAAGCATCGGATCCATGATACAACAGACACCAATGGACCCCACTGACTATAATAGAGTCTGTTGGGTTTCAGTTACGGCCGCCTTTATTCCACCAAACAAAATAGTGCAGCAGACGGCAGCATTGGGTCAGTGTATTGTTGCTGGAATGTGAACTAGCCCAAGATGACAACTTTCATCACACTGTAGCTGATAAAGGTTTATTGGATAATTCCCAGCGATTAGATAAAATAACTGAGAAGCGAGAAAAGAGCAGCCTGGGAGAAAGAGGTCCTACCATCAAAGAGATTCGAAGTCTAATAGCAATCTGTCTTGTCCTTGGTGGAAACGGCTGTTAATCTAGGATAAAATGACTTGCTCAGCAATACCAATGTCACACAATCTGCAAGATACAAATGTCCCCCTCCAGCCTCCGTCACAACAAATAATGTCCATCGATCAACCTGTTCCCCCTAGCAGACATTTTCCAATTTTCTCATTGAGAAGGCGGCAATGTGATACCTAGCCCGAAGATTGTGCTTCCTGGGACAGTATGGATTTTCTTACACTTCTGACCTAATCTGATAACAAGAGAGAGTGGGACATTACAACCGGCAGTCTATTCGAGAATTGTTTGATATGTTACTGTCTTCTGAGTGAGATTACATTCAGAGATTATCACTAAACACACTTGTCATCGGCAATCCCATAAAGCCTACCGAAGACCAGACTGAAACAAAGGAACACGAGGAAATGTAATTCTCCTTGAGTCTAGTGTATTTGGTTCTTATCGTCTTGTCATATCTCCCTGTCACCCGGCACAATTTACTGTATCTGTCTATGGCTGGCCATACATATGACATCTCTTCCGATCCGCCCATATACCTGAGCGCTCATCCGTGTTGTGAACGTAGAAGAAAGCCGCTACCAGACACCACTGGCAATGGCTATTGGACAGCTGAAATCTAACTGCCTGATCCTTCTCAGTCAAGACTTCTGCAAGGGGAGAGCCCTCCTATATAGTAGATGGTCGGCCCCTCCTGTCAAAATCAGCAGGTTCCTCTAATATTTATTTAATGTTTATGGACAGTTTAAATGGATTCTCTGGGACCTAAGTGTCGATGACCTTTCCTTAGTATCCGATAACTGGCATCCCTGCAGATCAGCTGTTTGTAGGAGCTGAGGGAGAGAACCAGGCACCAGAACTACACATCTCCGTCCTCTTTGTTATGGACACGGGTGGTTACTGCAGCACTGTTCCCATTATGGGGACAGTGCTGCAGTAATGGCTACTACAGGGGGATGGAGGTTAGTTCCAGAGCCTGGATCCAGAGCTCCTACAAACAGCTAATCAGCGGGCTTAAAATCTGAAACTAATGACCAATCCTAAGGATTGGTCATTAATACTAAGGGCTTTATTATACTGCAAGATTTCACATACGATGCGTTCCTTCCCGGCAATCGCCTGCTATTACATGCAGCAATCTCCTCCACAGTAATGCCATCGCTCTTCCCCGTACAGAATCATTATTTGCCAGCAGATTAGATTTTGTTAATCTGTTTAAAGATTGTGTTTGTTCGTTCATCAGGTAATCAGTGGCAGTATTAGGCTACTTCCACACTAGCGTTAGTACGGATCCGGCGGGTCCCTTCACCCGCCGGATCCGTACTGAGTAATACAACCTTGTGGATCCGTAATTCCGGATCCGGTTGTATTAGCGTTTAAACGGATCCGGAATAACCTCTATTGAAAGTCAATGGAGGACGGATCCGTTTACAAGTGTGTCCACACCAAACGGATCCGTCCCCATTGACTTGCATTGGGGGTCATTCCGGATCCGTTTAGTTGCGGATAACTAGTACGGAGAGCAAACCGCAACATGTTGCGGTTTGCTCTCCGGTCTGAAGACTGAACGGAATGCTTTCAGGAGCATTCCGTTGTCTTCAGTTCAGTTTTGTCCCCATTGACAATGAATGGGGACAAAACGGAAGCGTTTTATTCCGGTATTGAGCCCCTATGACGGAGCTCAATACCGGAATTCCATAACGCTAGTGTGAAAGTAGCCTTACACAGGCAGATTATCAGCGAGCGTTCTTACGAACACTTGTTAGCGATGATCTTCCCAACTATCAGCCCTATAGAACCCCTCTAAGCCTCACAGCATCCACCTTAACAAACTTTGGAGGTAAAAGCAGAAAATAAAGCTGGTAAAATGGTACAGGACGTACGGCTATATGACATACAGCACTGATGCTGGAAGCTGTCAAGCCTCCAACAAAGTCCTTGCATATGCTCCACTTAATTTTGCTGCCTGCTCATCTGTTAACAAGAGAGGTTAAGCAGAATGTGTAAATCTACCACCACGCTGTGTGAGTGGTTTCTTTTCTGCTTCCAAATGACGTAACTTCATATCCAGCAGGTATAATTTGCTTAATTTATGTTTTTCAGTCCAGAATTGGCAAACTACATAAAATTCCAGAGCTATATTTGTGTATACTTTGTAGAAAAAGAAAAAAAGCTCATGGCAGAAAATACTTTTGAAACCTTTCATTTATTTTTCCCTTATGATTTGTCCAATTTAAAACATATATATTAAATAAAAATTTAAAGGGGCTGTTTGAGATTTTCATATTGATGACCTATGCTCAGGATAGGTCAGACGCCCGCCGATTATACATTATGTAGAGGCAGTGCTTGGGATTGCGGCTTTGTCCTATTCACGTGAAGCTGCACTTAGGCCATCCTCAAACAGCTTCTTGGTCGGACTCCCAACGAGTGATCTATCCTGTGGATAAATCATCAATATCAGAATCTCGGAAAACCCCTTCAATCAAAAAATAATTTTATAACAACTATGTTTTTCTTTTTAATTGTAATTCATCCTCCCTACCAACAGTCTCGATCTATGATGAGCCCAATTGGTAGTCTTAGGTACATATAGGGTTAATTTAGGTCATTTGGGGTAGTTGTCCTGTTTGTAGGAAGTGAAGTTTAATTTCCCTGTGCCGGTAAAGGAAGAGGCGCAAGCAGGAATTTAACGTGACCTTCTCGTAAGTGACAATATGGATTGTTACAGTGTTTTCTGCTGCTGGTTTTTTACTTTTTTTGTACACTTTTTGGATTGTAGTATCTTTTGGGCTGGTTCTCATCTGTGTTGCCTGGCGCTACTCATTTCCGTTTTTCTGCTCTGTAATGGGTGCAGAAAAACGGAAATAGCGGAAGTGCCGGATCTATCATATCACAGACACCAACCGCGCCTGATGAACCCCAATAACTAGAATAGGGTCTGTTGTGTTTCCGCTGTGGTGTCCGACAGTTTACCGGACAAAATAGTGCAAAAGATTGGGCATGTTGAAATCCATCAGCCTGTCCCTACCTTCTCTTACATCTGCAACGATGGGGAGGGACAGTAGGCCCTGACACACAGAAGATGGTCGCCCGGTACGGCTGCAGTCATCAGGTTTGGCCAGCATGTGGAAAATACTGAGTTAATAAGAGAGCACCTAATCTAAGGAGAATCTCTACATCTATCTGCACCCACCGTTTCTGCTGATGTACAAATCAGCCTTTTATCCATTATGATCAGTGTGTGTGGATTTCATAAACTCCTTATCAAAATTGAATTCAGCTCCAAAGGTAAGAAAGGGATTTAAAGCAGCTGCACAGGTAAGCCAAGGATAAACTGACAAAGTAGCATTGCAGGAATTATTTCTGTGCGTGGACTCTTCTTTGACTACCTGGACTCAGGTAACAAAGTTCTGAAACCTTAATCATAATAATAGTGACGTCATTAATAAACAGCACAGGACGCCATCCTCTGATCCCCCTAAGGTAGGCAGTGCTTTATTATTGGTGTGCGGCACGTTCCCACCAAAACAAAGGCAGGCAAAGAAGAAAAGCCCAATGAAAGAAAGAAAACAATATCAGACTATTCCCAAGGATTTTACGACAGCACACAGCAATAACAATCAAAAGTACAGGTAGAAAGTGAGTCATAAAGAGACTGAGGTCTTAGCTGGGGAAGAATGAAGCCCGGATGACACATCAAACCTGTCACTCTTATTGCAGTATCAGGTCTGATGTGGCTTTTATCCATCAGGCATCTAAATAATGATTTATTTCTAAGAAACACCGTTCTTGGTAGTACAGTACATGGAAATATTCCGACTTTGATTTAAATGAGCATCATTATGCAAAGATTCTTGTGAGTGAAAGCAATAACGTTTCCAGTGGAAAAAAAAAACTCTCTGTCCTACCATGTCCTTCACACGGGGATCAGTACCTGGTATCTTCACACGCTGGACACAATGGGGCAGATTTACTAAAACACCTCACGCACTGATAGATTTGGTAGACATGTTGGACTCTTTTCCGGGATTTTAATATTGATGACCGATCCCAGTGAAGGGAAGGAGCACGGAGCGCAGCCCTCTCTTCAACCAGCTCATCAGCGGGGGTGCCGGGTGCCGGACCCCCACCGATCTGATATTGATGACCTATCCTGAAGATAGGTCATCAGTATTAAAATCCCGGAAAACCCCTTTAAGTCACCTCTTGGGTGGTATACTTTAGACCAGTAGTTTGAGCCAAAAAGCTGGGGCACGCCTGTAATAAATCGGACGCATATTACAACTCCACAGTCGCCCCCTTTATTAGAAGCTTTTGAACTGTGTCTAACAAGCTACAAACATCTGTTCCTTTTGGCACACATTAACAGTAAATGTGTCTGAATTCATTTCTGCCCAAACAACGCTGGACTTCTGAATCTACAAAGGTAAATCTGCTCCCATATCTGCAACCGACGAAATCCCAACACATCTGGGACATCACAGAAACATGTTTAAAGGGAATGTGTCATCAAATATTTTTCCACAGGTTAAAACCAGATTTTCCGATTGCAGATTTATTTATTCTATTTGCTGAACATGATTATGGGGGCGGCCATCTTGCCTCAGCTTTACAGAAGCCATCATAGACACAATGGACAGGAGGAGACATCATGACTTCTATGGGATTAAATAAGCTGTGGTATCACCTATTGTGAATGGTGAACTCTGTGTTATCTTTATATAGAGGTGACATCTGTCATTCGAATCCTGCCTATAAGGATAAGCAGATAACTACAGTAAAGTCATCTGTACGGACCAAGAAGTGGCGCATATTATTAGGCTTAGTGGCCAGTGTGAAAAAAACACCAAAAATTCTTTAAAAATGTGTTTAGCATAAAACATGATTTAAACATAGATTTTCTGATGACACATTCCCTTTAAAAATGTTAAGATCATCATCTCCACTGACAAGTCAACTACTTTTAATGGTGTAGGGAACACAAAGACTTTCAAATTTAGCAATAATCTTGTTTTTTCCTTTTTCCTCATGAAACCATGACCATGTTTTAGGAATAACTATACTTTTAGGTTCAGAAGGTCTACCTAATAACCACATAGAGACAGACCGAAGTAGAGACACAAAATAAACCTGGCCCTGGTGAGTGAAATTCACCCAAAGTCATCCTTGCATCATTCTAGAATTTCTCATGAACCTATTAAAGGGGTTGTCCCACGAAAAATATTCTACGGTTTACAAACCAGCACCTGGATCTGAATACTTGTAATTGCATGTAAATAAAAATGTAGTGTAACCATTGAGTTATTCAATAAAATGTACACTCACCGGCCACTTTATTAGGTACACCTGTCCAACTGCTCGTTAACACTTAATTTCTAATCAGCCAATCACATGGCGGCAACTCAGTGCATTTAGGCATGTAGACATGGTCAAGACAATCTCCTGCAGTTCAAACCGAGCATCAGTATGGGGAAGAAAGGTGATTTGAGTGCCTCTGAACGTGGCATGGTTGTTGGTGCCAGAAGGGCTGGTCTGAGTATTTCAGAAACTGCTGGTCTACTGGGATTTTCACGCACAACCATCTCTAGGGTTTACAGAGAATGGTCCGAAAAAGAAAAAACATCCAGTGAGCGGCAGTTCTGTGGGCGGAAATGCCTTGTTGATGCCAGAGGTCAGAGGAGAATGGGCAGACTGGTTCGAGCTGATAGAAAGGCAACAGTGACTCAAATTGCCACCCGTTACAACCAAGGTAGGCAGAAGAGCATCTCTGAACGCACAGTACGTCGAACTTTGAGGCAGATGGGCTACAGCAGCAGAAGACCACACCGGGTGCCACTCCTTTCAGCTAAGAACAGGAAACTGAGGCTACAATTTGCACAAGCTCATCGAAATTGGACAGTAGAAGATTGGAAAAATGTTGCCTGGTCTGATGAGTCTCGATTTCTGCTGCGACATTCGGATGGTAGGGTCAGAATTTGGCGTCAACAACATGAAAGCATGGATCCATCCTGCCTTGTATCAACGGTTCAAGCTGGTGGTGGTGGTGTCATGGTGTGGGGAATATTTTCTTGGCACTCTTTGGGCCCCTTGGTACCAATTGAGCATCGTTGCAACGCCACAGCCTACCTGAGTATTGTTGCTGACCATGTCCATCCCTTTATGACCACAATGTACCCAACATCTGATGGCTACTTTCAGCAGGATAATGCGCCATGTCATAAAGCTGGAATCATCTCAGACTGGTTTCTGGAACATGACAATGAGTTCACTGTACTCAAATGGCCTCCACAGTCACCAGATCTCAATCCAATAGAGCATCTTTGGGATGTGGTGGAACGGGAGATTCGCATCATGGATGTGCAGCCGACAAATCTGCGGCAACTGTGTGATGCCATCATGTCAATATGGACCAAAATCTCTGAGGAATGCTTCCAGCACCTTGTTGAATCTATGCCACGAAGAATTGAGGCAGTTCTGAAGGCAAAAGGGGGTCCAACCCGTTACTAGCATGGTGTACCTAATAAAGTGGCCGGTGAGTGTATCTGTATAGCGCCACCTGCTGTTTTTTCATTTTAATCACTCTGTCCACCTCGCTGAGGTGGACGGACATGCTCAGTTCCATCCTTCAGCTGCCTCCGGAGCTGTGATAGGGAGAGAGCTGCAGCGTTAAGGACCCCCTTAGCTGTCAACCTGAAATAAATGTAGAGAGCAACTGGAATAATGAACGGAGAGATCTCTGGATCCATGTGAGGTACAGGGCTGGTTGTAGCTCTGTTAGAAAGATGCTGTCATGTACTATATGTCGGATTTTCATTTTTTTACATTAATCATGGGATAACCCCTTTAAAGGTCAGATATGTTTAGGGTTTCTTCAAGTCAGGAGACACATAGAAATAAGAATCTTTGATTCAACAAAACAGCTTCAACAGGCTTTTATCCATTATTAGGCACGGAAGGATAATAATAAGAGTAATAATAATTAGATGAACAGAACTTCAGATATGACGTTTAATGCACGTGAGAATAAACCACTGTATACGTCGGTGGCTCATGGATTTAAACACATCATGACCATTCACTACATGCATTTAGTGACCACTGTATTATGACCACCTTTCCTGGGCCATTTTGATGTGACCAGATTTACCTATAATCACACAGCTCCCATGTCTGGTTACAACCACAGAAAACTACAGCTGTTGTGATCTGATTTCAGCAACATCCTCTTGGTCATAACATTCTGGCCACATGAAGTGACAACGATACCTTGTAAAGCAGTAAAGTTCTTGGTTGTGGAACATTAGCAGCTAAGTAGGTCCATCCAAGCATACTGTAAGCGTTTCTGAATGTACCAATATCTCACACAGATCAGGTAGCACTGTGTTACAGGCCCCTTCAGCCAACAACTTTCCAAATGTAATGGAGACAAATATCTACAATAAAGCTCTATAGACTTTAGCAGCCAGGCAGAAAGACACTTTAGGAACCAATTTGATTTTATTAGTGGACTGACAAGAAGTACTCATGAGCCAATGGCAAATTTCTAAAGCAAGAAGACTATGTGGCTCCTGGGATTTGTCCACCCCTGCTTTACAATGAAGAAAGACCATCGACAATACAACACTGTACCACAAGAGCTTGCATTTTATCATACTGTCCACACAGCACAGGATCTGATGAAACCATGGAATGGACAGGTGTATCTGGAAGGTGATATCTCGTGACTTACCTTCAATTCTTTTCAGGGCAGCCTGACATGACCCCTGGTTGGGGAATTCAAAAGGACTGTTACAGGTCCGAATGGTGTCGCATTCACATTTTCCATTGATGATGTTGCACCCTGTTACAAAGTTTTCATTGCACGGTTCAAATCCATAGAGCTGGCCATCATCCCAATTCTCATCTAGAACATAAAGAAATAGATTTTATTTCCACAATGCTGGATTAGGTCCGTGAATACAGTATATGTATAAATCCATCTTCTGATATTCTAAATGAAGACATGTAGTCAGAGCTTCTATTGTCAGGACCGAAGTAAAACTCTTCTTACACCTTTCATGAGTGGTGGTAATTGTACAGGATAGAACAGGTACTGATTTTCTCTTAGGCCTCATTCAGACGACCGTATATTTGCGGGTCCGCATTGAAAATTCCTATACTTGTCCGTGCGTACGGACAAGTATAGGACATGTTCTATCTTTTTATGCGGAGCCGCGGCACGGAGCCGTCTCCGTGCCGCGGCTGTGCGCTCCCATAGAGGTGAATGGGGCTGCAAGTATTCCACAATTTTGCGGAATACATACGGCCCCATTCATACGGTCGTGTGAATGGGGCCTTAAGGTGGGTTTACACTGCCCGATTGTCCGGCAGAATATTGGGTGTGAAAGCTCCTATGAAAGGTCGTTCTCGATAATGTGAATGTCTAAAGAGGCCAGGGGGTACTTTAAAGAAAAAATCCCGACAAAAATTTTATTCCATGTCCTGCTAGAAATGTACATGATATAATCTGTAGTGAATGTCATTTTCTTACCAGTGTCTGAATTTTTGACTTATATCATCTTGAAGTTTCTTATCTGTGTCATGTGACCAGCAATTAGACCCACCAACTCACACAGCACATTATGTGTGGACAGGAAGTCTAATTCTCTATGTAATCCTATGAGACTGAAAGTGAGGCTCCCATAGAATGAATAGAGCAGTTACTGGCTTTCTGTCCTGGGTCAGTTGGAGGTCAGGGAGTTGGTCACATGACCCAGCTACAATAAGAAGAGAGGTTTTTACTCACAGAAACAGTCACTGATAAGAAAATGACAATCACTACAGATTATATCATGCACCTTTCTAACAGGTCAGAGAATAACATTTTTGCGGAAGTTCTTCTTTAACATAATCTGAGTAGACGATTCTTGGCTTAAGGCCCTATTACACGGGCAGATAGAGCAGACGATTGTCGGGAGGGAAGCGTTCCCTCCCGTCAATTGCCTGCAGCGATCTCCTCCTCAGTGAGTGATCGCTAATGCATCGCTTGTGTCTAGACTATCTCACTGTTTGCAGGCAGCAGACCTATTACACGGCGCAATCTGCCGCGGGCAAACCAGGATTTTTTAACATGTTAAAGATCCAGATAAACGAGCACGGGTTTGCAAGCGATCCGCAAAAATGCAGATTGGACGTGGAGCATAAATTTGGTTGTGTGAATGCACCCTTAATCGTATGACTTAAAAAATACATGATATAAAACAGGAGAAAAGCACCCCCCACCCCTCTAAACGTGGTCTGTGGTCTCTCAGCTCACTCATGTGACATAGACAATTTCCTGAAACACATCACTGCTTAAAAGGGCCCACTGTCTTGTGTACGCCTCGTAGTAAATTCCCTGTTTATGAGGCTCACACTGGTCTGAATGTGACACTTGTCAGACGTGTTACAAGTAAAAGCCTGAGACAGCAAAAATCAGCTGAAAACTTGTTTATTCCCCAAAGCTACAAATTCATACCAATAAAAACAATGCTACAAGACGAGAAAATAACAGGAAGTTCAAGACATAAACAAGTGAATGCATGTCATATACAAGTGGAGTCTGAATAAAATATATGCGTCCCAAGCAAATGGCAGCATCAAGAAGCAAACGCTTACTAATATAGAGATTGTATGTAGGGAAGAGAAATACAGGGGGTCATTTATAACAAAGGAAGCAAGGAAGCTGTCTCACATTAGAAGCTGTGGTGGATACACTGAAGTTATGAAAAGGCTGGCGCCTAATTAGGAACCGTGGGAATACTATATCTCCGTATGGAGAATGTCTTCATGGCGTGAGGAGTCTTATCGGCCGCTCACCCAGTTAAACCTGTACTCTCTGCACTGATCAGGGGCAATCACCCCAAAACAGCTGTCTGCAGATGAGGTGCTGGCTTATTTATTATCCAAGTCATGTCTTAAGGCCTGTTTAAAATGTTGTTTAAAATGTTGAAGATTGACTTCAATAGGTAGATGGGACAGCTACCATATGTCTTGTGATGTTAGAGACAAAGCTTGCTAAGCGCTCATTTGCATACCCTCTTTTTAATCATTAGGAATAAGCAGTTTACATCAGAACATCCTAGTTATCAGAGTTTATTTTCATATCTAGATTGATAGAACATAGCATATATTTTTATAATTTAAAATTAAAAATTCCTAAACTAATTTTCAAAATTTCTAAACTTTCCTGAATTCCTCCACTTCCACTCCACCCAAAATTGACTCAGCCTCCATAGCCCTGGTGTGCAGTGCTATTCATCTGGTCAAAACGAAGGAAACCCCAATAGAACCAGATGAACCTCACTATTAATCAATAAGGCCTGTCGGGCACTGGTGGCACGTGGTACAATGGACCCAGGAGAGTGCTGGGGTCCTGTTATCAACGGAAGCCACAAAGGTAGCTTGACAAAAGCCTTACAAGCTCATGGGCTGGTAGTACTGTTACTTCAGCAGGTGGAAACTTTACTGGAGCCTGGAGTTCCAGAGTAGTCACTTGCTGGTCCAGAAATCATAACAATACCAATCAGGGGTGCTCAGCACCCTAATTTTTTCTTGGAATTCCCCTTTAACCAGCTATTTTGTTAGGAGGTTTCTCAGTAAAGTGTCATGATAGAATTTTGGTATAGGTACACTATAGGTGCTGGTCTGAATAATCCACAGATGAATCTACTAGAAGCTGTAGATGAGTTCAGCTATGTCCATAGATGCTAGAACTGTACATTCATAGGTCTGATCTTCAGGAAAACACATGATGACTTGGCCCACTGACAATCTTTTCCTTTGAAATCTGCTCATACTGGTCTTCTTTATTCCACCTTCCACAACAACCTGTTTACGCGCCAGGCAGTACAACCCCTGTTTTCATCTCTGCTTATTTAGTAAAGCTTCTCTTTAGGCTGCTGTTCAGTTGCGTGACTTGCTTGTATGAATGCTTAGCACCTTGATAACCACCATTACCCAGAGCACACATTCCAAATCAAGATCCCTGTGTCAAATTCCTGTCTTTCCACATGACTGGAATGTAAAAAAAAAAAAAAATCCCAACTAACCAGTACTGGCACTGGTCCAGACTCTCTTCCTGAAGCGATAGAAGTAAGAGGCCAAGCACAGGCTTTTGTTTCCTCCACCAGACCTACGTCAGTCTCAAGGCTTCTCATAATCTCCTACGTATCTCCTAAGTACTATGTACAGAACAGATCTCACAGCCATTTATCAGGATTACTTGTTTGTCGAGGAGCTAATTCATGTGACTAGTACACTGTATAATATACAGGAAGTCATTTATACAACTTTAAAATAATACAGTAATTCATATGACGCCACAGTATTCTTGAAGTAAACATATGACATAACATAATAAAAAATGTACGCTTGAGGATGAAACCATTTCGAGGAAGAAACCAAAAGACACTGTACTGTAGATTTTTCAAGAATTTAAACATATGACTTGTGCGCTCATATAGACATGTCAAAGGTTTTGATCAGTGGAGGTTCGAGTGTTGACACCCCCACTGATCGCTAGAACGAGGAGAGAGAAGCGCTCATACATCGCTGCAGGAGAAAGTCTATGGGTCTGTCTCAATTCTGTCAATTATGTGACAGCTCCTCTCGTCTCATTCTAGCAATCGGTGGGGGTCTCAACACTCAGATGACATATCAAAAGGTTTTTTTTTTTAAAACTCAGTGACTCATATAGACAATTGTTTTTCAGATAGAAGGATGCACGGCTACCTAGGTCCAGCTTCTCTAACCCCCACCGCGATTACCTTTACCTAGCAGTAACCACGCGTGAGAGTATCAAACAGGGAAGCCGCTCTATGATGTTAAAGAGGTATTCTGAGACTTTAGAACTAAAGACCTATCCTCAGGATAGGTCATCAGTAAGTGATAGGTGGGGGTCCGACACTTGGGAACCCGGCAATCAGCTGTTCAAGAAGGCAACAGAGTAACGCCACAGTCTTCTCTCTGCTTTTCCTAGGCCAGAGATGTCGTTCATCGGTTACGTGGCCTAGGCACAGTTCATACCAAGCATAGCCGCCAGGATTGGCGGTGGTCCCAGGTGTCGGACCCCCACTGATCAGATACTGATGACCTATTCTGAGGATAGGTCATCAGTTCTAAAGACTTGGAAAAACCCTTTTAACCACCTAACTGTTTTAGTCCAGCTCCGGCAGTGTGAAAAGTAGCTAACTGGAGGGGGAGGGCTGCTTTAGATGGTGATATCTCTGCAGCTAGAAACATGCAATTGGGCTTATCTGAAAGCTGACAGTCATTTTGGTATGGTCTGAAAGCTTGGAATGTCTGCTTTCAAACAAGATCAGTTGCATTCAACTGAGGTAGTAGCGTCTAAATCAGCCCTCCCCCCTCCAGTTAGCTACATTTCCCTCTGCTGGAGCTCCACTCTGGCAAAACAGTTAGGGGGTTAAGATATATATATATATATATATATATATATATATATATATATATATATATATGTTAAAATTCCCTTTACCTTGAAAAACTATTTAAAATAGTCATCCAAACAGGGGTCAGACTACTGTGTGTTGTGACACCTTTCTATCATAGCCTGCACTTACTTTTTCAAGACACAAAAACAAAATAATGTGTATGTGGACTTCACAATATTCTGCTAAATCTGCAAAGCAACATCCTTTATAGACACAAAAATGTTGTGAAAAATGCCAAAGAAAGTACCATGAAAAATACAGCAAAAAGCTGTGTGTGAGTAAATCCAGACTAAGGCTCCTTTCACACGAGCGTCACGAATTCAGTTCGGATGCATTCAGGGTGCGTTCCGGAAAACTCGTACCAATCGCGATAGCGTACGTTTGTTCAGTTTTTTTACGCGCGGATGTGATGCGTATGGATGCATTTTGCACAAGCGTGATAAAAAACTGAATGTTTACAAACAACATCTCTTAGCAACCATCAGTGAATCACACAGACCCATTCACTTCAATGGGGCCAGGGCTGTGTGAAAAACGCAGAATATAGAACATGCTGCAATTTTCAGGCAACGGTGAACTGATGCGAGAAAAACATCGCTCATGTGAAAAGACCCATTGAAATGAATAGGTCAGGATTCAGTGCGGGTGCAATGCGTTCGCATCACGCATTGCACCTGCACGGAAATCTCGCTTGTGTGAAAGGGGCCCTTACACTGTGTGAGGAGAGGATATTAACCTGCCAACCATACCAGTATGAAATATTTTTTTTAATCTTTAGCATATAATAAGCAATGCTAATGTCAAAAAAGCGGTCATTGAAGGAATCTCTCCAAAAGCACGCTATAAATTTATAAAGAGGAGTCTGATACTGCAAGCCGTCCCTTCCCTCCCCCACCTCTCCTATGCACAAAGGTGTTCTCTGGAAATTAAGAAAATGAAAATATTTAAATGTTAGTTTATTATAGACATACTCCCAAATACCTTACATTAGTTATAATGGCTTGTTTTGTCTGGGGAGCAATCATTAGGAGAAACAAAAGCAGAGCAAAGAGGAGGATGAGGCAGCTCTTTACCTCAGTGTTGTGAAGTAACTTGTCCTGCTGTATGATTAGGACAGGTTTTGTGTGTACTAATAGGACAGCAGCCATTTTACTTCCCCTGATGTTTGCTCCCCAGACAAAACAAGACATTATAACTAATGAAAGTTATTTGGGAATATATAATAA
This sequence comes from Rhinella marina, assembly GCA_900303285.1. Taxonomy (NCBI): domain Eukaryota; kingdom Metazoa; phylum Chordata; class Amphibia; order Anura; family Bufonidae; genus Rhinella; species Rhinella marina. The sequence continues at coordinate 513,761 of ONZH01027660.1, forward strand.
AATAATATTTACATATTTTAATTTTCTTAATTCCCAGAGAACCCCTTTGAGAAAGACAACTGTCAATCATTGTCGGCCGGCAGGGGAGGTCTGTCACCACAGGATGCTGTCCTCAGTGAGAACTGACAGCTTCCCTTATGGAGGTACACAGAAGCCTCTTGGCCCCCTGTATGAAGTATGGCGCCTCTGTATGATGTTGTAATCTGGAGAATAGTTCCACTGTACACCAGCTTGAAGCCTGTATGGAGCCATAATACAGTCGTGTACACGAGGCCTAAGTGGTAAATAATGAGTGCAAATAAAATATATATTGGCCGACAGCAAACCCTTCACTGATTACCAGAAGCACCTTGATAGTCCAGCTCAGAGTTTAATCTCATTTTGCCATCACCACAACGATCATCAATTCAGAACATGAAATAAAACAATTCTCATCCCGAGGCAACATTTTCTGAAGTAGTTGTCAGGCTGGTTTTCCAGTATGTACACTGTGAACCATAAGGAAGCGAGCTATAAGCTGCTTACTCAGTGATATCAAAGCAAGCTAAACGGCACACCGCTCAGATCTTACTGGACGCGTCGAGGGCAATGGTTGTCAGCGCCTCCCCGGTTGACATTTTGACACATCAGGTCTTATTTGTAAGATTAGAGCGGAAATAAGACAGAGGAGTTGTCTATAGTGACCAATCAGATCACAGCTTTCATTTACTGAAATGCATAAGGAAAATGACAGAATAGCTGTGGAAGACTACGCCACTTATCCTTTGAACTGCTTTTCATCAAGCAGGAAGATGTCTAAAGGTGACTATACACATTCAGGGACAGAAGGATCCGGCATGTCACACGGTGTCCCTTATTATCAAGAGAGATTAGGCTACTTCCAAATGTGCAGTAAAGGAATCCTGCAGGCTGAAGAGAACACCCTCTGATGATGTGCTACAGGTACAGAACACACACTGATACTGCTCTACAGGTACAGTATACCCTCTGATAGTGCTCTACAGGTACAGTATACCCTCTGATAGTGCTCTACAGGTACAGTATACCCTCTGATAGTGCTCTACAGGTACAGTATACCCTCTGATAGTGCTCTACAGGTACAGTATACCCTCTGATAGTGCTCTACAGGTACAGTATACCCTCTGATAGTGCTCTACAGGTACAGTATACCCTCTGATAGTGCTCTACAGGTACAGTATACCCTCTGATAGTGCTCTACAGGTACAGTATACCCTCTGATAGTGCTCTACAGGTACAGTATACCCTCTGATAGTGCTCTACAGGTACAGTATACCCTCTGATAGTGCTCTACAGGTACAGTATACCCTCTGATAGTGCTCTACAGGTACAGTATACCCTCTGATAGTGCTCTACAGGTACAGTATACCCTCTGATAGTGCTACAGGTACAGTATACCCTTGATAGTGTCCAGGTACAGTATACCCTCTGATAGTGCTCTACAGGTACAGTATACCCTCTGATAGTGCTCTACAGGTACAGTATACCCTCTGATAGTGCTCTACAGGTACAGTATACCCTCTGATAGTGCTCTACAGGTACAGTATACCCTCTGATAGTGCTCTACAGGTACAGTATACCCTCTGATAGTGCTCTACAGGTACAGTATACCCTCTGATAGTGCTCTACAGGTACAGTATACCCTCTGATAGTGCTCTACAGGTACAGTATACCCCTCTGATAGTGCTCTACAGGTACAGTATACCCTCTGATAGTGCTCTACAGGTACAGTATACCTCTGATAGTGCTCTACAGGTACAGTATACCCTCTGATAGTGCTCTACAGGTACAGTATACCCTCTGATAGTGCTCTACAGGTACAGTATACCCTCTGATAGTGCTCTACAGGTACAGTATACCCTCTGATAGTGCTCTACAGGTACAGTATACCCTCTGATAGTGCTCTACAGGTACAGTATACCCTCTGATAGTGCTCTACAGGTACAGTATACCCTCTGATAGTGCTCTACAGGTACAGTATACCCTCTGATAGTGCTCTACAGGTACAGTATACCCTCTGATAGTGCTCTACAGGTACAGTATACCCTCTGATAGTGCTCTACAGGTACAGTATACCCTCTGATAGTGCTCTACAGGTACAGAACACCCTCTGATAGTGCTCTACAGGTACAGAACACCCTCTGATAGTGCTCTACAGGTACAGTATACCCTCTGATAGTGCTCTACAGGTACAGTATACCCTCTGATAGTGCTCTACAGGTACAGTATACCCTCTGATAGTGCTCTACAGGTACAGAACACCCTCTGATAGTGCTCTACAGGAACAGTATACCCTCTGATGGTGCTCTACACGTACAGAACACCCTCTGATACTACAACACAAACATGAATATTGGAAGTGGAACGACTACCAACCCAAAGCCAATGAATACCACCATCAGATATTCAGAAAAGCCAATTCTTCTCCCATCAACCTCCATTTGGGTGGTGTGACTACATGCACATGTGCGCGGTGCTACAGAGTGCTAAAGGGGAAACTGATTTGTAAAACGGACACTAAGTGACGGCTCCATCATATGATTACAATCCTGTGATGCTATGGAAGCATGGATGCCTTTCACCAATGCCTTCCTGCATTATTGATCACTGTCTAAATTAATGCACAAAAGAAACATATACCGGTACAAATCAGTGTTCTTTCTGATTGTGTCTAGAATTCAGTTTGGCAAAGAAAGTTTAACAAATGGGAATTGAGAGCCGGCTTCGCTCTTTGTGGCTTTCCTAAGATATCTTGGTTATGCTGTTCGCTAAGGAAATATTTAGGGAGAAAAGCACCAGATCCTCCAGCTGTTTATAAAGCAGCCCCACGGTTGTAAGAAAGCGCCTGCAGCCAGATAATGCTGCGTTTGAGGTGCATCTCTCATACCCAGTGCTACCTTACAGCAAGGCAGAAAGCTCCAGTCTTTTATTGTCTTCCTCTGTACTGAGAGAACCTTGTTAGGTTTGCACTAGCTTCAAAGGGATTAAAAGAGCATGTTTGAGTCTCATTCCTCCTAGATCGAGGCATACTTTCCCTAGGGAAATTTTTATTGTGACGGAGACTAAAAATACAAGGCTGGATCAACGTGTCTACAGGAATCACAGTCAAATGGTCAACGCGATACAAAAAAAACATGAAAAGGTTTATATTGCCGAGTGGTTTATATTATCACATCCCCGCTGTATGATTTCCCATGCAAACAGGAAAATTGCTTATCTGTTTCGCATGGTGTGCACATTTTGCTCTGGTGAGACAGGCTGACAGACATGTAAATGATGGCCTATTTTTATGCACCTTACAGATGCTGCTCGACTTAGTCCCATTGTAAAGAACAGGAAAGAGAAACATTCCCCCTCAGGGACTACGGTAAATAACGCAGAGCTTCCCTTTGTTATTTTCACTCCTGCCAGTCACCGTTATGTCGGGTGATCCACACTAACCTGAATTTCATAGTCAAGTCTTTAGCTATTCTCTGCATTCTGTTTAATTAAGCACCTAAGGGATTAAATATGTTATGCAGAGACATCTTCAGAACAGAAGCAAACCTGGTACTGTTCTCTCCACGCTCAGAGAAATACATTTTCTGCGGGAAGACGGGATTCTTCAACCTTATAATGATCCTCTTAAAGGGAATCTGTCAGCAGATTTGTACCTATGACACTGGCTGACCTGTTACATGTGCACTTGGCAGCTGAAGGCATCTATGTTGATCCCATGTTCATATGTGCTCACATTGCTGATGTTTTAGTATATGCAAATAAGCCTCTAGGAGCAACGGGGGCGTTGCCGTTACTCCTAGAGACTCTGCTCTCTCTGCAACTGCTACTCCCTTTAATTGGCAGGGCCAGGCAGTGAAAACCTCTACATATCTGCCTGGTCAATAAAAAATGTAGAGAGGGTGCAGTAGTACAAATTTGCTGACAGATGCCCTTTAAGTAGAGACGCCCTTGAGCAAAAATTTTTGTGACTTAAAGGGGTTTTGTCACTTCAGCTAATGGCATTTATTATGTAGAGAAAGTTAATACAAGCCACTTACTAATTTATTGTTATTATCCATATTGCTTCCTTTGCTGGCTGGATTAATTCTTCCATCACATTATACACTGCTTGTTTCCATGGTTACGACCACCCTGCAATCCTGCAGTGGTGGTCATGCTTCCACACTATAGGAAAAAGCAGTTGTGCCTACGGCCCCGGCCACCAGACAGGCTGGCACTTTTTCCTATAGTGTGCAAGTAAGACCACCTTTGATGGATTACAGGGTGGTCATAACCATGGAAACAAGCAGTGTATAACGTGATGGAAAAATGAATCCAGCAAGCAAAGGAAGCAATATGGATAATCACAATATATTAGTAAGTGGCTTGTATTAACTTTCGCTACAGGATAAATGCCACTTACTGAAGTGAGACAACCCCTTTAAGTTGGCCATAGACATAAGCGGGGAATTTATCATTGGAGTACACCAGTAATCTGAAGTTAAAAGGCTGCAAATTGTGTCACAAAAATTTACGACTTTTTGCCATTTTACACCACCCTTCCCACTTCTGAAAAGTGGGTGGGAAAGTGGGCACAGTTAGCTATGTTAATTAAACTCCAGATTTATCACTGCAACTTTTTTAAACAAATGATAAATTTGGCACTGGGTCATGTGTCACTTGAGACACACGGCCCCATTACAACCAGCCATTAGCTGCAGTGGGACACATGAGCCACATCTATGCCAGAAGTATACAAGTGAGGACCTGAGCATGGCAAATGCAGCGGTGAACCAAATAGCCCTTGACAGGTGTGGCGGAGAGGGGGACCCAAAAAGTGTTAAAAAATCAGAGAACCCTGTTAAAGGGGTCGTCCGAGCAGCCTTTTTAAATGTGATAAGATAACAAAAGAAGAGATACTTAACCCCTTTCTCCCCTGCTTCTTCCAGCACTGTGCTCTGAACCTCTCCAACACAATTGTAATCTTCAGGGCTGCAGCGGTGAAGTTCCATGCACACAGGTCACCGTGCGGCCAATCACAGGCCTCAGATGTGCACAGGATGTTACTGATGAGGTCAGTGATTGGCTGCAGCAGTGATCTGTGTGCACAGGATGTTACTGATGAGGTCAGTGATTGGCTGCAGCAGTGATCTGTGTGCACAGGATGTTACTGATGAGGTCAGTGATTGGCTGCAGCAGTGATCTGTGTGCACAGGATGTTACTGATGGGGTCAGTGATTGGCTGCAGCAGTGATCTGTGTGCACAGGATGTTACTGTTGAGGTCAGCGATTGGCTGCAGCAGTGACCTATGTGAACAGGATGTTACTGATGAGTTCAGTGATTGGCTGCAGCAGTGATCTGTGTGCACAGGATGTTACTGATGAGGTCAGTGATTGGCTGAAGGCAGTGACCTATGTGAACAGGATGTTACTGATGAGTTCAGTGATTGGCTGCAGCAGTGATCTGTGTGCACAGGATGTTACTGATGAGGTCAGTGATTGGCTGCAGCAGTGATCTGTGTGCACAGGATGTCACTGCTGCAGGAAAACAAATAGCAGAGGTGAGAATCGGAGCTCATCTTTGTAAGCAGCAGGGGAGAAGGGGGTAAGTGTCTAATTTTTTGTTATTTTAGCACATTTACCTGAGCTTTTAGTACTATAATTGCAAATCCTGTTGTTCTCCCAGGAGATAAGCCGCCGCCAGAAGTGCTTCTCCCCACTGAAAACATGCACATTGGGCTGAACGAGTATATAATATATATATATATATATATATATATATATATATATGGGAGTCAGGATCATACGGCTATTGAATGTGTAAGCCTAGCTATAGCAAACTGCTGTCTCTGGACTGCCACTGACAACGTACTAATAGCACTATGATGAATGGAGTCATACGAGAATTACGAGCGGCTGAGAGCAATTAATGAGAAGTAATGTCGTCGGATACATCTCACTGGCAATTCATACAAGTTTTAATCCATTTGTTTTTGGAAATAAACGTGTAATTTTATGATTATAGAATTAAAGGTTAAGTTTTAAAGAGAACATAGGTGTGTGGAGAAAGGGTAACCTGTGAAATGATATATAGGATTATCCCAACACACAATGTGGATCCATATAGATAATCGAGTGATTTATGGTGGCAAAGTGGTTACGACTCATAATTTACATTTACAAGCCAAAAAATCTCCCTCCCCCCCTTACACATGCAACCCTGGACAAGCCCAGCATGCATGTGTATGAAATGAGCGTTCTAATCTGCATGGTCACATTAACACTGCAGTATTGACCATTTTCCTAATATGATTTCATCTAAGTCATCTCTTTCTTTTTCTTTATATCTCCTTCTTCACTGTTGTCTGCTGATTCAGTTGATTTTTATCTCCTTGAACAGCACGAGGCTGAGAGAAAATGAAATAAGCAGGGGTCTAAGAGCTAGGAGCACCGACACGGAAAAACCACTACCAAGTGTCTGCACAGAAAGCTGTGGGAAAAGGATAGGCACTTGTATACACTCTCCGGCATTAGAGTACCTATGGGTGGACCCTGTATACAGCATGCTGGTCATCCATCGGCAGAGGACTCATGGTCAATAAAACATTTGTCCACGCCACTAGCTACATGGTACGGAGAAGGCTGATCCTGCACTACTGAGAAGTGTGAATGACTAGAACATCCCGAGGAAATTTCCCAACATATTAGATGCTGGTGGGAATTTTCCCTAACAGGACACAATTCTGACATATGGGGCAGATGTACTAATACTGTCTAGTTGAAAGGCAATATTATCCTATTTTTCGCCCTATAAGACGCACCTAGGTTTTAGAGGAGGACAATAAGAAAAAAAAATATTTTTCATCAGACCTCTGGTCAGACCACCAATAAGACCCCCAATGTTAATCAGTTCTCAGCTGACAGCCCCAATAAGACCCCCAATGTTAATAAGACCTCAGCTCAGACCTTAATGTGAATGACCCCCAATCAGACCTCAGATAAGAGCCCCATGCCTTTTATTAGCCCCCATATGCCTCATCCACCCGCGCTCTCTCTTCTTCCTTCTGCCTCCGGCTGTGCTGTGACCCGGCGCACACAGCGTGAGGTCACAGAGCGCCCTCACGCTGTGCGCAGCCCTGCACAGCCGAGCGGAGGACCAGGATGTGGTGAGTACAGAACCTTCACCGCTTCCTTGTCCTCCGGTGCTAATGAGCATTCCATAATGGAAGCGCTCATTAGCATTCGCCCCATAAGACGCAGGGGCATTTTCCCCCCACTTTTGGGGGGAAAAAATGCTTTTTATGGGGCGAACAATATGGTATACCTATACAGCTAATGTTACAGTGCTGTTATGCCTCAAACATGCCTTTGGTATCCTTCTGTGCATTTATGATTGTGAGAAAATGAAGTTTTTGTATGTGCAAATAAGCCACAAAGTGCCCAGTAGGGAGTTTCTAAACCTCCAGTCAGCTCATAATGCTGTCAGTGTTATCCAATACATTCCAGAACTGTAAGGGTTACATAGCATCATAAATTAATATAATGCTGGGAGGTCAGGACGGGTGCTCTCGCTGACACATGATGCAAATCCAATGCATTGAACTGGCTGGTGTGAAAGGGGCCTTACACTGGACTGCAGTGCTCATCCTAACAAGGCCTGACAAACAGATTTCAGTCCATAATAATTATGGTTCAAAAATAGGTAACATGCAGTATCCAATGCAGGTCATTACTGCGGAAAAATCACCCTTTTTTTCATTCTTATAAAGTCATGATTACATTGGCCAAGTATTCTTTAAGGGCACTTGTCAGTAGAATCAACTCTATTAAACCAGGCATGATGCTGGGTAGGGTTGAACCTGCTGATTAAACTGATACCTGTCGGTTGCAGCATTTTCAAGAAAAAATACTTTTTTTTTTCTTTATGCAAATGAGGGCTTCAGTGCACAGGAAAGCTGAGGTGCACTGAAGCCCTCATTCGCCTAAAAAGTACTGTTTTTCCTCTTGAATACTGCCAATATACACAAAACTAGTATTATTATAATTAGCAGTGTGTCTGGTTTAATAGGGTTGACCCTGCTGGCATGTACTCCTTAAAAACCACATGTCATCTCTCCTGTTTTGGTAACTACGTGCATTCCCCATGTAATAACAATTCTGCAGCACCATTTCTTATAGCTCTGTGATGTGCCATTCCTTTATTATTCCTGAATATGAATGAATTACTAGCCCTGTGATGGCTAACCTTCCGCACTTCAGCTGTCATAAAACTACGACTCCCAAGATGCACACTTGCTTGGCTGTTCTCAGAACTCCACAGAAATGACTGGAGCATGCTGGGAGTCGGAGTTTCTCCACAGCTGAAGTGACGAAGGTCAGCCATTAGAGATGAGCGAGCATGCTCGGCCGAGCGTACTCGGGAGCAATTTTCGAGTAGTAGCGTACGCATCTTCTAATCTGTAAACTAATGCGTAATTAGTGTACAGATTATAAGATGCGTATGCATTAGCGTACAGATCATAAAATGCTCACGCTACTACTCGAAAATTGCTCCCGAGTACGCTCGGCCGAGCATGCTCGCTCATCTCTATTAGCCATCACTCTACTAGCAGGTAACCAGCTGGGAGTGTGTCCCTGCACAAGACTATCCAATCAGTGCTTCCAGCATCATACTGTGCAGAACACCCAGATGGACCTGCAAACGTCTGCCAATTCATTCATAAACTTCTAGTGGGAACAACAGAGGAATGGCATTACATACAGAGGGATGCTCAACCTGCGGCCCTCCAGCTGTTGTAAAACTACAACTCCCACCATGCCCTGCTGTAGGCAGTCTGGGCATGCTCGAGTCACTGCCTGCTCAGACCTTTCCAAATATCTAGCAAGCTTCTTAAATTAAGAAGTCCTATCCTCTCAGATATCAAACCTCACATATTAGCTGCCGATAATAACAAAGTATCCGGTCTTTACTTTTCTGGCCTGCTGCTCTCACGTCAGCGCGAGGCCTAGTGAGAGGTGAGGGTTAATCCCAGCTAATGAAATTGCACCCATGCATTCGGTTTTAATACTGGTCTAATTACAGCAACGGCAGAACTGCTGAACTTAATAATAACGTACATCTGATTACCCATATTACAATATACATTTATCTAGTACAAGCCAGCAACCTGCGGATTCAAGTGATATAGACGTCCCAGCCAATAAACAGTAATCCACTGAATGGCGGCAGAGCATTTCCTTTAAGGCTTAAAGGGAATGTGTCATTAGAAAATGGCCTACTGTTTAAATTACGTGTTTATATGTAACATAGTTTTGATGATGTTAATTTTAATTTTTCAATTTTCCATGTAACCATAAAATCCTGCAGTTTTCACACTGGCCACTAAGCCTAATAATTGGCGTCACTTCTTGGCCTGTAGAGATCACTTTGCTGCAGTTATCTGCGTATCTGTACACAGAGGTAATGTCATCACAGCCAGGATTAGAATGAGACAGGATCCACCAGTCACAGTAGGTGATTGTCAGAGCTTATCTATTCTTTCCTTGCACAGGTCACAGAACATGCCTAGAAAACTCTCCCATAGAAGTCAATGAGGTCCCCTCTTGACCACTGTGTCTATGGCCCATTTAGCTGCCATAAAGCAGCTCTCTCAGATAGTAAGATGGTCGCCCCCCATAAACATGTTCAGGAAACAGAAGAAATAAATCTGCAATCAGAAAATAAAGAGAGACTAGATAAAAGGAGACGTGTTAATATCTGGTTTTAACTGGCAGAAGAAAATGTTGGCGACACATTACCTACATTACCGCATTAATACATGAAAAAACCTCAATAAACATTGCTAAAACCTCTAAAAGTATAAACTGTGATTCTAAATGCCGACCTTGTGCAAAGACAAAGCAGCACATAGATGTATGGTTAATTATCAGAAAAAGGAATTGATTTAATAATATATGATGTCATTCTAATTAACTCTGACATAGATCATAGCGGCAGTGGTCCCATCATGTGTCTAAGCCGGCTGCCCGCTGTCATCAGGTCACTTGCCCTTGACTGTCACACAAGATGAGTGCTTTTTAGATCTTTCAGCCCTTGGCCCAGCATATGCTGCTTTACAAGACAAATCGCCCAATATTACCAAGTTTTCTCCGGACGTGTCCACAGTCATTCATATAACGCTACTGTATCAGCTTGTTGAGGACACATAATTGAATCTCTACCAATCTGGGATGAAAAAGACAGCAGTCGGTGATCTAATGGGCCGGATGGAAGGATTCTGAAAAACACTGTACTACGTACTGTCCACCACCTACATGATAAATAGAATAATTAACCTTCAGTGATCAATTACCGTTAAATCAAAGTGCGAGATGAGTTAGAGTTTAACTGTGCTTCCCTGCAGGAAACAATTGACCACGGCATCTGAGGGGTTAAATGTCCACGATCAGCGTTATTGTCGATCACAGACATTAGCTTTGATGTCTTATGGGTGAAACAATCGTCAAAGTGTATGGCAGATGTCATGAAGGGGTTATCCTTTGTAACAACTCGGGGGTCAATTAGCTCTCTGGGATCACTGTCTTTTCAGATTTGATGGTTGGAAGACCTCAAGAAGACACTCTGCTAAAGTAGATTTGGGTGCAAACTGGCCGCAACCAGCTTTATTATTTCTTTTCCTAAAACAATCAGTGTACGTTTCCAACACAGGACAAAAACACATCCTAGGCCGCCTGGCCACTAACTACACAGGAGTTCTCCCTAACTTCCAGGACCTGAGTCTATCACCCAATTCCACAGAACACGTCACAGTTCATACCACTGCCTGTATCTTCCCCAGACTGGGGGCCATGTTGGAGCCCATATCTGAATGGCTGCTAATAAAGCCTCACTGATAACCCAGCTCTCCCCAAACATTCCTTCCTAGATCAGCTTTCCCTGGGCGAGACACCAATATGCCACTCTGACAGCTCCACTACCACAGCTTCTATACTAAGTATCATACACCTAATTAATATTCAATTATATACATAGGGGTCATTTATTAAGCTGAAATACGCACATATTAGGCTTATTTCAGGTGCAGATTGCTGCGCAACTGTTCATGCCAGGTCTAAAATCGTGGCGTGAGCAAGGAAGGGGACGGGGCAGCAGGCCTGTCTCATTTACCCTTTTTGTCTACACTTGTTTCAGGTGTAGAAAAAGGTCTAAATGTAAGACAGCTAGGAATATGTAGATTTAGAAGTGGCGGAAGATCTGTCGGAACCACCGCCAGCTATAGGGCTTTACTAAGACCAGAGTCTAAAATAAGAGTCTTAATAAATGTGCCCGATAATTTCCATTCACACATTATCCCTCCCCATAGACATCCAAATGTACTCAACCCCACTCTTCCCACCCTCCCCATTATCCAACCATTACTTCACCCAAATCCACACTTATCTATGGGGTTAGCATACTGCGATACTGTCTTATTTGCTTCTATTAAAGAACAGAATTCAGCAGAACACATGTTCTTCATGGAATTTTGGAGTTCCTACATTTATGGATTTAATAAATGTCTTTTAGGGCTGGGTCTCCAAAAACAAACCATTGAGATAACCCCTTGTAACGTGGGTCATTACTGTCACCCTACAGAACCTCAGCTTGGTTTATAGCGCTCAGCGGCGTGTTTATACCACCTGCACTTCACGAAAGCTGGTCATTAGCAAAATGTCTCACTTCTGCTGTTGGCCAGAGAACTGAAATCCAGTGAAATTTGTATCAGGGCATCCTGCCATCATTACATCATCCACTGCCCAAAGAAGTGAGAGTTAGCAAACGCCATACTAGCGCGGGTCTTTAACTCACTAAGTGGCCCCATGTGGTCAACAAATGTCTGCCAGTTTGCAGGCAACACCTAAATAAGCAGCTCCAGCTATATATCCTAACATACTGCCGACTGAATATGGAAACAAGCTGTGCATATGCATAATACGAAATCAAAGCAAGAGATCATAATGATTTGATAATTTGTAATTAATATGTTTTGAACAAGGCTCTTAATCCACAAAGCAAACCTGCCACAAAGATAAAACAATATGAATACCGTAATTACAACCGCCTCGTTCCCCATCATGTGCTGAAGGCAAAGTAGCGGGCTTCAAATCTGACCAGTGCGTGCTCTCCCTTTTTCTGGGTCCCTCAGTATGCTTTTAAGAGATATGCCGCCCCAGTTGCTGACTGACAGGTTTCTCTCTATTCACATTGATAGGGAGATAGTTGTTAATCTGCGTCTGCGGTGGGAACTCTTATCTCATGATACATCTGACTCCTACCATATAGCACTGGCAGTGAGCGGTAACAAGTTTGGGCACCCCTGCTCAAAATGACCGTTACTGTGAACAGTTAAGCAAGTTGAAGATGAAATGATCTCCAAAAGGTGAAACGTTAAAGGGGTTCTCCGGGAATTAAGACAATTAAAATACTTAAATATTACATCATTATAAATATATTTCCAAATATCTTACATTAGTTATAATGGCTCGTTTTGTCTAGGGAGAAATCATTAGGAGAAATAAAATGGCCGCCGTCCTATTAGTACACACAAAACCTGTCCTAATCACACAGCAGGACAAGTTACTTCACAAGAGAGAAAGAGATGCCTCATCCTCCTCTCTACTTGTCAGGGATTATGATCCTGAATACAGATGATAAAATCTTTAGCTGAATCTCTATATGAATGGAGTTCATGAGCCTATGTAGCTAATAAGCAGCAGCACTTGTATGCAGTCTCCATTACCACAGTCTGTCCTGTCTGTCCTCTCTGTACTTCATGTCTCATCATGAGCTCCATTCCCACAAAGATTCAGCTGAAGATCTTATTAAACTGTATTCAGGATCATAGTCCTTGACACGGATAAAGGATGAGGCAGCTCTTTACCTCAGTGATGTGAAGTAACTTGTCCTGCTGTGTGATTATGACAGGTTTTGTGTGTACTAATAGAACAGCGGCCATTTTGTTTCTCCTAATCATTGCTCCCTAGACAAAACAAGTCATTATAACTAATGAAAGGTATTTAGGAATATATTTATAGTAAAGTAATATTTACGTGTTTTCATTTTCTTAATTCCCGGAGAACCCCTTTAAATATGACACATTCCCTTTGTATTTTCAGCAACAACAATTTTTTTATTTTCATCTTTTACATTTTGAAAACAACAAAAAAGTCTTCCTTGCAAAAGTCTTCCAGTTCTGGGAGATTCCTGGGCCATTGTGCAGGCACTGCTCTTTTGAGGTCTAGCCACAGATTTTCAATGATGTGAGGGCCATGCTAAAACCTTCAGGAAGACTTTTGCAAGAAAGAATGGATGAAAATCCCTAAAACAAAAAGAAAGACTCTTGGCTAGCGACAAAACGTGTTTACAAGCTGAGATATTTGCCAAACAGCTGCTACTAGGTACTGACCGTGCAGTGTGCCCAAAGTTTTGCTTCGGGCCCTTTTCCTTTTTTGTTATTTTGAAAATGTAAAAGATGAATATAAAAATTATTTTTTGCTTAAAATAAATAGGGAATGTGTCATTTTAAAGAGGACCTTTCATCGTTTTTTTCAAATGTAAACTAAATGTTGTACCTTATAGGGTGGCCCCCACTGGTACCCTCGCTTTTTTTCTTTTTCCAAAAGAGCCCCCCGTTGGTTCACAGGGCCCCCTGTTGTTTTTGCAGAGGAATATGCAAATCTTTGGTATTGGAACAGGGAGGAGGAGACTCACCCTTCCTCAGTGGGCATCTCCTTCTCCCTGGCTGTGAGCGTGATCCAATCAGAGCGGACCGCTCACAGGCAGGGAGAAGGAGCAAAAACCAACAGGGGGCTCTTTTGGAAAAAGAAAAAAGCGAGGGCACCAGTGGGGGCCGCCCTATATGGTACAACATTTAGTTTACATTTGAAAAACCGATGAAAGGTCCTCTTTAACATTATGCCTTTTGGAGATTTTTTCATCTTCAACTTGCTAACTGTTCACAGTAACAGTAATTTCGACCAGAGGTGCCCAAACTTTTGCATGACACTTTACGACTTCTCCTGCTCTCAAAAAGCCTGCATGAGTTTAGCCATAGTACACAATCTGATTAGAGAAAAGATACAGCGGGGCAGTGAACGTGCCTGGCGCTATTGTATGCTACCTTAGCAGAGGGCAGAGAGATTCCCTTTAGTAACCTTTTTGAATGCCTTCCAGATGGAGCTTACCTTTGTCCAGACACCGCTGCTTGCATCCGTATTCCTTCTTACCTTCAGCATGAGAATGAAACTCTGTTTGGGTGAATTCAAAGGTGGCGGATTTTTTTTTAAGCCATTTCCGCTACTGTCTAACTTATCTAAATGGGGCTTGCAGAAATCCATATGTTTGGCACCAAAACAACCACCCCTTTCACATTAATGGAACTGATGTTCAGGTGCAGAAATGTTTGCAACAAATTGCTGCGTGTGAATTCACCCATAGTGTGAAGCTTTAACATGAATAACCTTTTAACTCATTCTACATCTCTCCGTTTAGAGGGAGAACAGTGAACATTAGCTTTTATACCCAGAGCGGTGTAAGTGCCATAACGTTCTGAGGGGTCAACTGAGCATTCACTGGACATGTCTATATCGGAAACCCTTGCATAGGAAATCCTTTGCGACTCTAAACAAAGCAAGTATCCCATGGGTTGATAAGAGAGCAAACATTCATAAAAATGGATTGTTTATTCTCAAAGTATCCTCGCTGTTCCTGTTATATTGTTGAACTGTAACACTTACACGGCATAACCATCTGCAGCGTCCTAGTATAAGGCTCTATGTGCTTCTGTAGGTACATGCTGCTGCAAGGTAAATGTATATTGCTGCCTATTGATGCATTTACATATAAAAGTCCAGTATGGACCTCCAGCCCACTAGATGGGGCTGTTTACCCTCTCCCCATTAGGGAGGAAGAGTTAGGTTTCACTTAGTTCAGTCTAGCTGACTAGTCAGGAGAAATGAGCTTGCTTAGCTGGATTCTGCTCTGGACTGAACCAGCCAGAGTCAAGCACCAGATTGCAAAGTGGAGGACAGCTCCAATGCTATTGCAAAAGAGTATGCCAGATGCCAAGAGGATGTGAGGTGAAGTCTGTGGAGAACTGCTGTCTGATCACGTCATCTAGCCTCCATAGCATTGTGTTAAGAAGTTTTAGGTCTTGCAGTGCCTAGACACATCTGAGGGGAAGATTGATCTCCTGTGTGAATTTCCACATCCCGCAAAGGACAATTGTGGCGCATTTGTACTGCAAGCACGACAACCTGTCCAAAAAGTGGCAGCAATATGTCTAACTGTAGTGACCACCCCGTGATTCCATCGTCTCACCTAACCTTCTAACACTGCACCCCCTTATTCCTGGATAAGCTAGAGAAGTGCAGTGTGAGCATAAAGAGACAACCAAGCCTGTTCACTCCTACTGCAGCCATGTAACCTGTGACATCGGTCACAAATTGCACTTGTGTAATAAATGCCAGTTAGAGTTGAGCGAACATGCCCGTAACAAGCACTGTACTGCTCGGATCCCCTGCGCTCCGCTGCGCAGCCATCCACATCCGTCCTCCTCACCCGACTGCAAGTCAGTGGGGACGGATCCGTTTGGTATGACACACTCGTGTGTCATACCAAACGGATCCGCCCCCATTGACTTACAGTCAGGTGAGGACGGATCCGGATGCCTGCGACCATGCAAGCGCAGGGGATCCGAGCACTACAGTGCTCGTTACGAGCACGTTCACTCAACTCTAATGCCAGTCCATGCATGCTGAGAACTGTGTTTAATGCACTTGAACGTGAATCTTCAGTAAAACTGAAATCTGCTGATAATCTGGCCCGCTTATTTCCTGCACTGCCACACTGCACTTACATCCACAGCTGCATCAAGGGACCCTGCCTTGCACCTCAAGTCCACCAACATCTAGAGCACCTCAACTGTCATTGGGCAAAAGAGCTCCAAAACCAGTGTGCCTTGAAGGGAGTATAAGGTGCACCCTTGAATGGGGCTGAGCTGCGCATAGGCTATGTGACACATGAACGTGTCGTCACTGGCTCAGGAAAAGCAGAGAGAAGGTTGTGGTGCTCCCAGGAGCGTCGGTGCCTTCTCAAACAGCTGTTTGGCAGAAGTCCCGGGTGTCAGACCCCCACCGACCATACACTGATGACCCATTCTGAGGGCAGGTCATTAGTATTTAAGTCTTGGAAAACCCTTTAACCTCTCAATATGTTTTTTGGAGTCGGGGTGAAAACCCTACCTGGAGATATGCCAGCAAACACAGGTAGTAGAGCTGGGCGATATGGCCAAAAAAAAAAAATCTCGATTTTTTTAAAATTTTTGACGATTCACGATTTAAATCTCGATTTTCTTATGTTAGTAAAAATATAAAAAAATAAATAAAAAAAGCCTACTGTGGCCCCATCAGACCTCACATCAGCCCAGTGTGCCCCCATCAGACCTCAGATCAGCCCACTGTGCCCCCATCAGACCTCAGATCAGCCCACTGTGCCCCCATCAGACCTCAGATCAGCCCACTGTGCCCTCATCAGACCTCAGATCAGCCCACTGTGCCCTCATCAGACCTCAGAGCAGCCCACCGTGCCCTCATCAGACCTCAGAGCAGCCCACTGTGCCCTCATCAGACCTCAGATCAGCCCACTGTGCCCTCATCAGACCTCAGATCAGCCCATTGTGCCCCATCAGACCCCACATCAGCCCATTGTGCCCCATCAGACCCCACATCAGCCCATTGTGCCCCATCAGACCCCACATCAGCCCATTGTGCCCCATCAGACCCCACATCAGCCCATTGTGCCCCATCAGACCCCACTGTGCCCCATCAGACCTCAGATCAGCCCACTGTGCCCTCATCAGACCTCAGATCAGCCCACTGTGCCCTCATCAGACCTCAGAGCAGCCCACCGTGCCCTCATCAGACCTCAGAGCAGCCCACTGTGCCCTCATCAGACCTCAGATCAGCCCACTGTGCCCTCATCAGACCTCAGATCAGCCCATTGTGCCCCATCAGACCCCACATCAGCCCATTGTGCCCCATCAGACCCCACATCAGCCCATTGTGCCCCATCAGACCCCACATCAGCCCATTGTGCCCCATCAGACCCCACATCAGCCCATTGTGCCCCATCAGACCCCACATCAGCCCATTGTGCCCCATCAGACCCCACTGTGCCCCATCAGACCTCAGATTAGCCTGCTGTGCCCTCATCAGACCTCAGATTAGCCCGCTGTGCCCCATCAGACCTCAGATTAGCCCGCTGTGCCCCATCAGACCTCAGATTAGCCCAAGTGCCCCCTTCAGATCAGCCCAAAGTGCCCCCTTCAGACCTCCGATCAGCCCACTCTGCCACCATCATAATAATAAAAAAAAAATCTCTCTCACCTGTCCTCCGCTGTGGCTCCTCTCCACGTCCGCCGCCCTTCTTCTTCTCCCGGCGCTGCACTGTCACCTGACTGTGTGCAGCGTCAGGTCAGAGTGCGCGCACTACGTCCTGACGCTGTACGCGGTCAGGACAGTGCGGCGCAGACCCGGAAAAGAAGAGGAGCGCCGGAGCGGAGCCGCGGCACAGAACAGGTGAGAGGTTTTTTTTTATTTTATATGTCGTTCGCCTTTTTTAGGAAAATCGAATTCACGATTTTCCTAAAAAATAAAATCGTGAGGCTTGCAATGGGCGAATTAATCGAATTAATTCGATTAATCGCCCAGCCCTAACAGGGAGAACATAAAATCAACATGCAGATGCTGTCCTTGGTCAGATTTGAACCCAGGACGCCAGCGCTGTAAGGCAAAAGTACTAAACACTGATCCACGGTGCTGCCCAGTTGTCAGCAGACTTGGCCTCTTACAGAATGCAGATCCTGGGGTGATCAGCTAATCACCTTGGGTCCTGATTTTGTCAGGGAGCTGCGGACAGTGGAGGTGGAGGTTGCAGGAGATGCAGTATTACATGGTGGCCTTATCACTGACTGGTGAGCAGCTTGTACAAAGCAGATGTATTTTCTAACTCATAAAGGGGGGTCCCGAGTGGTGGACCTCCAAAAAACATTCAAAATAAAGACTGCATTCTACGAAGTGATGTACGACATCCTCATGAGACAACGATGCAAGGTAAATCTTCAGATTTCATAACAGCTGAGCACTGTATGCCACTTGTAAGCCTTTCCGCTAATGCCGCCTGCACAGTATAGGGACTGCATTATGTGTGTGTGGCAGGAACATACGCTTTCCCCACTGATCATATAACGGAGAGACAAAGGCCCTTGCTCTGCACCTTCACGGAGAGAGGTCTGTCTAACAATAACAGCGGGGAAACACAGGCCCTGCTTTTACCAGCTCAATGAGCATTTAAGTGCTTCATATTTCATGGTGAAAGGTTACTGGGCGGTACATTAAAAAAATCTAATGCAATGGCATTAATCACTTTTATATCCTTCTGCCAGAGCATGAAGTGCACTACAGTTCCATAGAGGTACAGCTAATCCATGTCCCTGTGCGTTAAGCAGACATACGTATGACGGTATTACAGAGGTAAAGAGCACATGGCTTACATACTGAGCATAATATTCATCATCCACGTGGACTGAAGCCAATGGCGACGTATTGTGCTCCCATACCCTGATCATCTCCTAGAGCGAAGGATGTCTAGGACAGCACTAATATGGGGAATCTGCTCTCCTTATACACAGAATGTAATTACGTGGCCATGATTAGCCACGCCGCCAGGACAGAGGGCAATACCTCATTTATACCATAGATAATTGCGCTATTCTATTCCAACAATAAAAAGCAGCAATCGCATGAATCTAATCAAATCCGTCCTCATTATCATGTAGTGGAGCGCTCATCCCAGTGATTACTTTCTATTCACGTGTATGTGACGCTGACACTGGGAAATCCTGGTTACCTGTCTTGTTAGCACAACATCTGGAGAGATTTTCGGGAAACCATTCCTTCGGTCTCAGGCATTGACGTGGGGGTCTCACATAATTGCTAGTCTTTCCCCGTACTGCCTGCGAGGCCTGGAGCATTTTATTGTGCAGCTGCATGCTGATCTGACAGTTCAAAAGCTTTACCTGCACACATGGGTATATGGCTGAGCTTCCATTAGCTCGCTGCTTCTAAACCCTTCCTGCTTGTCCTATAAAATATGGCCCTTTGGGACCGCAACGATACAGAGTTATATGGGGTGATTTGTCAAGGCTGATGTGGTGCTCGTGGCATCTTCAAGTACCGTGTGGATTCTTCAAATCCTATTTATAAAACTACAACTACTAACGTACATCAAATGGGCCTTGCAGATTTCTCCAGGCCTCTCCATGGATATTTATGAGGCAAATATATTTCATCAACCCTGCCAGTGTACGCTAAGGTCCTGCATTACCGCGCAAATTGGCAAGATGGCTGCCACCAATGACATGGCTGCACGCAGATTGTAAGCTCTCAGGGGCAGGCTCCCCTCCCCCTCTGTACCAGTCTGTTAATAAGTTCCGGCCTATTGTACTTGTGTTTTTATATTAAGTATGTATACCCCCTTAGGCCTCATGCACACAACCATATTTTATATCTGTGTCCCATGTGCGGATTGTCCACAGACACAATCATTCCTATGGGTCTACAAAAAACGGACATGCGTGTGCGCCTGCATCCGTTCCACAAATAATAGAGTGTGTCCAATTCTTATACGTAATAGTAAATTCTAGTAAAGGGAATGAGTAGAATGCAGATTGCATGGAAGGTGTCAGATCTGTGGGACCGCATTATGAACACAGTTGGGTCTACAATGTACATGGTGCTCTCAAATACATAATAATAATAATACCTTTTTGTATCTCTCCCAGTACAGTGTATGTATCGTATGCCTGGTTCACACTGATCAATCTGATGCATGATAAAAGCAATGTAAGGCTGGAGATTCTGTGCCGAGCAGTTCAGAACCCCTTTTCTAAGTGCACTTCATATTTGTTGGAAAAAGTGGTTGAGGGGCCTCATAAATATGGTGCTTCTTTTCCAATGTCATTTTTAATGTGTTGAAGGGGTGACTTAACCTTACAAAAGGCCATCCATATCAGATTGATGTTGGTCTGACTTCTACCAAATGACCCCTTCATCAGATATCAGACACTGAACATTTTGTAGCAGCTATGCCTCTTACTGCAGCTTAGTCCTATTCACTTACATGGAACTGAGCAGCAGACAGATGCAGTACCAGGCACAGCCACAACGAAACGTAAGGCGCTGTGTCAGGTAAGTAATGAAGGAGATGGCACGCCGTGACCCCTTCAGTCAGTTGTATAGCGGGTCAGATTCCACCCAATCTGATGGCCTATCCTAAGGAGAAGCCATCCATCAAAATTCCGGTAAACCCTTTTAACACCAGAAAAGAGTTTTACACAAATGCAATAAGACCATGGCTGCCAACATCTGCACGTAGTTTGTATGTTGTCCCCGTGTTTGTGTGGGTTTCCCCCGGGTACTCTGGTTTCCTCCCACACTCCAAAGACATATTGATAGGGATTGTGAGCCCCATTGGGCTGCGGAATATAGTAGCGCTATATACAGTACAGACCAAAAGTTTGGACACACCTTCTCATTCAAAGAGTTTTCTGTAATTTCATGACTATGAAAATTGTAGATTCACACTGAAGGCATCAAAACTATGAATTAACACATGTGGAATTATCTACTTAACAAAAAAGTGTGAAACAACTGAAAATATGTCTTATATTCTAGGTTCTTCAAAGTAGCCACCTTTTGCTTTGATTACTGCTTTGCATACTCTTGGCATTCTCTTGATAAGCTTCAAGAGGTAGTCACCTGAAATGGTTTTCACTTCACAGTTGTGCCCTGTCAGGTTTAATAAGTGGGATTTCTTGCCTTATAAATGGGGTTGGTACCATGAGTTGTGTTGGGCAGAAGTCAGGTGGATACACAGCTGATAGTCCTACTGAATAGACTGTTAGAATTTGTATTATGGCAAGAAAAAAGCAGCTAAGTAAAGAAAAACGAGTGGCCATCATTACTTTAAGAAATGAAGGTCAGTCAGTCCAAAAAATTGGGAAAGTGTCCCCAAGTGCAGTCGCAAAAACCATCAAGCGCTACAAAGAAACTGGCTCACATGAGGACCGCCCCAGGAAAGGAAGACCAAGAGTCACCTCTGCTGCGGAGGATAAGTTCATCCGAGTCACCAGCCTCAGAAATCGCAGGTTAACAGCAGCTCAGATTAGAGACCAGGTCAATACCACACAGAGTTCTAGCAGCAGACACATCTCTACAACAACTGTTAAGAGGAGACTGTGTGCAGCAGGCCTTCATGGTAAAATAGCTGCTAGGAAACCACTGCTAAGGACAGGCAACAAGCAGAAGAGACTTGTTTAGGATAAAGAACACAAGGAATGGACATTAGACCAGTGGAAATCTGTGCTTTGGTCTGATGAGTCCAAATTTGAGATCTTTGGTTCCAACCACCGTGTCTTTGTGCGACGCAGAAAAGGTGAACGGATGGACTCTACATGCCTGGTTCCCACTGTGAAGCATGGAGGAAGAGATGTGATGGTGTGGGGGTGCTTTGCTGGTGACACTGTTGGGGATTTATTCAAAATTGAAGGCATACTGAACCAGCATGGCTACCACAGCATCTTGCAGCGGCATGCTATTCCATCCGGTTTGCGTTTAGTTGGACCATCATTTATTTATCAACAGGACAATGACCCCAAACACACCTCCAGGCTGTGTAAGGGCTATTTGACCAAGAAGGAGAGTGATGGGGTGCTACGCCAGATGACCTGGCCTCCACAGTCACCAGACCTGAACCCAATCGAGATGGTTTGGGGTGAGCTAGACCCCAGAGTAAAGGCAAAAGGGCCAACAAGTGCTAAGCATCTCTGGGAACTCCTTCAAGACTGTTAGAATACCATTTCAGGTGACTACCTCTTGAAGCTCATCAAGAGAATGCCAAGAGTGTGCAAAGCAGTAATCAAAGCAAAGGGTGGCTACTTTGAAGAACCTAGAATATAAGACATATTTTCAGTTGTTTCACACTTTTTTGTTAAGTATATAATTCCACACGTGTTAATTCATAGTTTTGATGCCTTCAGTGTGAATCTACAATTTTCATAGTCATGAAAATACAGAGAACGCTTTGAATGAGAAGGTGTGTCCAAACTTTTGGTCTGTACTGTAAGTGCATAAAATAAATAAATGTATACCATGAGTTGCGATGACATGGGTTATATACTGTTGAGGATGGAAACTGTATACCAGTAAAGCTTGAGGTTGCTAATTGTTCAAAGAATTCCCCTTCTGCCCAATATTTATCCTAAAGGGGGTGTTCAAATTACTCAACGAGGTGCCCCATGCCAGTTATTACCTTATAAAAACTTCCCATACTCCCCTTTTTCCCCTGTGCCACTCTCTGCCCCGCAGCCCCGATTCTCCTCCAGCTGTTTGTACAAAAAGTCACAGCTGTGGCATGCAGGTATGAGGCACATGACCGCTGCAGCCAATCACTGCCCTCAGCGGTCTAGTGCCATATACTGCTGAAGAAAGTGGTCAGATGCCATATACCTGCACGTCACCTCTGCGGTTTTGTATACAGGGAGAACGAAAGCTATGGGGCAGAGAATGGAGAAGGGTAGAGGATGCCTTCTTATTTTAAGGTATTTACTGACATGGGGCCCCTTTTTAGGAAACCTGGACAAGCCCTTTAAGGTCAGTATAATAGGCATAGGTACCTCAGTGTATAGTAACCAGCATGGGGAGGCTGAGTTATAGACTTCCCTTACAATCATATGTCCAGGGTACAGTGCGCAATGTCAACATCTAGCGGAGAGACGTTAAATTATTAGTCTGTATGGGACAGGGTCAAGTGTAGGAAGTAAAGTATTCAGGCGGCAAACGATACATGAGAAAACCGCACGTTCACTCGCTACAGCCGCACAATGCAGGAAGACAGGCATCATATATCTAGTATCTAGTTATGATGCAGGGAAAATATATATATACAGATTTATAGGACTATGAAGATTTCTATTGCCAATGACTGTATTTTTCATAGCAGTAAATTCCTGGCCTGGGCCCTGAAGTTCATCACTATTTCTACAAACCGAAAGTCTGACCTAAAGTAAGGTGTTTTTTGGGGGAGAGGAACTGCCCTTTATCACTTGGAGCGTCCCATATTAAGACACATTCACGTGGACCGGCAAGACATCATTAAGGAGATGATTCTCAAAGGTAAATAATATTGCCGAACATCTCCCATAAGCTAAACTGTAAAGGAAGGCAGAATGTAACAGATGACATTGCTTATATGTCTGTATGATAGTTCTACCATATAAAATGATTCTCGGGCCCCTGGGGAGAGCACAACGAGCGCCGGCTCCAACTCCCTGGATGTGCTTTGCAGTAAGATAATCACCTGACTTTAAGACTAATAGATTTTTGTTTTTCTATTACTTGCAATTTGTGCTCATATGGGGAAATTGCAATGAGCTCTACTGAGAATGAAGTCTACAAAATCAGTCCTAGCTAATCTAGTTCCTGAAAATAAGACTGTCCCCATACATAATTTATTATGGTTGCTATGGTGTTGATTCAGCTCCAGATTAGGTTTCTGGCTGGCTCCTGAAGTGTCCACCCGGGCCAACTTTTCTATATGTGATTGTTGATGTAAAAAACACAGCTCAATGCATCCAGGCCGAGCGGTGAAGACGGCAGCCAAAATGGCCGTACTATTTCATTTTTCTGTAAGGAAAGGTAGATGACGGCAATGTTTATTTCAGGGGCAGAGAAGAACGCTGACTGACTGCGAACCGAAGAAGATAAGAAGGTGTTATTATGTGTGAACCCCCATGAGGGTCTTATTTTGCGTGATTCTCTGTGTTTCATTCCTCTTTCTTTCTAGGAGACAGTTTTATTTAAGCGCTGTGGCCCCTTCCAACAGCTGGGAGCCAAACCTCCAGATACTACTGACCTGTCCTGAAGATAGGCTGAGACCCACACTGGTCACGAGAATGGGGGTTCTTGAGTCCCCCTATGTGAACGGACAGTAGGGACCATGCGTGAACACCCACTTCATTCATTTCTATAGAACTGTCAAGTGCAGTACAGTGCTCAGCTATCACCAACAGAAGTGAATGAAGCAGAGGACCTCAGATCTCATCAATGGTGAGGTTCTAGCAGCTGGAAGTCCTGTAGTCATACACTCATCTCCACTGTGTGTGCACTGAAGAAATAACAGTGATTCTGACCAGTGTTCGGCTATTATGCTGGGTTGTATACATTATACATATATTTTAGGGGAGATTTATCATCCCCCGTGCCAGTTTTCTGGCATAAAAAAGTCGCAAACCCCGAGTTTGCTCCTAATCTAGGTGCAAGTGGCGTTTTGACACTGTCCTTGCCACTTTCAAAAAAGAGGGGAGGCAAGTGGGCAGTATATTATCATTATTTAAGCCAGTTTCCTGGCAGTTTAGCCTAATTTTTTTTTTATAACTAACTGATCGCAGCAGATCCAACCAATGGGACCCCCACTAATCCTGGAAGCATGGGTGCCATGTCTTCATTCTGACTGTGCAGCATGCTGAGCCATTCATTCTCTATGCTGAGCACGGCGCTTGGCTATTTCCAGCTGTCCCATAGAGAATGAATGCTCGGCCGAGCACCCCATCAGGACGGGGACATAGGACCCGTGTTCTCGGGATTGATGGGGGTTCCAGTGATAGGACCCCCAGCAATCAGCTAGTTATCCCCTATCCTGTGGGGAAATAACTTTAATGCTTGGCACAACTACTTTTATTATTCATAGTGATTCTTTATCCACAAAATCTATCCAAAACCTTTAATGGATAACTAAAATGACTGACTACCTGTCAGTGATCCGCCTGAGGTCTTCTTCTATTATCTAGCTCTATGGATGACAGTAATAATCCTCTGTAAACAGAGAAGTGTACAGTGACCTAGGCCTGAGGTTCAGATAAGGTATAGATCTTCTAGGCCACATGCTATATCAGGAACACTAGGTAGATGGTAATAACTGGTCTACAGACAGTAAGGAGTCTTAGAACCAGCTTCCAGGGTTAACTTTCCAGAGATTTAGCCTGTAACCTCTTAACAGCACTGGACACGTCTAATCTAATGGAGTCGGGAGCTTCATGAAGTGCGATGCAGCTAGTTGGGGAAATCTTGGCTCAGCTCTTTTTAATGACTTGGAGTCAGGTGGCGAGCGCAGCCAAGGCTGACCGCAATATTGATTTCTACAATGTCTTCAATCAGCGAACAATGCTTCACCACTCGCTGTAATGCAAAGCAAAGCCGGGATGACCACCTGCCTCAGGCTTACCAGAGACAAGTCCTTTCTTCTTTTATCTTCTATCCCAATCAATGTTCATTAGTCAAAAAAAGTAAAAAAATTTGAATGTTGAGTCTACACGTTTAAGGGCGAACTGAACGCAATTTTACTGCAACTTCTCCCGTAATTGGCCACGCAGTGTTTGCAGGTGAAACATGTTTAACGAATGTGTTCCCTTTGTAAAAAAAAAAAAAAAAAACGGCACCACAGAACCACGTCAGTACGTCAGTGCTGTAAATAATCATATTTTACAATCCCACCACAATCTGTAAAGCCAGTCTAAGAAGAGTGAACCACGTACAACCGGCGTCCACCAGGCTTCATGGCTTGAACAGGCTTGAACAGGGTTGCTATGATCATGTAGTTACCTCATGTACATCTTCTTCATGCTTTTTTTTCCAATTTAGACTCTCCTGATCTATTTTCACCATGTAAATAAATCCTTCTAGTTTGTTTCCATCCTGCACTTCCTGTTGTTGTATCCAACCAAACCCATGGTGCACTTCTCCTTTCTCTGTCACAGCTCCAGCACCGCCCCTAACAACACCCAGCTAGTTTACAGCCCCTCCCACCCAGCTGGTTACATAGACACTCCCCTATCACTTCCCTGCCCATGGACATAACATCACAGGAAATAAGAAAGATCTGCGTGGACTGGAAGATAAGAGCAAAAAGAAATACAATACAAAAAGACAGTTAGTTTAGATGTTGATGTAAACTGGAACATCCCTTTAAGTCCAAAATTTACCATTCAATATGTTCATAAATTGACTGCAGCAGCATATACCAGTATACAGATGTAGCCAAGCTAAACTTGACTCTGCTAACGCATGGCACAGTCTTATCTTGATTATCTTGCAACAATAGCCATTAAAATCCATTGAAAAGAACACGGGACGATGATCTAGCGTTCCTTCCCGGCAATCTGCTGATCACTGGGGAAGGAGACCAGTGCCTCGTTGTTTCCCGGCACCAGATCAAGTTCGCACAGCACCATCTGCCACTGGGAAACGATCATCATTTGCGCTGCCCAAAAGATCCAATTACCTGACGAGTGTTTTGCTCGTTCATTGGGTAATCGGCAGTACATTTACACCGCAAGGTCATCACCAACGAGCATCACTGGTGACGCGGGTTAGCGATGAGCTGTTCTGTATGTCGCTCCATTCAATGTCTATAGAAAGAGAAGCTCTTTGGAGCTATTCCCTCTGTCAGTCAGGAACAAACATCTGCCACACGGGCACAGGGGCCCTACAGCGAGTAACTTCATGTTATTACTTTAGTACCTCCATTAATAGGAAAAGTGACCCCATCAAGTACTTCCTCTTATAATGGGCAACATGGGGTTAATGTAATGGGGTTACTTAGTATTAATGAGAGGCACGTGTATTTTATAATCCACAAACCCTGGATGAAGTCTGTGTTGCATCCATTTTTCTTACGGACCAACTGACTTCGAGGGGTCCGTGGTCCACATCGTTTTGTCTTTTGTGGAATGGCCATATGGATGCGGAGAACACACAGATGTCTACCATCTGCTTTCCACAAAAGACAGAACATATGCTATGAAAATGTGGACTACGGACCCCTCAAAGTCAATTGGTCTGTAAAAAAAAAATGAATGCAACACAGACGTCATCCGGGTTTTGTGGACTATAAAATACATAGGGTCGTGTGAATGCCCCCTAACAGTAACGCCATCATGTACCTCATGCGTTAACCCCACGTTGTTCATTATGTGAGGAGGTACTTGATGGGGTTACTATTAATGTGAGGCACACGGTTTTATTAATTTCCACGTGCCTCACGTTAATAGTGAGTGACCCCATCAAGTACCTCCTCACAGAATGGGCAATTCCTACATTGCCACAAAAAAATAAAAATAAAAAATACACAGATACTCACACATTAACCCCATGTTGCCAGGATTTTTTTTTTCTGTGTGGTATCAAATTGGTATTGAGCATTGTGACACTTTTCTTGGTATCAAAATCAAAAACAAAATTCTGGTACCGTGACAAATCTACTCTCCCCTGGCAAGTCGTGTTTCTGCACTGTCGAGGCTGTTTAGGCGACATCGCCACTAGTGTATTTAATAAACCCGATTACTGGATAAACCAGAGTGCATAAAGGGAAACGCATTACCTTGAAATTCTATCAGGTAAGAAGCCTAACAAGATGAGAGTCCCAATACATTTAGACAAGCTGCACGGGCTCTGAGCAATTATCCACGCGTTTTCTGGAAATGACTCCAGACTAAGTAAAAGTGTGTCACACCGAGGCAGAAGGGGGGCTGTAACACAGGCCGGAGCGCTTCACTGACAAGACCGCGACTTCCGCAAAATGCAGACATCGTCTGTGGGCGTTATTTATAGGATGATGGCCGCCAGAGCCGGAAAGATAAAGCTCCGCGACTGCAGCAACCGTATTCCACCACTTGACAGTTTACCTCATTTAGGTGTCAGTACAATGCACAACAGCACAGCAAGGGGAAGTAAAATGGTGCGCCATCCAAGGTAAGTAACGGAGTCTATTACTGCCTCGCTCACACACTTTAGTTTACGCTTCTTTTATGTATTGAGTCGTTGGAGAAATATTTTGAATTTCTGCAGTTTTCATCAATAGTGAGAAATAGCAGAACTAACCAGCTATGAGACATAATACGGGGCAGATGGGGTCATCAAGTTTTTAGCTGGCTCATTAAGGGGGTCGTCTGGTTCCAGTAAGAAACCAGACAACACTGGGGAACAGTCTGCAATAAAGAACAGATCAGTACTTACCTAGCAGATCCGGACCGGTTCTACAGGCCAGGCTCCGTTTACCCAAGATGACGACATGTGCGCTGCAGCCAATCAATGGCCAATGATTGGCTATAACAGACATGTGTTGTTGACGTGATGTTATCCTGCAGCGGGGTAAACAGCGCCTGGCAGGGTGGCACTGGACTTCTAGGTAAGTACTGCTGTGTTCTTTATTGCCCGCTCCTCCCCAGGCTTTCTGGTTTCAGACAGAAACTGGACAACCCCTTTAAAGGGAGTCTTTCACCTGTTTTTCACCAATATAACTAAGAGCACTGCCCCGCAGAAGATTGCAGACACATCCCAGACATACCTGTGTGCATTGTGTGTCTGTATTACATGACCAGGAAAAGCACTTTTATTCTGCAGGAAAACAGCTCCCAAGTGCCCGGCTCTGCTCCTGCAAGTGCTCAAAGAAACCAGACTGGAGAGGGGAGGGCTGCTTTAGCTGCTCATATCTTGGGATTGGTAGCAGATAGAAAAAATGGTTCAAGCTTTCAAACAATACCAAAATCACAGCATTATATCCAGTATATAAGAAGATATAGCTGTTAGAAATCGAGTCGAGAGAGAAAGCTGTTTTTATTTTCACTCTCAGCTGGGCACTTGGGAGCTGTTTTCCTGCAGAATAAAAGTGCTTTTCCTGGACATGGAATACAGACACACAGTGCACACGGGTATGTCTGGGAAGTGTATGCAATCTTCTGTGGGGTACTGCTGTTAGTTATATAGGTGAAAAACAGGTGAAAGACTCCCTTTAAAGAGGACCTGTTGTATTCCCAGTGACATTTTTCAGCAGAATAATTTCTATTAACTCTTTGTTGTGCTGTTCCTCTGTTATTCCTCCACAAAAGTTATGTATAATTGACAACTGGGTGTTACCATTTCCCTTGTCAAAAGGAGGTGTCTCTACAAATTCAGCACTGACTGGACAATACCAGAAAATGTAGGGACACACTCCCCAAATAGCAATAGTCAATGTATTCATACATTTCTAGTAAGACTAAAAGAGTAAGGGTGGGTCGCACTTGTGTTACGGCATTCCGTTATAGGCTCCATGTAGAACGGAATATAACGAAATGGCTAGATGGGACGCAAAACGGAAGCCTTTAAGAGGCATTCCGCTTTAATCCGTCACAATAGAGGTCTATGGGCAAGCATAACGGATCCACCTGGTTTCCGTTATGCAGGACTGAAATACAGTCCTCATGTTGACTACAGAATATAATAAGGTAACCAAATTACGGGGCCCATAAATTAGGATACTAAGAGATACCCCTCAATAATAACCAAACAAATGGCTGAACTGAAATTAGAACATTACAACCAAAGAAAAGTAATATAAATCCGTTATTGAAGGGGTTTTCTGAGAGTTTGTTACTGATGACCTATCCTCTGCGCTGAGCTACGCATAGGCCATGTGACTGATGAACATGACGTCTCAAGGCCCAGGCCAAGCTGGAGAAGGTCGCTGTGATACTGCGAGCGCCAATGCCTCCTCCAACAGCTGATCTGCAGGGTCCTGGGTGTCGGACCCCAACCAATCAGATACTGATGACCTATCTGCTGTTTGCAGACCGCAATACAGGCAGGGTTGTGTGTAGGGCTGAAACGATTCATCGATGTAATCGACACAAAAAAATCCTCAATGCAGTTTTCCTGCATCGAGGATTCGTTTAAGTCACGTGACCACGAAGTGTGAGTGAATCAAGCCTTTAACTCACCGCTCCATGGCCTACTGTTGGCACCGCGCTGCACTGGCTTCACACACAGCGTCAGTGCGCGCTGCCTGACGCTGTTTGTAACGTCAAGTCCCTCCCAGTGCATGCTGGGAAGAAAACGCGGTCGTCTCCTGCAGACTCCTTGTCGGCCAGCAGCACACCCTGCCTGGAAAGGTAAGTATTCTTAACAGAGTAGGGGGTCACCCGTTTTTTTAAGGTGGCTGATGGCGCTGGGGGACATGGAGGGGCTAATGATGGCACTGGGGGACATGGAGGGGTTCATTTGATGGCGCTGGGGAGTGGGGGATATGGAGGGGCTAATTATGGCACTGGGTGTACATGGAGGGGTTGATTTGATGGTGCTGGGGAGTGGGGGATATGGAGGGGTTAATCTGATGGCAGTGGGGGGGGGCAAGCTGGTGGCACTGGGGGGCACCGGGAGGCACTGGGGGGCACCTGAAGGCACTGGGGGCCAAGCTGGTGGCAATGGGGGGCACCTGGAGGCACTGGGGTGCACCTGAAGGCACTGGGGGGGCAAGCTGAAGGCACTGGGGGGGCAAGCTGGAGGCACTGGGGGCCAAGCTGGAGGCACCTGGAGGCACTGGGGGGGGGCGGCAAGCTGGTGGCACTGGGGGGGCAAGTTGGATGCACTGGGGGCAAGCTGGTGGTACTGGGGGGCACTTGGAGGCACTGGGGGGCACTTGGAGGCACTGGGGGGCAAGCTGGTGGCACTGGGGGGGCACCTGGAGGCACTGGGGGGCAAGCTGGTGGCACTGGGGGGGCACCTGGAGGCACTGGGGGGCACCTGGAGGCACTGGTGGCACCTGAAGGCACTGGGGGCCAAGTTGGTGGCAATGGGGTGCACCTGGAGGCACTGGGTGGCAAGCTGGTGGCACTGGGGGGGGGCAAGCTGGAGGCACTGGGGGGCACCTGGAGGCACTGGGGGGGGGCAAGCTGGAGGTACTAGGGAGGCAAGCTGGAGGCATCTGATGGCAATGGGGGGGCAAGCTGGAGGCGCTGGGGGCAAGCTGGAGGCACAGGGGCCTGATGGCATAGGGGAGCTGATGGCACTGGGGTAACTGATGGCATATAGGACTGATGGTACAGGGGGGTTTGATGACTTTTTATAAAGGTAAACATTCTTTTAATTAGTTATTTCTTATTAGAGTACTCAGCTAATCGTTGGATTAATCGATAGATTACTTAATTACTAAAATAATCGTTTGCTGCAGCCCTAGTTGTGTGCATGTGCCCCAATACACATATAATAAAAAATAACACCATTACTATAGTGATGTGTTCTGTACATTTCACAGTGCGGCAGTTTTCTGTCTGGGCCAGGGTTCCTCGTATTCATGAGACTGAGGCTCTCCCAGACCGACAGCTTTCTTCCTGTGTCTGTGCATAGGGAGAAAGCTGCCAATCAGCCGCAAGTGGGCAGAAAAGTTGGCAACTCATGAATATGAGGGACTTCAGAGCACGTTCTGGTTCACACACCACATGGCACACGCTGTACCTGATAAACCGTGAGTGAGTAAAACTACCACAAACTGAGAAATAATTAACTCCCCCCCCATATTCAGCTGATATTCCCTTTAAACGGTTTGATATTTTTGATATATATGCGACTTCAATATTTTCTGGACACACTGATGTAATTATACTTATTATTTAGTAACAAAGAGAAGTTAATTGAATATTACAAGTAAAAAATCTTCTGCTCCTTCCTCTAGGACAGGCAAGAACTGCGATTTCGTTTTCTGAATTAAAAAAAAAAAACGAATTCATTGTGTACAAGACAGACCTAAGAAAGATGTCTCGGAGTCAATTACAGGTAGGCGCATATTGTAATTCAGTGTTCCTCGGTGACACACTGTTACTGGCAGCTCCTGAATGTCTCAGTGGGGAGAGAAAAAAAAACACGTTTTACATCAGTTTTCCCACAGAAAGGTTACGCTGCTTTTCTTGGTTACAATTTAAACAAAAAAAAAAAAACCTGCTGAAACATTTGCCACATAGATCAAAGGATTTTTTGAACAATTTCTTGAGATGATCCTCAGGATGATCCATATTCTGTGGCCGCTTTCTGTTGCCCCCGGGGGTAATCTAAGCCGTCCAGTGAAAGGGTAGATTTTGTTTCTGCGGTTTTTGCTACGTCCATCAGTTTTTTTCTTTTGCCTCGGTTCGGAGAACATCATGGCAGCAGTGTGATAAAACCACAGCCCTAAGGGCTCATGCACACAACAGTAGCCTCTTTTGTGGTCTGTAAATTGTGGATCCACAAAGCACGGCTAGCGGCCGTCCGGCCCATAACAGAACAATCCTATCCTTGTCCGTACTGCAGACAAGAATAGGACATGTTCTATATTTCTGCAGATGGCATGGAAGGGACACACGGATGCGGACAGCACGTGTTGTCCTCATCTTTTGTGGCCCCATTGAAGTGAACGGGTCCGCATCCAGTATGCAGACAAAAAATACACTTGTGTGGATGAGCCCTAAGGGTTAGTGCAGACATGGGGAAATGCTGTGGATTTTCGGCGAGAATTTGCCCACACAATGAGTTACCTTGACGGCATTTTCACAGATTCAGCAGCAGGAAACGGGTGTTTTCCACTGTTAAATCCACATTCAAGACTCCACCAACAGTTTCCCTATTGACTTTAATGTAAAAAACTCAAACGTGCACAAAGTGTATAAATTGTAGAGTTTTGTTTTTTCAGTAGCTGATTAAATGTTACTTCTTGGAAGCAGATTTGTTTGTGGATTCTTTCGTCAATGTAGAAGCAGAAAAACCTCACTCCAAACTCTTGTAAATGTGGGTCCAAGCCATTGTACAGTGCACCCGTGCTCCTCTTGTTTCCTCTGCCACCCCACCCCACCCCCTCTCCTTCCTGCTTGACCGGAACAGATGAGATGACTATAAAGGAACCTGGTTCTATCAAGAAGAGGGAGCAGATGGCAGAGGAAGCAGGAGAAGCAAGAGTGCACAGAGTGATTTGGGCCCGCCCTCAGTGCACTTATCTGCTCATTTGCTCTCCAGAATGAAGCTGCGGATCACTGTGAACGGTATCATTACATTCAGCCGAGCTAGTCCTACAAGACGTTGTGCCTGGTTTTACAGTCAATTTCATGGTAACAGAGTCCCTTCAAAGTAGGGCCAAAAATGATTGAAGTATATTAAATTGTCTTGTCTATTTGTTTTCTATGAAGATCTATCATGGGTTGGTACAGAGCAGGCAAAATAGTGAGGCTGCGGCGTTCACATTTTCTAGTTATAGTAGTGAAAAGAACGCCTGTAACCTTTATCATATAGAAAGAAGGAACAGAGCTGACCGGCCATTTAAAATCTATTTAACAGGCTCCGATTGGTGTGATACTCACCTCACTGATCCTCCGATGCTTCCTGTAAATGACAGGTCACTGCTGCGGCTAGTAAATGGTTGAACGCTCATTTCCTACTTGTCAACATGGGTCAAGAAGAAGCAACTGGCAGAGTGAAGTTAAGCTTTACTCTTATTATTAAATTACACCCATCTGAGCCTGTTTTACAAAAGATTTCATCTCCCAGACAATGTGATAACATCTGCCATTTACCATGCTAACTGTATACGGTATATATCACTAGGATTTGTCGGCCCATTCTGAATGGAGTGGGCCCAACTGGCGGGACCCTCAACAATGGTGCTGATTTAGCTGGCGTAGTGTCACCACAGCTCCATCCAAGTAAACGGTGAGCTGAGGAGCATTCTAGGAGACAATACTGTGCCTATGTACATTTTCTGAAACCAGCTCCTGGATCTGAATACTTTTGTAACTGCATGTATTTAAAAATTTAGTATAGCCTCTGAGCTATTCAATAAAACGTATCTGTATAGCAACACCTGCTGTTTGTGCTTTTCATTATTTCTTGTCCACCTCACTAAGGTGGTCGCACACGCTCAGTTTAACTTGTCATCTACCGTAACTTCTGTTAGTAACTGTGGCAGTTACAGGGAAAGAGCTACAGCAGAAAGGGCACTCTACCTAAGCTGCCAGCCTGAAATAAATCTAGCAGAACAATTAAGACCAATGAATAGGGAGATCTCTGGATCCATGTGAGAAACAGGGCTGGTTCTAGCTTTGTTAGAAAGACTGTCATGTGCACTATATGATGTCTCATTTTCATTTTTTACATCACTCAGGTCATAATCCCTTTAAACAATTTTCCGCAGGATGCTCTATTATGCTTCCTTACAATTGGAAGTTGTTCATGTGCCGTGTCCCTCATATGACGGTCATCTCGGCCTACATCTCAGCCTGACTTGGATCAATACTAACTATGGAGATTGTTTAGCTGGTGTCCCGAGTCAACGTCTCTCATTGATGCCTGAACAAGACCGTATTTATTATGCAGTTATAAATCCCATCTAACACCTACTGTCAGCAAGACTCTCTCTTCTGTTCACGCACTTTTTATCTCGGAAGCCTTTACAGGGAGTTTATATTTACAGAGTAAAACATCTTTTTCACATGAGATTTACTGTGTGTAATTATTACGGAGGAGCTGAACAGTCTGTATGGGTAAACAATGTTCTGCAAGGCAACAGCGAAGGACGCGTTCCTTGTATTCAGATAGCTATGAATCATAATTTATGCTGCAAGATCTCGCTGTTCATAAATTATTAATAGAATTACAACCACGGAGCCAAATGCTGCAGATACAACCAAACTCAGCATATCGAGGATGATACCAAACTACTTATTAGGAAAGATACACAAACCCACTAACATCATGATTTAACTTCCCTTCCCCTTGCTCTCTCCCAAAGGATAATACCGCTGTCTGATTTATTTGTAAGTTGCCAGCGAGGAGGGGGAGCCGCTCTCATAAGACATTATTAAGAAGAGAGATATGATTAGCCTCCGGTACTGCAAGCAAAAAAATGAAAATAATTCATGCAATATAAAAGATGAAAGCCAAAAAATGTTTTCTCTCCAACCCAACGGCTATGGGCTACATTGAGTAAGGAATGAGGTCTTATTACACATGTACGCTATTTACTACTAGTTTTTAAACTATGCTAAAAACTGTAAACTTACAGTATGGTTTACAGCACCAAACTTACAGGAACAATTCCAGATGTCCATGATGGTAATATTGGTACCCTGTGTGCTGAAATACACCAGGTAGGTTCTACTGTATATAGCAAATGGTGGGAAAACGGATTTAAAGGGGTTATTCAGGAAAAGATATTTATAACATCCTCATTTCATCAGTAGTGTCGAGCGAAGCGCGCTTCAGATCAGAGAGACTTCGGTGAAGACTGGTCCCCTGGTACCAAAGCCGACTTCGGACTGCAGTTTTAAAATGGTTTTCAAGTTGAAGAATCGAATGCCGAAGTTATTCAATAAAGTGTCGCGAGACTTCATACATAACGAATTTCAGCTCCGCAAAGCCCATACTTTGAATGCTGTACGGAGACGGGTCTCTGTCCAGCATTCAAATGAAGTTTTGAACAAAGACTTCGAATCTCTCATCCAAAGCATGCTTGACACAACACTAGTCATCAGTATCTGATCTGCAGGGGTCCGACTCCCGGGACCCCCGCCGATCAGCTGGTAGGAGAGGCCTTAACCAATGCAGCATCTTTCTAGGCCTGTGACATCACTGTACATCGGTCACATGGCTTACTTGCAGCTCCGCCCCATTGACTTGAATATCTTGAATACGCCTGAGCTGCAATACCAAGCACTGCCACTATATGGTGTACGGTGCTGTCCTTGATAAGCTGCCGGGAGCCTGCCGTGAGAGTAGCGGCTCCCTGAAACAGACGATCGGCGGTGGTGCCCCACCGATGTGATAAAGATGCCATCATATATATGATGGAGACATATCGCTAGGATATGCCCCCATTGTCTGATAGGTGAGGGTTCCACCTCTGGGAGAGGGGAAATTAATGGAGGACGCACTGCGCATGCGCAGCAGCCCTCCATTCATTTCAATGGGGCCGCCAAAAATAGCCAAGCACTGGCTTTGCTATTTCTGTCTGCCTCATAGAAATGAATGGGAGTGGGGGCCACACGTGCACAGTGCGCTACCATTCACTTGTATGGGAGCAGCGATTGGTCGCGGCTAGACCCTGGGAAACCGGGGATCCTCCAGCCACAGATCTCCCTGCTCAGTTCTAGTTGTAGGGGCGGGTCCCTAGCGATATGCCCCCATTGTATGTGATGGGAATACCCTTTTAACTAACTTATAAATTCTATGAACAAGAAATATATTGATGTAAGCTGTTGTGAGCAGGGCCCTCATTCCTCTTGTCTGTTGCTATGTTATTTAAAGGGGTATTCCGGTTACCATAAATATAACTTATGTTTTAGACTAATTCATCATCAATAATTACCTAATATAATGTCAGTTTCACATATTTACCATTTAGTTATAAACTAGTTTCTTTCTTACTAACCACTGTGTTTCCTCATGAGTTACCATGGCATCGACCTGTAGTTCTGAGCCTCTGTCAGGTCAGGCATGCTCAGTGCGCTGCTATCAGTTCTCTAGCTAAATGTCAGTGTGCTACAGCGTACTGAGTAGAGGAGGCGTGTCTGCACTGTGATATCAGGCAGCCAATCAGTGAACAGCAACACTCATGAACAAGCACAAACTCACAGCATGAAAGCTAGGGATTGTGGGGATTGTAGTTTTCTGAGGGAAGATCAGGCACCATGATACTCTCAGTGTGTTGCAGGCTCACACAGGAGCTAGACAAATGGATTGCAGGGTAAATTGAAGCTCTGCTTATATGTATAGGTATGGGTTCTGGTTGGGTCACAGCTTGCAGCCTTAATGCAGTGTTTCAAAAATTAAGTTACTTTACCGGAATACCCCTTTAAGACTGTTTGTACATCAGCTGCTGAACTGTAAGGTGCTGCAGAATATGTTGGCGCTATATACATAAAGATTATTATTATAATAATCTATATTGTGGCTCCTATATTAAAAAGAAGCCTAGAATGAAAGCTTATGGGTGTATACTGTATCTACACCGAGGAGATCTGCACGCCCCAAGCTGTGCTTCTCTGAAGCCACTCCACGGGTATGTATGTCATTAGGAGTGTTTAAGCAAGGTTGGGTCCTCGAGGGACACTTGTGTACAAGAATCCGGCAGTGACTGCTCATTATACGCCCGGCAGTCATAGGCTGTGCACTAGCACTTTCCAGTCAGGCGGCTGAACACACGTATTAGAAAGCTCAGTAAACGGCCGGGCTCGTAGTTCAGTGTACAGATGACTCCAGT
The DNA here is from genome assembly GCA_900303285.1 of Rhinella marina. Taxonomy (NCBI): domain Eukaryota; kingdom Metazoa; phylum Chordata; class Amphibia; order Anura; family Bufonidae; genus Rhinella; species Rhinella marina. The sequence goes on from ONZH01027660.1 coordinate 550,944, forward strand.
ATCGTGGAGATAATCTCCTGACTTAAGGTGTCAGCGCTGTGCATAAACAGAAATGTTTTCCTCTACCCCCAGAAAATACATCGTCTGTAAGAAAGATGCTGTTAAATAAAAAGATAATTAAAAGGTGAGAGAACATATGGAAATAAGTTGTATTCCTACTGCATTAATAGCTTATTCAATTTTAATGAGGTCTTTAAAGCTGTGAAACATCATTTGAGATGATGCCGATGTTCGCTGCAGCGGTCATTAAAGCTGCTATCTAGAGGAAGGATTCTGAACATGGAGTTTTCTGAGAGTCTACCGTAAACTTTTAACCCTTCTAGGGAACAGTTTTTTTAATGACACTGTAGTTTTGCAAACTGTAAATTCACAGTAGTGTAGGAAAGCATAGATTTTCCTACCTTCATCGTTTACGGCTTATCCCAAGGATCAAACCAACCCGAGATAACTGATTTCCTGTCCCTGCTTTCTTCATACACTTCAAGACTTTAATCAGGAGGGCTGCACCACCGCCCCGCTGAAGTGTATGAATGCATTTCCCCGAAAGATCAGGAGATGGAACCCCCCAACTATCTGCTTTAGGGCTCATGCACAGGAACATGTGCCGGCCAGGCCTGTATTGCAGTGTGCTGTCTGCATCTTTTGCGGCCCCATTGAAATGAATACATCTACATCTGTTCCACCAAACTGTGTGAATGGGCCCTAGGTGTTGAGTTCATTTCTCAGTTAAAGGGGTTTTCCTCTGGATAAGTCATCAGTATCTGATTGGTGGGGGTCCAACACCTGGGACCCGACCAATCAGCTCATTGAGCAGGCACTGGCGCTCCGGTGAGCACCTCGGCCTTCTCACAGCTTACCAAGCACAGCGTCGTATATAGTATAGCCTCATTTACTACAATGGGGCTTAGCGCGATACCGAGCACTGCCGCTATACAATGTGCCGCGCTGAGCTTAGTGAGCTGTGAGAAGGCCAAACAGCTGATCTGAGGGGGGAGGTCACCTACTGATCAGATACTGTTGACCTATCCTGAGGATATCAAAATCTCTGAAAACCTCTTTTCTTTCTTAAACTGGAGGGTCAGTCTAAGTTTCTTCATTACCATCAGATGGCTAAAAGGTGGCATTTGTCCACTTGCTTCAGACTGAAAGACACCAATATGGATCATCATTGATGAGAGTACTTGGTACTAATAGGTAGATCACAGTAGGTACTGGAAGCTTGTTTCCGTGCTTTCTAACATCTGCCATGTTTCTCCATATCTTAGCCACTTCTATTAATCAGTACACAGAGGCTAAGAAGTGAGAGCGCCTGGTAAGCTGGCATTGTACGGCTGCCATACATGATGGATGAGGAGGCAAATGCATTATTGTCCACATAAAGGTAGCCAGGGTGCTAATGCTTACACCAGCCATCCAGGCCGGGCTTCTAGTAGGCAGGATTTGTATGGCTGGCCTTTACTCTACATTCACTGACCACCGGCTTAACCCTTTCATGCCTCCATTATTCTGCTATTACTTAAACAAGACTTAAAGGTAACTTATGGGTAATGTACAGCATACAGCAGAGTGTTCAGTTCACACTTCTGACACGATGGCCGGTTACTGCTGAATCCTGATACTCTGTATTGCAGTATGTTACATAAGAAAACATTAGCCTATGTAGGGCGGTGCAGAAAGGCCGCACTATTCATTGTGTAGTTTGTGTGTTGTCTTTGCGTTTTTAATGCATTTCTGGTACAGATTTCATGCAGATGTTACCATTCCATTGAAAAGGGTGAAAGTCACACAAAAAACGCGACAACTAACATGCTGCAGATTTCAAAATCCGCATAGCAGGTCAATTTCCACCCAAGAAAAGAAGCAAAGTGTGCATGAGCGTTGTTCAATCTCATACACTTTGCCGATAAATATTACCCTGAGGTTTTACCACACGAAAATGTGCGTGGAATAAAATGCATGTAATCTGAACCGTGTGCAGACACCCTTAAAAGTGTCCGGGTTATTTTTTTGTTCTTTGTATGTTACTAACTTGTCAGGTATAACAACTTTCCCATACACTTTCTGCTTCTAAAGCTGCTGGTTTGTCAGATTTCACTGAGGGTCACATGACCTGTGATGTCAGCTTATCTCTCTGCTCTGTGATGTTTCGTGCACAAGCTTCAGAGATCAGATAACAGTCTGTACACGAGACGTCACTGGCCACGCCCCCCTGCACTGCCGCTGCTATCTGCTCTCTCCCTGGATTCCTTCAGATAAAACATTAACCCCTTCAGCCAGAACACACTGAGGGCGCAAGGCTTTACAACAGGATTTACACTGCAGACAGTGAGGAGACAAATGTTGGGCACAGGAGCTGACAGAGGAATTGTATTGTACAAGAACAGGTAGGGGGAAGTTCCTGTGTGTATCAGCAGTGTCATCGTACAGCTGGGACTTGTAGTCCTACACATACAACATGCTGCTGAGTATTCCAGCAGACATGTCACTCAGGGCAGCTCTTGTATTTACTCTCTGTGCAGAGCAGGGGGGAGGGGCAGAGATTGTTATTACTGCATGTAAACAAAGGCCAGAAGAGAACCAGGGAAATGAGGAAATCTAGATTTTTTTTACCTAAAACTTGCTTAACTTAGTTATATATTGCTGCCCATCAGATTTACAGCGCTATATATTTTTTTCATAACTCGGACAACCCCTTTAAGGTAATCGTAAAATAAAACCATTTACATTTAATAATCTAGAGATGAAATTCCTACTAAAGTAAGGGTAGGTGCCCACCTATAACTGAGTATAATGACTTACAACTATATAAATATATATATAAATATATCTGAGTATAACTGATCAGGCAGAGAACAGCCAGCCGGAGTTCACCAGATCCGGCCTAGCCGGATACTGCCATTCACTGCGTGCAGCAATTTTTGTCTGCCCGAAAACGGTATGGGGTATGGCAGTGAACTCATTATCTGGTAAACCCCGGCAGGATGTTCTCTGCCGGAATAGCCTGCCAGATCAGTTAAACGGAGGTGTGAACCTACCCTAAATGGTACTTTCAGATGCCAATTACAAAAGCTCCAAATTTATTCTACATTTCAAATCCAGGAAACAAAAGAGCTTCTTTTCCCTGACCTTCCTGACTAGCTGAATGTACGGTTTATGATTTGTGATTTCAGTGTTTTAATAACTGCTTCCATTTTGCGGAATGTAACGTCCCGCCATCTATAGAACAGTCCTATCCTTGTCCAGAAAACGGACAAACATAGGACATGTTCTATTTGTTTGCGGGGTAACTGAATGGACATACAGATGCGAACAGAACACGGTGTGATGTCCGAATCTTTTGCAAACCTGCTGCAGTGAATGGGTCTACATCCAACCCACAAAAAATGCAGACTGGATGCAGGCAAAAAAACACGGTTGTGTGCATGAGTCTTTATGTGCGTTCCAAAGCTGTCATCATCATCATGTCAATATGCCAAAAATGCCTAAAGGCTCATGAACACAAACGTATTTTCTCAGTGTCCGTTCTGTTTTTTTTTTTTAGGTCCGTATGTGTAACCATTCATTTCAATGGGTCTGCAAAAAAAAAAAAAAAGGAAGGTACTCATAAAAGTAGAACATGTCCTATTATTGTCCACATTACGGACAAGGATAGGACTGGTCTATTAGGGGCCAGCTGCTCCGTTCCACAAAATACGGAATGCACTTCGAAGTCATTCGTATTTTTTGCAGATCCGTGTTTTGTGGACAAAATACATATGGTTGTGTGCATGAGGCCTTAGGCAGCAGGAATACCCTTTACGGCACTGAGTGCATTGCCTTATACACAACCTTGCAGAACGTGTTACAGTCTGCTCCATGTCTCCTCGTCCTCAGCTGCACTCCATGTGCTGTAAGTGCCAGCTCCGTCATACACATGTACATATAACACAAGCACTGAAATTGTAGCGCCCAGGAGTGGAATGTAAGGTGTCTCTCAAGAACTTTGCACTCTTTTGAGACTTTTTTTTTTTTTTTTTAAACATGAATTGTAGTCAATGTTCACGGTGTAGGGAACGCTTCAATGAAGTCTTTCAGGGACGCACAAGAATAACAAATGATGGTTAAAAAGAGAGAAAAACCAACATGAAGCGTAATGCGAGGCATCTATAGAAAACTGAACGGAGCAGACATAACAGCAAACACAATTCCTCTGACACACGACTTGTGAGCACTAGAATGTCGCTTCTTGAAGGCTGGGTTCACACATGGTCATACTGTAAGCACCAGAGCGGTATGCAATCAGAGGATAATGCCTCTGCAGGCACTATCACCCGTACTAATAAGAATGAGGCTTCCCCTGCCCGGCACAGGCAGCACAGCAATAATGACAGTGCCTGAAACATCCAATTCCAGCACCCTACAGGTTCATGTCGCCCTTCTCTTAGACCGGATGCTCGCATGAGCGCCGGCGCTGCCATGTAATCTCTTCCTGTGAAGTGGCAGGGTGAGCAGCCTCCTGTAGAGTCAGGCAGTAGACGCTGGTGGATGGTGGCGGGGTGCCTGCCTGGGGTGGCACTGGCTAGGGTTACTAAGCCCCTAGTTAGGGTTTGGGGTGAAAGTACACAGAAGTCAGATCCGTTATATTGGACTGTGCCACTGATCAACACAACAACTATGGTAGGCATTTATCACCAAATAGATGCCACTTTTTGGCATCTATTTGGCGCAGAGTTTGTCACAAACGTGATTTGCGACAAAACCTTCCCTTTCCACTCCACGTACGTCTAAATAAAAGGGGTGAGGAAGAGGGTGGGCCGGCAGGCCTGTTAGAAAATTATCTAAACCTACGTCAGCAAGGGAGCTGGCATATATTTAAAGGGGTTTTCCAGGCTTTTAATATTGATGACCTATCCTCTGGATAGGTCATCAATATCGGATCGGCGGGGGTCTGACACCCAGCACCTCCGCCGCTCAGCTGTATGAAGAGAAGGCGTGCATGCCTGTCTCTCTTCCTGCTCGTCGCTGCTATGTCTATGGTAAGCAGGAAGAGAGCTGATCGGTGGGGGTGCCGGACGTCAGACCTCCAGCAATCCAATATTGATGACCTATCTTGAGGACAGGTCATCAATATTAAAAGCCTGGAAAACCCCTTTAAGGCTGTTGCATGCTGGCGGTGAATGGGCCTAAGTTATGTAGAGGTCGGCGCTCATATGTGTTTCATGGGTGGACCATCCCTTCATCAGGTCATTGACCAGTGAACCTGAAACACATAGTTCTTGTCTGGAAATAATAAACTACTGAAAGCATCCTGCAGCACCGCATACTTTTTGACATTTACCCTTCCATAAATGTCACATGGACAGCCTGCTTCCCATTACAATACAGCATCTACATCCACTCCTATATGACCTCTACACACAAACCCCTATAAAGTGCGCCCTGGAGCTCCGCGCTCCATCATAAACCTTCATTTTAGGATTTCCAAATTATTATTGGTGATCACAAGATTTATATATATATATATATGCATTTTATATTTAATAAGAAAAATAGCCTTTAAATCTGAGAGTGTTACTACTCTGAGCAGAGGTAACATCCTCAGAACAGTAGAAGTGTCTCTGATGCCCTTTGCGGAGACAACTAATCACATTTCAGAGCCATTTAGCATAATTCATCTCAGCATTGCTTGCTTATTGCATCAAACAGCTTTTTTTCCCTTTCTTTCTTTCTTTTTTTCTTTTGGCCTCTGACATGACTCCATGGAAAGAGAAATTACTGCTCTCGGTCTTAGATTAATTCGATGATATCTTGTATGCCTATTTTTTGAGTAATGCTCTTTTAAATGGCAGTTCTCATTACCTTTCTGACTTATGCATTGATAAGTAAAATATATTGAATCTAGCTCAGCAGTAAGGGATTGGGTGTGAAATACTAAAGCTTGGGGGGGGTTTATTTCTTTTTATTTTTTTTGTTTTTGTTAAATCACAGGCTTATCTATTAGATGCTGGAGATATGAGTGAGAAATGGCTCCAATAAAACTGCTGAAATCTCTCACCGCAGTCCTAGGAAATATGTTCTGTGCTGAAAATTAGACAAAAACCGTCAGGATGCTTAAGGATCTACAAACCCGGCGAAGGAGAAAAAATGCGCGTCAGTCGAAATGAAAAATGATTCTTTGTTCGCTGCATAAACTGCATTATATTCTTAATCAATAATTATGCAGGATGCCTGTAAGATTACATTAATTATAATTGTAGTCTGGATGATGTATTGAAATAGAAGACGGCACAAGATTCAATTATTCATTATGCAGGCAGACAGAACAAAATTGCCAATAAAATAACCTCTAGAAAAATTTTGGCTGGGTTAAAAACAGCAGAAATATGTGAGTATTGATTTTCAGATAATGTTAAATGTCATATTGCTTCAAATCAGTTGCAATTTCCTAATAATTGGCTGCAGTTAATAGCGCTGAATCAGTTCCACCAATGCACAGGGCACAGTTGTATCTCCTCCTTTGTAAGTGAAATAATCCAATTCAGGTAATCAATGCCTTATACTAAAGATCCGGCTTTCTTATCTTCCACGAGCTAGCGCCTGCGTTACCATATAATTTCCTTTTTCACATAACTGATAAGAATACACGCCTTAAATCCTTTGAAGAGAACTTGTCACCGTCCATTTTTCCTCACAATCAATGAAGGAAGTCACTGACCACACATCGAACTAGGCCTAATGGGTATTAAAGGAATCTGTTACCATTGCCATTGGACTATTATCTGCAGTAATACCGCAGAGTCCAGATTGCTCTTTTTTATTTTCCAGTGCTGAAATACACTGTCGGGACTGCATGCGCACAGTAGTCCTCGCCATTATGTAAGTAAAGCACAGCAATAAAAACTGTGTATTTCAGCACAGCCTTCAATGCGGACAGTGGGGGAATGGGAGGCAATAAGAAAGTAAAAAACAGCAATCCGGGCTCCCTATGTATTACTGCTGATAGCAGTCCAGAAATGACACATTCCCTTTAATGCCCCCCCTTTCCCCTTTGTTCTAGAAGACAACTACCAGTATCTGACGGGTTGTTAGGGTAATATCTACACTTTTAGCTTGGACCAGATTTTTGTAAACCAGCCCCCAACACCTGTCCAGCTAAGCATGATATTTATAATGGAATATCAGATCATTATATGAATTGTAACTGCCATTTTTAGCTCTTTTCTCTATTGCGTTCTACATTTCTAATTCCCAGTTGTCTCCGAGCTGGTGGTAGACGCTAGTTACTTCCCAGAGAATACACATGGAGGTAGCAGATTCCACCTCCTGGTCCTCTCAGACTCAATCAGAATCACCCAGAAGCACCATATAGGACATTGTATAGACATACTGAACAGTAGAGATGTGAATAAAGCACTTGGGTAAGATATAACACTTTTTTAGGTGCTAAATCATTCCTGTGATATGTTGGTCTCTCTGTAATTCCTCCTACCACACCTCTCCATAGACTTCTATAGGATACTGTAATCTCATCCACCAGTGAGCAGGCAGCCCAACTTCCAAGACAGATTTCTCACAAATTTCAGAGTGAATGTTAGCTGAGAATGGGGGGGGGGGCTCATTATATATATGTTAACAAGCCATTTTCTCTAATAAGATATATTACAAAGTTTCTTATATTTGCCTCCACTATTCATTTAAGCAAAGTTGTGTTAAAGTACAGTGACCATATACACACCCTTATCATCAATCTCTATATCTGTCTAAAATTGGCTGCACCTACTGTCTGTAGAAATGGGAATGGATGAAACACATGTACATACAGTTTATAAGATACTGTTTTAATTGCATAGTGCAGCGTTACCTAGGGGTGAAGATAATGTGACAAAATGTATGAAATATTTCTCTCATTTTATTCAGTTATGCTTCGGACTGGGCTGCAAACCTGAAGTTGGTGAATTGTATGAATATGTATTTAACAGGCTTTTCCCATAGGCCCACGCCCCTGTCACAACTTGGTTGGTCTGCCATTAATCAGTGGTGCTTATACAGGAGCAGAAAGCCTATGAAAGTTAAAAAAAACAAGGCTCACAAGATAAATGAGTAGAAAATGTCAGGTTCTAGTGACTATTCGATGATAATTGTCTTTTTTTTGTCAACTAATGAACGCAATTGAGTTCCCACTTTTGTTCAAATGCATCTGCCACCAAGGGACTGCTTGCACAGCGTTCGCCGGACTGAACAATGAAAAGTCTTCCTTTTATGATGCTGCCATTCTGAAAAGATGGAGAAAGAACAACTTTCCAGTTCAGACTTCAATCAGACGGTCACAGAAATGAAGTAACCTTCGATTTTTCCCTTACATATTACACAAAGAACAAAAATAACTGTATTTGACCCCCACATCTTTGCTTTGTCACCCGCGTCAGCACATATTACCGTAACCTATGATGTGCACCTGAAGTCAGGCAGTAATGGATGTATATTATCACATAAAAACTGCGCTTCCCGAGTACTTAGCAGAAGTACTGGACGGATTCTTCCACAGGAGAGACACGGATTGTGTCAGGATCGGGTCAGGGAAAAATTGACGGTTTGCACATAAGTACTATCACTTTTTTCCGCGGTTGTGTTCAGTGTGTGTATATTCTCCATCCGGATTGTATGTGTTTTTTACACACGTGAAGAGAAACTGAAGAATAACAATCTACATCTCCAGCAACCATCAGTAAAAAACGTATCACATCCTGATGCCTTCCATTTTTCACTCAGCCCCATTCACTTCTATGGAGCCAGAGCTGCGTGTAAAACGCACAATACAGAACATGCTGCGATTTTTCCTGAAAGCAAAGATGATGCGTGAAACACGTGTGCACAGACCCATCAAAATGAATGGGTCAGGATCTGGATGCTACGCATTTAGTACACGCATCGCGTCTGGATGGATTTCACCTGACATTAGCCAAATATTTTGTGTGAAATGCTCATCCAAGGCCTTTTGATGGCATGTCCATCTTAAATGGTGATACCCACAATATGACAGCAGGCCGTCAGTAAAATTAGTATACAGCCCTGGGAACAGCTAATTCTTGGACCAGAGGTCATACTTCTTTTAAAGGGAATTTGTCACCAGTGACCCCCCCCACAATTTGCATAGACACATAGATCACCTGATCAAAATTCTGTTTTTCTTTTGTGGATCTGAGTCTCCATTCCCAAGTTTTTTTCCTAATATGCAAATTAGGCCTTTGGTGCAATGAGGGCATTACCTTTGCTCTTGTTGCACCCAAGCTCCGCTCCTTTCTGTGGTCAGTCCCTCCCTCACTGCTTTGATTGACAGGACTAGGCAGTGGCAAATCAGCGAGAGAGGGGCTGACCAGAGAAGGGAGTGGAGCTTGGGTCCAACAAGAGCAATGAGGAAGCCCTCATTGCACCAAAAGTCTAATTTGCATATTAGGAATAAGACTCACAACTCGGGAATAAAGCCTCAGATCGACAAGTGAAAAACAGAACCACAGCTACGTGTCTATGCAAATAGTTGGATGGGGGGGGGAGGGGGTCACTGGTGACAGATTCTCTTTAAAATGTTCAAGTAGTATAGAATATGCAATAGCTACATTTTTCTAATAAGAGGGCTGAAACATATTTCATGTGACCTCTTTATGTATGTGCATACTACAGAAAACAGTCCACCCAAAAACCTCGTAGGCTCATGTACTAAAAAAATAGAGCACCTACCATAAAAGTGCTAAACCACACCATATGAATCAGACAGGTATCAAAGTTTATTATAAACTATAAAACATACTCTAATAAAAAAAGAGGTTAGAATACTATACCGCGAAATACACCACACACAGGAGGGGTTCACGCCAAATCCTTTGCAAAATACAAAACGTAACAATGCACGCGTGACAGTGGTGCTCAGGGAAAAACACAGCAATAGTCCAGTAAATGACCAAAAACAGAATGGAAAAAACATAAAGTCCATACACATCAGCAACACAGATCAAGGCAAGAGACTAATATGGCAAAAAAAACTCACCACTTTCACGGGACACTGAAATGTGACCGTGTTAATGAGGAGACAGAATGAGGGGGATATATAGATAAATATGAATATATATATATGATATATATGGATAGATGTCATTAAAAAGACAGTGCTATGGATCTTGTGAGGGGGACGACTACCTGTAACACCCAAGTGCAGGGCTGGCTGATAAAGAACATGGTATTCACTTAGGCTACTTTCACACTAGCGTGGTTTCCGGTATTGAGTTCCGTCATAGGGGCTCAATACCGGAATAAAACACTTCAGTTTTGTCCCCATTCATTGTCAATGGGGACAAAACTGAACTGAAGACAACTGAATGCTCCTGAAGGCATTCCGTTCCGTCTTCTGACCGGAGAGCAAACCGCAACATGCTGCGGTTTGCTCTCCGGTCCAGGCATCCGCACCAAGACGGATCCGGAATGACTCCCAATGCAAGTCAATGGGGACGGATCTGTTTGGTGTGACGCAATGGTGAACGGATCCGTCAAATGCACACATACACACATACAGACACATAAACATACACAGACATATACACATACAAATCCACATACATACTTACATGCTCCCGGCAGGTCTCCACAGCGCAGGAGGAGCAGGACGGCGCGCACAGATGACGATTCCCCACAGTGCCCTCTGCTGGGCGCCGGGTGGAATCGTCCTATGTGCGAGCCGTCCTGCTCCTCCTGCGCTGTGGAGACCTGCCGGGAGCATGTAAGTATGGATGTGTATTTGTATATGTATATGTGTGTGTGTGTATGTACTGTGTGACATGTGTGGGGCCGGAGCACGGATCCGACGGCAACCTTCACCTGCTGGATCCGTGCTGCGCTAGTGTGAAAGAGGCCTTAATCACTTTATTTTCTCAGAAAACGGCCAAATGTGTTAGCAGAGCCGACTGCAGCGAGCACAGGTTGATAAGGATGTGGCTGGAACGGAATTAGATTGCTGCATCCTTGGACATGCTTATCTGGGCGTCTCTTATCTGGGCACATACAGATAGACAGTGAAATGATGAACATTCTTTCCTTATCTAATAGGGCTTGTCCTGGTTATTAGAGGAGATCTACATTGCTCGGCTTCATTAGATGTATACGACACCTACTGTATACTGTATGGTTATGAACAGGCAAACACATAAGAGGCTGGATTTAATTTGTGTGGAATAACGCTGGCCCCTACCCGTCCTGATTACAGTTTTCTAGCTAATCCTAGCGTCAGGACCAATATCAATAAGGCTCAATGCACACGACTGTATTTTTGGTCAGCATTAGTTTGACATTTTTTGCAGATCTGATGCGGACGCATTCATTTCAATGGGGCTTCAAAAAATGCAGACAGCACACGGTTCCATTCTGCCGTCCTGTAAAAAAGATAGAACATGTCCCATTCCTGTCCGTTAACACACAGCAGGACATGCGGAACAGAGGCTGATAGAAGTATGCTGTGAGGGTCTTCCAAGTACAGTAACAATGCACATATCTCCGTGCCTGCAGGCTGCTGTATTTTTGTGTTGGTTTATGTCTGCCCGTAAATTACTGCAGATTATCTCCTGAGCATTTCTTTATTAGGATTCCTCATTCATACTTCAGGGTTCTCCACAGACAGCACAAAGATCGGCTGAATTTAATGTGTCTGTTCCCAAATTAGTCGTTTTTCACATAACTATGGGTGAATGGAAAAACAGTGGAGACAGGCAATTGTTTGGTCTGTGATGTGGACCAAACATGACCATAGAAGTCTACAAGGAATCCAATTGCTGTTTGATGACATTAGCGAACACTGCTCCCCATACTATGGAGGAGATCTGTACATGTAAATGCAGCAAACTGACGGGAAGGAACGTTTCATTCCCGATAATCTGCGGCTCTGTCGTCCCCTTTAGAAAGGTCACTCAATGACTGTGACAGTGGCCTGCAGCCAAGTCCAGATCCCAGTATAGGGGGTCAATGGTTGACAACCGGGAACTGCCAGGATGATGCCCCTAGGTTTAGCCCAAAGTCAAACCTGTTAGTTGGTGCTGTGGTCTAGCTTTATCCCATCTAACGATAATACAGTATTAATGAATTCGCTCCAACATTTAATTTATTTAGAAAATACTCAGCAGCCAAAAGAGCCAAAGACTTGATGCTTCATCATCTACAATTTTTAGATTCGTAATTAGCCTTTTCAACTTCAACACAATCTCCGAAAAAGGATCAGTCCGGGTGCAGGAGCTTCAATAAAATCTGAGCTGACATGACAAACCGCGTTAATTTCTGAAGGCAAATTCCATGAGACATAACTGGGATATTTTTCATTATATATTGGAGATGTTTTATTACAAGATGATATATGAATAGCTTATGTCTCATGGCTAGGTTTATTAATACCAGTGAAAATACTCGTTTATTACAGGTATTGTAAAACCCATAACGGCTGCCTGTTGAGTACATACGTGCAGGTGGTTGGCACCCATTTCTGCATGGAAGTTTTAAAACGACTGCAGCTGTGGGAACGGTGACAACAGGGCTCCCCTTAGAGAAGGAAGGGTTCCCCATCAATGTACACAACATTCACAGAGCACTATGTACAGAGATCAGGAAACAGTGATGCAGATTCCTGCTGCAGGCCCAGCGGTCATGTGATCACCAGGGGCAGATATACTCTGCGGGAGCTGCTGGGTGTTACCAGACCCAGAGCAGCTCTGCAGTGAGGCTGTACAGTGATATACAGCCTCTCTGAGTCAGCCTCACCTACAGGAGAAATCAGCAATTTAAAAAAATATAATTTAAAATGTTCCCCAAAGGTCTTGTATAACCTAGTGGGGAATGGGAAGTTGGGCACAAAGTGTAAAATAATTTAAAAAAAGGCAAAATAAATAAATTAAAAACCCACCACCACATGCTGCAATGCAGCTTCTAGTTCTGTCCTCCACCATAACCCATACAGCTGAAAACAACCATTATTAAAAGGGTACATCATAAAAAAATACTTTAAATGCACACTGTGCTATTAACAAAAAATGAAAAAAATTAAAAGCTGTATCTTTTCTTTAGAATAAAGCCTCATGTATGACCGAATTTGGAACTTGGTTCTCAAAGATGCAAGTACTACAAAAACTGAAAATGCTGCTGTCAGGATGGGGGTAAATGGTCCAGTCCTGAACTGGTCAAGGTGTTAGTCATATAGAGTTAAAGAGGCTCTGTCGCCAGGATCAACCCTATTAAACCAGACATACTGGCTGGTAAAGCTCATCATGGCGATTAAAACTGTACCTTTCTTTTGTCTGTACAATAAACAGCTGCAGAGAAATCTGAATTTTTATTCATATGCAAATAAGAATTTTGAGCACAAAGAGGCGGGGCTGAATGATCCAAGCACTGCTCTGTAACACCCCCTTTGCTCTGCACACGGCCCCCCTATTAATTGACATGGCTAGACATCAGGCTGAGGGCAGAACCCTGACCAAGATCTGTGTCCTAGCAATATCATAAATTCCATACACTATAGCTTCACCACACTGAGATCTGGTCATAAAACTAACCTACATATCACTGCTTTATTCACAAGCACAATATATGATTAGAATGACATCAGTAATGTGAATTAGCTTATAAGCATAAAGCAAACAGACATCTCTGTGTGGTAATGCTATAGCTTAGTGGTTAAGTAATTGGCTTTGCATGTAGAGATCCCAGGTTTGAATCTTGGGAGAAACATCAACGTTTTTTTCTTCCACATTTATTCCATAAGAAAAGTCTATACCTAAGTCTATATATTACTAGTTTCTTTATAATCATATAAAGTGTCTGTAAATAAACCAGTTATAGGTTTTAGAAAAAAAAAACACTATTCTCAATATAGTAAGGCCTTTTTATTACTATATGATAATATATCATAATATAGCCTTTCAATATGGTTTTGAATAAGAAAAAAAAATTACAGAAAACCTACACCTCTCCTGGGATCTGAATATTCATTTGCATATGAATAAAAATGTAGATTTCTCTGCAGCTGTTTACCGTAGAAACAAAAGAAAGGTATCATTTTAATCAGAATGATGAGCCCTACCTGTCAGTATGGTTTCATAGGGTTGATCCTGGTGACAGAGCCACTTTACAATGTACGGCGCTGTGCTTGGTAAGCTGTGAGAAGGCAGCGGCGCTCACAGGACCTGCGGTGCCTTCTCAAACAGCTGATCGGCGGGGGTTCCAGTTGTCAGACTTCCACTAATCAGATACTGATGACCTATCCTGCGGGAAAAAAGTCTTGGAAAACCCTTTTAAATCTCCACTTCAATATGCAGGTACTGCCATCTCTGGCATGGAACACACAAGGCAGGCAGTACATCTGAACTCCCATAGAGGTAGAGGTAGCAGAAAATGAGGGCTGAGAAGCCTTCACTTTACGGTTGGAAGGGCGTTCCCTCCAAGGTGTTATGGATGCAGCCAGATGTATTTACAGTCTCTTCAATGTGATTTTGCCACGGTTTTTGAGAATCAGAGGTTCAAACACCAAGGCTCATTGGAGGCAAGTAATACACTAGACTGAACACATCAATACCTTAAGCTGCATGCAGAGATAAAAGTGTGCGAGAATTACTATTTCATGCTCTGGTAGAGTAGTCAAGTTCTAAAAGGGCGTAAATGTCTTCAGATTTCTATATGGTCAGTAACATAACTATGGAGCAATAGAGTTCTAGTCAAATATGGGAACAGTATGCTGAAGGAAGCTGCTACCAGCCACCACCGGTCTGGTCTTCTCAGTGACATTGGTGGGATATACTGTTTCTTTTGATTAAAGGGGTATTCCGGTTATAACAAGTTATCCCCTATCTTGTGGATCTGATTGGGGTGCTCCTACCACTGGACTCCGTACCCTGTGGAGCCCCCTGAAATGGACGAAGGGGGAAGGTCGGAAAAGCACTCCACCGCTCCTTCATCTCTATGGGAGCGACAGGACCCCCACTGACCTGATAGTTATCCATATTCTGTGGAGAAGGGATAACTCGTTAGACCCAAAATACCCAAGTCATAATCTCCAAGGACAGAGTGACAATATACTCCCGGTAAGTCCGTGCTGCTGTTGTGTGATTTTATGGTGATGCTATGCAGGGCATGTAGACTTCTATATGGCCCTACCGTACCCTCCATATGCCTCCGCTATCACACTGCTTTTTTCTGTCAGGTTCCTATAAATGCAACTAAAGAAAGTTTCGAATGTTTCACCAGACTTCATATTCATAGTACCTGTAGTTGAGAATATTCCAGTAATATGACGCTATACACATGATGAGTAACTGCGTACCGCCTCCTTGTGCTCATGTAGATCCCAGCCACTGGAGTCTAAACCAAGTATTAAAATGAAACAAAGCAAAATACATGTTCCTTTTCTCTGTCTGAATATGCAGGGTTTTTGGTAGGAGTGAGGAGTGGTGCCATGCGTGAAATTGTGCTACCTGCTCAATTATGTGCATATAATGACCGACCGAGTATAAAATTTTCTTCTTGATGAAAGTGGACCGAATAATATCTCTGCGCATTGATAACAGGTGCCTAAGCGCTCGCCATTACACACGCATTTCCACTTTTAGAAGCCTGAATCATAAAAGAGAGCTGTAAATCAGCAGCAAAAAGTAATCGTTCTGATTGCGAGGACTGCGGCTGCATTAGACCATATACAAATGGCAGGACCACGACTGCTAATTTTCACCACAGGTACCAAACCCCCTCTGACGGCTAATGCTGTAAAGCTGTACAGCTCGCAGGTTTCTATACTTATGTATTAGCTGCTGTTTAATTAACCACTGCATGGTAAAAGAGAGCCGCCATTCTTTACAAAGCTGCTATATGATTTTCAAATGTTTTAATACCGCAATTATTCAGTACGATATATAAACCACAGTCTTAAAGGGGTTTTAATATTCATCACGAATCCTCAGGATAGGTCATCAATATCAGATCGCCCCCAGCACCACCACCAATCAGCTGGTAGAAGAGAAGGCCGTGCCATCGCAGCCTTCCCTTCACTGTTTACCTGCTCGCCACCAACGTCACATCGGTGTAATTACAAGCTGTCCCATTCACTTCTATGGGACGGCTCACTGCTATACACTTGAAGTGAATGGGACGGCTTCATATATTTATACTCACTGATGTGACATCGATGGCGAGCAGGTAAACAATGAAGGTCCCGGAAACCCCTTTAACAATAAATGAATATAGAAACATGGTGCACATAAAAAATCCTATAGATGGCGTAATGTAGAGCAGCATCAAATGTATCCCAGGGGCTCAGGCTGGATGAGAAACATGGAGCGGGGACGGACACTTTTCTCTAGCTCTACATCAAATATTGATTGATTTACTTTGAGGCAGAATTTTACATTAGAAATGTGGTGCAATTTAGGTGCAAAACATTGCAACGTAAGCCCCGCCCCTTTCCTGGAAAACCACGCCCCTTCCCAGACTAAGCACAGATAGCTTCTAGATGCACCATGGTGCATGCCAAAATCTAAAGGCTCTAACACTAATATTCGTCGTCCGTTATTATGTCCATGCATTTATTTCATATATAGAATATCCAGAGAGAGCAGTTGTGTGTCTTCATAGGTCTCTTTCTGCCCATTATACGTCGTGTACACAGTATTTCTCCCTCTGTAGACTTTTCCTGAGCTCAGCTTCCCAGTGAATGGGGAATAGCTGCTCTGACGTCTCCCATACACAGAACAGATCAGGATCACCTACCTCTCTTAGGGAGCTTTCACATGTGCCAGTTTTATTACAGAAATGTGTATAGATCTGAATCTGCTGCGTGTGAAGGCGTCCTTACACACATATCACGGAGGTCATTATGTAGACTGTTGTGACACAGGGTTTACAGGGGTCTGTGCCTCTATCTGTAGCCGCTCACTTCTTCTTCCCTTCTCTATAGGCTTATATGTGCAGGAGGCTGAGAATCCAACTCTTCTCTGTCTTGCATGTACGGATTTTATCAATAAACTGAGCGTGGGTGATCGGTGCAGGAGACGGGGAGGAGGTGAGAAGTGTGGTACGAGGAGAAAGAAGCAAAGCCATTCCTTTTAGAAGTTATGAATGCAAGACTAGCAGTTTGCAATGAAGGTCCAGATGGGTACTACCAGTAGGCAGTGTGTCCTTGCACAGTCTGACACTGGTAGAACTGATTGATTAGTGTCAGACTGGGCAGGGAAACACCCTTAACTGGTAACACCCATCAAGACTTTCAAGGCAAACTGCTAGTAACTCATTCATAACTTCTAAAAGGAATAATACAGGAGGCATAAGAATAGAAGCTTCATAATTGTCATTACAAGGGGGAAGCAAGGACTTGTTGAAAGGGGACATGTCAGGGAGGTTATAGGCCGTCTTAAAGTCAATATATATAGAGAATACAATTAAAATTAATTCTCTCACAAAACCTAAAAGACACCATAAACGATATAAATGGTGTGACCACTTTAAACCCTAAGGCAAGACACCAGCGACATTATGTCAAGCTACCATCCCCGTGTCTGACTGCTGTGTCGTGCTTATTAACCATGCCCGAGGCTAAGCAGGCCTGAAGAGCCTCCCAAGCTTTTTGGAGATGGTTTGTGGCTTTCTGGACAGTAGCGGCCGCTCCCTTGGGAGTCATTTTGCTGGCTGCTCATGCCAATACTGATTTACAGCTGTTCCGAGTCCTGGACATATGGACTGGTTACACAGAGCACCAGAGCCTTCTAATCCCTTCTTCAATAGCTGTGCTATTTCTTAAGGAACATTCTTTCACTGAGGCATAATGATCTTGTGACAGTCTCTCCAGTATACAGTGCCGAGATGTGAAGAGAGGTACCGCAGCCCGCTGTTATCAGGGGAAATGGAAAATGGATGTTGGGTTTTGTGTAGCTGCAGTAATTGTGCTGATATAAGGACGCTGGATGTGCCGCAAAAAGCCTTCCAGTGACGGCTGCTGCTACATGGCGACTTCAGCAGTAACGCTGTCACATGACAATGACTGCAGCATTGTGAAGCTACTGTACGGTATATGGAGGCATAAAGACTGTGAATGCGGTAGAGCGCTGTGTAGACTGACTAAAGACTGCAACGTCTGAAGCACATACGGCAGTATAGCCTCCCCGGCACTGACTTCATATATGGATCATTATGGACCCGTCACAATTTCCGTATGTGAATATAAAAGTGGTTTTCCAGAGGTCCCTCGCCAATGACCAGAACAGGTATCCTGTACACCTGGAGTGTCCTGAAATGAATGGAGTGGCAGGTCGCGCTTTTACAATACTGCGCCATTCATCTTTACAGCAGACAGCCGGGTACAGCGCTCTGCTATTTCCAGAACTACCATAGAGATGAATGGAGCAGCAGTACGTGCCCGACCTTTCACTATGGGGTGCTCCAAGGGGTCTGGAGAACCCATTCTTGTGATGGTGGGATCTTACTGGTAGGACGCTGAACCATCTAATAGTTATCCCCTATCCTGTGGCTAGGGGATAACGTTTAACAACTAGGACACCCTTTTAACATTTCCGTTTTACTGGTGCCGACTTCCAATTGTGTCATTTACTGCTTTAGGAGATCTGGTGCACACACCGGGGGGGTGAGCATTTCTTTCTATTACACTCACAGTCTAGTCCACTATTCCACCCATTCTACCCCCGTGTGGCAGTTTTCTTCCTCCGCCTACACCCTCTATCTTCCATGAAGCATGAAGGAGCTTTAGAGGTTACTGAGCACAACCATGATGAGACTGGAGCCGGCCCCTGAGGCCATCACTGATGGTGTCCCAACCACCAGGTCACAACCATACCTCTACAAAATGTCATCATTTCTGATGAAACTGCAGGAGCCCAACACCACCCGGTGCAAAAGAAGGCTGAAAGTGACCAAATTTTAAAATGAATTTTGAAAGTTAACGTTTGTCAATATTGCAGTCCCACAAGAAACACGTGACCACTGAAGATCAGGTGACCATGGCGGGAAGAGGCAGAGAGGAGGACTGGAGCAGCGGGGAGCAGGTAAGTATGATCCTTTCAGTATGCGAGGCTGGCTGCCGACACTTGTTGGAAATGATGTACTCCTGGACAACCCCTTTAAGGCATAGGCTATGTACAACGTCTGATTGATGTTAACTCACGCTACAGCGTAACTACAAAAGCAATAAAATGTGGCGTTCTTGCGACCTGCAGCCGTCACTTCACAGTTAAAATTAATCAGGGGAGATACAAAAAGTCGCCATCTGGCTGTGGCCAAAAGGTAGGTCCACGCCTGACGGAAAATACAGTGGAAAAGTTCACTGTAGATTCAGCCACGGATCCACAGTAAAAAACACAGCAAAAAAAAAAAAAAAAACATTCGCCCTCTCTGTTGTAAAGGGTGTGATCCGTGGTGGAGGTCCGCAGTATAAAGTAACATGCTGCAGATTTCAATCCACGCCACAGGTCAACTTACACTGCAGATTTTTTATGCAGCGCGTGGATGAGACCGTGTTTGGCTGCAGTGGTCACAGGCCGTATACCGTAACATCACCGTAGCAGCATGTAAACCAGCAGCGGCACAGAGAATGGAGCTAGAGGCAGAAGTAAGGGTACTCTCATTTTTTATTTTAGACCATTTGGCTGCTTGCCTGAAATTTGTAATGATCTAGTCCTGACTTCCCATGTTAGGGTGGATTCAGACGACCGTATGTATTTAGCGGTCAGCAAAATGCAGATCCACAAAAAAATATGGATGACATCCGTGTTGCATCTGAGGTTTTTTTGCGGACCCGTGGTAGCAATGCCTATTCTTGTCCGCAAAATGGACCGGGATCGGACATGTTCTATTTTTTCTGTAGGACTGCGGAACGGACATACGGATGCGGACGGCACATGGGTGTGCTGCAATTTTTTGCGGCCCCATTGAAATGGATGGGTCTGCATCCAATCCAGTCGGATGTGGATCGAAAATACGGTCGTGCGAATGGGTCCCTAAACAGACCCTCCAGATATATTGTTTAACCCTTTCCTTATATGACTGTCAGTTGTGATTAGTATGGAGTAACATGAGCCTGTTGAAAATTAATTCAACAAACGTACTGATCAAGTAGAGGAGGCAATTTAAAGGGGGTCTGCTGCTTGCGGTGACCTTAGGCTCTTTGTTGCGGAGCAGTAAATGATATTCAGCATGTATCTTGTTCTGTCCACAAGGAAGCGCGATGGACTTAAGTCTGACAGGAGAGTGGGGATGAAGGCAGCGAAAATCAGCATTAAACATCTGCCGGTGACTTACAGGAGCCTCAGGAGACCTTTTCCTACTAAAATACAAGACACGGAGGCCTTGAAATGGAATCACTTTAGATAGATCGTATCAAAGCAATTCCTACTTCCTTTCTTCAGGAAGAGCTAATCTTTGCAGTCTGTGCATGGAGCCCGGTATGTGCCATTAAACTAAAATACATTCCCAGCCCAAATCTGGCAGCACTATTCTTCCAGGGTGTTAGATCTGGTATCATCAGCAGAGCCATTGCAGAATACGGCATTTCTTTATCATTTTATAAAGCAGGCAATGAAAGTGAATGATAATGCTGGACGTCACCCGGCTGAGTGAGTCAGGGCCAGGCAGCGTCACCTTTCACCACTGCTCCACCCAGCACGTCAACAGGGGGGCATTCAAAGTTTTTATCTGGATTTTTGGAGAAGCCAGCTCGGTTATCGGCTCCTCAGATCTGGTGGGACCACAGCAGAGGCGGCATCCGATAGATTTCTATTCCCTGGCGCAGATGAGCACAGAACAGAAAGCGGCAAGGATGGATATTCAATTGTGAAATAGATGAGAAGTAATCATTAATGAAGCAGATGAGGGAAGCGTGCGCTTCTGTGCGACCGTGGAGTTAATAAGAGCAGATGGAGGGAAGATAACAGCCATGGACTGGCATCATCCAGACAAGAGGTCATCTGCAATTACCTTCACAGGAGGTACTCCCAGCACAAGGGCTTCTTGATCAATTCTATTAGCCGGATTGTGTCGTTAGGTCGGGTGCGGAAAACTCCACCTCATAAATAGTTCCTTGTGTATCCCTATGTTCACACCTGCGGCCACGTGGTTTTCTTGCTGGTTTCTGCCTCCCATTCATTTCAATAGGAGGCAGAGCTGATGATAGCCTTAAAGCCACAGCTACGCCAAGAAGGTACATGTCCTTTAAACCACCGCTCCGCGATCTTCAGCGCTGCCTTCCATTGACATAAATAGGAGGCAGAAAGGACACGGCTGCAGAAGGATTTCTGTAAAATGTTGGCGCAGCTGTTTGCTCAAAAATTATGTGAAAAACAAATGGTGTGAACGGCCCCTGTGGGCACCAGCATACGGGTGCAGGTTTACAACCAGGAAATCTGCACACAATTCTGGGCAGATTTCTGAACCAAATTCGCACCAAATACTGCATGTGTTACTTGCGTTTTGTTGTTGCGGATTCGATGGAGTTTTGCCGCTGATCTCACCGCTGTACTGCGAAGAGTGAAATCTCCACAAAAATACACACAATTAACACGCTGCCAATTTCCACATGGTAGATCAAAGCATCCAGTGCTATATAAGTGTACCTGAGATTTCTCTAATATCATACACTTTGCTGGCGCTGTAAACCGTGTGTACTCCACAACAGCTACAGGTAGCATACGTTCATGGGGTGGATTTTGATGTGGTCAATATAATGCATGTACTGCGCCAAGAAAGCACGTCCTTTCTCAGTGCAGCCGCTGCCTTCCGTGGCAAAGAAAGGGAGGAGGACACCACACAGCCACAGATGGACGTTTGGTGCAGAATTTGTGCCAAAATGCCATTGGCAATTTCCACCATGTGAATAGGACCCTCTTTTTTTCTTTTTTTTCTTTATAAAAATCTGCTGAGGAAAACATAATGGTAGAGATTTATCAAAACTGGTATAAAGGCAAAACTGCCTTAGTTGCCCATGGCAACCAATCAGCTTGTAACTTTCATTTTTTCAGAGCTTCTTTAGAAAATGAAAGGATGAATCCGATTGGTTACTAGGGGCAACAACGCCCGTTTTCCTTTACTCCAGTGTGTTGCGACCACTTTGTGAAGCCCAATTTCTCCACAGATTTCAATGGGAAATCATAACCCACATGAACCTAGAAACACGTACAGGCGGATTTCAGTGCATATTTGCCACCACGTGTGACGGCATCCTCAATGACGAATGCTACTGATGTCATGGCAACCAGAACACATACCTGCCTACAGAACACAAAGATGAATATCCCTACATACTACACGTGTGTATATCCATGTCATGTAAATATACACATATACCCCCCTATAGTCTCTTGTGGACTGATCACCCTGCTCCCCAATACGTCACACATGACCCATCTAGTGCCTACTAATACCAGCACAACATGGCAGGGGAAGCTCTCCCACAGGTAGGTAACATGGCAGGGGACGCTTTCCCACAGGTAGGTAACATGGCAGGGGACACTTTCCAACAGGTAGGCAACATGGCAGGGGACACTTTCCAACAGGTAGGTGACATGGCAGGGGACGCTTTCCCACAGGTAGGTAACATGGCAGGGGACACTTTCCAACAGGTAGGCAACATGGCAGGGGACACTTTCCCACAGGTAGGCGACATGGCAGGGGACGCTTTCCCACAGGTAGGCGACATGGCAGGGGACGCTTTCCCACAGGTAGGCGACATGGCAGGGGACGCTTTCCCACAGGTAGGCGACATGGCAGGGGACGCTTTCCCACAGGTAGGCGACATGGCAGGGGACGCTTTCCCACAGGTAGGCGACATGGCAGGGGACGCTCTCCCACAGGTAGGCGACATGGCAGGGGAAGCTCTCCCACAGGTAGGCGACATGGCAGGGGAAGCTCTCCCACAGGTAGGTAACATGGCAGGGGACGCTTTCCCACAGGTAGGTAACATGGCAGGGGAAGCTCTCCCACAGGTAAGCGACATGGCAGGGGACGCTTTCCCACAGGTAGGCGACATGGCAGGGGAAGCTTTCCCACAGGTAGGTAACATGGCAGGGGACGCTTTCCCACAGGTAGGTAACATGGCAGGGGACGCTTTCCCACAGGTAGGCGACATGGCAGGGGAAGCTTTCCCACAGGTAGGCGACATGGCAGGGGACGCTTTCCCACAGGTAGGCGACATGCAGGGAAGCTTCCCACAGGTAAGTGACATGGCAGGGGACGCTTTCCCACAGGTAGGCGACATGGCAGGGGACGCTTTCCCACAGGTAGGCGACATGGCAGGGGACGCTTTCCCACAGGTAGGCGACATGGCAGGGGACGCTTTCCCACAGGTAGGTAACATGGCAGGGGACGCTTTCCCACAGGTAGGTAACATGGCAGGGGACGCTTTCCCACAGGTAGGCGACATGGCAGGGGACGCTTTCCCACAGGTAGGCGACATGGCAGGGGACGCTTTCCCACAGGTAGGTGACATGGCAGGGGAAGCTCTCCCACAGGTAAGTGACATGGCAGGGGACGCTTTCCCACAGGTAGGCGACATGGCAGGGGACGCTTTCCCACAGGTAGGCGACATGGCAGGGGACGCTTTCCCACAGGTAGGCGACATGGCAGGGGACGCTTTCCCACAGGTAGGCGACATGGCAGGGGACGCTTTCCCACAGGTAGGCGACATGGCAGGGGACGCTTTCCCACAGGTAGGCGACATGGCAGGGGGCGCTTTCCCACAGGTAGGCGACATGGCAGGGGACGCTTTCCCACAGGTAGGCGACATGGCAGGGGAAGCTCTCCCACAGGTAAGCGACATGGCAGGGGACGCTTTCCCACAGGTAGGCGACATGGCAGGGGACGCTTTCCCACAGGTAGGCGACATGGCAGGGGACGCTTTCCCACAGGTAGGCGACATGGCAGGGGAAGCTTTCCCACAGGTAGGTAACATGGCAGGGGACGCTTTCCCACAGGTAGGTAACATGGCAGGGGACGCTTTCCCACAGGTAGGCGACATGGCAGGGGAAGCTCTCCCACAGGTAAGCGACATGGCAGGGGACGCTTTCCCACAGGTAGGCGACATGGCAGGGGACGCTTTCCCACAGGTAGGCGACATGGCAGGGGACGCTTTCCCACAGGTAGGCGACATGGCAGGGGACGCTTTCCCACAGGTAGGCGACATGGCAGGGGACGCTTTCCCACAGGTAGGCGACATGGCAGGGGACGCTTTCCCACAGGTAGGCGACATGGCAGGGGACGCTTTCCCACAGGTAGGCGACATGGCAGGGGGCGCTTTCCCACAGGTAGGCGGACATGGCAGGGGACGCTTTCCCACAGGTAGGCGACATGGCAGGGGACGCTTTCCCACAGGTAGGTGACATGGCAGGGGACGCTTTCCCACAGGTAGGTGACATGGCAGGGGACGCTTTCCCACAGGTAGGTAACATGGCAGGGGAAGCTTTCCCACAGGTAGGTAACATGGCAGGGGAAGCTCTCCCACAGGTAGGTAACATGGCAGGGGACGCTTTCCCACAGGTAGGTAACATGGCAGGGGAAGCTCTCCCACAGGTAAGTGACATGGCAGGGGACGCTTTCCCACAGGTAGGCGACATGGCAGGGACGCTTTCCCACAGGTAGGCGACATGGCAGGGGAAGCTTTCCCACAGGTAGGCGACATGGCAGGGGAAGCTTTCCCACAGGTAGGCGACATGGCAGGGGAAGCTTTCCCACAGGTAGGCGACATGGCAGGGGACGCTTTCCCACAGGTAGGCGACATGGCAGGGGACGCTTTCCCACAGGTAGGCGACATGGCAGGGGGCGCTTTCCCACAGGTAGGCGACATGGCAGGGGACGCTTTCCCACAGGTAGGCGACATGGCAGGGGACGCTTTCCCACAGGTAGGCGACATGGCAGGGGACGCTTTCCCACAGGTAGGCGACATGGCAGGGGACGCTTTCCCACAGGTAGGCGACATGGCAGGGGACGCTTTCCCACAGGTAGGTGACATGGCAGGGGACGCTTTCCCACAGGTAGGTAACATGGCAGGGGACGCTTTCCCACAGGTAGGTGACATGCCAGGGGACGCTTTCCCACAGGTAGGCGACATGGCAGGGGAAGCTCTCCCACAGGTAAGTGACATGGCAGGGGACGCTTTCCCACAGGTAGGCGACATGGCAGGGGACGCTTTCCCACAGGTAGGCGACATGGCAGGGGACGCTTTCCAACAGGTAGGCGACATGGCAGGGGGCGCTTTCCCACAGGTAGGTGACATGGCAGGGGACGCTTTCCCACAGGTAGGAGACATGGCAGGGGACGCTTTCCCACAGGTAGGTGACATGGCAGGGGACGCTTTCCCACAGGTAGGTTTCCCACAGGTAGGTGACATGGCAGGGGACGTTTCCCACAGGTAGGTGACATGGCAGGGGACGCTTTCCCACAGGTAGGTGACATGGCAGGGGACGCTTTCCCACAGGTAGGTTTCCCACAGGTAGGTGACATGGCAGGGGACGCTTTCCCACAGGTAGGTAACATGGCAGGGGACGCTTTCCCACAGGTAGGTTTCCCACAGGTAGGTGACATGGCAGGGGACGTTTCCCACAGGTAGGTGACATGGCAGGGGACGCTTTCCCACAGGTAGGTGACATGGCAGGGGACGCTTTCCCACAGGTAGGTAACATGGCAGGGGACGCTTTCCCACAGGTAGGTTTCCCACAGGTAGGTGACATGGCAGGGGACGTTTCCCACAGGTAGGTGACATGGCAGGGGACGCTTTCCCACAGGTAGGTGACATGGCAGGGGACGTTTCCCACAGGTAGGTAACATGGCAGGGGACGTTTCCCACAGGTAGGTAACATGGCAGGGGACGTTTCCCACAGGTAGGTAACATGGCAGGGGACGTTTCCCACAGGTAGGTAACATGGCAGGGGAAGCTCTCCCACAGGTAGGTAACATGGCAGGGGAAGCTCTCCCACAGGTAGGTGACATGGCAGGGGACGCTCTCCCACAGGTAGGTAACATGGCAGGGGACGCTCTCCCACAGGTAGGTAACATGGCAGGGGATGTTTCCCACAGGTAGGTGACATGGCAGGGGATGTTTCCCACAGGTAGGTGACACGGCACATACCACAGATTACTTTGTCATGTTGCCTCAGGTTTTACCTAGGACTGCCAGTGACTGCTGGGATATCACATGGCCCCAAAGAGCTAAAAGACAAACTCAACTCTGCTGCATGTGCCCCTTTCACTCCAGACACCACCGGCCATTCAGCTAGATAGGTGGATGCCATCATCAGCATCCCAGCCTGGCACAGCGTCTCAACCAGCCGCCAGCTATCCGGCCCAGGATGTTAATGGCATACAGTGTGAACAGTGCACTGCATGGCCACACTAATGACACCTCCGCCATCAGAGCTGCACCTCATCACAGTGAGACCCGGCAGACAGGGACCCCAAGGGGCGAGCCCCCCAGGCCACAGAGGGAGGAGATCTCATTAGGCTGGCATGCCTCAGCCATCCGCAGCAGAAAGTTCAGCAGTCGCTCAAGAAAGGGTTAATCATCAGGGGGGTAACCCCAGCTCTCACCTTCACATACCCCCACCTCGTACTCCGTGATGGAGTCGCCATTGAGCGGGGGGCGGATGACACAGCGCAGCCCCCTGTCGCAGGCTCCGTGCAGCCCGTAGACTCCCCCGCAGCTCTCGTTCTTCTGCCGGGCGCACATGAAGCAGCAGCCGCAGATGCCCAAAACGATACTCCCAGGGCAGTTCTTGGGCTCCTCGCATTTGGATTCATCGCAGGGTAAACAGACCAATGCCCGGCTGGACTCAGGCAGCAGCGACAAAGCCGCCAGCACCAGGTGCCAAAGACGCAGCGACTTCCCGCCCGCCAGGTGCATCCTTCCTCCTTGTCGCACGCAATGCCACCCGACTGTCAGACGCGGTGAAGAAGCGAGTATTATCCCAAAAAGGAGGCTCGGAAATCACCTGCGGAAAGTTTCCTCACAGACACACACGCGAAGCCGCGGATCAGACGGGGGAGCTCGCTGTGCGCCACATATTCCTGTCAGCTCAGTGACGCGACCGCAGCCGCCCCCGCTAACATGTACAGGAGAGAACTTTCCTCAGAGTTGTCACTTCCACGGAAACTTCTCCACGTCCCTCACAGAAAACTTCCCTCGGTTCCAATGTGCACAAATCCACCGTCCAGCAAGGCGCCTTTGTGACCCGCTCACAGGCAGAGGCTGCTCGTCCGTCACACAGAGGAGCTCTGGGCGCCCTGTCAGCTCAGCGCCGGCCGCCTGTCATGCTCCTCTCGTCTTCTATCTCTCACACAGTCGTTACTTTTCTCCCCTCTCTTGTTTATCGCTCTCTCGTAGAGAACGCAGCCCGAGCTGCTCACGCTTCCTCCTCCCTCATGGCGGCGTCACAATGCAGACAACTCCCCCGGTCGCGTTCCTTGCTCTCATTGGAAAGTGCGCTATTGTGCGGGACCGCCCCCAGATTCCTCATATGGACGGGCTGAGGTGTGAGTGCGGTGCTGCTCACTGCGGGATGTGCGGCCGCATCGGCACTTGTCCTGTCAGGACGTTATGTCACTGCGTCATTGGTGGTACCTCACGGCGCAAAACCTGCCGCCCTATGGGAAACCATTCGGGGGCTGTTCACACGTACCTGCGGCCGTTTTATGGCGCTGACACTTGTCATTTGTGTCACCAAGTAAAAGTAATAAAACTCTGCCGCTGTCCGACAGTGGGGATGGACATGTCACCACCTCGGTTCTGCAGGGCGCCTGACGGGTTACATGGCGACATAAAGTCCTACAATATCCATCTATGGCTAGAGCTACAGGGCGACATAAAGGGTACAAGTACACAGCTACGTGTCACCCGACATATAGGATACAAGTACACAGGTACATGTGTCACCCAACATATAGGATATAAGTACACAGGTACATGTGTCACCCGACATAGGATATAAGTACACAGGTACATGTGTCACCCGACATATAGGATACAAGTATACAAGGAAATTTGTCACCTGACATATAGGGTACAAGTACAAAGCGACGTGTGTCACCTGACATATAGGATACAAGTATACAAGGACATGTGTCACCTGACATATAGGATACAAGTATACAGCGACGTGTGTAACCCGACATACTGTAGGATACAAGAACACAGCGACATGTGTCACCCGACATATAGGATACAAGTACACAGGTACATGTGTCACCCGACATATAGGATAGAAGTACCCAGCGACGTGTGTCACCTGACATATAGGATACAAGTACACAGCGACGTGTGTCACCTGACATATAGGATACAAGTACACAGCGACGTGTGTCACCTAACATATAGGATACAAGTACACAGCGACGTGTGTCATCTGACATATAGGATACAAGTACACAGCGACGTGTGTCACCTAACATATAGGATACAAGTACACAGCGACGTGTGTCACCTAACATATAGGATACAAGTACACAGCGACGTGTGTCACCTAACATATAGGATACAAGAACACAGCGACGTGTGTCACCTGACATATAGGATACAAGTACACAGCGACGTGTGTCACCTGACACATAGGATACAAGTACACAGCGACGTGTGTCACCTGACATATAGGATACAAGTACACAGCGACGTGTGTCACCTGACATATAGGGTACAAGTACACAGCGACGTGTGTCACCTAACATATAGGATACAAGTACACAGCGACGTGTGTCACCTAACATATAGGATACAAGTACACAGCGACGTGTGTCACCTAACATATAGGATACAAGTACACAGCGACGTGTGTCACCTAACATATAGGATACAAGAACACAGCGACGTGTGTCACCTGACATATAGGATACAAGTACACAGCGACGTGTGTCACCTGACACATAGGATACAAGTACACAGCGACGTGTGTCACCTGACATATAGGATACAAGTACACAGCGACGTGTGTCACCTGACATATAGGGTACAAGTACACAGCGACGTGTGTCACCTAACATATAGGATACAAGTACACAGCGACGTGTGTCACCTAACATATAGGATACAAGTACACAGCGACGTGTGTCACCTAACATATAGGATACAAGTACACAGCGACGTGTGTCACCTAACATATAGGATACAAGTACACAGCGACGTGTGTCACCTAACATATAGGATACAAGTACACAGCGACGTGTGTCACCTGACATATAGGATACAAGTACACAGCGACGTGTGTCACCTGACATATAGGATTACAAGTACACAGCGACGTGTGTCACCTAACATATAGGATACAAGTACACAGCAACGTGTGTCACCTAACATAGGATACAAGAACACAGCGACGTGTGTCACCTGACATATAGGATACAAGTACACAGCGACCGTGTGTCACCTAACATATAGGATACAAGTACACAGCAACGTGTGTCACCTAACATAGGATACAAGAACACAGCGACGTGTGTCACCTGACACATAGGATACAAGTACACAGCGACGTGTGTCACCTAACATAGGATACAAGAACACAGCGACGTGTGTCACCTGACACATAGGATACAAGTACACAGCGGCGTGTGTCACCTGACATATAGGATACAAGTACACAGCGACGTGTGTCACCTGACATATAGGATACAAGTACACAGCGACGTGTGTCACCTGACATATAGGATACAAGTACACAGCGACGTGTGTCACCTGACATATAGGGTACAAGTACACAGCGACGTGTGTCATCTGACATATAGGATACAAGTACACAGCGACGTGTGTCACCTGACATATAGGGTACAAGTACACAGCGACGTGTGTCACCTGACATAGCGACGTGTGTCACCTAACATATAGGATACAAGTACACAGCGACGTGTGTCACCTGACACATAGGATACAAGTACACAGCGGCGTGTGTCACCTGACATATAGGATACAAGTACACAGCGACGTGTGTCACCTGACATATAGGATACAAGTACACAGCGACGTGTGTCACCTGACATATAGGATACAAGTACACAGCGATGTGTGTCACCTGACATATAGGGTACAAGTACACAGCGACGTGTGTCATCTGACATATAGGATACAAGTACACAGCGACGTGTGTCACCTGACATATAGGGTACAAGTACACAGCGACGTGTGTCACCTAACATATAGGATACAAGAACACAGCGACGTGTGTCACCTGACACATAGGATACAAGTACATAGCGACATGTGTCGTGGGACATTCATTTAACACCAATGCCACTCAACATATTTTATAATGCTCGTCTATGGTGTCGCACCGCGATAAAATAGTTGCACAAAAATCCATGTTGAAGGTGTTTTTTGCGACTGTCGTGACGCAGTGCGACATCATAGACGAGCATTATAAAATATGTCACGCGACTAATGTCATCGTGTAGCCCCAGCCAAATGCTTGTCAGTGGTGTTACAATTCCCCCTGCTACGCAAAAGTCACAAAAATCCAGACCGAACGGATTCCATTGACTTTAATTCACGTGTGACATGCGACAAGCTTGCGACTTTAGCCTCATCCTAAGGGCTCATGCACACAACCGTATGTATTTTGCGGTAAAAAAATACGGATGCAGAAACAGCTGGCCCCTAATAGAACAGTCCTATCCTTGTCCGTAATGTTCAATATTTTTGCGGAACGGACATACGGAAACGGAACACCCTTCTGTTTTTTTTTCGGACCCATTAAAATGAATGGTTACACATACGGTCTGCATAAAGAACAGACACGGAAAAAAAATACGTCCATGTGCATGAGCCCTAAGGGTACGACCGCATGGCATGGTCGTGTCACAGCTGTGCTGTGCTCAAGTACGATGCAGCCGCGCGGGCAGCAGTTGACTGTTTATCAGTCTGCATTGTTAATGGCCGCTCGGTACGACCGTTCACATTGCAGAGCGACTAAACAGTGCAGTCTTCATTAAAGGGGTTCTCCGGGAATTAAGAAAATGAAAATACGTAAATATTACTTTATTGTAAACAAATTCCCAAATATCTTTCATTAGTTATAATGGCTCGTTTTGTCTGGGGAGCAATCACCAGGAGAAACAAAATGGCCGCCGTCCTATTAGTACACGCAGAACCTGTCCTAATTACACAGGAGACAAGTTACTTCACATCACTGAGGTAAAGAACTGCCTTATCCTCCTCTACTTGTCAGGGATTATGATCCTGAATACCGTTTAATATGATATTTAGCTGAATCTCTGTAGGAATGGAGTTCATGAGGAGACATGAAGTACAGAGAGGACGGACAGGACAGACTGTGGTAATGGAGACTGCAGACAAGAGCTGCTGCTTATTATCCACATCTGCTCATGAACTCAATTCCTACAGAGATTCATCTGAAGATCTTATCAGTATTCAGGATCACAATCCCTGACGAGTAGAGGAGGATACGGCAGCTCTTTACCTCAGTGTTGTGAAGTAACTTGTCTCCTGTGTGATTAAGACAGGTTCTGTGTGTATTAATAGGACGGCGGCCATTTTGTTTCTCCTAATGATTGCTCCCCCGACAAAACAAGCCATTATAACTAATGAAAGGTATTTGAGAATATATTTATAATGAAGTAATATTTAAGTATTTTCATTTTCTTAATTCCCGGAGAACCCCTTTAATTAAACATGAGCCATCTGTGGCCTGTACAACATGACCGCACCGTGTGGTCATACTCTTAAAGGGGTATTCCATTTGCATTAACTATTAGGTCGGTGGGGGTCCTACTGCTGGGACCCCCGCCAATCACAAGAACGGTGGCCCCGTGGCCCCTGCAGTGGGATAACTTAAAATACCCTTTTAAATTCTAACAACACATCTGCTCTCAGCTATTGCATAGGGGCATTGCTATAGGGGGTGCAGAGATAACAGTCGTGCCCCTACCTGGTGTTTGGGAGACCCCTCTGTACTGTACTGTAAATGGCAAACGATAGGTGGGGTCTGGTGCACATACCAGAACTGCCGTATCTGGGTTATACTGAGTTTTCGGCATGTATACAGGCATTGTGCCAGATAAATACCGCTGCATATGATGGTATTGCATCCGGCAGATTGCCTGTAATCATACCAGAAACACAGTGCACCCCATTATTGTGAACTGGATTGGCCCGGCACCGGCAATGTCCGGCATATACCGGATACGGTAATTCCAGTGTTCTACTCCCATGCTAATGTGCTCATAGCCTTATAGATTCAGTTCTGGAGGCCACCAGTCTCAAGCCTCTGTTCTCCAACATGTGCATTAACAAACTTGGCACTGCTACCTCTCCGCATGCTGCCCATACTTGTCCCATCTTATGATTCTGAAGCGATCAGAAAGGAAACAGGACACCTTGACAGAAACCCGATAAAGTCCATTATAGTCAATGGTCTCCGCCTGGCGCCATTGACGTCCGTAATTTGACAGATCTGCCTCTTCCGTCATTTTCGTCGTTGTGCTCTTAGAACGAAGCAGAACAGCGGAAATCAATAGCGGAGATGTGAACAGAGCCTTATCCATAACACGTTCCAAAGGCAGCTGAGAAATATGAGCTGCTGTCTGAGTGATTGCTATGGGCCATTGCTCCATCTCTCCCTTGCAGTAGTTTTTCTGAATCAGGGATGGCTGATATTACATCCTTGTTTCCAATTCTAGCCAGACGTGGCGGGATATTGCACCAACCATAGCGATAGGTGAGAATTCCTTTGCTCTTCGATTCCTAGATCCTAAGTACCAGCAGTAGGGCAGGGCTCCGCTCCTTCCATCTTGTATTGGAACAAGGTTTGCTGACAGTTTTTAAAGGGTTAAAGACAGTGGATCAAAATTACTCCTCTCTTTGGTGAGCAAAGAACATGATGAGTTGTGAGGAGGAGCATTAACAATGTAAGACATGCCGCTGGCATTTCTTCACGCACAGGTCAATGCCAACCCAGATCAGCAGGTATGCTCACTCACTTGTCTCACTTAAAGGGAGTGTGTCACTGGGAAATTCACTGATACTCCTAGGTTCTGTGTCTGGAGCTGAATGTAATGGTAACTTTCCATCTGGAGAAAAAGCACTTTTCATCCGTATGCAAATGAGCACTTAAGGGCACTGAGGCCCAAGCCACTCTGTGCACCCCTGCTCCTCCTACTTCTTCTGTCAGCCACTCCCACTTTTTCAGGACCAGGTTTCTGCATAGTCATTTTACCTGGCCATGTCCATCAAGAAGGTGGCAGAGGAAACAGGAAGAGCAAGGGTACACAGAGTGGTTTTTTCCCTCCCTCAATGCACTTAACTGCTCATTTGCATTTCGATCAAACGTTTTTTTTCCTCCAGAATGAACCCACAGTGATTTCCTTGTGACTGGCTTCCTTCGAAGGACACGGAGTAGTGGTATTCCTACAAGCAGTAAGGGTGGGTTCCCATGTGTCCGGCCATCTGTTGCAGTTTCACTCCGGGGTAGTACAGAAATGCCAGAGGGAAACGGATGCCAACATACCTATGGTAGTCTGTGTAATTGTTTCTGGTATCCGTAGCGTCAGTTTCAGTACTGGGCAGAAAACATGGTTTTTTCTGTGTGACGCTTTCAGTCTTTAGATGGTGGAGTGCACCCAGGCATCGGTTGTGACCAGACACATGTGATGTATGTGCACCCACCCTATAGGATACTGATAGTAAGTACAACAGTTACCACTGATAGTATCCTGAAAAGTAAAAAAAAAAAAAACTTTAGGTAGCATGTAGTGCGTGTGTGTGTTTTTTTGGGGGGTGCGGGTTCGTATTTTTTAATAAATTCATGTCTATGTCAAAGGCAATTCCTTTACCCCTCAGCATCAGTATCGATACCAAAGGCATTGAAGCCAGATGTCTACGTCCTTCTATCTTGTGTTGGCACTTAGGTACGACCACGACCCCTGCCCTCCTAGGTTTGCCTCAAACATTACAGATTTTTCATGGAAATTGCTGCAAATAAAAAAAAATCCTTTCCACTTGTATTTGTTTCTGCTGCCGGTGCACGGATCTCAGAACTTGTGACTGTATCCTGATGCTGAGCAATCAACATTGCAACATTTTTGGAAAGATTCTCAAGATATTACCTAATTTTCCTGGTAATCATTTACATTATGTACAACAATGACATCCATTGTTATCTTAGATATATTGCCAGTTCTTCTAATCACTCCGCATGCACTGTATAAGCCACTGAGCAGGCGGCAATAATTACAAAGCGACTCCTCATTTCCTAACATGTATCTGCTTTGACTGCAGCATAAAGCTGATAGACAGGTCCGAGAACATTCCCAGGATCGATTTGGTTAAGAAATTGCTCTAACTGGAAAGAGTAAAAAGTCAGCTTTCACTTGCTGTTCCCCCGTCGCCTTTTTATTATAGAGAGTTGTGCTGCTGCCACCAACAGGCCGACTCTGGAAGTGAAGACTTGTACATTGATTTACTCGAGGTGCACTGGGCATTGATTTGTTAGTTCTGCTATGATATATCGAAGCAAAGGTAGAGATTTACCAATTTACAGCAGGAAATGCTTTACAACGTGGAAGGAAATAAATCTCTGTCTGGAAAGAGTACCACAGACTACTTCCTAATATTTAACAATCATCTGCTGCTCTGGTTGCAAAGAAACACGCATTTTGAGAAGAGCTTTCAGCTATATTTTCTAGGTTTGCAAGAAGCGGGGCAAAAATTAACAAGACAGAATATCTCACCTTACATTAGGATTTCAAAACCCAGATGCACAGAATGTGACAATAAATCCAACATTTTTGTACAGAGCCGTAGTGGACCTTCTATAGGCACAGTTGTGTCCTATACTATACTTTCCGTAGGACGGTGACCTGATAGAAAACAAAATTGTGCTACATAGCCCTTATGTACAGCGGTATTATCCCAAGTCCTTCTTCTGGAGGAGCCTGCATGGCACATAGGCAACGCAGCTCTGTGCTAAGGAGCAGGCCCTTTTTACTTACATACAGCTATGCTATATGTATGATGAGCTCATGGGCATAACTATAGCCATAGCACTTCCTATGGGGCCCAATAAGGTGCAAGAACTTTGTACCCTCTTGCGGGTATAGCAATATTTCTATCATGTGGATTTTCTGATATATTGAGCTATTATATACACCTATAGGATATTTTCTGCGACTTATGCTGCTGTTTTCATTTTCTTACACTAGGCAGTGGGGGCTTCCCCTTATTTTGCTATGGGGCCCTATGAATTATAGTTACGCCCCTGGATAAGCCCTTACAATTAGAGATGAGCGAGTAGTGTTCGATCGAGCCGGTATTCGATCGAATACTACGCTATTCGGCATACTCGATTTCGATCGAGTATAACGGCGATGGCGCACTTAGAATTCGTTTCCCCTCCCACCTTCCCTGGCGCTCTTTTTCCACCAATCACCATGCAGGGGGGGTATGACAGGCCCGCGGAGCACGCTGGCAGTGCAAAAAAAGGCGTCTACATGGATTGGCTGGAAAAACCACGTGACCTCGAATATTAATAACTCAGGTCTTCCTGCTCGTTCGCATATGCTGCGTGAACTTAGTCAGGGACAGAGGCTGGAGAAGGGAGAGATAGGTTTTAGCTGTTGGACAGGCAGGAGCGTGATTAAAAGCCCTTATCAGGGCTACTATAGTGCAGTACAGTGATAGCTTTACTACTATATACACTCTGCAGAGAACGGCTGCTGTATTCAGGGATAGCTACTGGAGTAGGGACAGAGAGAGGCATTAGTGGTGTATTAGGTGCTCTGCTACATACCAAACTATATTTGGCACTACTGTTCTGCGTTCTTTTTGGCTGCAAAACCCTGTTATATACCTAGTGTGTATATGCACCATCTGATCTTCTGGCAGTATACGGCTGTGTGCATTTTTTTTTTTTAAATACAGTTTCTTTGGCTCTAGTGTTCTGGGTTCTGTGTGCCTGCAATACCCTTTTTGTATACCAGGTGTAAATACCCACCGTCTGACCTGTTAGTACACGGCTGTGTACTCAGACATATTTAAAAAAAAGTCCTGTTATTTGGCACCTGTATTGTGCGTTCTGCGTGCCTGCAAAACTCTTTTATATACGTGCTGTTAATACCCACCGTCTGACCTGTTAGTACACGGCTGTGTAATCAGACATATTTTAAAAAAAGGCCTTTTATTTGGCACCTGTATTGTGCGTTCTGCGTGCCTGCAAAACTCTTTTATATACGTGCTGTTAATACCCACCGTCTGACCTGTTAGTACACGGCTGTGTAATCAGACATATTTAAAAAAACGTCCTGTTATTTGGCACCTGTACTGTGCGTTCTGCGTGCCTGCAAAACTCTTTTATATACGTGGTGTTAATACACACCGTCTGACCTGGTAGTACACGGCTGTGTACCTAGAAATATTTAAAAAAAAAGTCCTTTTATTTGGCACCTGTATTGTGCGTTCTTCGTGCCTGCAAAACTCTTTTATATACGTGGTGTTAATACACACCTTCTGACCTTGTAGTACACGGCTGTGTACCTAGAAATATAAAAAAAAAAGTCCTTTTATTTGGCACCTGTATTGTGCGTTCTGCGTGCCTGCAAAACTCTTTTATATACGTGCTGTTAATACCCACCGTCTGACCTGTTAGTACACGGCTGTGTAATCAGACATATTTAAAAAAAAGTCCTTTTATTTGGCACCTGTACTGTGCGTTCTGCGTGCCTGCAAAACTCTTTTATATACGTGGTGTTAATACACACCGTCTGACCTGGTAGTATACGGCTGTGGACGCCAAATATTGTAACAAAAAAAAAAATGCGGAGGGCTAGCGGAATCGGACGTGGACTTGGACGAGGACGGGGGCGCGGAAATGCTGTTGGGGGCCTTGTTGAAGCCAGTGGGGATACAATGCGTGCTGGTGAGGGGCAGCCAGGATTCCGCTCATCCAGAATCCCTGCCTTTATGGGACAGTTAAGCAGGGGGCGGGTTACACCGCTGTTGAGGCCTGAGCAGTGTGAACAGGTGGTGCAATGGATAGCCGATAGCGCTTCCACACAGTTGTCCACCAGCCAGTCATCCACACAGTCTCACTCTGACCCTCCTTCCTCCACACCTGGCCAACAGAGTCATCCCACCCTTGACCCCTCCCAGAAGCTCTTTTCGGGTCCTTTTTCAGATGTGCCAGAAGAATCCCTGGAGCTACCAGAGGTAGAATTTGTTTGTAGTGATGCCCAACCACTTGAGTATTCGCCATCTCCTGCTGATGTGGACCCTGAACCAGCATCTGTTATCATGAGCGATGATGATGATGAGACGCAGTTGCCATCAAGGGAGGCTGTTGGAATGTCCAGTGGGCAGGAGGAGGAGCAGAGTGAGGAAGTGGAAGAGGAGGTGGAGGATGACGAAATGACCGACCCCACTTGGCCAGGGGTGATGTCCAGCGGGGAAAGCAGTGGAGAGGTGGTGGTCTGCGCAGCACCGAAAAAGGCAGCAAGAGGCAGAGGGATGTCCAGAGGCAGAGGGATGTCCAGAGGCAGAGGGATGTCCACAGGCAGAGGGATGTCCAGAGGCAGAGGACAGTCCAGACAAAGAAGTGAGGCCACAGCCAGCAGGGCCGAAGCTGTTCCCGGCAGCAGACAGTCGCGCGAAGCTCCCCCATCGAGGCCTCGTACTTCTGTGGTGTGGAGATTTTTTAATGTTTGTGCGGATGACAAACTGAGCGCGGTTTGCACACTCTGCCACTCAAAACTGAGTAGGGGCTCTGAGAAGAGCAATATGACCACCTCAGGCATGCGGTGTCACTTGGAAGTCAAGCACTGGGCTGAGTGGGAGAGAGCAAACGCAATACAACCTGCGCCAGGTCTTCCTGCCACTGCCTCTTCCCCTTTGTTGTGTGCTGCCACTGCAGTCCAGACCTCCAGCCAGGACACCTCCACATCTGCCTCTGCCTCGACTACTTTGGGGCCTTCTCCTGCTGCCTCCCCTTCCCCCGCATCTTCGCCTGCACCTTCACACTCCTCGTCCCATCAACTGTCCATCTCGCAGGCGTTCGACCGCAGGCGGAAGTACGCCTCGAGTCACCCCCAAGCCCAAGCCTTAAACTGCCACATCTCCAAACTGCTGGCCCTTGAGATGTTGCCGTTTAGGCTTGTGGAGACGCAGGCCTTCCGCGACCTGATGGTGGCTGCCGCACCTCGCTATTCCGTCCCCAGCCGCCACTACTTTTCCCGGAGTGCCGTCCCCGCCCTGCACCAGCACGTGTCGCGTAACATCAGGCGGGCCCTGAGGTACGCAGTCAGCGCAAAGGTCCACTTGACCACCGACTCGTGGACAAGCGCTTGCGGCCAGGGACGATACATCTCTTTGACGGCACACTGGGTGAATGTTGTGGAAGCGGGGACGGGGTCGCAAAGAGAGACGGCCTACCTACCACCCCCGCCCAAGATTGCCAGCAGGGGTTCTGATAAACCCCCCTCCTCTTCCTCCTCCTCCTCTGCCTTAACATCGCCCTCAGCCGCTAGCTGGAAGCGTTGCAGCACTGGCGCGGGGAGACGTCAGCAGGCGGTGCTTAAGCTCATCAGCTTGGGCGACAGGAAGCACAGCGCCCCAGAGGTGAGGGACGCCATATTGCAGCAGACGGAGATGTGGCTGTCGCCGCTGCAGCTAGGACCAGGCATGGTCGTGTGCGATAACGGCCATAACCTGGTGGCGGCTCTGGAGCTTGCCGAACTCAATCACGTACCATGCCTGGCCCACGTTTTTAATCTGGTAGTCCAAAAATTTCTAAAGACTTACCCCAACCTGGCAGAGCTACTGGTGAAAGTGCGGCGCTTGTGCGCTCACTTTCGGAAGTCAACTGTAGCTGCTGCTAGCTTAAAAAAACTCCAGCAACGCCTCCATTTGCCTGAACATTGGCTGTTGTGCGACCTGCCGACTCGCTGGAATTCCACCTATTCCATGTTGGCCAGGGTGTGTGAGCAGCAGAGAGCATTGATGGAGTACCAGATTATGAATCCACGCGTGCCTCCAACTCAGCTCCCTCAGTTTGCCAACCACGAGTGGCCATGGATGGCAGACATATGCGATGTACTGCGTATCTTTGAGGAGTCCACCAAGAAGGTCAGCAGCGAGGACGCTATAGTGAGCGTAACCATCCCGCTCCTATGCGTCCTTAAAGAATCGCTCATCACAATAAGGGAGAACGCATTGCACGCAGAGGAGACGGGGGTAGGAGGAGACGCAACGGAGCTACACAGTCAGACCACACTTTTGTCTGCTTCTCGGTGGCAGTTGCAGGAGGTGGATGAGGAGGAGGAGGACGACGTTGAGGTGGCTGTGGAAGAGGAGGAGGATGCTGGCGGCGAGGGTAGCAGTCAGGCTGTGTGCGTCCCATTGGTTCAGCGCGGATGGGGCGGAGAGGAGGCGGAAGAGGAGGAAATGGCAAGTGATCCTTCTGGTGGGGGCAGTGACGTCATGCCTATTCAGAGTCTGGCACACATGGCTGACTTCATGCTGGGCTGCTTTTCCCGGGACACACGTGTTGTCCGGATAGTGGAGAACAAACTGTACTGGGTCTTCGCACTCCTGGACCCCCGGTATAAAGATAACGTCTCCTCTTTTATTCCGGTAGAGGAGAGGACGAATCGATTGCTGGAATACCAGAGGGAACTCGTGCAGAACATGATGGAGATTTTCCCACCCACCATCGCTGGTGGCAGAGATGAGAGGGTCTCCCAGAGTCCCACAACATCGATCAGGCCCACAGCCACCAGGGGAACACTCTCCAAGGTGTGGGACACGTTCATGGCACCCCCTCGTGCAACTTCCATCACTGCGGGGCCCGCTATCAGCAGGAGGGACAAGTATCGGCGGATGTTGCGGGAGTACCTGGCAGACCGTACCCCTGTCCTCCCCGATCCCTCGGCGTCCTACACTTACTGGGTCTCCAAGTTGGACACGTGGCTGGAACTGTCCCTGTACGCCTTGGAGGTGCTTGCCTGCCCTGCCGCCAGCGTGCTATCAGAAAGGGTGTTCAGCGCAGCCGGGGGCATTATAACAGATAAGCGCAGCAGCCTGTCAACCGACAGTGCCGACAGGCTGACGCTAATCAAAATGAACAGCAAGTGGATTGACCCGGACTTTGCTTCTCCAACAGTGGAAAGCAGCCAAAAGTGAAGTGCCATCTGTATGAAGTGCCATTTCCTCTTCCACCTCCTCCTCCTTAACCGCCGTAGAATTGCTCCGTAAAAAAAAAAAAAAAAAAAATATTTATTGCTCACCTCTTGGGCCTACAAGCAATTTTTATCATGGCTCACCTCTTGGGCCTACAAGCAATTTTTATCATGGCTCACCTCTTGGACCTACAAGCAATTTTTATCATGGCTCACCTCTTGGGCCTACAAGCAATTTTTATCATGGCTCACCTCTTGGGCCTACAAGCAATTTTTATCATGGCTCACCTCTTGGGCCTACAAGCAATTTTTATCATGGCTCACCTCTTGGGCCTACAAGCAATTTTTATCATGGCT
Organism: Rhinella marina; assembly: GCA_900303285.1. Taxonomy (NCBI): domain Eukaryota; kingdom Metazoa; phylum Chordata; class Amphibia; order Anura; family Bufonidae; genus Rhinella; species Rhinella marina. Next base: position 591,447 of record ONZH01027660.1, read on the forward strand.
CACCTCTTGGGCCTACAAGCAATTTTTATCATGGCTCACCTCTTGGGCCTACAAACAATTTTTAAGAGGTCTCACCTCTTGGGCCTACAAACAATTTTTATTATGGCTCACCTCTTGGGCCTTAATACAATTTTTAAGAGGTCTCACCTCTTTGGCCTCCACTTAATTTTTTCGAGGGCTCACCTCTTGGGCCTCCATATAATTTTTTCGAGGGCTCACCTCAAGCTAACTTTGCACACTCATTAAAATATTTTCACAACAAGGACCTAAGAGCCCTCGATGGGAGAGCTTTGTGTGGGGGCCTGTTATAGGGAAGAGATGCGGCCCTGCGGGCTCTAGCCTGCCTTCTCCATGAGCCTCTGGCCAGCCCACGGCCTCTTCCTGCCTTTTGCGGTCCTACGCATCCCTCAACATCCCCACTGCTTTACCTGCTAGACATGACACTGGGCCAGGTCGGGTCACTGACTTCGTCATACTCAACCACCTCCTCTTACACTGCCTCACTTTGCTCCAACAGCCTCCCTTGCTGGCAACTGTGTCTCATCATCGTCCCTAATCATTTTACACTTTAGTGCCCGTTCCACACCACCATCAGCTAGAGATGGAGCTTGCTCCAGTGTTTGGGCATCAGAACAAACAAAATCCTCAGATAGCTCCTGCGATTCTTGCATGGGTGGGAACACTGGGTTGATAACATTGGGCAGGGTGGGAGGAAGGAGGGTCAGAGTGAGGTCCCTGCAGTTTCTGCAGGCTATCGACGAGACTGGACTTTGTGGACTTGACTGGGTGGTGGACAGATTTAACAAATCTAGAAGGAGGGGTTTGCCGAGCTGTCTGTAAGGGTTGCGGAAATCCAGACAGAACCAAGGCCCAAAACTTGGGTGGGGGTAGCAGGTTTGCCCGTCCCCGCCTCCACAACATTCACCCAGTGTGCTGTCAGGGAGATGTAGCATCCCTGGCCTCAAACCAAAGTGTTGGTGGTCAAATGGCCTTTTGCAGTAACCGTGTTACTCGGGCGTGGATGATGTTTTGGGACATGTGCCTGGGCAAGGCAGGGATGGCACAGAGGGAAAAATAGTGATGGCTTGATTGCTTTCCCCCTTGCCTATGCCATCTGTGGTTGTCATAGGCAACGTGATTTTAAGGGGTGCAGAATTTTATCTTCTTTTTTGTCTAGTTTGGCTTGGGGTCCATGGCAATGTAGAGAAAAGAAGGTTTCCTTGTATGGTCTCACTTTACAGAGAGGTTATATTGTCTTTGGAGTGTATTGTTGAGAGGCTGTGATAGTGGCGTAATAGTGCGACTTGGGCGTGTTATATGCACCCAGACATGCTTCCCCTGCTGTCCCAGTTGCATTCCAGCAGTGTTGGCATCCTTTTCTGAGGTTTCAGGGTGGACTTGGTGACCTCCAAGTGGTCGAATTGAGATTTCCAAGTGGCGAGCATTTTTTTCCCATAGACTTTAATGGGATTCGATATTCGGTCGAATAGTCGAATATCGCGGTCTATTCGAATCGAATTTCGAACTTTCGAATATTTCACTACTCGCTCATCTCTACTTACAATAAATGGTATAAAAATGAATGTCCTCTGTACACAGACACACAAAAGTGATCCGTCACAGGACAGATTCAAACAGTGACCGATGGACCCAGTTAACTTATAATAGGGTCCAATGGGATTCCTTCCAGATTTCCGTCCCTCAGATTTGTCACGGCAATATGGCTTCAGATTCTGAAGGTTTCATGTTTTCCACATAACAGCATAAACATAATTAGTCACAAAGGTAAAGTCTACGTCAGACTCAGTTTCATTGACTTGCTTTATCGCTCTGATTGAGGGAAGCAGATGAATGTTGGCTTTGAGAACACAAGCCTATATGTGTATTGTGGGGGCACGGGGATCAGTGTGACAAACAGCTAACTACATTTTATAGCTACTTTTAGGGTTCTGCCACAGTGGGCTTTTTTTTTTAGCATTTTTGGGCCTGTAAGTTCATGCATTTTTTTGGGTGCCCCTTTAAATCACACATCATTTTTGTAGGGAATATTATAATTTCCTATTGACCAGCTTGTAATATTTTCCTGCAGCATTTTTTACTGCACTTTTTTTTCTTTTCTAAAAAAAAACAACAAAAGTCCTGGTTCACATTTCCATGTCCGTTTGACATTAGGGAAAAAGATCCATCTGGGTTTCATCCATGAAGTTTTCCATGAAGGATCTGCACCACAGGTCAATTTACACTGGTTGGGACAGAGTGGCCCACAGGAGTACCAGAGGATCCTCGAGTGGGCCCAAGCTCTGATACCATAGTGGGCCTTTATGAAACAGGGCCTCTAAAGCATACCAGAAGATCGTTTGGAGCTGACCTTGGAACTAATAACCATCAGATCAAAATCTGCAATGGCATATCAGCAGCATTTCAGTCACATGTAGACATAGCCTAAGGATGCCTTCATATGCTGCAGATTTTGCACAAAATTTTCTTCACCTGAATGGAGCTTGTAGAAATCCACGTGCTTGCTGTCTTGCTGTCAAAACAACCCCATTCTTATGAATTGAAATAATTGATTTTCATTTGCACAGTCGCAGAAGATTTTCTGCAACAAAGTCTGCTACATGTGAAGGCACCCTAAGAGGCAAGACACATGCTTTTTCCACTGGGTCTTGATTTCTGGGTGCATTTACTTGTGCCAGTTTTGGTGTGGTTTAGTTGCCAATGTTTTTACCATGGTTTTGTAAAATTGCAACAAATAGAAATGAGCACATCTACTTGGCACAAATTGAATTCATTATGAATTTTCCCAAAAATTTGGATTTTGTCAAATCCAAAACTTTTGGGATTCATGCCACACCTATTGTTCAAAATGGAGCCTAACATTACAATTTACAGTTCAGAAGACAGAGAAGGAGGCATTTTTGGATAATTTTATAACTTAAAAAATAGTGCAGTGTTTTTAAAGGCTATGTACACATTTGGAGGCCATTTCTTTTTATGATTGTATTTTACTCATCTTGGGCAAAAAAAAATTTTTTCAATTGGTCTTTATTAGTGACGCTTGACGCGAGCTTCATATCCTAGATCCAAAGTCACTTTTCTGAAAACTTTGGTTTAATTCTGAATGGAGATCCATCTCTGTACAGCATTAAAGGGAGTCTTTCACCTATATAACTAAGAGCACTGCCCCACAGAAGATTGCAGACACATCACAGACATACTTGTGTGCATTGTGTGTCTTTATTACATGTCCAGGAAAAGCACTTTTATTCTGCTGGAAAACAGCTCCCAAGTGCCCAGCTGCAAGTGAAACTAAAACAGGATTTCTAACAGCTATATCTTCTGATGTATTTGATACAATGATTTGAGTTTGGTATCATTTGAAAGCTTGGAATGCCAGCTTTCAAAAAAGGTCAGAATCATTTTTCTGCTACAATCCCAAGATATGAGCAGCTAAAGTAGCCCTCCCCTCTCCAGCCTGGTTTGTAGCAGCAGCAGCAGAGAGCACTTGGGAGCTGTTTTCCTGCAGAATAAAAGTGCTTTTCCTGGACATGTAATACAGACACACAGTACACACAGGTATGTCTGGGATGTGTATGCAATCTTCTGTGGGGCAGTGCTGTTAGGTATATAGGTGAAAAGACTCCCTTTAAAATATATGGCCTCCAACAAGACGAAATAAGTTATTCTTTGACTTTTGTGAATAACTTCGGTATTTGATTTTTAAACATTTAAAAAACATTTTAAAATTTGATCTGAACTCGTCTTCAGTTCCGAGTCATTTCCAAGAAGTTTTGAGTGAAGCAACTTTGGATCTATATCCACTTATCCCTAGTCTTTATAAAAAATATTGAGTTCTGTCACAAAGGGTTAACTGTCTAGCTGTGTTAAGGTCCTTTTACACGGGCCGATTATCGGCCGAAAAAGCGTTCCTAGGAACGCTAGTGCCGATAATCGGCCCGTGTAAAAGTGGCCCTAATCAGCCGACGAACGAGCAAAACGCTCGTTCGTCGGCTGATTGGATCTTTTGGTTTGTACAAAAGATCCAATCTGTCGGGCGCACATCACCCTGTGTAAACAGGCGATGTGCGCCTGACAGTATGGAGCTTCCCGGCCGCACAAGTGATACAGCGATCACTCGTGCGGCCCGGCGCTCGATTCATCGGGCCGTGTAAAGGCTCCCTGCATGAGCGCCGATATCGCTGATCGGCGCTCGGGCAGGGAGACACATCGGCCCGTCTAAAAGGGCCTTTACTTTTTACTTTCATTTTGTGCTGTCATTTAATAACCCTTATCTCTAATTTACTAAGAGGTCAAACACTTATTGATTTCCAATGGGGGGTCATTCCGGATCCGGCATACATACACACAGACATACAAACAAACATACAGACATACATACATACAAACATACAGACATACATACATACATACTCACATACTCCCGGGACGCCGGCAGAACGTCTTCACGCGCCTCCTGCGCGCTGCGATGACATTTCCCCACTGCGCCCAGCAGAGGGCGCTGTGGGGAATCGTCATCACTGCGCGCAGGAGGCGCGTGAAGACGTTCTGCCGGCGTCCCGGAGTATGTGAGTATGTATGTATGTCTGTATGTTTGTATGTATGTCTGTATGTTTGTTTGTATGTAGTCTGTGTGTTGTTTTAATGTGTGTCATGTGTGGGGCCGGAGCGCTGCTCCGGCTCCACACATGTATAGCGTTAGCACGGATCCGTCGGCACCCTTTAGGTGCCGGATCCGTGCTAACGCTAGTGTGAAAGTAGCCTAAGCTGCATTCTTATCAGTAACTGGGCTATAATGAGTGTTTGTAAAGTCAGGGTGACAGAACAGAGAGAAAATTCAGATCCCTATATTAGAGAATCTCAGCCCTGTATAGAAAAAAGAGCTCCATATTTTTAATAAAGACCAATTAAAAAAATGATTTTTAGCTCAAAATGCATTAATAAAAATGTCCCTAAAGGTGTACATAGCCTTTAAAAAGCCGATTTTTGTCACCGGCTACCATCCGTTTACCCATAGGGGCTTGGCTATCACATGAGATCCAGTCTTCTGCTCTAATGGCTCAGACCAGCAAGAGCGCCAATCTGGGCTGTTTAACCCCTTAGATGCCGTGGTCAATAGCAACCACTGCAGCTAAGTGGTTTAGAGGAAGGAAACTCCATCTGTCTCCCATCGACACTCCATGAATAAGATCATGGGGTGCTAATGTCTTTATACAGCAGCTTGGACTTTATGAAGGCCTGCCGGCGCTATATTCCTAGCAGGCTGCGCCTCTTTGGCGCAACCTGCGCCTCTTTGGCGCAACCTGCTGGTGACTATTAGCATGGTACTGATGGCATAATACATTTCTACTGGATTAGCAATACAAATGTATTACAAAGGCGATGAAAGGATCACCTAGTAAAGTCCTCCTGTGGAACTGGTAAACAGTTAAAAAAAAGTTAAATAAAGTTTTATTAAATAAAAAAATTCCAAGTAAAAAAATATTTTTTTCCATTGAAAAAAAAAGCTTTTCAATGAAAAAAAAATTGGAAAAATAAAATTCCTTATACATATTTGGTTTCCTACAATTTTTGGAAATTTTTGAAACTCTCATAGGAGATTACGTTACACATGCACAGTGTCCTCTCCTTCACTTCAGTGACCCCATTCTGGAGATAGGAGCAGGTTCCATCTATTTATTTTTTTCAAATCACTTATATAGCACTGACATATTCAGTAGCTTTACAGACAGTGGCCCTTATTTATCATGCCTTCATTCGAGGATTCAGGCTTCAAAAAGTTGCAAAATAGGGCTTTTGTGACTTTTTGAGATCACTTGCACAAAAATTTTGCAACTTTTTGCATTCACCCCAGTTCTGAAATATGGGTGGGAAAGTGGGTGTGGTTAGCTATGTTAATGAGTTTCACTCCACATTTATCAATGAGACTTTTTTAAAAAGTCGCAAAAAGGTTCCACTCTCACTCCAGGAGGAGGGTGGAGTAGGATACAGACCTGTAAAAAAAAAAAGAAAATACGTTCATGTGCACAAGCACAAACACAGGGAGAACAAACAAACTTTATGCAGATGTTGTCCTTGGTCACATTCAAGCCTAGGAAACCAGTGCTGAAAGACACCAGTGCTAACCACTCTTTAAGGCACCTTTCACATGACCGTATGCCCTCCGAGACAATCGATGATAATCAGTGATGCTGTGCGCTCCCGTGCGCACGATCGATGCCGCTCCGGGACATATGGCCCGCTCACGGACCGTTTGTCTCGGAGGGCATACAGTCGTGTGAAAGGGGCCTAAATCTGACAGCCAATTGGATCAAATCAGACCTGAAACACGTTTTGGGAAATTCTCTCATCTCTAGCAGCAAATCTTTGTTAGCTTTTGCAATACAGTAATTGCTGAAAAAAGACAAAAGCATTACAAAACCGGCATCTGTGAATAGACCCTTCTGACGTTGACCTTATGATCAACAATGTGTGCAATAAACCAAAACAAACCAAATCCACATTTGATAACATTTTTCTCCCTCATGGCATTAATAAAAAAAATTTGCAAGAAACAGTGGTGTTAAAGGGGTATTCCGATCTGAGACAATGGGGGCTAGGATATGTCCCCATTGTCTGTGCGGGTCCCAGCGATGAGACTGCACCTATATAGAATACAGAGTGGGGAAGGTGGTGGCTGGGTTTCCCTGTGTCCAGCCACCACCAAGAGCTCTCCCCTTACAAGTGAATGGAAGCGCACCTCGTTCCCATTAATTTCTATGGGTCCGATAGAAATAGCTGAGCGCTTGGCTATTTTTGGCAGCCCTATAGAAATTAATTGAGGGCACCTGTGGATACGCAGTGCACCCTCCTTCACTTTGCCGGCTGCTATTAAAAGATAGATCAGACAATGGGGGTATATCCTAGTGATATGCTCCCATTGTCTGAGATAGGAATACCCCTTTAAGGCTACTTTCACACTAGCGTTTTATAATTCCGGTATTGAGTTCCGTCATAGGGGCTCAATACCGGAATAAAAAGCTTCAGTTTTGTCCCCATTCATTGTCAATGGGGGCAAAACTGAACTGAAGACAACGGAATGCTCCTAGGTCCAGGCATCCACACCAAGACGGATCCGGAATGACCCCCAATTAAAGTCAATGGGGACGGATCCGTTTGGTGTGATACAATGGTGAACGGATCCGTCTCAAACACACATTACAGACATACTCACATATAGACATACACAGACATATACACATACATACTTACATGCTCCTGGCAGGTCACTATAGCGCAGGAGGAGCAGGACAGCGCACACATAGGGTGATTCCACCCGGCGCCCAGCAGAGGGCGCTGTGGGGAATCATCCTATGTGCGCGCCGTCCTGCTCCTGTACTGTGCTGTGGAGACCTGCCGGGAGCATGTAAGCATGTATGTGTATTTGTATGTGTATATGTGTGTGTGTATGTACTGTGTGACATGTATGGGGCCGGAGCGCGGTTCTGGCCCCACACATGTCCCTGCGGCAGCACGGATCCGGTGTCACCCTTCACCTGCCGCTAGTGTGAAAGTAGCCTAAACAGGACATCTAATGAAATGTTAGTGTTCATTTCCCCTACAAACATGACAACTAGAATATGGTTGGTTGCTGTGGGTAATATTACTTCCCAGTGCAACATTTTTCATAAATATCACCAGCTGTATGTTCAGCAAATCACCAATTTAATTTAGTAGGAAAGTGTCCTTGAAGCCTTGATGTGGATGTAGCTGTAAATAACTTAACATTGTAAGAATATACTAAGGTAAGGCATATTCCCTGCTGCTCCTTCATAGCCACCAATAATAGCTAAAGTAGGTCACATCTGGATAAGACACAATTACTGGGTACACATCTGCATATGTTTATTATGTCACAGTGTAACATTTTTATTTTCTCCTAATTAATCATTTTATGCTAAAGAAGCCCGCATTTATGTCACTGTTTATACCTGTTATTTTAATTATCTTGCTCAATCTCCTTTGTAGCCTTTTCCAGAAGTTATTATTTGTTTATTATCAAGCATTTGCAGGCAAATTATACTTGCAAACAGACACTGAAGATGTCAGGAGGTTGTTTTCTGTACGATGCTAAATATGTTATAGAGTCTGTGACTTTAACCATCAGCCTGGATTGTAACATGTGTTCAGAAACGAGTGTTATGCTAAACAGATGAGCGTGCCCTTTCTCTAGCTACCTTATCTAATTATGCCACAACTGCAGCAGAGAAGAAATGGCTTATTATTTATTATTAAAGCGCCATTCATTCCATGGTGCTGTACGTATGATGAGAGTTATACATATATAATACAAAACGGCCAATATAGCACTCACAGTATATTACTCTGTACTGCATAAGGGCGGGTTCAATCAGCATTACGATTTCCATTAGGCTAGGGCTACACGGCGACAGTTGTCGCGCGACACCCGTCGCAGCCAGGATCCCTGAGTAGCGGGGATCCCATAGAGATGAATGGGATCGCCGCGGCAGTCGCAAGAAATCCAACATGGTTGTATTTCTTGCGACTGCCGCGGCGATCCCATTCATCTCTATGGGATCCCCGCTACTCAGGGATCCTGGCTGCAAAGGGTGACGTGCGACAACTGTCGCCGTGTAGCCCTAGCCTTATTGTTTTCTGTTGGTTGTAACAGAAAATAATGGAAATTGTAAGACGGAATTCAAATATAGACATTACATTCACAGAAATACCTCACATATACAATATACACCCATATATGATACACATTACAGTTTATAAATTACACCTAGGCTACACTTACAGTAGATATACCTACTACATATACATTTTATACACATTTTGTACCTAGCACTAAAGACATATTTGCATACACATTATATTCAGTGCTTTCAAATATACAGGAGAATACAGCGCCACATACCCCTTACATCCTGTGACTTCTCTGATGTAGACCTTCTCTTTCCTCATCTTCTCCTTTCAGACCAGACCGCCATTATGATTTTTCACCCATTTCTCATCTCTGCAGTTTGACAAAAATACATCTTAGGTTCCTGCTTTTCCAATACTGTGCTCACTGTGCTCCACAATACTATACAACAGAAACTGTACACCTGAAAATACTAGTACCACACAGATAGTGCCCTTCAACAATTATTGGCACACAGTGCCCTAAAATAACTGCACCCAGCAAATAGTGTCAATATGATTGCTATTATGGGCACTATGGGAGCATTATTACTTCTGGGGCACAGTGGGAACAGTATTACTACTAAGTGCACTCTGGCAGAGAATTATTACTATTGGTGGGACTTTGGGGAGCACACTGGCATACTTAAAATGAGCACGAGTTCAAAGACTGTCCCTTATAATGTGCGCCAGTACAAAAAATGCCCCTTAATAATATGCGCTAGTACAAAAATGCCCCCATTCTGTGTGCCAATACAAATTCCCCCTCTTAGTGCCCCCAGTTGAGTTAATATCCTCAGAGTGCCCCCATAATGTGTGCAAGTATAATATATCCCTATATAATGCCCCCAGTAACTCCCAACATAGTGCTCCTCTCACTTTCCCCATAGTGTCCACCATAATGTGTCAGTATAAAATGCCCCTATATAAAATAGTATAAACTAGCCCCAAGTAGATGCATCCATAGTGCCCCCCATAATGTTCCAGTATAAGATTAAGATGCCCCCATAGTGTGCCAACATACAATTCCCCTAGACAGTTCCCCAATAGTGCTCCTCTCTCCCTACAGTGTGCCACTGTGCCACATTAAAAACAAAACTCTAATACCTCCATGGGACCTATATCGAGAATGAAGTGGGGAGCTCTGTGCCTGGTGACCCCGGGTTTCCCGGGGTCCAGCCACCACCAGGCGCAGCTCCCCGCAGCTCCCATAGAAATGAATGCGCGGCCACCGCTCCCATTCATTTCTATGGAGCCAACGGAAATAGCCAAGCCAGCACTCAGCTATTCTCGGCGGCCCCATAGAAATGAATGGAAGGCGGCTGTGCATGCGCAGTGTGCCCTCCTTAAAGGGGTTCTGCAGTTTTTTCAAACTGATGATCTATCCTCTGGATAGATCATCAGCATCTGATCGGCAGGGGTCCGACACCCGGGACCCCCGCCGATCAGCTGTTTGAGAAGGCAGCGGTGCTGCAGGAGCGCCGCAGCCTTCTCTGTGTTTACCGCAGGCCCAGTGACGTCACGATTAGTATCACTGGCCTGGGCGGGGCTAAGCTCCGTTCACATGAATGGAGCTTAGCCGCGCCCAGGCCAGTGATAGTAGTCGTGACGTCACTGGCCTGCGGTAAACACAGAGAAGGCCGCAGCGCTCCTGCAGCGCCGCTGCCTTCTCAAACAGCTGATCGGCAGGGGTCCCGGGTGTCGGACCCCCGCCGATCAGATGCTGATGATCTATCCAGAGGATAGATCATCAGTTTTAAAAAACTACAGAACCCCTTTAACTTTTGGGGCTTCGTTCTCGATATAGGTGAGGGTCCCAGCGGTGGGACCCACACCTATAAGACAATGGGGGCATATCCTAACGATATGCCCCCATTATCTGAGATGGGATAACCCTTTTAAGTCTTTTGAAAATGAAGCATTCACACTAGAAAATATTTGTATTTCAATTCAGCTCAACTTCAACCCCTGTATCATTTGTTGTCACTGTATACACGGATGAAAAAGACATTCTACCACAATTCTATTGCAATGCTCTAAGAACCACCTGACATGCTCCAAGTTTAAAGGAGGCCCCGGCCTTCCAGATCTACATCTATATTTCCAAACACATAGTTGGTTGGTAGACTGGTATTTCCACAACTCTAAAATATGGGTACTACTTCAGGCATCCCTGGCCCCCTAACTCTTAAATCACTTCCTTGGGTCAATCCCTCATTGAGACCTTGTGGTCTGTGTTGACCATTACTTATGGAAGATGTCCTCACTGCATGGGACAGAGGCCTGTCCAAATGGCAATTCTAATCCTGAATAGGACCTTTGTCCCCCTTCAAATACTTTTTTTTTTATCCGGTCCACTTCAGAAGAAATTAAGGTGAACTAGGTGGTGACTGATGCTTTGCAACTCCAGCCCTTCACCTCCATAGACGTCCTTTATAAACTTTAGCCTCAAAGTAGATCTTACGCCTATGGAAGAAATTCATACACAGTTTTCCCCTCTGCTTTGGACACTTCTTTTTTTAACTCCTTTTTTATGAAAAGCTTCAGCATACACTCAACCTGCTTATATCACTAAATTGGAGATGGAGATTGGTGGGCAGTTGTCACTCTGTTGAGACAGATTGGCAAAAGATATTCCTCCTGACCCACAAGCCACCACTTGCTTTACAGGCACAGATAAAAAACTTTAAAATGCTGACCAGATGGTACAGATGCCCAGATGTCATTTATGCTGTGTACGCAGTGGTATCAGATGTTTTTGGTGTTGGGGGCAGAGACAGGGAATATGATAACATCTGGTGAACTTGCTCCTTTTGATTGATCCCTTAAATGATGGTAGGCATATTTGCCCATGTCATCAATCAGCCTGGCTTTCCCTCAATAGCCTCGATGGATGTGTTTAGGCACACGTCATTACACCACTTTTGGAAATTAATACAGGGACAACAGTCCAGGAGTGGATGGTAGAAATGGACTTTCCGATGATAATAGAATCTCTTATGGCTGACATACTCGTTCAGGTTATGTCCACCTACCAAGAATAGGTTTATATCAGATATGACCATAGACTTGCAGTTTGGGTCACAGCGCAACTCGCACGTTTTCTATGACTGCGACATGCAAATTGCAATAGATCCAGCAATGTTGGATTTCTTTTTGCGATTCCAGTATCGCGGTTGCAGCAAACGTGTGATTTGCGCTGCCTCCTCATTCATTCCTATGGCAGATCCATTACACAGATCTTTGGTCGTGCCACAGCTGTCGTGGCCAAAATCGCCAGTAGATGTACCCTAAAATGACCCCCCCCTTCTCCCATTCCCCTTCTCAAGTGAATGGGGTTTAGCTGCGATACCAAGCACAGCCGCTGTACAATGTGTGTGTATTGGACCCCCACCGATCAGATACTGATCACCTATCCATCAGTTAACATATCTCAGAAAGCCCCTTTAAGACCAACAAACTATTGTGACAGGACCAGTCTCTTATAAGATATACAAAAATATTGTGCCATTTATCTAACAAGAGCTATTAAACACAGTTTTGAGTCCCTTGTATTCCTGATGGGAAAGTTCCCTTCACCTCTTGCCCCTGTCAGCTTTAAGTGACAGGCTGCAGTGTTCTGCCTTTATAAATGCAGCCCATCAATCACTGCTGACAGACAGCATGAGATATTAACATCAGAGGATTAAGTGAGTAAAAATCACACATTGGAGGATAGCGATATGAAATTATCATATGAAGGTATAACACAGCATCAATACTGAACTGTCACACCAGAGGACCAGCAGCTGGTGTGTATTATGAGGTTCTGCAGCAGCTGAGGTGTATATTATGAGGTTCTGCAGTAGCTGAGGTGTGCATTATGATTTCTTCATCAGTCAAAGAAACATCAGCTGAGGCTGGATGAAATCCTTTAGTATTTTGTCTCTGCACCTTGTAAAAATTTTTAAAATTGATTTTATCAGCAAGTAAGGTAGTTTTTAATTATTTCTACAAAGGGGGCATATAATCTGCCTGGTGCACCAAAATACCATGTCCAGTCCCTGTTCCTCTGTCAGCATGTGTCGCACCATGATCTGACTGACCAGTCTGCACTTGACCCAATCCAGCAACATCACCAGTCAGACCTGCCCCAGACCTTGACTTTTGTTTTGCCACAGTGACAGCTGCAGCAACGCAAACAGTAAGTCAGCATTGCGAAGGGGAAGGGGGGAGAAACAGTTCATTGGGGGGGGGGATATGGCACACTATATAATAAGCAGTAGCAGGCACCATCCATGGGGGAAGGTATACAAACTGACAGGTTGAAAAGGTAGATAAATATCTGAAAGCGCTGTCAAGTGGAAAAAAAAAAATCTGAAAGGAGCAGAGACAGGAGAATGCCTTTGTGCTACATGGGATGGCAGAAAAAGTTGTGGCAGAGAAATCTTCAGGATAGGTCATCAATGGGATAGGTCATCAATATGAGATAAGTTATGGTCTGACAACAGCATCCGCACTTATCACCTGTTTGGAGTGGGCTGTACTGCAACTCAATCCCATTCACTTTAATAGGACTAAGTTGCAGAAGGACCATGTGACTGATAGATGTGACATCTCAGGCCGAGGAGGAGGCTGTAATGTTTGCGTTGCATCCCATTCCAATAGCTGATTGCCACTCATGGACCCAGTGTTTTAAGTTGTTCACTTCTGAGGAATATTTCTACAGACCCCCAAGAATAGGCAAACCTGCAGTGATAATTATCCTTACCTAATCCTCAAAAACTCTGCAGGTCCCAGGTCTAAAAATACCTCTTCTAGAGAGCGGGATCATATAAAAACTTGCTAAAAAAAAGCTAAAAATATACAAAAAGGAAGAGACCCGACAAAAACACAACAATATGTGGAAATACTGATATAAACACAAATACAAGACCGTACAATAACCTGTAATGTTAAACTGAAAAGTCATACCTAATCCTGCCGTAAAGGTTTTTCTATGGTCCAGTAGATTTCTGGTATCTGCCTCTTGATTGTCTGGCTTGACTGAGGAGAAACTGTTCCTGATAAACCCTAAGGTGATAAAGGGTAAAAACAACTGTCAAACCCTACCTACCTACAAAAAGCACCCGCCCCGAAAGGGGCTACCCCGTCTGGAACCTGCCCCTATACTCAGCCAATTCCCTATTTAGTCCCTGATACTTGCTCCCGTTGTGACACGTTTCTGTCTCTTGTCACTGGACTCTTAAAGGGGTTTTCCAAGTTATATTTATTGATGACCTATCATCAGGATAGGTCATCAATATCAGATCGGCGGGGGTTCCGATACCTGGCACCTCCGCCGATCAGCTGTTTGAAGAGGAGGTGCGCGCCGTATCAGCGCTGCCTCCTCTTCACGATTTACATGCTGGCCGTAACGGGGGTAGTGGTGAGTAGGTGTACTTACATCTAACTGCCCCATTCATTTCAATGGGAAGAATCGCTCCCATACAAGTCTATGGGAATGAGCCTTCCCATTGAAATGAATGGGGGCGATTAGGTGTAATTACACCTACTCACCACTACCCCCGTTACGACCAGCATGTAAACAGTGAAGAGGAGGCAGCGCTGGTACGTCGCGTGCCTCCTCTTCAAACAGCTGATCGGCGGGTGTGCTAGGTGTCGGACCCCCGCCGATCTGATATTGATGACCTATCTTGAGGATAGGTCATCAATATATATAACTCGGAGAACCCCTTTAAGTGAAATGAACCCAAAGCTAAAATAGCTAATCATAGAATGTAACAAGGAAAAATCTAAATCAAACTAATCATACCGACTTCACAGTGGCGGATGATGGTTGGCCCATACCAACATATCTACACCTTCCAGTGGGACAAAGTATATAGAATATGGCCCCCCGGTTTATGGAGGTTAGCTTACCAGCAGCACATGTCTTGTCTCTGCGGCGTTTAAGTGCTGTGCCTCATATCCCAGCGTGACCCACGTGACCACTCCTGCAACATGTGACGTCATGCGTCACAGGTGTCCTCACATCAACATACCGTTTTATGCAGGTTATTTTACTGCTGCAGCCAATGACTGGCTGCAACACTGACGTGTCACCCAGTGTATCACATGACCCAGTGACATGATGCATGGGAGACACATGCAGAGCCAGCGGAGCATCGATTGAGCCAGAACCCAACGGCAGGTATCAAGTAAGTATGATTAGCACCACATGAAGTCTGTAAAAATATTCTCAGGGGTGAGCACATCCTTTAAACATGTACTAATGTATGAATGTACTTAGATAACTTCTTTATTGCTAACTAAAAGGTATATACAAGTTATAAACACTCTCCGTTCCATACATAATAGTTTGTGTGATCAAGCATATACCGTATATTTTTAAGCACTAATTTTCGCAAACCTTCTTGTAGTAGAACACTACACACAGTAATATTCCTAAAAGGCCAGTTTTAGCTACAAAAAGGGGAGATTTATAAAACGGTCTTTGTTGCCCATAGCAGCCAGCCACAATGCAGCATTCATTTTGTATTTTGCTCTTGAAAAATTAAAGCTGTGCTGCTATGGGCAGTTTTTCTTTTAGATAGTTTCATAAATTCCCTGCTAGTGGAATACCATTTAACTTTTAGCTTTTCAAAATTGTGCCGCCTAAATTCTTCAGTTCATGCATCACTTTGTTTATCTTGTCTCATTCATTGGGTTTGTACATGACAGGTCTTACTACTGTTCTGTAATGCGAATCTGAAGTTCTATAGATTACTGTACAAGGTTATTTGTACAATTCCATGCTTTCTGTTCTTGATCTTTGTGTCTCATGGTAATTTATCAGCTGAGGTGAAGATCAATTGCAAATGTCATAGATTTTGTTTCTCTCATAGATGGATATCAACCTTTCCCTAGATAAATATTTTTCTGTTTTAATCATGCTAGTATATCCCCTAATTGCTTTTCTTTGTAACGATGCCCCTTATCTCTTTATAAGCATACTTAATTTACAAAAGCTATCTTCAACAGTGCACTGCAGACTACCAAAGCTCATTGTGTTATCTAGATTTGCTGCCTGGCCAATATACATTAAATTGATTACTTGCAGCAAAGGCACCGCATAGGCAAAGGCATACATAAAAAATGATGGTATAAGGGTAGAAGGATGCTGTCCATCTGCAACCACAGAACTTTAAAGCATAGTTTTCAAAAACGTTTGCATAATGGCTGTGCTTCTTTGTGCAATCATAACTGTGAAGGAACAATTATGGTTGAGTTTCCCTAATGTTTTTTGACAGCCATATTATTCCCTGTTTCAGATGCACAGCTAGATGCATTTCACTCAGAAGAGGTGGAGTCTCCCTTCTATAGAAGTCTGCCAGAACTGTAGTGCTGTGACATCCTTTCCCTTACTTCTCACCAATGGCGTTGCTAGGGTCTGAAAACATCCGGGGCACAAGCCCACTGTGTTGAAGTGTGCATAGACGCTTATTATGATGGAATGCAAAACAGAATGCCGCCCCTCCCCCATACAATCCCACACAGTCGCCCCCCCTATACAATCCCACATAGTCGCCCCCTCATCATACAATCCCCCAGAGTTGTCCCCCCAGCATACAATCCCACACAGTCGCCCCCCCAGCATACAATCCCACACAGTCGCCCCCCCAGCATACAATCCCACACAGTCGCCCCCCCAGCATACAATCCCACACAGTCGCCCCCCCAGCATACAATCCCACACAGTCGCCCCCTCATCATACAATCCCCCACAGTTGCCCCCCAAGCATACAATCCCACACAGTTGCCCCCCAAGCATACAATCCCACACAGTTGTCCCCCCCAAGCATACAATCCCCCACAGTTGCCCCCCAGCATACAATCCCCCACAGTTGCCCTCTCATCATACAATCCCACACAGCTGCCCCCCAAGCATACAATCCCACACAGTTGTCCTCCCCCAAGCATACAATACCCCACAGTTGCCCCCCAGCATACAATCCCCCACAGTTGCCCTCTCATCATACAATCCCACACAGCTGCCCCCCCTTCCTCCATCATACAATCCCACCTCATAGAATTGTCTGCCCCTCCACAGGATTCACATCTATCTACCTCTCAGGCAGACAGATCCTCTCTCCCTTCTCACTGCTATAAAGGCTGCTGAGCAGCAATCTGTAACCTTCCTACTGCAGAGCGCGCCGGCTGCCGACCCATGTGACCTAGATATGTCACATTATAGTGTGACGTCCGGAGGTCCTTCCCCAGCGAGTGAAGTGAACTAAGCTGAGCCAGCCCAGGAGAATCAATGTAACATAAGCTCAGCTCATGCTTGATAGAGGTAATATCGCAGTGCAGCACTGCGCAGCTGCCAGCCAGTCTCCACCAGTTCCGAGGTTCGGGGCAGTGGCAGTTTGATTCGGGGCCCTGGCCCCGGATAAAATGCCCTAGCGATGCCTAGGGTGGCCAGACGTCCGGTTTTAGGCCGGACAGTCCGGTTTTTAAACTTCTGGTCCTCCGTCCGGCGCAAGGCCAGGACGGACGGCCAGAAGTCCGCCTTTTTCCAGTTAAGGGGGCGCCCTGCCAGAGCGCCCCCTTAATGGCCCGCCTGTACACCGTCTTGTGCCCCTCCCCCTCAGACCTCAGATCAGCCCACCCAGCCACTTTAAAAAAAACATACTTACCCGTCATGCGCCGGCAGGGAATACTGTCATACTGTCATACTTACCAGGTCATAGTGTGCGCCGGCAGGGAAGACAGTGGAGCGGGGAACCTGATGGCAGCGGCAGCGCAGAACAGGTAAGTATGTTTTTTTTAAGTGGCTGGGTGGGCTGATCTGAGGTCTGAGGGGGGCACAAGATGCTGATCTGAGGTCTGATGGGGGCAGAAGAAGCTGATCTGAGGTCTGATGGGGGCACAAGACGCTGATCTGAGGTCTGAGGGGGGCACAAGACGCTGATCTGGGGTCTGATGGGGGCACAAGACGCTGACCTGAGGTCTGATGGGGGCACAAGAAGCTGATCTGAGGTCTGATGGGGGCACAAGACGCTGATCTGAGGTCTGAGGGGGGCACAAGACGCTGACCTGAGGTCTGATGGGGGCACAAGATGCTGACCTGAGGTCTGATGGGGGCACAAGACGCTGACCTGAGGTCTGATGGGGGCACAAGATGCTGATCTGAGGTCTGATGGGGGCACAAGAAGCTGATCTGAGGTCTGATGGGGGCACAAGACGCTGATCTGAGGTCTGATGGGGGCACAAGACGCTGACCTGAGGTCTGATGGGGGCACAAGACGCTGACCTGAGGTCTGATGGGGGCACAAGACGCTGACCTGAGGTCTGATGGGGGCACAAGACGCTGATCTGAGGTCTGATGGGGGCAAAAGATGCTGACCTGAGGTCTGATGGGGGCACATTGTGTTGATCTGAGGTCTGATGGGGGCACAAGACGCTAATCTGAAGTCTGATGGGGGCACAAGACGCTGATCTGAGGTCTGATGGGGGCACAAGACGCTGATCTGAGGTCTGATGGGGGCACAAGATGTTGATCTGAGGTCTGAGGGGGGCACAAGATGCTGGTCTGAGGGGGGCATAAGACCCTGATCTGAGGTCTGATGGGGGCACAAGACGCTGACCTGAGGTCTGATGGGGGCACAAGACGCTGACCTGAGGTCTGATGGGGGCACAAGACGCTGACCTGAGGTCTGATGGGGGCACAAGACACTGACCTGAGGTCTGGTGGGGGCACAAGACGCTGATCTGAGGTCTGATGGGGGCACAAGATGCTGACCTGAGGTCTGATGGGGGCACATTGTGTTGATCTGAGGTCTGATGGGGGCACAAGACGCTGATCTGAAGTCTGATGGGGGCACAAGACGCTGATCTGAGGTCTGATGGGGGCACAAGATGCCTGACCTGAGGTCTGATGGGGGAACAAGACGCTGACCTGAGGTCTGGTGGGGGCACAAGACGCTGATCTGAGGTCTGATGGGGGCACAAGATGCTGACCTGAGGTCTGATGGGGGCACATTGTGTTGATCTGAGGTCTAATGGGGGCACAATACACTGATCTGAGGTCTGAGGGGGGCACAAGACCCTGATCTGAGGTCTGATGGGGGCACAAGACGCTGACCTGAGGTCTGATGGGGGCACAAGAGGCTGACCTGAGGTCTGATGGGGGTACAAGACGCTGATCTGAGGTCTGATGGGGGCACAAGATGTTGATCTGAGGTCTGAGGGGGGGCACAAGACGCTGGTCTGAGGGGGGCACAAGACGCTGGTCTGAGGGGGGCATAAGACCCTGATCTGAGGTCTGATGGGGGCACAAGACGCTGACCTGAGGTCTGATGGGGCACAAGACGCTGACCTGAGGTCTGGTGGGGGCACAAGACGCTGATCTGAGGTCTGATGGGGGCACAAGATGCTGACCTGAGGTCTGATGGGGGCACATTGTGTTGATCTGAGGTCTCATGGGGGCACAAGACGCTGATCTGAAGTCTGATGGGGGCACAAGATGCTGATCTGAGGTCTGATGGGGGCACAAGACGCTGACCTGAGGTCTGATGGGGGCACAAGACGCTGACCTGAGGTCTGGTGGGGGCACAAGACGCTGATCTGAGGTCTGATGGGGGCACAAGATGCTGACCTGAGGTCTGATGGGGGCACATTGTGTTGATCTGAGGTCTGATGGGGGCACAATACACTGATCTGAGGTCTGAGGGGGGCACAAGACCCTGATCTGAGGTCTGATGGGGCACAAGACGCTGACCTGAGGTCTGATGGGGGTACAAGACGCTGATCTGAGGTCTGATGGGGGCACAAGATGTTGATCTGAGGTCTGAGGGGGGGCACAAGACGCTGGTCTGAGGGGGGCACAAGACCCTGATCTGAGGTCTGATGGGGGCACAAGAAGCTGATCTGAGGTCTGATGGGGGTACAAGACGCTGATCTGAGGTCTGATGGGGCACAAGACGCTGACCTGAGGTCTGATGGGGGCACAAGACGCTGACCTGAGGTCTGATGGGGCATTTTATACTGCACACATTATGGGGGCACACATTATGGGGGCATTTTATACTGGCACCTTATGTCAGGCACCATGGGGACAAGGGGAGGAGCACTATGGGGGCACTATATAGGAGTATTTTATACTGGCACAAATTATAGGGAACTATGTAGCTCAACTGGGGGCACTATGATTTTTTTTGGGCACACATTGGGCATTGGCACACATTATAAGGGCATTATGGGGACATTGACTCTACTGGTGGCACTAATTATTTCTATTGGGACTTTGGGGAGCACTATTATTGTGGGGGGCACCCTGTCACGCTATCAGCTTAGCACAGTTATTTGTGGGGAACATTTTGGTTACACTTTAGTAGCAAAGTTATTTTTTTTAGTGCACTGTGTGCCAATAATTACTAAAGGAAGTACTATCTGTGGAGCACAGTGTCTGAGTATTGGGGGTGGCAGGATGGGGTGTTCAAGAAGGTGGGAGAATGATGGAAAAGTAGGAAACTAAGATGTCTGTTTGTCAAATTCCGCAGAGAGAAGAGATGGCTGAAAGAAATTATCATGGCGGTCTGGTCTGAATGGAGAAGATTGAGGACACAGAATGTCTACATCAAAGAAGACGTCACTGGATGTAAGAGGTATGTGGCACTGTATTAGGCTACTTTCACTTCTGAGTTAGTGATTCTGGCAGGCTGGTCCAGCAGAGAACAGCCTGCTGGAATTCACTGACTCCGGTACTGCTGGATACAGAATACCCGCCGGCCAGTAAAACGGCAGCGGTAAAGCAGTGCAGTGTGTAATTGTGAACAGAAGAACCCTTGCCGGGCTGCCTGGGTGAAATTAAGGGTACATCCTGGTTCAACTCTGAACCCTGACAACCCCTTTAAGGTTTTCCTCTCTTTTTTTTTTTTTCTTTTGCCGGGCACTTACTGGGAGAGGGGCGTGGTTTAGCAGGTTGGGGGTGTGGCCTAAACTGTCCTCCTTTTTGGGATGAAGCAGGTGGCCACCCTAGCGACGCCCCTGCTTCTCACTATGTTTGTTCTCCTCTACAGAGTTCACAGAACAGATAAAAAGGAGGAAATGACACTTACAGAAAGGCAAGACGCTCCTGTGATCTTCAGAAGAAGAGAAGCAGTTCTTTTAACAGGCTCATGATCTCAGCTAGCTCTGACATGCCCCAGCTTCCTCTCACCCTTCTCCTGTATCTGTCACGAGTGACAGACCTTGCTAGACAACAGGCATTGGACTGGAACTAGAGTGAAAATGAAACCCTTAGTGGCCATGAACTTGCAACTTTTTCTCAGGTGGATGCAGGCAGATTTTTTTAATGAATTGATTTAGAAATTTACTAATTACACCATTCAATTAAATTGTGTGAAAGTACAGTGACCCTTTAAGGTTAGGTTCACATCAACATTGCTGCTGGACTGAACGGCTGAGGAAGCCGCCCTTAAAAGCTGTGTGTGAACAGCGTATGTATTTAGGTGAGTTAGCTGAATTATGTTTAGTCAGAGCCCAGCCGGGCAGGTGTTGTTTTTATGATTTGTTTTGGTGTGCTGGTGCCAATAAAACTGAGTTGGACCTGAAAATCCCCGTGTTTTGAAGATATTGTGTGATGTCGACCCCCTGAGAGGATACTAACCCTTACATATGGTGGAGGATAAGGGCATGTTGATGCCACCAAGGCATGTCTGTGCAAAGAAGGCACACTGTTGTTGCTGGGGCAACAGGAAAGTGAAAAGTAAAAGTGTTGCTAGAAGCAACATCATGAACAAAGAGCAGGTGCTGCTGAATGTTGCTGTGTTCCTGTGTTATAGGCCCGGAAGCCTGTATGTCTGGATAAAGCTGCTGTTGCAAAATCTGGACACTTTTGCTGCATTGCAAGAGAATATTGTGGTGATTTAAAGGGCCAGAAGCCCATGTGAAAAGATTGAACTGTGGAGAATTTTTTTTTTTTTGGGGGGTCAATATGAAGACCTATATGGAAGTTACTGCGGCTTGGTGGAGCCCATCAGGTGCAACAAAGGATTGCTGGGAATGGTGCCAGCGAGAGATCCAAAAAATGGATCATTGTTTGATCAGGAGATCTGATAAAGAAAGTGAAAGATTCTCTGACTTGGTGATTGGGGGAATCTCGCTGGGGGTTATTCTAGATTCCCGCCAAACGAGTGTCTTGGGTTATGCCCGGTGTACTGATCCTTCTGGAGAGGGGGCCAGAGACGGAGACCACAGTGTCTCCAACCTTTGAAAAGGACTATAGTTCTGTGCAGTGGGAGCTGCTAAAATGTGAGACCCTGGAGGTGGAATTCGTGCTGGGCACAGACTTTTCGTGGTTTCGGCAGCTATGGAATGGAGAGAGTGCTTTGAGTGGTGCGACTAGAGACTCCTAAGGAAAAGTTGGTAACCAAGGCATTTCCCATGGCAACCACGGGATTGAGGAGTCGATATGGGATCCTGTGACCAGGAACCAGGGGCTGGAGGTTCCCAAGTTCCCTAGGAAGGAGGCGGACCTCAGTGGAGATGTCCCTGGAGAGACAGCGCCCTCATCTACTGGGTGTGTCGATACCGTGACTGCATTTGGCAAGACCATTCCTGTTTGTGCGTGTGACATAAAAGATGTGATTTATGGTGAGAGCCGGTGGCAGTCGCTACCTGCCGAGCCGGTAAGTGTCATGACACTGGGACTAGAGACTGCAACAAAAATGTGTAATATTGTGTTAAATGGCAGTCCAGGCGTTGCTGGATGCCAGGAGCCAGGTGAGCCTGGTACATGGCAGCTTGGCTGCTGGGGACTATGTGTTGGACAAACACGTGAGTGTGATGAACATTCATGGGAATAGCAGAGACTATCCTGTGGCTATCGAGACTCCAGTGGGAACTGGGACTTATGAATTTGGTGTTCCAAATAGGCTCATGCATGATGCAATGTTGGACTGTGATTTTCCCTTGTTCTAGGAGTTGTGGGGAAATGGAGACACTTCTGCAGAAAGTGGTGAAACTCCTGCAGAACCTGCATCTGTCCCTTTAAATGAAGGTGTAAGGGAGATGCACATTGAACACAATGGTTTAGGTGAAATGACCATTGAAAGCAATGGTGCAGATGAGGTACAGAATGTGATATTATTTGAAATGCATAATGAAAATGTGAGGTCATGTGAAATGTGTGATGATGATGATGATGATGACACCCCTTTTCCTTTGCAGGTGGTGATTGGGGAAGAAGCTCCCCCTGTTGGTAAAAATGTATGTTACTTGGAAATGCTGATTGATAAGATTGATAATACAGAGCTGAGGGAGCCCACTGTGGTAAATGTGCAGGAAACTGTGGCAGAGCTAGAAGGTGTACTGTGAAGGTAGACCGGTAGAAATACTGAATTTTCCCCTCACAGTGTTATGTCATTTGTATATACATGTATTTAATGCTATACAAATATATATATATCTCAGCTTTGTAAATGCTTATGCAGCTGTATAGAATGTCTATATCCTGGTATTGTGTCCAAGATGCTGCGGTGCAGTGTGTCACAAAGGAATGTGTGTATAGTGCTTATCAGCTTGCTGGGGAAACAAGACTGTGAACAAAGCCCCCCACCTTTTCTATTGTGATAATGTGAATGTAATTTTTATATTATAATTTTATACATTTTTATATTATATTTATATATACTTTTTATATTATATTTTTATACTTTGTAACTTTTATAAAGCTTGCGTATAATATATGTATATATTTAACTAGTCCAAGATGGCCCCCATACTCTTATCAATATGACTTTTTCAGGCTAGTGACATAGAATGGAATGCAACTTCTATCCAATCAAGAATGATATTGTTTGCTATTTGCATGCTTACGCCCCCCTTTCCTTTTTTTGTATCGAATAAGTACGTGTGTTAATAAAGAAAAAGCCCAGAGGCTGTAATGATTTTGCCACAAAAGCACAGCCAAAGGACTTAATACTGGAATCATAAGTCTGTGTTTTGTCCTTAATTATTGTGCGCACCCGTGTTCAAAACAATTCGGAATGACTGACTGAGTTCCAGAAAGGACAGGTTTAAGTCCACTGCAACAGTACCACACGAACCAGAACCAGGTGCAGTTAAGCAGTTCCCACAGTGTTCTATGGTTAGTGAGCTCATGTGCAGGGTTAACGAAAGTGTTGTAACATACAAGGTGAACCGTGCACCTGTAAGAGATCTGAGCAGGTTCAGGACATGAACCTGGCCAATGTGCGGGTTAGCTCATGTGTGCCCCTAGAGGTCAGGAGTGAGATTGACAAGAGTGCTTTAGGTGACATAGGTGCTGTGACTAATAGCAGCTCAGAGAAAGAGACTGCCGGGTCAGTTTCTTGGGAAACCAGTGTGGTTGCTAGTAGCGACCAGGGGTCAGTTGTCAGCAACTTGGAGAATAATACCCAAAGTGAAGTTCATGAGGGAGTAAAGACACAAAAGAGTAGAGAGTATAAGAGAAATGTGAAGCGGAAAAGAGTAAGAGAGGGTCTGGCCGTTAGATGGCCACCAGAGTCCCTTAGATGCTGTCCACAGGGTAGAGAGTTGGTCGTGATGATAAACTGGGCTTTGCTGGCCTGGGTGTGGCAGAACAAAGGGACTGTAGGTAATGTGGATGCTCTGTCACGTGCATCCTGTGTTGGTGCAAGTGTTCACCCCCATGGGTTTGAACAGAGGAAGGGGGGGGTATGTGAGGCAATGACAGGCCTCACGCTTCATAGAGGTCTGGAGGGGGTGGATATTCCAGTCCACATCCCTATTCCACCACAGGTGAGGCCACCTGGGTGTAATTACTGGTGTGATAAACCAACCGTCAGTGTCAGTTTGAGGAGAGGAGAGAAAGGCTGAGGAGGTCAGAGAGGTTGGAGCCTGCGGTGGCTCTGTATGGTCTCAGCCATGAGGGCTGAGGGGCCACAAGGCTCAGGTATACATACATACATACATACATACAACACATACAACACATAAAAACTTACAGTTACTTGTCCTGACACCACTCTGGAGGGGGCTGGGCCTTGGTCTTCTTCTTTCCCCTCTTGAGAGAGGAGGCAAGGCCAGCTGGGAGCACACAGGAGTGCGTTAGGGTAACAGTTGCGGCGGTGAGGGGGCCAGGAGAGGTCTGGAGCGCAGGGACGGGACGCATCTTAATGATGCAGAGTAGGGGGTGAGGCCTCCCGTGCGCTCCAGGCCCCCCTGTGCCGCAGGCCCCATAGCAGTGGCGTGGTCTGCCTATATGGGCGGTATGCCACTGGCGTTGAGCCATTGGATTGTGAATAAAGATATTGACCAGAAGTCACTTCGTTTGGACTGCCTCAATTACCACTATATACTACAGGCGATCCAGGCTAGGGGGGCATGTGGATGCCGCAGGTGTTACGGAATCCCTAGGACGGACATCAAAACGGACACCTTTAAGAGGCATTCCGTTTTGATCCGTCATAATAGAAGCCTATGGCTCTGCATAACGGATCCGTCTGGTTGCCGTTATGCTGGACGGAAAACAAAGTCCTGTCGACACACATGCGGTGTGCGGCAGTCAAAGGAGTTCAGGATGGCGAGAGGGGGGGGCCATCGGGTCCCCGCGCTGCTGTGACGGGGACCCGATGGCTCGGATAGCAGCCCGATGCCTTCCTTAGGCATCGTGGCTGCTATCCCTGCGTTCCTGTGCGATCCAGCCCCCTGGATCGCACAAGAAGCAGGCTGTAAGTGTATTACACTAAGTAATACACTTACAGCCAATGCATTACAATACAAAAGTATTGTGATGCATTGTAAAGGGGATCAGACCCCCAAAAGTTAAATAAAGTGGAAAAAAAAAGTTTAAAAATAAAGTTTCCTAAAAAAAATAATAATAAAAATTTCAAGTAAAAAAAAAAAAGCCATTTTCCAAAAAAAGTTTAAAAAAATTGTAAAAAAAGAAAGATAAACATATTAGGTATTGCCGCATCCGTATCGACCGGCTCTATAAAAATATCACGTCATCCACCCTGCCAGGTGAACACAGTAAAAAAAAAAAAGTGCCAAAACAGACATTTTTTGGTCACCTTCTCTTACAAAAAGTGTAATAGCAGGCGATCAAAAAGGCGTATTTATCCCAAAATGGTACCAATCAAACCGTCATCTTGTCCCGCAAAAATGATACCCTACCTGAGACAATTGCCCGAAAAATAAAAAAAATATGGCTCTCTGAAAATGACAGCACAAAAAAACAGATTTTATTCTGTTCAAAAAGAAATCTAATGTGTAAAACTTTCCAAAAATAAAAAAGTTACACATATTTGGTACCTCCGCGTCCGTAACAACCTGCTCTATAAAAATATTACATGAGATGGCCCCCCAGGTGAATGCTGCAAAAAAAAACGTGCCAAAACAGACATTTTTTGGTCACCTTCCCTTACAAAAAGTGTAATAGCAGGCGATCAAACAGGCGTATTTACCCCAAAATAGTACCAATCAAACTGTCATCTTGTCCTGCAAAAACGATACCCTACCTGAGACAATCGCCTTAAAACTTAAAAAAAATATGGCTCTTTGAAAATGGCAACACAAAAAAAAGATTTTATTCTGTTCTAAAATGCATCTAATGTGTAAAACTTTCCAAAAATAAAAATGTTTGACATATTGGGTATCGTCGCATCCGTAACAACCTGCTCTATAAAAATATTACATGAGATGGCCCCCCAGGTGAATGCTGTAAAAATTTTTTTTTTAAAAACTATGCCATAACAGCCATTTTTCTTTCACCTTGCCTCACAAAAAGTGTAATAGCAGGCGATCAAAAAGTCTTATGTACCCCAAAATGATACCAATGAAAACGTCACCTCGTCCCGCAAAAAATGAGCCACCACATAAGACAATAACTCTAAAAAATAAAAATCAATGGCTCCCGCAAACCAATCCATCAAATTCTGTGCTGCAAAATCCATATGGCGCTCCTTCTGTTCTGAGTCCTGCCATGTAACCCCACAGCAGTTTACCACCACATATGGGGTGTTGCCGTATTCAGGAGAAAATGGGGCACAAATTATAGGGTGCTTTTCTCCTGTTACCCCTTGTGAAAATGAAAAATTTGGGGCTAAAGCAACATTTTTATTGGAAGAAATGAAACTTTTCATTTTCATAGCCAAGTGTTTCCAAATTCCATAAAACGCTTAGGGGGTCAAAGTGGCCAGTACCCCCCTTAATATATTCTTTGAAGGGTGTAGTTTCCAAAATGGGGTCACTTTTTGAGGGTTTCCACTGTAGAGGTACGTCAGGGTCTCTCAATTACAAAATGGTGCCTAAAAACCATTCTAGCAAAATCTGCCTCCAAAATCCATATGGCGCTCCTTTCCTTCTGACCACTGCCACAAACCCATAGAGACGTTTATCACCACATATGGGGTATTTCTGTAAACTGAAGAATCAGAGTAATGTATATTGAGGTTTAGTTTGCTGTTAACCCTTGCTGTTTTGCAAGAAAAAAATTAACATGAATAATCTACCAAAAAAGTGAAATTTTGAAATTTCACCTCCATTTTCCATTAATTCTTGTGGAACACCTCAAGGGTTAACAAAGTTTGTAACAGCAGTTTTTTTTTTATAATTTTAGGGGTGTAGTTTCTAAAATGGGGTCATTTATGGGTGGTTTCCATTATGTAAGCCACTCAAAATCACTTTATATCTGAATTGGTGCTTAAAAAAATGGTTTTGGAAATATTGTTGAAAATTTGAAAAATGGCTTCTAAACTTCTAAGCCCTCTAACGTCCTAAAAAAGTAAAATGACATTTATAAAATGATGCCAACATAAAGTATACATATGGGGAATGTAAAATAATAACTATTTTTGGAGGTATTACTATGTATTTTGAAAGTAGATAAACTGAAATTTTGAAATTTGCTAATTTTTCAAAATTTTTGCTAAATTTGGTATTTTTTTATAAATAAAAATGAAATATTTTGCCACAAATTTACTACTATCGTGAAGCACAATATGTGACGAGAAAACAATCTTAGAATGGCCTGGATAAGTAAAAGCGTTCCAAAGTTATTACCACATAAAGTGGCACATGTCAGATTTGCAAAAAACGGCCTGGGATTTGAGGTGAAAAGTGGCCCGGTACTGAAAGGGTTAATAAACGCGGGCTAAACGCTTGTTTTTGGACTAAAGCTTCCGTGTCAATGTTTCTGACTGCTGTTGCACCATTATCCCGACCTCTATTGGGCTAATCCTCCCACTATATATATATATATATATATATATATATATATATATATATATATACTGTGTGTGTGTATATATGTATGTATATATATACACATATACAGTGCCTTGCGAAAGTATTCGGCCCCCTGGAACTTTTCAACCTTTTGCCACATTTCAGGCTTCAAACAAAAAAATATAACGTTTTAAATTTTTGGTGAAGAATCAACAACAAGTGGGTTACAATTGTGAAGTGGAACGAAATTTATTGGATCATTTAAACTTTTTTTTGTAATAATAAAACTGAAAAGTGGGGCGTGCAAAATTATTCGGCCCCCTTGCATTAATACTTTGTGACGCCACCTTTTGATGCGATTACAGCTACAAGTCTCTTGGGGTATGTCTCTATCAGTTTTGCACATCTAGAGACTGAAATTCTTGCCCATTCTTCCTTGCAAAACAGCTCAAGCTCTTTGAGGTTGGATGGAGAGCGTTTGTGAACAGCAGTTTTCAGCTCTTTCCACATATTCTCAATTGGATTCAGGTCTGGACTTTGACTTGGCCATTCTAAGACCTGGATACGTTTATTTTTGAACCATTCCATTGTAGATTTTGCTTTATGTTTGGGATCATTGTCTTGTTGGAAGATAAATCTCCATCCTAGTCTCAGGTCTTTTGCAGACTCCAACAGGTTTTCATCCAGAATCGTCCTGTATTTGGCTCCATCCATCTTCCCATCAATTTTAACCATCTTCCCTGCTGATGAAAAGCAGGCCCAAACCATGATACTGCCACCACCATGTTTGACAGTGGGGATGGTATGTTCAGGGTGATGAGCTGTGTTGCTTTTACGCCAAACATATCGTTTTGCATTGTTTCCAAAAAGTTCGATTTTTGGTTTCATCTGACCAGAGCACCTTCTTCCACATGTTTGGTGTGTCTCCCAGGTGGCTTGTGGCAAACTGTAAACAAGACTTTTTATGGATATCTTTGAGAAATGGCTTTCTTCTTGCCACTCTTCCATAAAGGCCATATTTGTGAAGTGTTGGACTGATTGTTGTCCTATGGACAGACTCTCCCACCTCAGCTGTAGATCTCTGCAGTTCATCCAGAGTGATCATGGGCCTCTTGGCTGCATCTCTGATCAGTCTTCTCCTTGTTTGAGATGAAAGTTTAGAGGGACGGCCGGGTCTTGGTAGATTTGCAGTGGTCTGATACTCCTTCCATTTCAATATGATCGCTTGCACAGTGCCTCTTGGGATGTTTAAAGCTTGGGAAATCTTTTGGTATCCAAATCCGGCTTTAAACTTCTCCACAACAGTATCACGGACCTGCCTGGTGTGTTCCTTGGTCTTCATGATGCTCTCTGTGCTTTAAGCAGAACCCTGAGACTATAACAGAGCAGGTGCATTTATACGGAGACTTGATTACACACAGGTGGATTCTATTTATCTTCATCAGTCATTTAGGACAACATTGGATCATTCAGAGATCCTCAATGAACTTCTGGAGTGAGTTTTCTGAACTGAAAGTAAATGGGCCGAATCATTTTGCACGTCCCAACTTTTCAGTTTTATTATTACAAAAAAAGTTTAAATGATCCAATAAATTTCGTTCCACTTCACAATTGTGACGCACTTGTTGTTGATTCTTCACCAAAAATTTAAAATGTTATATATTTTTGTTTGAAGCCTGAAATGTGGCAAAAGGTTGAAAAGTTCCAGGGGGCCGAATACTTTCGCAAGGCACTGTGTGTGTGTGTGTGTGTGTGTATATATATATATATATATATATATATATATATATATATATATATACACACAGCAGTCTACTGACTTGTGGTACAAGGTGCAGAGTGATGCAGAGTGCTAAGATATATAGTATATACAGCAGTGTACCGATATGTGATGTACAAACTGTAATTTATACCTCATGTGACCACAGTCCAGAATAGAATCCAGCTGGAAAATTACAACTACCTTAGTAAATGATAATATTAAAGGATGTTGATGCAAACCTGAAAGCCCTTTAAGGTTATGTTAATAGCTGCCCCTCAAAAGCACTTTATTATGGAATTGCTGTTCAAGTGACCTTAAAGGGTATCTGACAGATTTGCACTTATAATACTGGCTAACATGTTGCATGTGCACTTGGCAACTGAAGGCATCTGTTTGGTCCCATGTTCATATGTGCTTGCATTGCTGGGAAAAATGAAGCTTTAATATCTGCAAATGAGCTTCTAGGAGCAACGAGGGCTTTTGTCACGAGTGGGCTTGCGTCTGGTATCAGACGTTCTGCGCGGCTTTCAAAAGTGACATAATTTGACATGCTTTTCCCTTGGTTTGGTTGCTGTTTACCACACCCCTTCCCCTCAGCTGTTGCCGCTGTGGTAATTATCTTTCTCCTATTTACCCCTTCCTCTCCCAGTATCCCTTGCAGTTTATACTTTCTGCCTACTTAGTAGTGTGTGGTGTGGATCTCAGCTGAGATCCGGTTGCTGCGATATCTGCTTTAAGATAAGTGACTTTTTCCCTTTTGTGGTTTTCCTTCTGGAGTCTCCTGTTCGTCCTTACTCTTGGAGGAACGGGTTTACTCTTTCTTGTGTCACTAGCTGCAGGGTTCTTTAGGGTGAATTTATTATTAGGTTCCTGTGTATGAACTCTCCTACAACCCAGGCTTGTTCATACTGGTAGTCAGTCAGGGCCTAGTTTCAGGGTTCCTTGCAGGAGGTGACCGTTTCCCTGGTTTTGGTTAGTTCCCTTCCCTCGTATGCTCGGTGTGGCTATTCCCTCCACACCAGAGCGTGGCAGCTTTGCTGTTACTCCTAGAGGCTCTGCTTTCTCCGCAACTTCTGCACCGTCTGCTCTTTGACAGGGCCAGGCAGTGAAACTGTTATCATACTTGGCCCTGTCAATTAAAATAGCCAGTTTCATAGGTACAAATCTGCTGACAGATGCCTTTTAAAACAGTACATATGAATTGTATTACATCTAGACAGGCAGGGTTTAATGCCTGTAGTTAGGGACAGACACGGACAGTGACCCCTGGTGCTGCGTTGTCTGTCTGGTTCTGATCTTGGCTTGAAATCAGAACCAGACAGACAACGCAGTACCAAATAAGAGACAGAGAGTGGTCAGAAGACGAGCCAGTGTTAGAGGAACGAGCAATTCAATAAGAAAAGGAACCAGGAACACAGCTAGTGAGTCAGAAACTATCACTGGCACTGGTGTATGGCTAGGAATGGTTTAAATGGAACACCGAGTTCCACGATCAGATAGGTCATGACTGAGTGCTCCATTAGTCAGAAACATTAGCACATAGGAATAAAGCAGCTGAGCAGTCAGCCCACTGCTCCTCCAGCACACACCTGCTGCAGGGAGAAACAGAGCATTGCATCCTATTGCTAAGGATGCTGCTGCGTCACCCGGGGCATATTCATGTCCCCTTGTGGGCTTAATAAATTTGTAAAAAAAAAAAAATTAAAAGGATGTGTCCAAAAAAATTAAGTGAACAAAAATCTGAATTTTGGCAACAAAATATGCTAAGTTATGGGGAAATAACAAATAAAGCAATACAAAATTAGTACCAATGAAAAATGGTGACAGAAAAACATTAAATTCTTTTTTAACTGTAGCGGTATTTGTTGTTGTAAAGTAGTAAAATGTGAAAAAATATATTTCGTCATGCCGTAATGCTATTGAGATACGTAAGTAACACATTTTTTATGCTACAAGGGTGAAGGGTGAAGTAATATGCATCCCAAAATGGTGTCACTGAAAAATACACTTCAGCCCACAAAAAAAGTTCTCTTACAGCTATGCTAATGGAAAAATAAAACAGTTATGGCTTTTGAAATGTGGAGATGAAATTTTTTTTTTTTTTTTTAAATACATTGTCCTTAAAGAGGGTCTGTCACTAGGATCAGCCCTATTAAAACAGACACACTGCCTCAGCCCTATTAAAACAGACACACTGCCTGGTAGGGCCCATCATGATGAGTAAAACAATAATTTTCTTTTGTCTGTACGATAAGTAGCTGCAGAGAAATCTGGTGTTCTGGGCAATGGTGCGCCGAGTCCCTGGACCTATCAGGTTCTGATCCAGGAACTCGGTGCTCTACTTAAATCTCCTGCTGGCAATACACCCTCTTCAGTTATAGGTTTTCCTTGCAGTGCTCCTGTAACTTCTGTGCGTATTTGGATAGTTGTTATTGTTATTGACCCTGGCTTGCCTCCGACCTCCTTATGTCTTGTGATTACGTACCGATAGATCCGTCTGAATCTAACTCTGGCTTGGTCATTTTGACTACTCCCCGTCCTCCGATTTTGTACTGTATTGTCCTCCTGGTATTGACCTATTTACTTACTATTTTTCTCTGTATAGTTATATTTGGTGTCTCTCTGTCTTGCACCTTAGCAGTACAGGGAATGTCGACCAGTTTCGGACTTAACGCTTAGGGCTTGCACTGCAAGTACTCAGGGAAAGCGGATTTGGTTCAGCCAGGGCTCACTGTGCGTGTGTGTTTCCCTGCCTACCGTGCTGACATTGTAAATGTGTTATCTGGCAAAGCTAGTGTGCAACATTTCCCCCTTTTAAACTGTGTACAATGTATCCTATGCATTATATGAGGTTCACTGGCCGACAATGTTTTTGGGTACACATGTTGAAGCGACTTTATATATTAGTTGCACATCTATTTTTATTGTCCTCACCCACAAACAGAAAAATAAAGAAGAAAAAAAGACAGTCAGAAGTTGTATAAAACTATGGCATATTGTCATGTCCGAGCTCCATCTGCATGATCCTCAGCATTGGCATGGCCACACCAGGAGAGACACGCTGCTGAGTCACTCCCCCTGGTGACGCGACAGAATCCTTAACAACAGGATGCAATGCTCTGTTTCTCCCTGCAGCGGGCGTGTGCGGGAGGAGATTAGCTCTGGGTTGATTGCTCAGCTGCTCTAGTGCTTCTGACTAATGTAGTGCCTATCAGGTGCTGATCCTGGGACTTTGTGCTCTATTTAAACCCCTACCTGGCCATACACCAGTGCCAGTGATAGTCATGTTTGGGGTCACTAGCTAGGTTTCTGGTTCTCGTTTCTGTGCTGATTTGGATTGCTTGTGTTTTTGACCTTGGCTTTTCCTTTGGTCACTCTCTATATCTCGTGATTTGTACTGTGCATCCCATCTGGTTCTGACCTCAGCTCTGTCTCTCGTTTTTGTGCTAAGTTGTCCTCCTGGTTCTGACCCATTTATGTACAACTCTGTCTTTGTGTCGTTTGTCTTTAGGTGTTTGTCTATCTCTGCACATTAGTAGCATAGGGACTGTCGACCAGTTGTGGTCTTGCTACCTAGGGCTCTCACTGCAAGTAGGTAGAAAAAGCGGTCTGGGTTCTAGGTTAAGACTCACTGTCCATGTCTGTCCCTATCGACAGCCCTTACACGTATACTGTACATATAGCAATGGGTTCCATAGCATTTGGTTCATCTCGTGCAGAATTTAATTTCATTTAGTTTACATCATGTGAAAGCTATAATGTTGACCTTTCAAGGACATTGTGCTAAAAATATGCTATATTGGTTCACTAAAGGAGAACAAAATAAATAATCATGCCTCGTATACTCTGATTAAAAGTGGTTTTAATTATTCTGTGACCACCCGAAAAGATCTAACATTATTTCCAAATTGTTGATTGCGCTGTGTCCAGTCACAGTGTCCCATTGAGTTGAACTGTTCTTTCCCAATGTTTATAAAGATTAATTATAAAGCCCCCTCTTTGAAACATGGGGTCAGTAGAATCATTTAGAAAATGTAAGTAAATCAAGCTAATGATCAGAACCCTCTGAGCAAACTGGCACGTACCCATGTGGTATGCAATCACACTGTGGGAGGAAGTAGCTATTAGACTTAATACTACTGTAATCTAAATTTTAATTATATTGCTTTGTGCAATAAATGAATATTTGATGCAATGCCATTTAAATTATGACTATTGTCTATCTCCTGGAATCTGACAAAAAATGCCTCTGCATGTTCCAAAATAAATTGGCATTGGAGATAAATAAATGGTCCATATACACGGGTGGGTGCTGTATTAGCGTGTAGAGGTTGTATAATGGAACCATTACCATGTGCATGAAGTACAGTAGTATTTCCCAAGCACAATTTATTTAACCTGGCTTAAATTCAGGACAGTGAGATTGACTTTTTATCCGATGCCCGCAGCCTGGCTTAATAAAGAGAGGAATCATACTTACCTGCCGCTCAGGTCCTCTGCACTGGCTTGTGTATGTCTATATTCCGGTCTGGCGCCACGTGGGCATGGTGACCTGCTCCGCTGAAGCATACATGGCCATGCAGGAGCCAGCATACTGGAGCAGCGGGAGCAGGTAAGTATAAATCTTCTCTTTATGGAGCCAGGCTGCGGGCATTGGATAAAAAGTCATTATTCCCTTCCCAGAGAACCCCTTTAAGTCCCCCTTGGGAACTTAAACTTGCAATTGTCTGATCGCTTCTACCAAATACAGCAATGATTAATGATTGCAGTCAATGGGAGAATTACTACATTCCGATGAAAACCTGACAAAGTGACATATTCTCTTTCGTTGTTTATTTTGGTGCCTTCTATGCTGATGTCACAATGTGATGACATCATAAAGCAATTAAAG
This sequence comes from Rhinella marina, assembly GCA_900303285.1. Taxonomy (NCBI): domain Eukaryota; kingdom Metazoa; phylum Chordata; class Amphibia; order Anura; family Bufonidae; genus Rhinella; species Rhinella marina. Next base: position 625,997 of record ONZH01027660.1, read on the forward strand.
GTTAAGTGATCACTCATGTCTTTATCAATTTTTACTATGGTGGAACACAGTAGAATGAATATTTTCTGTCTTCTTTTTGTATTTGTGGACTTTATGCATGGGCATGAAACATCTGGTAATCATTAATTATTATTTAGCCATTATATTATGTGCAGCTTCTGAACACGCATTTAAGCCATATTCTTATCAAACTGCTAAGTATTTAGCTATAATGAGTGTTTACGAACTGTCAGGAGTTCAAGGATAAGGGTTAGCACTGGTGCCTTGCATCGCTGAGATCCTGGGTTCGGATCTAACCAAGGGCAACATCTAGATGGAGTCTGTATGTTCTCCCCGTGTTTGCGTGGGTTTCCTCCAGGTACATTGGTTTTCTCCCACACTCCAAAGACATGCTGATAGGGACCTTAGATTGTGAGGCCCATTGGGGACAGAGTGATGCCAATGTCTGTTAAATATACTCACTATAAGTGAGTATAATAATACACATCAATCCATCAGAGTAGCTTCTTGATGGATTCAGTGTAAAACAGAGTCTGCAAATACACTGAAAGTGAAGGCTGTAGAACAAAAACCTTTTAGCCAAAAATGAGTAAAATGCAATGATAAAAAAAATCTTCCATACACAACAACAATTTGTAAAAAAGAAACATTTATATAAAAAGTCACATGTATTATGTTTGGACTAACCTAAATCTCAAATAAGTAAATTTTTGTCATTTGGTCATGCAGGAGAAAGTGTGGGTTCTTTTGAGAAAACCACATGGTAAGTTCTTACTGGAGTAGTTATTTCTTGTTATGTCATTTACATGGGACAGAATAAGAGACTGTCAGTCAGAATTACAGGGTAGGATTTAGCACCATTCCCCATATGATACATCATTCCAATTTTGGGTAATATTTCAGGATCCCTGATACAGTTCACACTCAGATGTATATTGACTGGGAAAAATATATTATGCTCTAATAAAGTGTGACCAGGGGCGGATTGGCCATAGACCTTACAGGGAAATTTCCCGGTGGGCCGATGCCCAGGGGGCTGTCTGGGCCCTCCCCACATCTGGCCATTGGAAGTTTTTGGGGCAGTATTTTGTGATGGACTGTGGTATTTGGCTCTGTTGGGGTGGTATAATGTGCCACAATATGGTATTGCTGGTCCTGCCGTCCATCAATTTGGATCCAACTGCAACACTGGGCCACTTTTAGTTTTTTTTCCAGGGCCACTTTAAGATCCCAATCCGCCCCTGAGTGTGACTTCCCTGTATCCTATAGACATCAGTCAGGTCCAGTAGGCTGGGTTAGTAAAAGACATAGAACCCATACAATCAGTAGAATTCAGAGGATTGCCATTGCTTGTTTTGCTTACATAGCCTTGAAAAATTGTTTGTATCATTATGTTTTTAGGTCCAAGAATCAAGGAGGCAGATATAATTTACAGTAAAAGTAAATTTGTCTTCTACAAGAACATTCCTAGCATTAATATTATCAGGAGCGTAACTAGAGAGGACTGGATCCCATAGCAAATTTTTGAACAGCCCCTTCCTCCCCCAGCAACTTCCCTGCAACTCCAGCAGGCACCCATTGCATAAGGCATGGGATTACTTTGTGCCCAGTCTCACAGTGGTGATCATACAACTCCCAGCATTACCAGACTGTTATTATAGGGCATCCATAGACATTATAGTGAGAGGAGAGGACTATAACTCTCAGCATGACTGGTCTGTTGTTATTGGCTGACAGAGGCTATTACAGGAAGTGAGCATAAGGAAAGAATAACAACTCGTTTTTTACAACTTGTAGAGGAAGAGAAACCACTAACCTCTTCTCTATGCGCATCACAGGAGCTCTGCCCCCTCACATTGTGACATTATGCAAGTCTTCCACCACGTCTACTTTGCACTGTCTCTGTCTTTTCCTGTCTCCCGGAACTGGTCAAATAATCATGACATCTCTTTCCAGTTCTGAGCTATGTTATCAATAAAAGTGTGACTCTCTACTGTGCCGTTGCCACTGTACGGTATATGTACCACGACCCTGAATGTAGTTGATTTGTCCTCCTCCTCCTGCTATCTCGGGCCTATCAGCTCAGACCCTCTGCTGATGTGGGCCCTCTCGCAAACGCTATGGCAACTGCTATGGCCGAAATGGCAGTAGTTACAAAAACACTGGGGAAAAGTAAATGTACACCTTCAGAGGCAATTTTTTTTGCATGTTACTTAGTTTTGGTTAAAAATAATTTTTTCAATTGTTCTTTATTAAAAATATTGAGCTGTTCTGTCACAAAGGGTTAACTGTTTTTATAGCTGTGTGAGTGGTACTTTCACTTTCACTTTGGTCATCTAATAACCCTCATCTATAAACTACTGAGAGTTCATAAACACTTATTTAAGCCACATTCTTATCAGTAAGATAAGAACTGAGCTATAATGAGTGTTTATAAGGGCAGAGATAAGGAGACCGGCTGCTTCTGGTCTGACGGAAAAGACAGAAAATCCAAAGGGTGAGACTAGAACCTTATTTTTAATAAAGCCCAGTATAAAAAAATATTTGTAGCTCAAAATGAGTACAATGCAATTATAAAATAAATTGACCCAATGGTGTACATAGCCTTTAAATGAGGTAATCAACTACATGAACATATCTGTTAAAAACTATAGCAATCCTGGAAACCTTTAAGGGCTACGGTTCTGTAATAGTTGATAATAGCCTCTATTCATTACATAGCACTCATTGAGTGTTCTATACAGAAGAAAGAAGAAGGCAGAAGTGGTAATAACCTGCTTCTATCTTGTCCTCTGTCACTAAGAGCTGGGGATCCAACCCGATCTTGCTAGACTGCAGAAGCAGGAGGTTTAATCTGGAACTGTACATGTACAGCTCCCCAGATTAAAGCCCAACAGCAAGCACTGTATGCTGTCCGGCTGCTGTCCGGTGTCATTTTTACCTTTTTTCTCTTTTTACTAATATTATCTGGAGCACTAATATCTTTCCTTTCTGTGGTCAGCAGCATGGGGCAATCAAGCACCTACATCTCACTGAATGCATTGCTATCAGCTCTTGTTAATCTCTTCCTTCCCTGCATAGAAAATAGTCCTTCATATGTAGTCCCAGAGAAGCAGTGTGTGATGCCCCTACAATTTCCTTCTCCGCTGTCTAGAGACAGATATAATGATATAATTTCATACCTCCCATCCATCCTGGATCCGATGTGATAGTCTCGTATTTCAGTGGCTGTCCTACGGTCCCGGGACAGCAGAGATGTCCTTAGGGATGAATGGTCATCCGCTCCTTGCTTTGCTATTCAGCATGGCTGCCAGCACTCCCCGTCAGGCACAATGCTGTCACTAGTGTTGAGCAAAGCGAGCTTCGGATGCTTCATTCGAAGTCACTTTGTTCAAACCTTCGGAATAATACTGTATGGAGATTCATCCCCGTACAAGTATTAGAATGTATGGGCTCTGATGAGCTGAAGTTAGCTATTCATGAAGTTGTGCATGACTTTGTTGAATAACTTCGGTAGTTGATTTTTAAGGTGGAAAACCATTTTAAAACTTGAAACCGAACTCGGCTTCAGTTCCGAGGTGTTAGTCGAAACAAATGAAGTAGTGATAAATGACTGAAAGGTGTCTTGGCCGCTTTACTTGCTTCACTATGAGATCGCCACGCCAGCACTGAAGGGGGAGAGCAGGGAAGCTACTGAGCATGTTAGTTCATCTCTGAATGCAGAAGGTGGGCCAAAATGTCTACCACAGGAGAAACAGCAGGGGGCTCTAAGAGAAAAGGCTCCAAAGAGAAAAATGTAATATTAATATATATTGCAATAATACTTCATATGAAATGCCCTATTCATTGCATAGTAGTACTTTTCGTGGGTAAGCGCCTTTATTAAATTTTAATGTGCTCATTTTTGTCACTCAGAAGAAACTGACATTGTAAAAGAGCTGAAAATCTTAAAAAAGCTGATGGCTAGATCTAGAAAGATGCACGGTAAGTTCTTTCTCATGTACTTCATTAATCATATGCACGCAGCACGGCACTATGCCAGCTTGAATTGCACATTAGGAAAAAACATGCATTAGTTAGCTACCCACAGTTTGCTTCATGTTTATAACTCTCAAAAATCCCATTTGTCAAGGGACTCAAAAACAACTAAAAGGACAGCATCTTCTATTTTTACATACAGATGTACTTTATGTCTGATAAGACCTGCCAATGGTTTTGGTGATAAAAATTAATTAATGGTTGATGTACATCATGTATTGCTTGTTCTCTATTTCATTAAGAAATTTAGTTAAATAAAATTAAAATAGATAATCCAGAGTGTGCACACCGATGACTGTATGGGGTGATCCACCTGGAGGGAATCTGGGTAGTGGCCAGATAAAAATTCCCATTCCCACCATAGTAAAAGAAGGAATAGAGGCAGCACTCCAAATATTTTTCTGCCTCTATCCCTTGTTTTGGATTTTCCATCTTTAGCGGTGCGTTTTACCAAACCCGCTTAAGGGTGTGCATCTTGAGCTCTAGAAGTGCTGTCCACTTTGTATTCCCACCATATTGAGAGAGAATTGTTTAGCAGTAGTGGCGAAAAAGCTGGCGCTTATAGAAGTGATGTGTTTACAGGTGGCTGCCAGGAAATCTGAGCCGATTCAGTCTCGGTGCAATGCTATGGAAGGGCACTGGAGCACAAAAGAAGAGCGGATTATGCCAAATCAGATTTGTACCACTGGTCACGAATAGTGAAAGATTTGGGAATCAAAAAAAAAATAAAAAAAAAAAAATATATATATATATATATATATATATATATCTATCTCTATCTCTATCTCTCATGGGGGTGTTTTCCATTAGGTATAAAAGGTATGTGCTTATGTCTGGTCCTTTACGAACTGGCACCTAGTTGTCAAGGTCAGGGCTTCACCTACTTTATCTGCCTTCTATGTCAGAAAAAGTGGATTAGTCATAAATATGGTGTGCATTCTGATTAGCATTTCTCCAGATAGCTGGCATAAATTAATTGATAAATTTGTATATAGCTCTATGTCTCCCAATTCCTTTCACATAGTGCATGATATAACTGTCTGTCTGCAGCCACCACTAGTGGGAGCTCAGTGTATAGGAATTTAAACAATTACCAGTGATATCAAGAGAAGCTATAAATGATCTTTTTACTGATCTTCCACTAGTGTCAGCTGCAGGAAAATGCAATGAATCTATGTCTGGAACATGAGAAGCAGTTCAGCGCCTTGCCTCCTTCCCCCAGACCTAATAGCAGTCACGTGGTCTGCCTCCGTGATACATACACCACTGTCTGAAGGGTGGATTCACTACTGATTTTTACTATATAATGACAATTCTTGCAGTTTCCTTTTCTTAAAGTGTATTTATACTTTCAGATACATTTTCGGAATAAGCTGCTATACCCTTGTAGGACTTGCATCTGACATTTTTAGCAGTTTTTCCCTTGCATGTTGCATCTCTAAATGTCAGTCTATCTATGACTCTTAACTGGTGGTGGGGATTGGCTGCTCCCTTTAGACTACACATAGGAACTGGAGATTCTTCTTCCTAACTCTTTCTCACTCACTCAGAATCACCTAAAAGCACCATATAGAACATCAAAGAGAAGTGCTGAGCATTATAGATGTGAATAAAGCACTTGCTGAATCTGGTGAATTATGTCTGTGCTGTTTGGTCTCACATCACACATCACTTTTCTGGGATAATGTAATCTGATCCATCATTGAGCATGGTTTTTATAAGATAGATTTCTCACAAATTTCAGAGAGAAAGTTAGTTTAGAAAAGGAGGAGGGGAGGAAGAAACCAACCCACAACTGAAGAACAAGCCATTTTTCTCTAAAAAAAGGATAGTACAAAATGTCTTATATTCATCTTTACTATTGGTTTATGCAAAGTTGTGTGAAAGTACAGTGACCATTTATACCTTATTGGCATCATAAAAATGACAATATAATTTTTCAGGTCATAATATCAACACAGCACAACATCTTAGTGAAAAGATAGAACCAACTTACCGTGCAGGTAAAGTCCAGTATATTAGATTACTTAGGCCTGTTTCATATCTGCGTTAAGCAGATCCGTCAATGCCATGCGCTACCCGAATTCCGTCCGGTCCCATTGACGGGTTGCGGCCGAATCTCAGCCGGTCCCCATTACAGTGAATGGGACTGGACAGAATTCCGGCTGCGCATGGTAGTGACTGTTCTGGAACAGTCTGCCCAATCTGTTTAAATGTAGATGTAAACAGGTTTCATATATACTCTTTTTATTATCAGTGTACACACTTGTACTGACTGTAGACCAATGACACTCACAGCTAAAAAAAAATAGTGTGCATCAGAATAATGCATAAATCACTTCTTACTTCCAGAATTATTAGCAGCGCCACCAGATCTGGAGGAGGAATCCTATCCCTGGATGCAGTACACAGCAACTGGAAGTAAGTTCTTACATTACCCCATAACTACCAGACAAGCCCAAAAGGAAATGCAGAAAACTGATGGTATCCAACAACAGGAGACAAAGTGGCAGAGCACCTTCTAGGTGTTGTTACCAATTTGTTCTAACAGCAATTAATCCTCTCTCATCAGTAACTGGGGCACATCCTAGCGCTATGCATCAATGATAATCCTTGTAATGTATTCCTTCAGTAATGTCTGCCTGTCTCATATCTTTTTTTCTCTTTAATTAATTATGTATATGCTCTAATATCCCATCAGTCTCAACAGGAACAACAGTAGTACCGGTGGATAAACCGCCAACATTGTATACAACTGCAAAATCAGCCCAACAATCAGATCTTCTACCAACTAGCAGGGCCGCAGAGAACATCCTGCGGAACACTGTCATCCTCAGCTGTGCTATGGGAGTTCCATCTTTGCTAATGGCAGTACTGTAAGCGGTGGTGATAGATAAGCTACACAAAGTCCACACATCCTGTATGTATTGTTTCACATATTTTCTACACCACTTTAGGTCCTAAAAGTTTTTTCATTTTACTTTTTCTGATTTTCAGATTCCTGAAAAGAGAAAGAATCATCTGCTCATCTGCTGGTGCTTAAATGGTTATCTCCATCTTCTAATTTAATTTTTTCCTCTGAAATAATACTTGATCTAAATTAAACCTAGTGTGCCCCTTATTTAAATATCCCACCAAATGACTTCATTATTTGCTACTGCTGCTCTGCTTCATCGGCTCAAACACATATGTGGGTGGTATAAAACCCTCCGCTGACATTAGAATCTACAGTCACACTTCTAAGGGTGCTCTCACACACTGTCACACTGTTTTTTGCAGAAAATTCTGCAACTGAAAATCAGTTTCATTCATAGGTAGAGATGAGCAAGCATACTCGGCCGAGCTTGGTGCTCGTTCGAGTATTAGGGTACTCGTAAGTGCTCGCTGCTCGGACGAGTATCTCGCCATGCTCGAGGAAATAGCAACTTCCGCATCGTGCTTTTTTGGCGCCTATAAACACAGTCAATCACAAGCCAGGAGACTCTACGGTACATCCAGCATCACGTGGGGCCCTTACATGTCGATAGCAGGGGTTGGCTGGCCTGATCAGGTGACCCTGGAATATACTAGTGACTGGCCGCGGTGCTCGGCTCAGATGCCGTCTGGATGTCGTTAGGGATAGAGCTGCTGCGTTTCAGGGACAGTGTTAGGGCCTGCATTTAGTTCTCTGTTAGGCAGGAATCACCCACAAAGAACCCAACAGCCCTTCTAAGGGCTAGAAGACATTTTTTTTTGTCTCCTGGCTTGGCTGGCTGGCACTAGTAGTGCAGCTATCGCCATATATAACCCCCTTTTTTTATGTTATATCTCAGTGATACAAATCCATTGCACACAGCAGTGTGGAACCATTCTGTGTGTCACAGTTCAGTACACTCACTATTTTCTGTCCAGGTGACACTTTCTGTACGTCACTGAATACAACCAAGTCATTTGCTGCCTGTCACGTCTATAGCTTGATCCCAAAAATCTCTGTGCGACATTTGTCTGGGTCGCAGTCTAAATAGCCACCGTTAACAGGGTGTGAGTTAGGTCTTCGATAGTTCCTGCACGTCACGTTTCCAAAAAAACAAAACTAAAAAAAAAAAAATATAAAAAAATTTGTTGTATTTGTTGTTTTAGCTCAGTGATACAAATCAATTTCACACAGCTGCGTGTAACCTTTCTGTGTGTCACAGTTCAGCACACTCACTCCAATCCGTATTTTCTGTCCAGGTGACACTTTCTGTACGTCACTTAATTAAACCAGACTGAACAAGTTTGTGGGTTTCAGTACACCAGGCCCGTTTTTTTTTTATATCATACACTTATATACAGAAAATGTTGAACCCCAGGGCTAAGGGTCGAGGGCGTGGGCATTCAATTACTGCAGGGGGCAGAGGCCGTGGTCCTGGGCTGGGTGAGACAGTACCTGCTGATGAGGGAGCTGTGGAACGCCGCAGAGCTACACTCCCTAGCTTCATGTCTCAACTTACAGGGACACGTGGTAGAGGACTGTTGAAACCACAACAGTGCGAACAGCTGATCTCGTGGATTGCGGACAATGCTTCAAGTAATTTGTCCACCAGTCAGTCTTCCACGCAGTCCAACCACGTTACCCAAGGGAGCACTCCTCTGGCTCCTCCACCTCAACCTCCTATCCCCCAGTCTGCCCCCTCCCAGGAAAATTTGGAATGCGATCTGGCATACTCTCAGGAACTGTTTTCTGGACCCTTCCCAGAGTCACAAACCACTTCTCAGGTTGCTGCTGACCTCATTCCCGATGCCCAAGTTTTCCAACTGTCGCAGTCTGTGGGTGATGATGATGATGACAATGTTGAGTTAGTGGAATAAGTTTGTAAAGATGTGTCAGACGATGAGGAGACACGGTTGTCAGACAGTGGTGAAGTTGTTGTTAGGGGAGGAATTCCGAGGGGGAGCAGACTGACGAATCGGAGGATGACGAGGTGACTGACCCAAGCTGGGTTGATATGCCGCGTGAAGACAGTGCTTCTGAGGCGGAGGCAAGTGCTGCACCAGAACAGGTTGTAAGAGGCACTGGTGTGGCCAGAGGGAGAAGCAGGGCCAGAGCTGGTGCATCAGCAGCAACTGTTTCACGTAGTGAAGCTCCCGTGGCGAGGCCTAGATGTTCGCAAGTCTGGAGGTTCTTTAAAGAAAGTGAGGATGACCGACGGACTGTGGTGTGCAACCTGTGCCACACCAGGATCAGCAGGGGTGCCACCACTACTAGCCTAACCACCACCAGCATGCGCAGGCATATGAGTGCTAAACACCCCACTCAATGGAACCAAGGCCGTTCACCACCTCCTGCGGGTCACACCACTGCTCCTTCCCCTGTGTCACTCGCTGCCTCTGCTAGTCACCCCCCTGCCCAGGACCCCGGCACGAGCGCCTCCTGCCGGAAAACCACACCTTCACCTCCACGATCCTCCACAGTGTCCACCAATGTGTCCCAGTGCAGCTTTCAGCTGTCTTTACAGCAGACGCTGGAGCGCAAGAGGAAATACAGTTCCACCCACCCACATGCCCAAGCCCTCAATGTCCACATCTCAAATTGCTTAGCCTGGAGATGCTGCCCTATAGGCTGGTAGAGACCGAGGCCTTTCGCAATCTCATGGCGGTGGCTGCCCCTCGGTATTCGGTCCCCAGCCGCCACTATTTTTCCCGATGTGCCGTCCCAGCCCTACACCAGCACGTGTCAAAGAACATCATCCGTGCCCTGACCAACGCTGTTTCTGAGAAGGTCCACCTAACCACGGACACGTGGACAAGTGCTGCTGGGCAGGGACACTATATCTCACTGACGGCACATTGGGTTAACTTGGTGGAGGCTGGGACCGAGAATGACCCTGGGGCCGCTCATGTACTGCCCACACCGAGGATTGCGGGGCCTACCTCGGTCACGGTCTCTCAGACGTACTATGCCTCCTCCTCCTCCGACCCCTCCTCCTCCTCCACCAAATTACCATCCGTGGGCATGGCGCCTTCAGTCGGTAGCTCTAGGCGCAGCAGCAGTGCCGTGGGTAAGCGCCAGCAGGCGGTGCTCAAACTGCTGAGCTTAGGTGACAAAAGGCACACCGCCCAAGAGCTGTTACAGGGCATCACGGCGCAGACCGATGTGTGGCTGGCACCGCTGAACCTCAAGCCAGGCATGGTTGTGTGTGACAATGGGCGTAACCTGGTGGCGGCTCTGCAACTCGGCAGACTGACATATGTGCCATTCCTGGCCCACGTGTTCAATCTCATAGTTCAGCGGTTCCTCAAGACATACCCCAATCTGTCTGATTTGCTCACCAAGGTGCGCCGCATCTGTGCTCATTTCCGCAAGTCGACCACAGATGCTGCCACTCTCAGGGCAGCACCGCCTACAACTGCCCGCTCACCGACTGTTGTGCGACGTGCCCACGAGATGGAATTCCACATTAAACATGTTATCCAGAGTTTACCAGCAGCGCAGAGCGATTGTAGACTGCCAGATGTCAACTTCCACCAGAACTGGTAGTCAGGTCAGTCAGATTCCTCAAGTCTACAATGAGGAGTGGACGTGGATGTCTGATATCTGCCAGGTGTTGAGCAACTTTGAGGAGTCAACACAGATGTTCAGCGGCGATGCCGCCATTATCAGCCTCACCGTCCCGCTGCTTTGCCTGTTGAAAAACTCACTGCTCAGCATCAAGTCGGATGCTTTGCGCTTGTCCCAAGAGACGGTGGAGGAAGATACGTCGCTTGATAGCCAGAGCACCCTCCGGTCTGTTTCTCAGCGCGTATCGGAGGAGGGGGATGAGGATGAGGAGGAAGAGGATGAGAATGTCGGCGAGACAGTAGAGGGTACCAGTGCTCAGTCCTTAACTCTTGAGCGTGTATGGGCTGAAGAGGAGGACTTGGAGGAGGAGGAGGAGGAGAAGGAGGAAATGGAGAGTCAGGCCAGTGAGGAGAGGGAATTCTTGCGTGTTGGGACTCTGGCGCACATGGCAGACTTCATGTTAGGCTGCCTATCCCGTGACCCTCGCATTAGAAGAATTTTTTCAAACACCGATTACTGGGTGTTCACTCTCCTGGACCCACGGTACAAGCAGAACCTTTCCATTCTCATCCCTGCAGAGGAAAGGAGTATGAGAGTGAATAGATATCAACAGGCCCTGGTGCACAAGCTGAAACAATTCTTCCCATCTGACGCCGCTAGCGGCAGAGGGCATGGTTCTGTGGGCCAAGTAGCGGGGGAGAGGAGGCGAGCAGGCAGCTTGTCCAGCACTGACAGGGGAACGCTCTCCAAGGCCTTTGCCAGTTTTATGTCACCCCAACAAGACACTGTCACCTGTCCCCAGTCTAGGCAGAGGAGGGGGGAGCTGTACAGAAAGATGGTGAGGGAGTACCTAGCTGACCATACCAACGTCCATAGCGATCACTCTGCTCCATACAACTACTGGGTTTCAAAGCTGGACACGTGGCCTGAACTGGCGCTGTACGCCTTGGAGTTGCTGGCCTGCCCTGCCGCTAGCGTGCTGTCAGAGCGGGTATTCAGTGCAGCTGGTGGCGTCATCACCGATAAGCGTACACGCCTGTCAACTGACAGCGCTGACAGGCTGACGATTATTAAAATGAACAAAGCCTGGATTTCACCGGAATTCAAATCTCCTCCGGGGGAAAGCAGCTAAAACTTAACATTACTTATGTATCCCATTCCTCTTCTCTACTCCTCCTCCTCCTCCTCCTCCATATCGTCTTTGCCTAACGCTGACCAAAAAAACGCCATTTTTCAGAGGTCCAACTGGCACTCTTTTACCACAATTTTTCAGGAGGGCCCCCTACAGGCCCTCTATTCAAACAATTTTTCCAGAGGTCCACCTACAGGCCCTCTCTCCAAACAATTTTTCCGGAGGTCCACCTACAGGCCCCCTCTCCAAACAATTTTTCCGGAGGTCCACCTACAGGCCCTCTCTTCAAAAAATTTTTCCGGAGGTCCACCTACAGGCCCTCTGTCCAAACAATTTTTCCGGAGTTCCACCTACAGGTCCTCTGTCCAAACAATTTTTCCGGAGTTCCACCTACAGGCCCTCTCTCCAAACAATTTTTCCGGAGGTCCACCTACAGGCCCTCTCTCCAGTTCCAGTTTCCAGTTTAAATAATATTAACTGCGTATCTATATTGCCCAACATTGGATACGGTAGCAACTAGAAGACCAAACACATGCTGCCCACAGGGTTCCGCAAATTCCTGGTCCACAATGTTAAGGAGCTCGAGGTTCTGTTGATGAGCAACAAGTCCTTCTGTGCAGAAATCGCCCACAACGTCTCCATCTAAGAACCTAAAGACCATTGTGGAGAGAGCGGCACAGCTCGCCATCAAAGTGACGAACCCCAATGCCAGACTGCGCAGCGAAGATAACGAATAAATATCTCTGTGGTTATTTGAGCTAAATAAAAGTTAAATAAACACACAAAAAAAAAAAAAAATTGATCTGTTCCTGTGCCTGATCCACCCAAGTTGAATCTGTCCCATCATGAGAAAGTCCCCCCAAGGAGTCCCCACTGTAACTTGCTTCCCATACAACTACCTCACCCCCGACACCTGTGTCTCTCCATTGTCCACCACCTCCTCAGACAACACTGGTAAATCCCCACTGTCAGCACACGGAGACTGCAAAAGGTCTTGCGAATTGGGGCAGAGAATGTTCTGGGCTAGCACATCAGAGAAGGGGTGACTATGGGGTTCCAGGGAGTACGTGACCACATGCAATCTCCATCTAAAAAGTCATGCCACACTTGATCAAGCTCATAATTGACAATTGTACCGGTTGATGCTAAATTTTTAAGTTGGGGTCCTGCGTCGTCATTCTAACTACATCCGGCTGTTGTCACCACCACACACGCTAGCCCAGGGGGCACTCCTCTGGCTCTTCCAGCTCAACCTCCTTCCCCCCAGCCTGCCACCCTACCTACAGGCCCTCTCTCCAAACAATTTACGTCTTTGTCCTATTTTTCTCTCTCTCCAAACTATTTTTCCGGATAGCTGCCATATACGGAATTAAACTGAGTAGTATACATAGAAGACATACCACACTTGATCAATCTCATAATTTACGACTGTACCGGTTGATGCTAAATTTTTAAGTTGGGATCCTGCGTCGTCATTCTAACTACATCCGTCTGTTATCACCACCACACACGCTAGCCCAGGGGGCACTCCTCTGGCTCTTCCAGCTCAACCTCCTTCCCCACAGCCTGCCCCCCACCTACAGGCCCTCTCTCCAAACAATTTACCCGGATAGGGGACGTATTAGATATTGTACAGATTTTTTTTGTTCTTCTTTTAATTGCCTCCTGACCTGTGATAGGCAGAGCATGGACACGTCCCCTTAGCTGCAGTTGGAAAGACACTTCCCTGGCCAGAGCAAGCTATTTTTCTGTTTTCCGTGGTCGAAAAATCCATGAAATATAGGGTCCCAAGATAGGGGACGTATACGGTATTAAACTGAGAAGAATCGATACCACACATGCCCCAGTAGGAGAATTTGGGGTAATGGTGGGATTAGGCAGCCTCAGAGGCATCCATGCATGCTGCCCCTGCTGTTTCCTGTCCATTTCCGTGGTGTTTCCATCATTTTCTGAGGTTTCCAGGTTTTCACCCAGCCTTCCCTAGGCAGAGCCTTGGTCCCCTGCAAAAATGCTCGAGTCTCCCATTGACTTCAATGGGGTTCGTTATTCGAAACGAGCACCCGAGCATCGGGAAAAGTTCGACTCGAATAACGAGCACCCGAGCATTTTAGTGCTCGCTCATCTCTATTCATAGGGTTCCGTTTTGCATTCCATCTGGCTATTCCGTTATATTCCGTTAGTGCGAACCCACCCTTAGCAGAGCTAGATCCTTTTACACAGGCCAAGGTGTCAAGCAATTATCGGGAATGAAACACACATTTCAGATAATTGCTTGATTGTCAGTGCAGATGAGTATTTACATGCAGTAATTACCCACGCTGTATGATGACAAGCAGATTCCTGTTTAGACAGACAGCACAATCGCACTGAAGTAACAGGGATCTAATTGATTACCTAGGCATCAAGACTTTCCTTCAACCTAAGGGCTCATGCACACGAACGTGTGCCGGCCGCGTCCATGCTGCGGGCCGCAAACTGCGGTCCGCAATGCACGGGCACTGACCGTGAGGCCACCGCATGCGGATCGCGGACCCATTCACTCCGCATCCGAGGGTCCGCACCGCAAAAAAGTAGTGCTTGCGCTACTTTTTTGCGGTGCGGGGGCACGGCCAGAAACACCACGGAAGCACACCGTAGTGCTTCCGTGATGTTCCGATCCGTGCCTCCGCTCCGTATCTCCCGGATCGCGGACCCATTGAAGTGAATGGGTCCGTGATGCGGGCTGCACACGGCCGGTGCCCGTGTATTGCGGACCCGCCGTATGCGGCCCGCAGCACGGGCACGGCCGGCACACGTTCGTGTGCATGAGCCCTAAGTCTTTGAGACTCAGCTCCCCTGGGTCCCACAGGCAGATAGGCTGTCAGTGTATTACATTGGTAATACACTGACGGGCAATGCATTACAATACACATGTACACATGTATTGTAATACATTGTAGAGGGGATCAGACCCCCCAAAATCAAGTAATTTAAAATATGTAAAAAAATAGGAAAAAAATAGACATATTAGATATCGCTGCATCCATATTGACCGGTTCTATAAAAATATCACATGATCCACCCCATCAGGCGAACGCTGTGAAAAAAATCAATACATAAAAACTATGGCAAATTTTTTTTGGTCAGCTTGAATCACAAAAAGTGTCATACCAAGCGATCAAAAAACCATATGTACCCCTTAATTGTACAAACTAAATTGTCATTTCATTCCAAAAAAAATGAGCTCCTGTTGAAAAATTAAAAATAATGGCAACACAAAAACAAGATTTTTCTTTTTTCAAAAAGATTTTTTTTGCTGTTTTTTTTAAAAGTAAAAAAGGCACCCCTTTCCCATACTTAAGTCATTTAAAATTGTAAAAAATAGACATATTAGGTATTGCTACGTCCATAATGACCAGCTCTATCAAAATATCATGTGATGTACCCTGTCAGGTGAAAGCTGTAAAAATAAATAAAACAGTGCCAGAGCAGTCATCTTTTGTCATTTCACATTTCAAAATACGTAATATCAAGTGATCAAAAAGTCATATGTCCCCCAAATGGTACCAATGAAAATGTGACCTCATCCCAAAAAAATAAGGCCCCAACATAAGACAATCAACCAAAAAAATAAAAAATAATGGATTTCAGAAAATGGCAATGCAAAAACATAATTTTCATCATAAACATGCTTTGTGTAAAAGTGGTAAAACATAAAAAGTTGTATGTGCCCCAAAATAGAATCAATGATGATGGGAACGCTTACAACAAAATAATAAATTTTTCCATATGCAGATATGAATACAGTACAAATACACTGCGACTTTGAGTGAAACAAACTTTGGCTCCATGGAACCAGTACATTTTCACACTGTACGGAGACGGCATAAACATCTAAGTATTTGAGTGAATGTTGAAAACTATCCTGGGGTACAAGGGGTTAACACCTTGCCGACCTAGGACGAGAATGCTCGTCCTAATATGGCGTTACTTAACACCCTAGGACGAGCATTCTCGTCCTCGGGTTAAGGTGCTGCTGCTGCCCTGCTGCCGCAATCTGCAGCAGGGGCCCGGCTGATACTAACAGCCGGGCCTCTGCTGTATCCGCCAGCACCGGTGATTACACCGATGCCGGCGGATTAACCCCTTGTATGCCGCGGTCACGCTGACCGCGGCATACAAGGCAATTGCGGCAGCTTTTAAAGCCATCGGGTCCCCGTGAGGCGGTGGGGGGGGGCCCGATGGTTGAGATGGAAGCCCCGATGCCTTGCCCAGAGGCATCGGGACTCCCATCTACGGAAGCCCAGAGACCCAGCCACAGCGCTGGGTCTCCTAGGCAACGGTCAGCGTCTCACAGTGTGAGACGCTGACAGTTGAATGCAGCACAATACAGATGTATTGTGCTGCATTCAATCAGGGATCAGACCCTGAAATGTTAAAGTCCCGTACTGGGACATAAGTGAAATGTTAAAAAAAAAAAGTTAAATAAAAGTGTTTTAAAAAAAAAAAAATAAAAATAAAATAAAGTTTCAATAAAAAAAAGCCCCTTTCCCATAAAGAAACACATAAAAATAGAAAAAAAATAAAAATATACATATTAGGTATCGCCACGTCTGTAAAAACCTGCGTTATTAAAATATCACATGATCCAGCCCGCCCGGTCAACATCGTAAAAAATAAAAAATAAAAAATAAAAACTGTCTAAACAAAGTCATTTTTTGTCACATTTCATCACAAAAAATGTAATACCATGCGATCAAAAAAGCATACACCCCCCAAAAATAGTACCAATCTAACCTTCCTCTCATCCCGCAAAAAATAAGCCCCTACCGAAGACAATCGCCCAAAAAATAAAAAAACTACAGCTCTCTGACTATGGAGACCCTAAAACATGATTTTTTTTTGTTTCAAAAAGGATATTATTGTGTAAAACTTAACAAAATAAAGATAAGTATACATGTTAGGTATCGCCACGTCCGTAAAAACCTGCTCTACAAAAATATAGCATGATCTCTCCCCTCAGGTGAACACTGTAAAAAATAAAAACTGTCTAAAAAAAGCCATTTTTTGTCACATTTCATCACAAAAAATGTAATACCAAGCGATCAAAAAAGTGTATGCTCCCAAAAATAGTACCAATCTAATCGTCATCTCATCCCGCAAAAAATGAGCCCCTACCTGAGACAATCGCCCAAAAAATAAAAAAAATGACAGCTCTCTGACTATGGAGACACTAAAATGTGATTTTTTTTTTTTGTGCTTCAAAAATATTGTGTAAAACTTAAATAAATAAAAAAAGTATACATATTAGATATTGCCGCGTCCATAACGACCTGCTCTATAAAAATATCACACGATCTAACCTGTCAGATGAATGTTGTAAATAACAAAAAATAAAAACAATGCCAAAACTGCTAGTTTTTGTTACCTTGCCTCACAAAAAGTGTAATATAGAGCTACCAAAAATCATATGCACCCTAAAATAGCACTAACAAAACTGCCAACTTATCCCGTAGTTTCCAAAATGGGGTCAGTTTTTTGGAGTTTCCTACTCTAGGGGTGCATCAAATGTGACATGGCAACTTAAACTTTTTCCAGTGAAATCTGCCCTGGCGTTCCTTTCCTTCTGCGCCCTGCCTTGTGCCTGTACAGCAGTTTACGATGACAAATGGGGCATTTCTGTAAACTACAGAATCAGGGTAATAATTACTGAGTTTTGTTTGGCAGTTAACCCTTGCTTTATTCTCAGAATAAAATGATTCATATGGAAAATCTGCCAAAAAAGTGAAATTCGGAAATTTTGGCTACATTTTCCTTTAATTCTTGTGGAACACCTAAAGGGTTAATAACGTTTGTAAAATCAGTTTTGAATACCTTGAGGGGTGTAGTTTCTAAAATGGGGTCATTTTTGGGTGGTTTCTATGATGGAAGCCTCACAAAGTGACTTCAAACCTGAACTGGTCCTTAAAAAGTGGGTTTTGGAAATTTTGTGAAAAATTTCAAGATTTGCTTCTAAATTTCTAAGCCTTCTAACGTCCCAAAAAA
The DNA here is from genome assembly GCA_900303285.1 of Rhinella marina. Lineage (NCBI taxonomy): Eukaryota > Metazoa > Chordata > Amphibia > Anura > Bufonidae > Rhinella > Rhinella marina. The sequence goes on from ONZH01027660.1 coordinate 643,711, forward strand.
ATAAAATGTAATTTTCAAAGTGATCCAAACCTGAAGTAGACACATGGGGAATGTAAAGTCATAACTATTTTTGGAGGCATTACTATGTATTTTAAAAGTAGAGAAATTGACATTTGGAAATTTGCAAATTTTTCTAAATTTTTGGTAAATTTGGTATTTTTTTATAAATAAGAATGAAATATTTTGACTCAAATTTACCACTGTCATGAAGTACAATATGTGACGAGAAAACAATCTCAGAATGGCCTGGATAAGTAAAAGCGTTCTAAAGTTATCACCACATGAAGTGAGACATGTCAGATTTGCTAAAAATGGCCTGGTCCTTAAGGTGAAAAATGGCTGGGTCTTTAAGGTGTTAAGGAGGAATTCTCTTTTAGAAGTTTGACTTCTGGGAGGAATATAATATGCATAACATGGTGCCACACATAAGCATTGTATGGCTTCATATGGAGATTTTGTGCATGAGACCTTAGTTGGATAATGCATTTTATGTACTTGTTGTGCCATTTTTATATGTTACAGAAATAATTGAAATGTTTTTTTTTTTAAAGTAGTCTCTATGGGGGAAAGAGATTTAATAGTGCTAACATAGATTGTTTTAAAGAGTATAATGCAGGGAGAGGGTAATATAAATGTCTGGTATGGGGCTCAGCATTTCCTTGTTATTCCCTTACACTTTTTTCCATCTTCCTATTTTTCTCCATCAGTCTGTGTAAGTTTCCATAGAGTGTCCTCTTATATACCTACTACATTGACCCTGAAAGGAGGCAAGGATTGGAGGAGTGGTGGTGGCTATGATGGTGGTAGTAGTACTTACAGTGACAATTATCACCCCTGGTACACTGTAAAGCACAACCTTTCTTTCTTCTGGGCATACAATGGACCTTTTTGAGGCTTCTGCCTGATGGTAGTTGGGGTGCCCTTGATGGTGAATGCTTGTCAGGGTGCAACTCACGAGTACAGGGGCAGGGACTGGCGGATGACGGAGGCAATAACCAGGTTCAGTTTAATTACGATGAATAAAGTTTCTCTCTTTACTGAGTAGATGATTGGGGGTTGCAGTACAGATAGCAACAATTGGTACAGTCCTGAGGTATATTACGGAGTTTATTTGTGTATGGGCATTGACAATACTGTAGTAGTACTCCCTGTGTCTCACTCCAAAATCACTCAGTCTTTACAAGTAACCACAGGTGAGCAAGTCTGTTCTCATTAACTCTTTCTCTTGTTCCCGGGTGACTGAGGCATTTAACCCTTTCAATAAGCAGAAAAGTCTTAATGCCATAAACGAGTGGTACCTTACTGTTTGAATCCAGTGCGCCCCTTAGTGGCTCTGGACCTTTTATGGCTGTCTGTTTGCTGACCCTCAAGGGTATCCTCTTAAGTAACTCTCTGGCATCTTTTCGGTCTCATGAGTGGAGTCTCCTGGATGAAGCAACTTTCTGGACCCACTTTGCAGGAGTTTGCATATGTAGTTTTTGTCTGTTGCTCTGCACAGCTAAAACTCTCCAACTAATTAAAAGGGTTGTCCGGGTTCAGAGTTGAACCCAGACGTATCCAGAATTTTACCCAGGCAGCCATTTCATGCTCTGATGCGCTCCCTTGCCCTGCGCTAAATCGCGCAGGGCAAAGGCATTTTGCCCAGTTCCGGTGACGAACCGGGCTCTGCCAGACGGAGGCTTCCACCCAGCAGTGAGCCCGGTGACGTCACCGAACACGCTGCCGGGAGGAAGCCTCCGCCCAGCAGTGTGTTATTGTTAACAATAGAGTCCTTGCCCTGCGCAATCCAGCGCAGGGCAAGGGAGCACATCAGAGCATGAAATGCTCCGATGCTGTTGTCAGACAGGCTGCCTGGATGAAATCCTGGGTATGTCCGGGTTCAGCTCTGGGTGAGTAGACCTTGGACACGCTGCAAAACATAGGACATGTGTTATCTTTTGACAGCAACATACGGACTCATTGTATTTTCGTTCCGGCCACCTACCAGAACAGCCTGCTGGAGCGTGTCCAGCGTGGCAATCTAACCAGGTCTGCCAGCGTTAACTGTTTGTCATCCATATCTCATCATTATGTATACATATGAGGTCATTTATCAAACTGGTGTAAAGTAGAACTGGCTTAGTCGCCCAATCAGATTCCACCTTTCATTTTCCAAAGGAGCTGTCCAAAATGAAAGGTGAAATCTGATTGGTTACTATGGACAACTAAGCCAGTTCTGCTTTACTTCAGTTTGATAAATGACCTCAATAGTGTACAAAGAAATAAGTGCTTTAACAGGAAATCCAGCATTAATAAACATCAATATTAAATTAACACCAGTAGTTCTCTGAGGCATGGCACTGCCAACATATAGATCTCAAATCGCAGAAATGTACATTTTTAAGCTCAATCCCAGTTTTAGGCTACTTTCACAAGACAGTTTTTTTTTTGCGGCCTCCAATCCACATTTTTTGTTGATAGGATGCGGACCCATTCATTTTAATGGGTCAGCAAAATTGCTGACAGCACACCGTGTGCTATCCGCATCCGTATGTCTGTTCCGTAGCCCCGCAAAAAAATAGAACATGTTCTATTCTTGTCCGTTTTGCGAACAAGGATAGGTATTGTTACAGTGGATCTGCAAAAAAAACGGATGCCATACGGACGTCATCCATTTTTTTGTAGATCCACAATTTGTGGATCAGCAAAACACAAAGGTCATGTGAAAGTAGCCTTATTCAATAATGCTGGAAACACCCCTTTGATTGCAAATCTGTAGGGCTAGGGCTACGCGGCGACAGTTGTCGCGCGACATCTGTCGCAGCCAGGATCCCTGAGTAGCGGGGATCCCATAGAGATGAATGGGATCGCCGCGGCAGTCGCAAGAAATCCAACCTTGTTGGATTTCTTGCGACTGCCGCGGCGATCCCATTCATCTCTATAGGATCCCCGCTACTCAGGGATCCTGGCTGCGACAGGTGTCGCCGTGTAGCCCTAGCCTAATACCTTATTTGCTGTGGTTTGTTGGACATTTTAGCTAAAAACAGGACTGTTGGCAAGTATGCTACTGCAGACAACCCGTTATGTAACAGGTGCTTTATTTCAAGAAGGTTACACTAAGAACATGGGAATGTTATATGGCTCTGCCAATATAGTGTCATGTCTACAAAATCACAAAACACCTCTGTCTAAATATAGATAGTGACAAGGAATATTAAAAATAACAATTCTTTAAAAATATATTAGACAAAAAACTTGATTTAAACAATAGGTAGTTTTCTGATGACACATTTCCTTTAAATTGGATTTAAACAGGACTAGGTGAAGCCAATTGAAGGGAAAGAAGTGCTCCTCTCAGACAGTCGGCTGCTCATTAGGCTACTTCCACATCTGCGGCGCGGGGCTCCAGCAGGCTGTTCTGGTAGGTGGCCGGAACGAAAATACAATGAGTCCGTATGTTGCTGTCAAAAGATAACACATGTCCTATGTTTTGCAGCGTGTCCACATGGACCTGGAAGCATACAGTGTCTATGTTTTGCTCATACACAGTTTGCGGTCCACAAAACAGACCCGGCTGTGTGAATACACACTAAGGCCCCATTCACACGACCATATATTTGCGGGCCCGCATTACTGCAGACCTGCAAATATACGGGGGCTGACCGGCATGTGTTCCGCAGCGCTTGGAACACACGCCATGTGGCCCCATTGAAAATGCCTATACTTGTCCGTGCGCACGGACAAGTATAGGACATGCTTCAAAAGAGCCGCGGCACGGAGCTAGCTCCGTGCCGCGGCTCCCGGCCCCATAGAAGTGAATGGGGCCGCATCTATTCCTGCATTTTTGCGGATAGATACGGCCCCATTCATACGGTCGTGTGAATGGGGCCTAAGGGTGCCACACAAAGTGGCCATGGTGTGAAGAAAGTGTGGCCATACTGATTGAATTGTGCTTTCACTAGAGATGAGCGAATCATTCAAAAAATTATTCGCCGAACATTCGCTGAACTTTTCCTAAGATTCGTATATTCAACGAATAGATTTGTTGTATTTGCATACAAAATATACATTATTATGTGCTATTAGCGAACATTCGCGCACTAAGAACGAATGTTCATTTTAAAAAATGTACGCAACTTCTTAGAAGACGTACTCATGAGCGTACAAATAGCTTACGAATCCTCAGCGTACTATTGTCTACGCAATTACGTAATACGCAGGCACGTACGAGGAGAGGCCGGCGTGCACTCCTCAGAGGCAGAGCGAATATTCGAAATGGCATCCAGACGATCCTCATCATTTAGCTCTGCTGCACAACTGAAATACATAGTCCGGCTGATGGACCGCCAGGATTACGATTTACGATGGCACACACCGCCACATGAACCAGCATAAAAAGGAGGTGATCCAGCAGGTGATCCGAGGCTTGCGCCATCGTTTTGACAAGCCTCGGATCACCAGCTGGATCACCCCCGGGCCAGATCCAGCATAAATGGTCAGATCTGAAATAGCCCTCAGAGGCAGTATGTATATTTGAGGTAGAGCAAGTAAGGTGCTGTCTATCCGGCTAAGTGCATAGTACAGCCATCCACCATACAATAAAATGAATATGAGGACACATTGTGGTACCTGTAAAGAAATACACACAATGGGCAACATACTTGAAAACGTTGCTGAAAGGTAAAAACATTAGTGCAAACAATATAGTGCAAAAACATTTTAAATATCACCTACCTAGTCTGCTCATGGACACGTTTAAGTCTCTTTTCTTATGACGCTTGTCATAGAACTGGAGCAGAGTCCCAAACTCAGTTGCAATTTGTAATCCACATAGGTAAAATTGTAATCCAAATGGGTAAAAAAATAGCAGCAAAGGTTCCTTAAAAAACCCTCTTTCAAGGGGCTCCCCAATAACCTGAAAAGGGGAAAAAAGGGATTAGGCGCACGTATGCGCAACTTGGTTAAAACTTTTTTTTTTTTGATGGGCGGAGTCCTAACAATCCATGCCCATCTGGGTGAGGACAAACGCAGGGCAACAAAAATAAAAACAAACGCCAACTAGTGCTCACCCTTCAGGTTAAGTCCACGTTGTGGCTCCCATAAAAGCTGCAGGATCCTTACTTAAGTGCCAGCAGGTCCTCTTCACTGCTGCTGGAGCTAAAAGACATGAGAGGGCGCTCCTGCCTCAGGAAAGCGACACTAGCTGCGGCAGCAGACCCCCACGACCTCTCAGCGATGGTCTTGGTAGTGACCGGGCGGTCACACTGGCAAGGGCCGTGGCAACTTGGGCCTTGCCCATTACCTTGTAGTGGCCAGATCCTCCTGTCGGCATACAAGGTGACAGAATCTCTGGCTGTAAGGGCTCTGGTAACGGTCTTCCACAAGCAGCAGACTGTGCGGCCTGATCCTGCCATGGTGGTTGGTATTGTACCACCGATGGCTGGTACACAAAACTGTTGGTGGTCACCTATCGCACATGAAGGATCGGCGGCGGTGGCAAATCTGGTATCAGGGGTTCCAGCTGAGCTTGTGATTTCTCCTCAGATCGCAGAGTCCCATCATTGGTCTCATGGGAACACCGAGCCTCTTCTGCGGCCTGGGCCTCCTCACTCCAGTCTTCCGGGGGCGCTACAGGAGTAGCTTGTCGCTTAAATGGGTTCTCCAGGAATTAAGAAAATGAAAATACTTAGGCCCCTTTCACACGGGCGAGATTTCCGCGCGGGTGTAATGCGTGAAGCGAACGCATTGCGCACGCACTGAATCCTGATCCATGAAAATGCGTGAAAATCGCAGCATGTTCTATATTCTGCGTTTTTCACGCAGCCCTGGACCCATTGAAGTGAATGGGGCTGCGTGAATAACGCATTGCATCCGCACGCAAGTGCGGATGCAATGCGTGATTCACTGATGGTTGCTAAGAAATGTTGTTTTTAAGCATTCAGTTTTTTATCACGCGCGTGAAAAACGCATCAGAACGCTTCGCACCCACGCGGAAAAACTGAACGAACGTACGCAATCGCAGTTAGATTGCGTGCGGATTGGTGCTGATGCGTGCGGATTTTCCGGAACGCATCCGGACTGAATCCGTGACGCCCGTGTGAAAGAGGCCTTAAATATTACTTCATTATAAATATATTCCCAAATACCTTACATTAGTTATAATGGTTCATTTTGTCTGGGGAGCAATCATTAGGAAAAACAAAATGGCCACTGTCCTATTAGTACACACAAAACCTGTCCTAATCACACAGGACGACAAGTTACTTCACAACACTGAGGTAAAGAGCTGCTTCATCCTCCTCTCTGCTTGTCAGGGATTATGATCCTGAATACAGATGATAGGATCTTTAGGTAAATCTCTGTTGGAATAGAGTTCATGAGCAGATGTGGCTAATGAGCAGCAGCTCTTGTATGCAGTCTCAATTACCACAGTGTGTCCTGTCCGTCCTCTCTGTACTTCATGTTTCCTGATGAACTCTATGCCTACAGAGATTCAGCTAAATATCATATTAAACTGAATTCAGTATCATAATCCCTGACAGTCAGAGCAGAGAGGAGGATGAGGCAGCTCTTTACCTCAGTGTTGTGAAGTAACTTGTCCTCATGTGTGATCAGGACAGGTTTTGTGTGTGCTAATAGGACGGCGGCCATTTTATTTCTCCTAATGATTGCTCCCCAGACAAAACGAGCCATTATTACTAATGAAAGGTATATGGAAATATATTTATAATGAAGTAATATTTACGTATTTTCATCTTCTTAGTTCCTGGAGAACTTCTTTAAGGAGTTTCACCCCAGTAGCAAAGGGGCCTTGGAGGCTCTTCATGGGGGTATACTCCACGTAATCCCCTGCGTGGAGATTGCGGCGGATGGGCGGAAGATACGGCTGCTTTACAGAACGGCGGTTGACATATAATTCTTCCGCCGTCTCCTCATCGCTGATAAAACCTGAACTGAACCAAGTAACGGTACCCCTTCGGCGCTCCAGCTTAGGGTCACCGGACCGTGGGTGCTCCAAAACCTGCACAACCCACTCCTCTACCAACTTTTTGTATTCCCAGAGGGTCAGGGCGTTCCGGGTGACAGCCTCGGGGACCATGGAATTTTGCCGAAGGGAATAGTCCTTCCGCAGCGGAGCGGGAACTCCTGCCGCCTCCACCATGTCAGCCAGCGGAGTGAACACCTCAGTGGGCACCTAAACCAACTTCTTAGGCTGCCGGACATATTGAGAGACGTAGATCTCCTCCAGTTCCTTCTCCTCATAGGGGTCGGTGCCCCACACCATGCCTCCCCAGTCAGGGCCTCGCTGTGTCGCCATCTTAATTTCCTGAGTTGCCTCGTCTTCCTCGCGTGCTGGAGAGAGCTACCAGGGAGGAGTCTGCATCGCTAATGAATTGAATTCGTACTAAACAGCGTATAGAGTAACTTATACGTAGCAATAGCGTATAATTTATAGGACAAACTACGTAGCGAATGCGTACAAAGCCGAAGCGAATCACCTAATATTCGGACTCGCTTCGCAGCTGAAAATTCCCAAGATTCGATACGAATCAACGTATCGACGAATCGATTCGCTCATCTCTAGCTTTCACTACAAATGGGTGCAGTTTTTGCATGTCAAAACGGAATGTAAAAGGAATGCCTTACCTGCACTTCAGCCAAAGTATGGCCACTACATGCAACTATAACACTATAATAGATATTTATGATTTAAAGGGACACTTCCATCAATTTTTTTAAAATCACGTATTAACAATCTTTGTATGAATAGTCTATGTATTTTTATAATGGGTGGATCGTTGTGGATTCTATTTTTTTTAAGTCACTCCACGTATTGTACTTCCTGTCCCGGCTCACTTACTTCTTAACTTTTTCAGTCAGATCATTCACTCTGACTACAAAGATCCTCACTGTAGTAACTTAATTAGAGCATCACACATAAAGGCTGTATTAGACAGCCTGATTCTGCTGGTGATTGTCGGGAAGGAAACGTTCCTTCCTGGCAATCGCCTGCTCACTAGCAGAGGAGACCACTGCTATTATATGCACTGATCTCCTCCTCAGTATAGGGAGGAGCGATCGTGGTACCATCACTCTTCGCTATACTGAATCAGTGTTTGCTGGCAGCAGCTCGTGATTAGACACCCCAATCTGCCACCTGCAAACAATAATTTTTAAACATGTCAAAATATTTGGATTGCCTGATGAACGAGCGGTTGCTCATTAGCGATCATCTGGCAGAAAACCTAATATAGCCTTTAGGCTTCATGCACACGAACATGTGCCAGCCCGGCCCGTGCTGCGGGCCGCAGTTTGCGGCCCGCAGCACGGGCACGGCCGGCACACGTTCGTGTGCATGAGGCCTTACACTGATCTTTGCAATGCTCTTCTGTGGTCATCTTTATCTAGGCCTGTCAAGAGAACAATACAGCTATTATATTGTCAGGAGGACAAGTAATACTTTTAGTCCACTCTGTAAAGTTCGTAAGATGGTCCTTATATTAGGCTTGAGGACAGCCCGCAGCTCTGTCTGGTGCTCAGTCCATTTATGAGTAGGTATACTCACTGCCCATAGTAATCAGTCAATAACTTTTATCAGCCCACCGGCTCATCTCACAATATACATTTAACCCCTCAGGGACCAGCCTGTCTTGGACCTTACTGACCAGGCATTTTTCTTCCTTTTTTCATTGTTGCCCTCCAAGAGCTATAACATTTTTATTTTTCTATCTATGTAGCTGTATGAAAGCTTGTTTTTTGGGTGCTTGTAGTTTTTAATGGTGCCATTTTGGGATATAATATAACTTTCTGATGAACTTTTATTAACTCTTTCTGGGAGGGAGATGTGAAAAAGCAGCAATGTTGCTACATTATAAATTTTGCGGCATTCATTTTTCGCCATAAATAACATAATATCTTTATTCTCTGGGTCAGTAAATTACAGCAACACTAAATACATATAGTTTTTTGACGTTTTACTACTACCGTCTTTCCCCGAAAATAAGACAGGGTCTTATTTCTTTTTCTTTCTCTGAAAAAAGGGTTCGGGCTTATTATCGGGGTAGGTCTTATTTTTGCCCCCACTGAACATATATTTCATTTTTGCCCCCACTGAATATATACCGGTATTTCTTTTTTTGCCCCCCACTGAACATATATGTCATTTTTGCCCCCACTGAACATGTATGTCATTTTTGCCCCCACTGAATATATACTGGTATGTCATTTTTTTGCCCCTGGGCCCCTGTGCACACACAGACAAAAAATATACGTACCTCAACTCTGCTCCGGACTTCTTCTTCTCACCAAATCCTGTCATCCGGTGTGCGCTGCGTCATCCCGTTGACCAACGTGATCCCGCGAGACCCGGCACTGAAGCTCCGGATAGGGTATGGGTATAGGGGTGTGTATAGGTAATTAACTGCGCAGCGCTGCGTACTATAGTAAGCAGCATTGCCCAGGTAGCGCCACCAGCAGAGAGGCCCTGACTGGCCATTAAAATCACTTGCGGGCTGTGCCCCCCCGGGCCTGGACCATAACCCTATTCTCAGTGTATCCTCAATGTACCTGGGCTTATTTTTGGAGTAGGGCTTATATTTTAAGCCTACTCCAAAACAGGGCAAAATAGCACTAGGGCTTATTATCGGGGTAGGTCTTATTTACGGGGAAACAGGGTATTATGCAATAAAACCCCTTTATTTTAAAAAAGAAAATCTTTTTGCATTGCCGCATTCCAAGACCCTTAACTTTTTTTTTCATGGCGTTCACTGTAGTGGATAATTTACATGATATTTGTGTAGTGTAGGTCATTATACATGCGGTGATACCAAACATGTGGGGGAGATTTTATTTTTGCAATTTTTTTTAACTGAAAGGTGTATTTTTAATGGAAAAAAAGCGTATTTTTCATTGGAATTTTTAATATATATATTTTTTTACTTTTTTTAACCACTTAATAGTCCCAAAAGGGGACTATAACAGGCAATCTCTTGATTGCTTTTAAAATGCAATGCACTATCCCTATAATGCATTGGATTTTAATGTCAGTGCTATACTGACATTGACCAGCTGGCTGCACCAGAGAGGTGCACTGTTCCCTGCTGGTTAACACACAAGTCAGGCTTGGGGCTGACACCAAGTTCCAGCCAGCCTATAAAACTCAGCACCTGCTATCACATTTGCAAGGTGCCAATGGGAGACAGAGGAAGTCCACTCACCACTTACATGCGGTGGTCGCCATTGCCTGTGGTGTGTAAAGGGTTAACCAGCCTGAATCGGCACTCCTGCTGGTCTGGGCTGTTAAAACAGGAGTACAGCTTTCATGTGAGAGCCAAACCCCCACCCTCCACTGCACAGGGGCCTAAGACCCCTTAGCGATGACCACCTGTTTTAAAACGTGAATTTAAAAGATTTGAGAATGAATAAACTTACACAGGCTAAGTGAATAAATATATTTACTAAGTGTGATTAAATATAGGATGAAACAGGCAAATCACATACAGAATTGTAAAAAGTAAATTATCATCACTTTATGGGGTAGGACTCCAGTCACCATGTTGTAGCACATGGACGACACCTCAGGGTGTACAAGAGATAGTGCAAACCAATAATTACATCCTACCTAGAATGAAGTCTTCAATGGAGTGCCTACTATTTGTCAGTGCAAACCACAGTTATTCCATCAGCCCTCCTCCAGTATGCAACATGTCTCTGAGATCACTCAGGAATGTGGTCTTATCAGCCCAATGGGGCATGGCTACTAACTATCTCTAACCCAGTACATTACAAGGAAGACATTATTACACAGAGTATTAAAGGTAATATAGAAGAGATAGAATTAAAGGGGACAGAACCAATCAGTTCTTCAAAATACCCTTACAATACAACACCGTAAAAAGGCATATGGTTGGTTACTAAGGGGTTAAATAAGTCCCTTTTTAAGGTCATTTACTTCCCCATAATACACAAAATAAATGGTAGCATGCTGTGAGTTGATGATAATGACAGCCAATTGTTAGGTATAACTAGAATTTTGTTATTTTGCATTGTCACATGGTTTGCATTTATGTAACATATTTCTTCCCTGTATGTTCACATACTGTGCAGTTCTTTCCCTTCATTTTCATGGGTTGGTAAATTACATCAGCATGGCCCATGTTACACACTTACCATACTTTAGTATAAAAGAATGCACAGTTATTTTGCAGTAGTCTTACCGACCTTGACAGAACTGTAAAAAAAAAGACTTTTTTAATATAACAATGCTCAGTCAGAACAAAAGATAAAAAGTGAAAGCTGTCAAGGTTCTCTTTTGAATGCTATACAAAAGTACAATACATAGGAGTACCAAAATGGATCATGCAGAGACCTTTGAGAGGACGTTAACAAGGAATAAATGGCAAAAAAATAGAATAAAATATATTTTTTTGTATTCCCGTATGAAAGGGGTGTTTTCAGAAAATGGAAATTCTCTGCAAGCTGCAATTTAGAATATGTGTAAATAAAATACAGTTAGTCCTCCACTTCAGCTCATGAAATGAGAGCTCCTGATGAAAATTTAAAAAAGGTATAAATTGGCTTTGATTGGCAGTATGAACAATTCACAACTGTAGCTAAATCAAATTTTCTTTTTTATACAAATTTTAAACATTTTGTAACTTTATATTTGTATTGTATATATGGCTGATTTTAGAGGTGTGCAATTGACAGATCGCCTGTCAGTACTAGAGGGGTGTGCCACTGGCAGGGACGGAACTATCGTGGAAGCAGTGATAGCGACTGCTATGGGGCTCTACATACAGTATATATAAGGCCTTGTTCACACATCAGTTATTTGATCAGTTATTTCCATCAGTTATTGTGAGCCAAAACCAGGTGCGGGTCAAAAACACTGAACAGTTGCAGATATTTTCATTATACCTTACCTCTGTGTAGCCTCCACTCCTGGTTTTGGGTCACAAAAACTGATGGAAATAACTGATCAATAACTGATGTGTGAACAAGGCCTAAGTCGTAAATGTGCTCTGCTATGTGGTAGAAGTTGCAGTTTCCTCCTCTTATACTTCCTCCTGTAATGTCCTCTTATATCACATAATAACTGGACATTTTTGTAGGAAACGAAAAGTATGTCTTACCTCAAAATAAGAGGTACAGTATCTAGGATTTTTTGCTTGGTCTTTTCAGTTATGGGCTTTGTGGCTTACAGATATTTGTGATCTATTGCAGACAGAGCAGAGGGGGAGGCTTCTTTTGTAGCCAGCTGTCTTACAGCCAGACACAGGATTATATGGAGCCGGAAATGAATTACCTCAAATTTCTAAGTTCTAATTGTAGTATGAGACAAAATGAGATTAATAAAGAGGATGTGTAAGAAATTGCTGGCACTTTTTTCTTTTTTTAAAATTTTCTATGTAAAGTATTCCTTTAAAGGGAACCTGTCATCTCCGAAACACCCTCTGAATTAGAGTAAGTGTTGTATAGTGTAAGTGATGCTGAATACGAATATGTAAGTTTTATCTTCATACTCACTTCCACTCCGACGCTGTGCTCCCACAAACCAGCAGTAAAATACATTGAGAGGACTCTTCTTTGAGTCCTCTCCATTATGTGAGTGAGCACTGGAGTCCAGTGAGTGCATTTTACTGCAGGTTTGTGGGAGCACAGCGTCGGAATGGAACTGAGTATGAAGATAACACTTACATAATCGGATTCAGCATCACTTACACTATACATCTCTTACTCTAGTTCAGGGGGTGTTTCGGAGATGACAGGTTCCCTTTAAGCAGCCTGTGAATGAAAACATTTCTAGGCTCTGCAGGTTGCATCACAGACCATGCTGAGATATGTGAAAATACTATATATTGTATCACTAGAAGGAAACAGATCATATAGATGTGACCAGAGAGAACACATAAATCATAGGACTCCATAGCAAAATTTCTATCTGGCACCACCTCAAAATTAAAGTGGTTTTCTGAGATTAAGATATTGATGACCTATCTTTAGAATATTTCATGAATATCAGATTGGTGGGGGTCCAACAGAGCTGATTTCAGGAGCTGTGGCTTGCGGAATACATTGTATGGAGGCTGAAACAGACAGATCCGTACATGGTCTAGTGGCTGTGCCAGTTTACTGCAGCTCAGCCCCCATTCCCTTGAATGGAAGCTGAACTGCAGTAACCAGAGGTTAAAAAAAAGACACCACCAAAAAATGCATTGTGTCATATTTTCCTATTGACTTTAAGCTAACACGGGTAACAATGCTGACATGCAGAAATAATGGGAAAAAGCATGTTTTTTTAAACAATTTAAATCCTACGATGGAGATTGTTATTGCTCTGTGTGACACAGTTGCACATGTCAGAAAAAGTATAGTGTTAAGGCCAAACGTTTTATTTTTCCGTGTATGTATGCCACAAAACCAACATAAAACGATTATTCTCCAATGTCTTTCATATTTGTTGCTTTCCTTACAATGGCAATTGGTAAAACTTTGGATGCCTGCAGTCACCACTAGGGGGAACTAAGTACATATGAATTTCAACAGCTACAAGAGAACTAAATAGGAGTTATATAGATCTTTGTGCAGTGAACTCCCCCAGAAACACTATTTGACAGAGTCAGGAGGCATTAAAAATAGCTCAGTGCTGGGCCCCTTTCCACCATGTGTCCCATACCAGTCACGTGCCCTGCCTCCATTAGAGGTACTCCACTGAATGTGGCCAACAAAAAACAAACCAACCTTACTACTCTGTGCTCTAAAATATATCGAAGCAGGTAGAGGGTAATAGAGTCATTGTGAAATCTGCAGAATGCCTTTATTATTCCATCACTGTATATCTTTGGTATACTAACAGTAAATAACAAGCCTTGAAATCACTAGGTAGAACTATTATTTGGGGTAGGGGGAGGGCGGGTCGTTTTGTGGATTTATTGCAAAAAATTGATGTTAACTACATTGAACCTGACATAATATTGGTTATATGGTGTTGACTCCTTTTATACCAATATCACACATCAGGATGATCCACACACTGTTGCTTCCTTTTTACAGGTAACCAGTATTGAGGGGCAGTTGGCCCAGTTTCTGCTTACATTACTTGTGTTTGTATTTCTTCACCATTTAATGAGTCCTTCTTCCTTCAGCTCCAGGTCACACTACAGAGGGCGACTTATATGCCCTCATATGCTAATTTTTTCCTAAGGCTGTAAGAGAGGTATCTATTCCTGTCAGATCATGATGTCTCTATGAACCATGTTCTTTTTCTCGCACAGTACATTGCTATTTTCAAAATCTGGCAGGGATCTCTGAAACATATGACTCGGATTATAGCTGCCCTAAACTGTAAACATTGTAATATCAAATTAACCTGCAAATTTGATACACCAAAGATCGATTTTTTTGAGCATTTTATTTAGCATTTCTAAGAAATGGTGGTATTATATATTGCATATTGCATTTTGAAGAATTTACACTATGGTTTTTGAAAATTGTATTTCCATGAATTTAATGGTGTTTTTGTCACATTTTAATGCTTTGTACTTTTAATGCATTGTACTATGTGCCATCACATAGTGGGAGTCATTTAATATACTGTAGTTCAGAACTGGCGTAGAAAAGTCGAACATTTTGTTGCAAGTGATGATCTGTGACAAAATTTGTGACTTTCTCTCGTTAACTCATTTAACAACATATGTACCAGAAAACTGGCGCACATTACACCAGAGATCTACTCCAGCTACTGACTCAAGTCGATTTCAGTTCTGGTTCACGGACAGCAGAAAGATACATGCACCTCTTACTAAATTAGCCAGACCTTCCTCTAGCAGGGTTTTTACTAAGACTGGTATGTGAAACCCTAGTCTTTAGTAAATAACCCCCATTGTCTGCATCTACAAACTTTTGCTGCAGGCAGAGTATTAGAACCGCAGAGCTGGTAGCACTGGGGGATGAAATAGGTTACTATATATTATATTATTGTCTTATCACAAATGCTGACATTAAAGATGATATAATCAGGCAGATTTATTTTAACCCCTTGATGGCAGCTGCTGTACATGTATGGCGGAAGTCGTCTCTTTAAAGATGGCACCCACTCTGGAGCAGAGAGAGTTCCATAGCCACCAGGAGCCTGCTGTTACACGCAGCAGACACCCAGGGCTAATGCAATCAGCAGTGAAGCTCGAGGGAGCCGTTGGTTGTCTCTGAAAGCGTTGGTCTCTCCAAAGGAACCAGTATGTTAGCCCAGCGATCCGTGCTGGCGCTGCTGCCCCCACCCGCGGGCACGGACACTGGGCTCCCTCTTTCCCTCCTGCTGCCATGTGCCGTAGTGACAAGCATGGGCAGCAGGTAGCTTAACTGTTGCATCTGTGCTCCATGCCAGAGTTTACTTCCTACTGGAGATCTGTACTGTTTGTTAGGCCATACATGGGCGTATCTCTCCTCCATTGTGAGGCAGCACGTACACACTCTCTGTCTTACCAGCCTATGGCTGGATTGCAGGAAGTATTTAAAGCCGCATCCTGCCCCAAGAAGATGTCTGAGCAACTCATGGTCACTAGCTTATCTAGTACCTTGTGTGAAGGGAAGTTCTGCTTTTCTGTGTACAGGACCCTGCTTTTGGATTTATCGGATTTTTCTTGTTTTTCTTGTGGCACCTGGCAACTACCCTAATGGCCCAAGCCTATCCTCACCATTAGAGGCTCTAGTGAAGACCAGGTAGTTGCTTAGTCACACCCCTCCAGAGTATAGCCAGTCAGTGGTGCAGTGGGTCCACACCCGCTTGCAACACAGGACTTTTATAGCTATATCTCTTATGGTGCCCTGCAGGTGGCAGGGCTCCATAAGAACATAAAAAATTTGCCAGGAATTGCATTAGCATTTTAATGCAATGTTTTGTAGAAGCAGTCTAATGATTGCTTCTTACAGTCACCTAGGGTGACTTAAAAAAAAAAAAGTTTAAAAAAATAAAAAATAAAATCACCTCTTTGCTCATAATTAAAATAAACAATAAAAAAATCATAGGCATCGTCATGTTCCAAAATGCCCAAACTATTAAAATATAAAGGAAGGTATTAAAGAAGAACTCCCGCAAAAAATTTTATTCCATGTTCTGCTAGAAATGTACATGATGTAATCTGTAGTGAATGTCATTTTCTTACCAGTAGCTGAATTTTTGAGTTACATCATCCTGAAGTTTTTTCTGTGTCATGTGACTAGGAATTAGACCCACCAACTCACACAGCTTCTTTAATGCTATATGGTAAATGCCTTAATGACTGATATGCCACTTTTTTCATTGCTTCATCTCCCAAAAAAAAATTGAATAAAAAAACAGATCAAAAAGTCATACACACTCTAGTGGTATCAATAAAAACTATGGATCATTCCACAAAAAAATGATCCCACCCACCCGCTCTGTAGACATAACAATAAAAAAAAGTTATAGGGGTCAGAATAAGCAGCTGAAAATGTTTTTTTCCAAAATTTTTATTTCTTTTTTTCAGTATTAAAACACAAGAAAAAAAATATATAAATGTGGTACTGTTCTAATTTTTACTTCATAGGGCATGCAAGAGAGTTTTACTTCATAGGGCATGCTGTAAAAACAAAATCCTTAAAACTATTGTGGAATTGTGTTTTTTCCAATTCCACCCCACTTTTTTTCCAGGTTCCCATTAGAAAGTACAACTTAGTAACATAGTAATGTAGTTTATTAGGCTCAAAAAAGACATCTACCCATCCAGTACAGCCTGTTATCCTGCAAGTTGATCCACGGGAAGGCAAACTTAACCTGCAAAAAAAGCCCTAATATGGCTATGTGAATGAAAAAATAAAAAGGAAGGCAGGGAGTAAAAAACGAAAACACAAAAAGGGAAAATCATTCAGTTCTCTAAGGGTTAAACACTCATTTAAACCATATTCTTATAACTTTGGTAAGAATTTTGCTCTAATTAGTGTCTCTGAGCTGTCAGGAATGCAGTGATGAGGGCTATACATAGCCATCAGAACAGCAACATGATGGCTCAGTGTAAAACTGAAACTAAGATATTCTACAGCAAGGTGTATATTTTTAGAACAAAAATAGCTGAAACATTTTAATAAAGACCAATTGAAACAATTATTTGTAGTTAAAATGAGTAAAATGCAATCATAAAAAATAAATTGACACTAAAGGTATTCCTACTGTAGCCTTTAAACTAGTTGTGTGCAAAAGATTTGTAGTCTAAATCAATGTTTCTGTTGTGGCCACGTCATAAAGGATGTTTCAATCTACATTCAAAGCACATGCAGCTATAAGCCTTTATTGGTTTATACAATGAAGGCAATTAAATAAAGTGGCGTACAGTATATGCATATTCCCATTATAGACATGGGGGGAAAACTGTTGTAAAGCTAAACTGGCTTAGTTGCCCATAGCAACCTATCAGAATCCACCTTTTATTTTTCAGAGCTCCTTTGGAAAATGAAAGGTGGAGTCTGACTGGTTTCTTTGGGCAAATAAGCCAGTTCTCCTTTACATTAGTTTCAGTAAATCTACTCCCATGATGTTAACATTTTCTTGAATACACTTAAAGGGGTATTCCCATCACATCCTAAAGATATGCCCCCATTGCCTGATATGTGCAAGTCCCACCTCTGGGACCCGCACCTACAAGGGGACCCGAGTGGGGAGAGCTGTGGCTGGAGAACCCTGGATTTCCCCGGGGGTCCTACATACATTGCTAGAATGTGTGGTATAAATAATAGTGCCATACTGTACCGCTACCACTTTATACTGAGTCTTGTTGCCAGGAAATTCTCTAGTAATGTTTTTCAGGGCTAGCTCAATGGAATGTTAAAGGGCATATGTCAGCAGATTTGTATCTATGAAACTGTGTAACCTGTTGCATGTGCGCTTGGCAGCTGAAGACATCTGTGTTGGTTCCATGTGCATGCTCCATTGCTCCTAGAGGTTCATTTACATATATTAAACCACAATATATGCGGCCACATATGAACATTGGACCAACACAGATGTCTTCAGCTGCCAAGTGCACATGCAACAGGTCGGACAGTTTCATAGGTACAAATCTGCTGACAGATGCACTTTAAACACCTTTCACTTAGAGATCCATGTTTCATTCTCGAGAATTTAAATCCTTATGCAAATGAACTGTTAATGGCACTAAGGGTGAGTGCAAGCCACTGTGTGCACGGTTGCTCCTCCTGCTTCCTTGGCCAGCCCCCCGGCTCTTTCGTGATTGACAGGGCCTGGTGAGATGACTATGTGGGAACCTGGCACTATGAATCAAGAAGTAAGGATGGGGGGGTCTGACAGATAAAGTAGGAGGAGCAAGGGTGCACAGCAGAGTGAGGTGAGCCTTCCCATGGTGCTCTTAACTGCTCATTTGCATAATGATTAAAATTAAAATTTGAATTTTAAATTAAAATTTAAATTAAAAATGCACTTTCTCTCCAGAATGAAGCCATGGATTGCTAAGTGAAAGGTATGACTACATTCAGCTGAGCTAGCCCTGCAAGGTGTTGTGTCTGATTAAACAGTGAATTTCCTGATGACAGATTCCATTTAATGTTATGGGCATTAGAACTGAACTGCAAGTAGACAATATACAGTGATGCTGATTTCTCAGAACCTGTAGGCAGATGTTTGGAATGTACAAACCTTTCCACATATCTTACATGTTTATTTCATTATTTTGAGCAGATTGCATCTACAGTACAAAGCAGAAGAATGGCAGATAGAATTGTCAGGCATACAGTATTAGGTATCTATGGAGATATATTGATCAGACCTTCACTGTGTTTTGTGATAGCAGCGCAGACATTAGAATACGTAAGGAGATCATTTTAGGATAAAGAACAAAAACAAACATGATTATTCTGTGATTATGTGTGAGTCAATATGGCTTTATTGTTAAGCAAACACATAACCTTGCTTTTTGCTTACAAGTATGTGCAGTGCCCTTGTATTCTAAGGGAGTAAAGTAGGTAAGAAAAAAAAATGGACCCTGCAGCACAGTTTAAAAATTTATTAAGAAATGACCATATGATGTTTATGTCTTAATAAGCTTGAGTTAGATTTGATTAACAAGAAAGCCCCAAAAATTGTCAAGAGATTGCAAGGATTATGCTAAGAATCAAGTGAAAATGCCCTAAAAAAGTAAAACATTAAAATGAACCCCCCACCTCAGTAATTAATGTGAGTGGTATCCAGAACAATAACTACACAAATACCCCACATTATATGAAGAACACTTTTAATAACACGATTCATTCTGGTGGGGGTAGAAAACCTTTTTCGGCTTCCATGGACCTTCTAAATTGCCTATGGGTGGTTGTACTGTTGTGAGTTCCAAGTTCAGAGGTTCCAAAGTTAGTAAGGCCTTTAATGTGGCATCTTTACCCTCTGCTCTCTGTCCTGGTGTAGATAACCATGCTCCCACTGATCAGTCCAATATTGCATCAGCTATTCCTACAAACAGGGCACTTTCTAGGGAATTTTACCAATAGGGCGAACATTAAAAAAGCGCCCCCCTTCCCAACATCAAATAACACTGACTTAAAGGGGTATTCCCATCTCACAAATGTAGTTTGTATACTTAGATATACCCATACCAATATTATTACTAATAGAATGTATTTATATAAAATGTACCGTTTAGAAGATTTTCCTATTTGTATATCCATTGTCTCACACACATCAGTCAGGCCGTTGCCCCTAGTTACGACCACCGTGGCCAAATAGTAGTGGTGGCCGGCTTGCTCTTGTTCAAACCCGCTCTGAGGTAACTGCTGTATTGTGAATGCACATTACATGAGCATGCGGAGACACATCTTAGGGTTGTAGCATTTTTGTCTGTGCTTCCAAAACGCAGAGAAACGGATCCTGTTCCAAGATCAATTCATCTCTATGGAGCAGGATCCGTTTATAAAGTCTGCGTTTTGGACGGATCATGACCATTGTGTTTTGGACTGGTAGCGTCCAAAACGCAGATGTGAAAGTACCCTAAGATTGTCTGCGCATGATCATGTAATGTGTGTTCATAATACAGCAGTTACCTCAGAGCGGGTTTGAAAAGGAGCAAGCCAGCGACTACTACTACATGGCCGAGGTGGTCGTAACCAGGGGCAACGGCCTGACTGATGTGTGTGGGACAATGGATATACAAATAGGAAAATCTTCTAAACGGTACATTTTATATAAATACATTCTATTAGTAATATTATTGGTATGGCTATATTTAACTATACAAACTACATTTGTGAGATGGGAATACCCCTTTAAAGGGTTATTCCCATTTTGTGACAATGGGTGCACCTCTATAAAGAACGGAGGGCGCACTGCGCATGCGCAGCAATCCTCAATTAATTTCTATGGGGCCACCGAAAATAGTCAGCGCCATAGAAATGAATGGGAGCGGTGGCCGTGCATGCACGGTGCGCTCCCATTCATTTCTATGGGAGCAGTGGGGAGCCTCTAGGCCCAGCGCTCCCCGCTCCGTTCCACTGGAATCCACACCTATCAGACAATTGGGGTATATCCGCCCTAGTGGAGCGCAGTAGCACTGTTAGTTAGCTTGCACACTGTAGGTCAGGGGTACTCAAGTACTTTTGGTAAAGGTCCACCTACCTTTGTAGGTGGACCTACAGAGGTGTAGGATGAAGGTCCGAGCTGCAAAACAAAAAAAATATATAAGGAGGGACAACACCAGTGGCATGTAGCCTTTTTAGTAGTAATGCCCTCTGTGCACTGTGCCCCCTTCAGAGGAATAATGCCCATTGTGCTCCCTCCAGAATAGAAATGCCCATTGTGCCCCCTCCATAGTAATGAAGCCCTCTGTGCCCCCTCCATAGTAATGAAGCCCTCTGTGCCCCTCCATAATAATAATGTCCTCTGTGCCCCCTCCATAGTAATAAAGACCTCTGTGTCCCCTCCATGGTTATAAAGCCCTCTGTGCCCCTCCATAGTGATAAAGCCCTCTGTGCCCCCTCCATTGTTATAAAGTCCTCTGTGCCCCTCCAAAATTATAAAGCCCTCGGTGCCCCTTCATAGTTGTAAAGACCTCTGTGCCCCCTCCATAGTTATAAAGACCTCTGTGCCCCCTCCATAGTTGTAAAGTCCTGTGTGCCCCTCTGTATTTAAAAAAAAAAACACAAAACACACAGCACTACTCACCTTGTCCCGTTCCTGAAGCTCACAGTCCTCTTCACTGCAGCTACAGACCGCGCTGCAGCACAGTCTGTGGGTACGGTCTGTGGGCAGGGCTTATGCAAATTTCCCGTTTGCAAGCTCCACCCTCATCTGCTGACAGCGCGATCTGTGCAGGCTGAATGGTGGAGCAGAAGTCTTCTGCTTCACCATTCACAGCTCTGCCACTGGCCTGAAGGAGGGGAGGAGCGTGGAGAGCTGAGCGGGGAGTGACATCAGCTCCCTGCTCTCCAGCAATGAGCGCTTCCATCTGTATTGATGGAAGCGCTCATTGCTTATGCTTTAGGTAGATGCCGACGGGACTCCCCTCTTCTTGCTTGAGACAGGAGCCCTGTGCAGTTGCACCCCTCGCCCGGCTATAGAAACGGCCCTGCCCACAAATACTGACACTGTTAAAGATCTACTGAAAAAGCGTACCAAGGTCTGGTGGAACAAAGCTACATTAGAGCAGTATCTAAAGAAGGAAATAATCCAATGCCGTCTCTGTTTGCAGGTTTTTTCCTCCTTTTGACATAGGAGGTAGATTTCAGGTCATCTCAGGCTGTTATACATTTTTGGGTGCCTAATACAGAACCGCAAAAATCATCTAGTGTCACACCTTCAGTGGCTTTGGGGGGCCGGAGCTGAACTCCTTTTTCTGTTCCTGACATTTAAGCACTGTATTTTCATGCAGTTACCACCAAATGGAGCTCAGAGCAAAGAGATTTTTACAGCTTTCCTTGCAGTCCTTGGTTATTGTATGAATTCCTATGCATTGAGCTTCCCCTAGTGTTGGCAGCAGACAGCCAGTTTTGAAATATACATTATTATTTGACACAAAGCACAGATTTTGAGCTGTATAGAGAAGATTAGAGACAATTTATCAATTCATGCCAGTCGTGTAGTGTAAATACATTGAGAAATTTGCCATTCAGATGAGTGTCCTACTTTTGAATCACCTATTCCACTTTTTTGGACTTTTTTAATGCTATTTTTTAATTAAAATTTCTATCTACCTATGTTTCTGCATCAGTATTTAATTACAATTTGAAGGACAAGTTAAAAGGTGAATAGGATAAACATGCTGGAAAATATAATAAAATATATCTTATTAATACCAGAGGACAAAGTTGAATGCTCATGCCAGCTTTTTACATCTTAAAATACCTGTTTCTGCACAAGTTTATAGCTCTACTACATTCTCTCAGCTTGAAAAATAGGGCCTGATATCCTTGATATACATTCCAGTAAATGCTTCCTGAGTGAAACTGCACCTCTATAGGAGATCTTGCTGGTTTCTGTATTACTAAATCTAACGTCCTTTATCGAGGCTTACTGGAAAAAATTATCTATTACAAACAGCTCTGGCTGATTCACAAGATGATGATTTCTTTATGCATTTTTCTATATTGATCTGTAACTAGACAATTTACAGTTCACTCTCAACCTCAAACTGTGCCTGTGAATAAAAGATATTTTTTTAAACTGTAGATTTGCTAGACTGTAATAAAAAGTTATGGTCATTGAAGAGTAATGTCTTTCAATTAAAAGTTTCGCCCAACATCACAGAAGATTTCTTCCTAATTCAGTTTTTTTTCAGAGGAAAAAAGCTTATTGTACGCATGTATCCTGAGATGTTTTGCAAGAACAGGATTTCAAGATACTTATTAAATATTCAGTGATGATCTTTCTGTGCTATCAAAACATAATGATTTAATTTAACTCCTCAGAAAACAGAGGCCCACTGCTATGGAAATTATATAAAGCATAGTTCTGGAATGTGTTTAACGCTCAAGAACAACTTGAAGTATTTAAGTTAGACAAGAAATGTAAAAATACCAGTAACTAGGGCTGGACTTACCTAAAGATAAAGGCACTTCCAACCACTGTGTAATACCCCGGAGTGGTATTACCATTTCTGCACTCCGCTACTGTCTCTAATAGATAACATCTTTGCAGTGGCGTAGCTACCGGGGGGGCAGGGGGGCGACGGCTCCGGGCCCAGTGACTCAGGGGGGGCCCCAGCAAGGATGACCTTGCCTTCTATCAGGCGAATACAAGTGAGCGCTTCCATTATGGAAGCGCTCACTTGTATTTAGGGACCCCCATCAGACCTCAGATCAGCCCACCCAGCCACATAGGATTAAAATAAAAAACTTTACTTACCTGTTCTGCGCTGCGGCTGCCCTCCGGTCCGCGCTCTGCTCTCTTCCCTGGCGGCGCGCACTATGACCTGACGCTGCACGCAGCGTCAGGTCATAGTGTGCGCGGGCCAGGGAAGAGAGCGGAGCGCGGACCGGAGGGCAGCCGCAGCGCAGAACAGGTAAGTAAAGTTTTTTATTTTAATCCTATGTGGCTGGGTGGGCTGATCTGAGGTCTGATAGGGGCACAGTAGGCTGATATGAGGTCTGATGGGGGCACAGTCTGCTGATATGAGGTCTGATGGGGGCACAGTCTGCTGATCTGAGGTCTGATGGGGGCACAATACGCTGATCTGAGGTCTGATAGGGGCACAGTAGGCTGATATGAGGTCTGATGGGGGCACAGTCTGCTGATATGAGGTCTGATGGGGGCACAATATGCTGATCTGAGGTCTGATGGGGGCACAATATGCTGATCTGAGGTCTGATAGGGGCACAGTAGGCTGATATGAGGTCTGATGGGGGCACAGTCTGCTGATATGAGGTCTGATGGGGGCACAGTCTGCTGATCTGAGGTCTG
This sequence comes from Rhinella marina, assembly GCA_900303285.1. Lineage (NCBI taxonomy): Eukaryota > Metazoa > Chordata > Amphibia > Anura > Bufonidae > Rhinella > Rhinella marina. The sequence continues at coordinate 667,604 of ONZH01027660.1, forward strand.
ATGGGGGCACAATACGCTGATCTGAGGTCTGATGGGGGCACAGTAGGCTGATATGAGGTCTGATGGGGGCACAGTCTGCTGATATGAGGTCTGATGGGGGCACAATATGCTGATCTGAGGTCTGATAGGGGCACAGTAGGCTGATATGAGGTCTGATGGGGGCACAGTCTGCTGATATGAGGTCTGATGGGGGCACAATACGCTGATCTGAGGTCTGATGGGAGCACATTAAGCTGATCTGAGGTCTGATAGGGGCACAGTAGGCTGATATGAGGTCTGATGGGGGCACAGTCTGCTGATATGAGGTCTGATGGGGGCACAATATGCTGATCTGAGGTCTGATAGAGGCACAGTAGGCTGATATGAGGTCTGATGGGGGCACAGTCTGCTGATATGAGGTCTGATGGGGGCACAGTCTGCTGATATGAGGTCTGATGGGGGCACAGTCTGCTGATCTGAGGTCTGATGGGGGCACAATACGCTGATCTGAGGTCTGATAGGGGCACAGTAGGCTGATATGAGGTCTGATGGGGGCACAGTCTGCTGATATGAGGTCTGATGGGGGCACAATACGCTGATCTGAGGTCTGATGGGAGCACATTAAGCTGATCTGAGGTCTGATGGGGGCACAATACGCTGATGTGAGGTCTGATGGGGGGCACAATAAGCTGATCTGAGGTCTGATGGGGGCACAATACGCTGATCTGAGGTCTGGTGGGGGGCACAATACGCTGATCTGAGGTCTGATGGGGGCACAGTAGGATGATGTGAGGTCTGATGGGGGCACATTCTGCTGATCTGAGGTCTGATGGGGCACAGTACGCTGATCTGAGGTCTGATTGGGCACAATACGCTGATCTGAGGTCTGATGGGGCACAATACGCTGATCTGAGGTCTGATGGGGGCACAGTACGCTGATCTGAGGTCTGATGGGGGCACAGTACGCTGATCTGAGGTCTGATGGGGGCACAGTACGCTGATCTGAGGTCTGATGGGGCACAATACGCTGATCTGAGGTCTGATGGGGGCACATTCTGCTGATCTGAGGTCTGATGGGGGCACAATATGCTGATCTGAGGTCTGATGTGGCACAATACGCTGATCTGAGGTCTGATGGGGGCACATTCTGTTGATCGGAGGTCTGATGGGGGCACAATACGCTGATCTGAGGTCTGATGGGGGCACAGTAGGCTGATGTGAGGACTAATGGGGGCACATTCTGCTGATCTGAGGTCTGATGGGGTACAATACGCTGATCTGAGGTCTGATGGGGCACAATACGCTGATGTGAGGTCTGATGGGGGCACAGTAGGCTGATGTGAGGTCTGATGGGGCACAATACGCTGATCTGAGGTCTGATGGGGGCACAGTAGGCTGATGTGAGGTCTGATGGGGGCATATTCTGCTGATCTGAGGTCTGATGGGGCACAATACGCTGATCTGAGGTCTGGTGGGGCACAATACACTGATCTGAGGTCTGATGGGGGGCACATTCTGATGATCTGAGGTCTGATGGGGGCAGGGGACTGTTAGTTTAGTGATGTAAAAACTGTGGACAGGTTTCCTTTAACATAGGAGTCCTCTTGTTTTTTACTCCTATTACTCCTATATTTCACTGCATTATGTGGTAGAGTATTTAGAGTAGGGTATGTAGAAAGTCTATTGTACTGTACTTAGCAGCATAGATGATCTAGCAGTTTATATAGTAATCTTTCTAATACAATATTATAACCACAACTAGTAGTATGTGCCTGTGAAGTTGGAAACGTGCGTTTGGGAAGCCAAGTGGGGGGCCCACTCAAGTATGTTTCGCCCCCCCTGTGCTGAACCTCTAGCTACGCCTCTGCATCTTTGTATTTATTTCCAGGTCCTTCACTTTGTGCATTCATAATCCTGCTATGAAACAGTTATGTTCATGTACTGTGCCTGGTTCAGCAGCAGGTGGCAGTGTGTATTGCAGAGCTATCTTTATATAGAATGGAACTTACCATTCCATCCTCCCCCTTTCGAGCAGAAGTGGTCCAGTCCCGTTTCCTACCAAAAGGAAGAGTTGCAGTTCCAGTTTAGACTCGATAGTGGCGCTAAGAAGACATGAAAGGTGTAGCAGCAAGGGGAAAAAGTTCTCCGGCTGCGGCAGGAGTCCCACAAAAGAGAAGTAGCTCATAGTGTACCCTGACTCCTTGCTAATTTACTTACTGAGTGTCAGGAGGGGGACAACAGCCAAAGGCACCCCAATCCAGGGATACCAGAACTGACCGAAAGTCCAGTAACCAGACCCAACCTGAGTTTAGCACAGAAGAGAGAGAAAGCAGAGTTAACAAGTTTGCCTGCCAATTTATGACAAAGCCTACTGGAACCAAGAGAAAGCCTGAATGCAACTTAATGCAAGTAAAGGGATGCCAGTCTTAACTCAGAAACGCACGCTTCTGGGTTTTTTCGGTATTTACATGCCGTGATCACACTTGAACACAGCTTTTAAAGGCTGTAATGACTGCAATCGCCTTTATTGCCGGTCATGGACATTAGCTTCAGGTCTTTGCTGTTTAAAGCAGTGCAGCGGGCATGGGCCCCTTGTTTAAAGATCCTACCAGCGCTGAGAAACCCAATGAAGTGATAACATTGTGGCCTGGAGGGATATATTCTGGCTTAGATCTGCACATTTTTCAACAAATTAGAGACAGGCTGAGAAAACCAGTGAAGTGATAACATTATGGCCTGGAGGGATATAGTATGTCCTTAGCTATATTACACCCCCAGGTATAGAGTTTATCCCTCGAGGGGTATAGTTTGCACTAGGCTATTTTACACCTCGGGTATACTTTGGCCTAGGACAGTTAATCCCCGGAGTATACTCTGGCCTGGGACAAACTATACCGGGGTTTAATCTGGGAAGAAGTTAATTTGTCCTGTTATACCTGAGATAGCAGAGCTCTATACTTGGCTATATCCGGCGCTCCATATAACTATACCCGGTTTTAATCTGGGATGAAGTTAATTTGTCCTGCTACACCAGAGATAGCAGAGCACTGTACTTGGCTATATCCAGCGCTCCCATAGAAAAGATTTGAGCGTTGGTGCATTTTTCCAACCAGCTTCTCCATTCATTTTAGGGGGCTATACAGGGTACCGGGCCCCTGTTCTCATGATCGGTGGGGTCCCAGTGGTAGAACCCACACACTCTATTAGCTTGTTATGCCCAGAATATCCCTTTAAGTCATTGATTTGACTGTTCTTTAGCTTGGAATGTTGTGCCAGACATTATAACAGAAATCTTTGACAGAACAGAAATCTCTGTATAGAACCCCATCATTCTAGATATCAGTAGTAGTCTGAAATCACAGACTTTTGTAAGGGATGGCAAACATGTATTGCCTTTCAAGTTGAATATACTACTGCACTTATTTTATTTCTTTTTCACATTAAGACTGCTTGGTTCTGCCATGCCCTGTCACAAATAGCTGACAGAGTGAATGATTCATTTTTCAGCTGCCAGCTAACATAAGGAGGTGTCAGCATCATCATATGCACAGTAGGACCTTGATGCTGTAGTAGTATGAGTGCTGCGATGTCAGAGCAATTTGCCACAATGCTGGTAAGAGGAGCAGAAAGGAGATAATAAAAAGATTTGTTTTGGCACCAAGGAGCTAAGTGATGGTCCGCATGTACAGTGAAATTGACCTGTGATTGGCCTAACAGCTTATTTAGCTGCCATCATTAGCCCATCATTATTGGCTGCCATCATTAGCCCACATGCCTTTTCAAGCCCAAAGCTAGGGGGATTGGCATCACCAGCCTCCGCCTAAGCCTTTTTTTGTGGACATTTCTACATCAGTTTAGTGTCTACTGCCCCATATATGGACGCTATTTCATCAATATAGTGCTTTTTTTGATCCCTTAACGGGGTACTTATATCTTACTTTCAGTTAATTTCCCCTGAAGAGCAGTTTCCCTGCGAAACATGCGTGTAGGCATATGAGATTAGGGCAATTCAGGGCTATTTATTAAAGGGACAGGTTCCAGATGGGGTCGGGTGCTCCATAATTAGGCCTTTTAGGGCTATTGTAGCACCCCCTTTTAGGGCATCACAGGGACTGGATAGTTTCCCTATCTCGCCCATACTTCAAGGTACCCATACTGGATGTCCGGTTCTACAGGACCTACCAATGGAATATTGACTTTAATTGCCTGGATGTGGTAGGACAATTGGGTTATCTTCGTCTGGTCCCCAAGTGGTGCTGCCGTGCACCTGTGTATAATTGCATATTTTGATTCTATATTGCTATTATCAATAAGGGAACTCATTTTTATTTGTTTCAATATCTCTTTATCTTAAATATCTACGTTAAAAGTTATGTTTTAATTTATTCTTACAGGCTGTTAACTTTTGAGATTTTTTGGATATATCCTTGTAACATTATTGTCCTCATTGTAATCAATGAAGGTTGAGATTACTTCATTTGCGCAGGAAAACGGGTGTAAATTACGATAAATTTGTCAGGGCCGACTAACCACTGCCCCTTCCCACTTTTGCCATGCCCCCTTTTGTGAAATTGGTGAGAATGGCGTAAAACCGATAAATGCAACTATTTTTTTTTTAAAAGTTGCAGTTAAAAAGCTGTATGCTGAAACATATTCTAATCACACAATGAAGCCATTTTAAGCTTCTGTATTCTCTCCTGACATTTTATCCTACCATTATGTAGTATAGTGATACTGTGGCTCTTTGTTACATCTGTCACAATAACACATTTAAATATATTTAACATCAGAATGTCAAAGCAAATTCTTAATATAGTTGCAGATTCTGATAAATGTAACCTTTAAACAATATAGATCTTTATCTAATCAACATCACATCTGAAAGCATGTCAAATTAGAGAAGTCTTCAGAAAAATCTCTAGGACAGATTTATTAATGTTCCAGAACGGCGCTGTCATGAATGGAAGTGATGTTGTATGGTTCATGGCAAACGTCTCTAATGCTAACGTGCAGCAACCGGGACCACAGGTGCAACGTGTTAGTGTGGTGGCCTAATGGGTGTAACAGTTGTTACTCATGTTTCTGCAGCTCCTTGGTCTGGTGCACAGTGATGGGAAGGATAGAACCAGATTCCTTCAGGGCACACTTTGGTGTTGAATTGAGGTGCCCTTTGTGGTTTGATTTTAGGTGCAAGGAAGGTTCTTGATGCCAGCACCCTTGGGTGCAAATGAGGTGTAAAAATGAAGAGGAGTCAGTTCCACTGGAACATTTACTGAGAATCAATTGCCTTGAGGTAGATATACAAGTTGACATGACAGAGGTAGTTGTAATCCATACAAAGCTCATTACACTTAGCTTTGGTTGTAATCCTAGTAACAGGCTCTTGGTGAGGTATAGCTTCAAATCACACTCAGGCTATTGTAACTTCTGGCTGACTATCTTCCAGGTGTGGAGTATATATCAATAAACTGCCTCACATGGCCATTATACATACGTCTTGCCTTCCTGGCTTACTCAGAATTTCCATAAGTATTGTCCACACTGTCTATAGAGGAATGCGGCTCTGAATACAGCTTGTACCTACAGTAACTATAGAGTGTGAACAGGCACTGTAGACTAACTTCTGTCTCACACTGGGTTCTAATGAAGTCAATAGGCTGAGGTAACACTCTCTTCTCCAATAGGCTCACTTTATACTCTCTTAACACACTGGGATTCTTCTTTTAAGGCTTACCCTTGGTCTGTGCACAAATCACAGGGGTAGCTCAATGTCAGCTAACTTCCAGGTTCAGCAGGTCCAGCCCTAGCTTTGGTCCTCCACTTCCTTTATCTCTCCCTCTTCAGTCTGGCTAAGGCGCCTGACTTCTGTGGGTCTGATGCCAGAGGCAGCCTTCCATAGCTGGAGGCTAAACATGTGCTGCCCTTGCTGCACTTCTCTCACTGCTGTTGTACTTCACTTGACTGTTTGACTGTCTTACATACTGACTATTATTGTGCACTGCTCTGCCATATACTGATATATTTTTCACTTCACAGGTGTGCCCTGTCAGGTTTAATAAGTGGGATTTCTTGCCTTATAAATGGGGTTGGGACCATGAGTTGTGTTGGGCAGAAGTCAGGTGGATACACAGCTGATATAATTTGTATTATGGCAAGAAAAAAGTAGCTAAGTAAAGAAAAACGAGTGGCCATCATTATTAAATTGGGAAAACTTTGAAAGTGTCCCCAAGTGCAGTTGCAAAAACCATCAAGCGCTACAAAGAAACTGGCTCACATGAGGACCGCCCCAGGAAAGGAAGACCAAGAGTCACCTCTGCTGCGGAGGATAAGTTCATCCGAGTCACCAGACTCAGAAATCTCAGGTTAACAGCAGCTCAGATTAGAGACCAGGTCAATGCCACACAGAGTTCTAGCAGCAGACACATCTCTACAACAACTGTTAAGAGGAGACTGTGTGCAGCAGGCCTTCATGGTAAAATAGCTGCTAGGAAACCACTGCTAAGGACAGGCAACAAGCAGAAGAGACTTGTTTGGGCTAAAGAACACAAGGAATGGACATTAAAGGCAGAAAAGGTGAACGGATGGACTCTACATGCCTGGTTCCCACCGTGAAGCATGGAGGAGGAGGTGTGATAGTGTGGGGGTGCTTTTCTGGTGACACTGTTGGGGATTTATTCAAAATTGAAGGCATACTGAACCAGCAAGGCTACCACAGCATCTTGCAGCGGCATGCTATTCCATCCGGTTTGCGTTTAGTTGGACCATCATTTATTTATCAACAGGACAATGACCCCAAACACACCTCCAGGCTGTGTAAGGACTATTTGACCAAGAAGGAGAGTGATAGGGTGCTACACCAGATGACCTGGCCTCCACAGTCACCAGACCTGAACCCAATCGAGATGGTTTGGGGTGAGCTGGACCGCAGAGTGAAGGCAAAAGGGCCAACAAGTGCTAAGCATCTCTGGGAACTCCTTCAAGACTGTTGGAATACCAAGCTTAACAAGAGAATGCCAAGAGTGTGCAAAGCAGTTATCAAAGCAAAAGGTGGCTACTTTGAAGAACCTAGAATATAAGACATATTTTCAGTTGTTTCACACTTTTTTGTTAAGTATATAATTCCACATATGTTAATTCATAGTTTTGGTGCCTTCAGTGTGAATCTACAATTTTCATAGTCATGAAAATACAGAAAACTCTTTGAATGAGAAGGTGTGTCCAAACTTTTGGTCTGTACTGTACACTCACCGGCCACTTTATTAGGTACACCTGTCCAACTGCTCGTTAACACTTAATTTCTAATCAGCCAATCACATGGCGGCAACTCAGTGCATTTAGGCATGTAGACATGGTCAAGACAATCTCCTGCAGTTCAAACCGAGCATCAGTATGGGGAAGAAAGGTGATTTTAGTGCCTTTGAACGTGGTATGGTTGTTGGTGCCAGAAGGGCTGGTCTGAGTATTTCAGAAACTGCTGATCTACTGGGATTTTCACGCACAACCATCTCTAGGGTTTACAGAGAATGGTCCGAAAAAGAAAAAACATCCAGTGAGCGGCAGTTCTGTGGGCGGAAATGCCTTGTTGATGCCAGAGGTCAGAGGAGAATGGGCAGACTGGTTCGAGCTGATAGAAAGGCAACAGTGACTCAAATTGCCACCCGTTACAACCAAGGTAGGCAGAAGAGCATCTCTGAACTCACAGTACGTCGAACTTTGAAGCAGATGGGCTACAGCAGCAGAAGACCACACCGGGTGCCACTCCTTTCAGCTAAGAACAGGAAACTGAGGCTAGAATTTGCACAAGCTCATCGAAATTGGACAGTAGAAGATTGGAAAAACGTTGCCTGGTCTGATGAGTCTCGATTTCTGCTGCGACATTCGGATGGTAGGGTCAGAATTTGGCGTCAACAACATGAAATCATGGATCCATCCTGCCTTGTATCAACGGTTCAAGCTGGTGGTGGTGGTGTCATGTTGTGGGGAATATTTTCTTGGCACTCTTTGGGCCCCTTGGTACCAATTGAGCATCGTTGCAACGCCACAGCCTACCTGAGTATTGTTGCTGACCATGTCTATCCCTTTATGACCACAATGTACCCAACATCTGATGGCTACTTTCAGCAGGATAATGCGCCATGTCATAAAGCTGGAATCATCTCAGACTGGTTTCTTGAACATGACAATGAGTTCACTGTACTCAAATGGCCTCCACAGTCACCAGATCTCAATCCAATAGAGCATCTTTGGGATGTGGTGGAACGGGAGATTTGCATCATGGATGTGCAGCCGACAAATCTGCGGCAACTGTGTGATGCCATCATGTCAATATGGACCAAAATCTCTGAGGAATGCTTCCAGCACCTTGTTGAATCTATGCCACGAAGAATTGAGGCAGTTCTGAAGGCAAAAGGGGGTCCAACCCGTTACTAGCATGGTGTACCTAATAAAGTGGCCGGTGAGTGTATATACTGTCATTTCCTGTGTTTGACTCAACTGGACCAAAAATAACCCTGAAAACTGCATATGTGGTTCCAAACTAAATCAGGAAAAAAAGGTGAACCCCCACCAGTTTTCATTACTTTTAGTTTGCTTGGAAATGTATCTACAAACAGCAGATTATTTGTTTTCCGAGTTTTGTGGCTTGAATAGTACATACTATATAAATATTTTGTGGACTTTTAAAGGGAATGTATCACCTAGATTTCTTTTACTAATTAAAGGGGTTGTCCAGGATTAGAAAAACATGGATCCTTTCCTCCAAAAATGCTCCTGTTCATGGATCATTTCTGATATTGCAGCTTGGTTTCATTGTAGCCAACGAGGAAGAGCTGTGATACCATATACAACCTGTGTACAAGGGTGGTGCTATTTTTGGAAAGTATCCATGTTTTTGTAATCCTGGACAGCTTCTTTAAAATTAGAGAGTAATCTCTTTTTATTGTCTGACTGTAGAATTTTTAAGTTTTTTTTCTGTACATGATTATGGGGGTAGCCATTTACAGATATGGTTTACAGCAGTCACATTGACCCAGGGCACAATGGACATGAGATGTATAATGACTTCTATGAGAGTGTTTCTAGATATGCTGTCACCTATGCAGAGGTCAATGTACAGGGAGTGGATAGATAAGCTGTGACCATCACCTATTGTGAATTGTGGATCCTGTGTTATCTATATATAGTTGATGTTTATCATTGTAATATGGTGATAAGATGACTGCTGAAAAGGGATTTCCACAGAACAGGAATTGTCGGACTATTATTAGGCTTAGTGGACTGTGCAAAAGTGCAGAATTTGAAGATTTTTTTTATTACGTATATTAAAATGGGAAACCAAAAATAACGTCACCAAACATTCTTAAAATATTTTTAACATTAAAACTTGATTTAAAGTGGAAGTGTCAATTATTTTTTTCTGCAGGTTACGTACGTTGGGAAAAAAGGAAACAAAAGCTTAGCACACCATGTTTTTTAATTCTGCAGAGTCTGGTAAAAAAAAGGTATACGTTAACATTAGAGATGAGCGAATCGAAGCTGACGAAATGGAATTCGTTACGAATTTCATGGAAAATTCGATTCGCAAGGAATGCGAATTTCCTGGCGATTCGTAGTAACAAATCTTTTTTTTTTTTCGTAAAATGGCCGCAAGCACATGGCATGACATGGGGGAAGGATTTCTGGGACAAAGAAGTATACGCCCACAATGCGATCACATGCAGAAATGTAGTCAATTAGCAGCCAGCCAGGTAGGGCAAAACTAAAGAAAAAAAATTAGGAGATCAGGGATAGATAATCTGAATTGCAGGGATAGGAGAGGGAAAATCACTATTCTATTATACTGTGCAGCAGTGAGTGGGCATAGGGGTCAGCCTGTTATACAGCACTGCACTCTGTTCTAAAGGCTGTTTTGGGGTGCTGTATTCAAAGAAGCACCACTACTCTCACTTTTTGCAGTGCTGTAAGAGGGTCAGAGCCTTGTTTGGGGTACATTAAAAAAATAAATAAAAATAAATAAAAAAATTAATAAAAAATATAAATAAAAAAAAAAATCTTTTGGGTTGTGTTTGGGGAAAACGTATATAATCCGTGATTGGCAGATTGTAAATGTGAAAGTAATAGTTGCGGCGTTATTCGCCATACAAATAGACAAGCGCCATATAGTGCTAAATTCTTCAGTGTAGTTGACTTGCCAAAAAAACATTGAATCCGTGTTTGTGGGGTTGTTCTTTTAAATAACTATTTGCGGCGTTATTTGCCATCCAAACAGAAAAGCGTGATATTGTGCTAACGTAGCCAGTGAAGCTGACTTGCCAAAAAACCAGTGAATCCATGTTAGTGGGGTTGCTTTTTTAAATAACTATTTGCGGCATTTTTCGCCATCCAAACAGAAAAGCGTGATATTGTGTTAACGTAGTCAGTGAAGTTGACTTGCCAAAAAAACAGTGAATCCGTGTTTGTGGATTTGTTCATTTAAAATAACTATTTGCGGCGTTATTCGCCATCCGAACATAAAAACGTGATATTGTGCTAACATAGTCAGTGAAGTTGACTTGCCAAAAAACCAGTGAATCCGTTTTTGTGGATTTGTTCATTTAAAATAACTATTTGCGGCGTTATTTGCCATCCAAACAGAAAAGTGTGATATTGTGCTAACGTAGTCAGTGAAGCTGACTTGCCAAAAACCAGTGAATCCGTGTTTGAGGATTTGTTCATTTAAAATAACTATTTGCAGCGTTATTCGCCATCCGAACAGAAAAACGTGATATTGTGCTAACATAGTTAGTGAAGTTGACTTGCCAAAAAACCAGTGAATCCGTTTTTGTGGATTTGTTCATTTAAAATAACTATTTGCGGTGTTATTCGCTATCCGAACAGAGAAACGTGATATTGTGCTAACGTAGTCAGTGAACTGTGAATCCGTGTTTGTGGGGTTATTAGTTTTAAATAACTATTTGCGGCGTTATTTGCCATCCAAACAGAAAAGCGTGATTTTGTGCTAACGTAGTCAGTGAAGTTGAATTGCCAAAAATACAGTGAATCCGTGTTTGTGGGGTTGTTAGTTTTAAATAACTATTTGCGGTGTTATTCGCTATCCAAACAGAAAAGCGCGATATAGAGCTAACGTAGTCAGTGAAGCTGACTTGCCAAAAAACCTGTGAATCTGTGTTAGCGGGGTTGTTTTTTTAAATAACTATTTGCGGCGTTATTCGCCATCCAAACAGAAAAGTGTGATATTGTGCTAACGTAGTCAGTGAAGCTGACTTGCCCAAAAAAGATTAAAGACGTGGTTCTGGGCTCGTTCCTTTCACATCGATAGTTGTAGCGTCAGTCTCTATATAAACAAAGTGCATAGTGCTGTGCAGTAACCCATTGTTAACACACTGTGTAGGTGACGATATTTCTGAAAGAAATAGTTAAGCTGTTGTGCAAGGCAGTGAACAAAGTATAATTTTTGGGGGGGATTGTTCATTTTATTTTATTTTAATTTTTTTATGAAACAGGATGTCAGACAGAGGGGTGAAATGCCCTTTACAGGAGAGGGGCAGTGGCACAAATTTTTTCGGGAACAGGCACAGGTCTCAGCAGAGGAAGGGGATGTGGCATTATGGGTCACTCGGCGAGGCCGCAGCTACCGGTGTCATCTAGTGGTCTTGTGTTGACCACCAACCCAGATGTTCTTGAGTGGTTGACTCGGTCATCCACTTCCTCCCAGATGACATCTGAAACCCCCAGCCAAGAGTCGGTGGGTTCGTCAGACATAACCCTTAGTTGGCATGGGCCAGGAGCAGCTCCAGTGCCCTCACCTGTCCTCAACCTGCCTCTGTCCTTTTCAGTTCCCTCAGCCAGAGAAGTACTATATGCTATGGGCTCTGCGCCACTATACAGCGAGGACTAACTACTTGAGGACAGTCAGCAGCTACTGGGAAGCCAAGAGGTGGGGCAGAAATCTGCTCCTTCCAGTAGGCGGTCAAGTACTGATGAGGAGAGTGTAGTGGGAGGTGATGTCAAGAGCGGTCAGGCTTTGTACACCGAGACAGTTGAGGAGGACATTAGCGACATGCAAACTGTAGTTGATGATGATGTAGCCGATCGCACTTGGGAGCAGGGTGAAGCAAGGGCTTCATCATCATCATCATCATTATCATCATCTGCAGACGAGACTGACAGCTTGCACGTCAGGCAGTGGTGCAGGCAGCAAGTCGGTAGTGTGGCCGTTAGTCAGCGGAGTGGCAGCAGTGCGAGGTCGGGAGCCAAACGGGCACGGGGTAGACCGCACTCTTCGCAGGTGCTTTCCGGCCATGAAAAGAGCGGCGCAGGGGCTCAGCCATGCAGCGGAGGTACCACTCATTCAGTGCAGAGTGTTGGTGGTAATATCGCTTACTCAGCGGTGTGGAAGTTTTTTGTTAAGATGCCTGAGAAAGTGAACATGGCTATATGTAGAATCTGTGGTCAGAAAGTGAAGCGTGGCCAGGGTGCTAATGTTGGCACCATGGCCCTGCGCCAACATATGCAGCATAACCACAAAGTGGCCTGGGAGAACCGTGGCTCAGATGTGGCAGTCCAGTTGGCAGCAGCAACAGCAGCATCACCCAGTGGCACGCAGCCCATTTCAGGCAGTCAAGGCTCCAGCACCTCTGCCGAAGGGAGCTGTCTGTCATTATCTACCGCTCCAGATGCTCCTGCTCCTCCTCCTCTTATTCTTCGCCACTCATTACGGCAGCAGTCATTCACTGAGGCGATTGCAAAGAGACAGCAGTACGCGTCTAGCCATCCTACAGCACAGAAGTTGCTCGTGCTGCAATCCCTCCCTTTTCAACTGGTGGACTCTGCACCGTTCAGAGAACTGATGGCTTGTGCCGAGCCGAGGTGGAGAGTGCCAAGCCGTCATTTCTTTGCCAAAAAGTCAGTCCCAGCCCTGCACAAATATGTAGAAGAGAAGGTGGCCCAGTCCTTGAGCCTGTCGGTGTCTGCCAAAGTGCACGGCAGCGCCGACGTGTGGAGTTGCAACTACGGTCAGGGACAGTATATGTCCTTTACG